>OY776301.1:32828652-33428652 GCA_963675345.1 Trididemnum clinides | reverse complement strand
TGCAATTATATCGCAGCTGTTTACCATATCTGCTAAACGTTTGGCCATCTGCCAATCCACTTAGGAGCCTCCTCATGTTTCACCTAGCACAAAAGAATTTTTTCTACATTGCAATCAAGCAGGAGTAATTGCTGTGAGCAGGTCCGTGCCTTATCTAAGAGCCCAACATCAGAGCCATTGTCAAGTTTGAATCCACAATTACTGTCACCGTAAACCGTGTTCTAATCCACTTGACTACCTTATCAATTGTTGGCGTGTGACTGTAGGTAAGAGCAACAATAATGTCAACTTTCTGCTTCGGTAACGTAAATTTTAATTTGGTAAAATTACAACTAGTTCCACTAGCTAAAACATAGTCAAACGTAGGCTACTCTCTACACTTTCAATACCACGCCAGCCAATCACTATTCACTTATTATTGATTAATTTAATTATGAAAACCGAGGCTAAACTAACTTGTAGACATCCGTGGCTGATTACTTGCGCTTAATACAATGACCGTCAGATTTAGTCCTACTGATTTTAAGCAAATCTCTTTTTTTTTCTTTTTTTTGAAATACTCGCTTTCACCATAAAATGGGCAAAAAAGATATCCCGCGCTGGATACGAGATGTCCCGTATTGCCATTAAGTGGGTGATTTTCGACACCTGTTCACGCTATTTTATAAAGCAAAATCTAATCAATAGGATGTGAATCCTTATAACTCAAATCAAATACGATGATTGTTTGCGTGAAAAATGAAAAAAACTAATTCTACAATCAATCGTCAGTCATGACATCATGTGACCACTAAATACGTAAAATTTTTGCAAAATGGTAAGTCGGGCATTGGGATTCGCTGTTGCCAAATATCCGCTTTTCTCTTTTTTAAGAATCGAAATTGAAAAAATTGTCTTTAATTGCGGCGTTCACATGGTGTCACAACCCTTTTTATGGCACTTACCTTGGGGTGCTAATTAATCGTTCCAGGTTTTATGTTTCTGTGTCCAGTAATTTCTGAAGAGTTAAAGCGCACGCACGCAATCATACACGCATTCTCACACACGCAGACATAATAGGTCTTTAGATTAAAGTTGCGAATCTCGAATTCCAATTGCCCTGCACTTCCAAAACATTGAATGTGCTCACCTGTATGAATCGTAGAAATCTTCTTGCAAAATATCTTGATAAATTTTATGCTCTGAAAGTATTTCGTTTTTGCAGGTAGCATTTTTGGTATTCCCCAACAGAAATATCAACTGCAACACAGAATGACCAAATTAATTAATCAGTTTGACTAGGCTTAAACTACCCAAGTATTGTGCTTTACCGAGTGATAATGGTGAAGCTGATCACTTAGCATGCCGTGAGAAGCGACCTTTGGGCATCTACCAACGGCAGTCGGTTTTGTTGGTGATGGGGTCATCAGTCTGCGATTTCTATACCAGACTGCATCAAAATTGAGTGTCGTACGAAGTGCCGTTTTCAGTGAAAACCTTTCAGTCTATAACAAGGTTGCACGTACGTGATCTAACGTCATCAAAACGCGCTTTTGAAAAAAGTGGCTGGCCAGTGTCAGTGTTTTTGCATTGAATTGAATAGGAGTGATATCGTTTTTGGCAAATCAAATCGATAAACGTGACAGATGTTAAATGAACGTTAAATATAGTGTTTTACTGATGTTAAGGCATGAATCTGAGGTCAAAGTAAGATAAGAGGTGCTAAGGTCTTTCAGTTGGCTAGTCTAAGCTTAGTACTGTGTGCCAATTAAAAAAAAATTGCCCCTAAGAAAGGTGCCATCTAAATACCATTTGCTTCTCAGATAAAAATAAACTCTATACCAATTAGATACTAGTCCAGGGGTTCCCAAACTTTTATGATTCGTGGCCCAAATATTTATTTAAAAATGGTTCGTGGCTCACTACGGATTAATAGCACGAAAGTAACAAACTGTATGAACATAAAGGATTAACTATGAAACTGTAACACAAAACTAAACAAAATGTTTGCTAACTATTTATTTTTCCAATGAGATGGATGTCAGTGCACTTTTGCTGCAAGATTCTTAATTCTTGGCTCTGCTGATGAGAAAGCACAACAAATATCTTGTTCAACTTCAAGACGGTTCCGCTGCTTGGTCTTCACATTCAAAAGTGTTGAAAAAGCAGATTCACATAGCCATGTAGAGCTGAATGGCAATAATTTTTTTAGAGCAGTTTTGCTTATTTCTGGATACGACGATGCCATTTTTAGCCAGAAATCTGTGACTGGGAAAGCTTCAAACACATCTTGACTGCTGGAGTCGTTTTTCATGCCAATGAATTGATCCTGCAGTTCGTTTTCTACTTTCTCGGAGGAAAGTCGAAACGAATCTTTAGCAAGTGACAGGTCATCTCTACTAAGTTTGATCTGAATTCACATTCCAGTTTTTCGAGATGTTGAGCATCATTGGTCTTTAGCTCATCGTTCAAATGGGAGATATCAGCCAAACTGGTAAACATTGCAAAATTACCTTTCTGTACTTTACGTCTCCAGTTTGACAATTTCTCAATAAACCCATTAATCAAATCCACAAAGGGAATAATATTTTTTTCTTTCCCTTGCATTTTCACATTTAGAGTGTTCAAAGAATCAAAGATATCTACCAAATACGCCAAACAAGCAATGAATTTTGAATCAGAAAAGAGAACTAATTACAATATTTAAAAAATTTTCAGCTCATCATGGAGCTCAAACACTCTCGATTAAACGTTTCCTTTAAAAGCCACTGGACCTTTGTGTAATACAAAAGATTTATATGCTCAGATCCCATATTTTCGCAAAGTTTTCTGAATAGACGTGTGTGTAAAGCGCTACTTTTTACAAAATTTACTATTTTGATAGTAACTTTAAGTACATCTTGCAGTCCACACGGTAAAGTTTTGGAAGCTAAAGCTGCCCGGTGAATGAAGCACTGAGTGAACAAAACGTTAGGTGTCTTCTTTTGCACAAATGCTCGAAATCCACTTTTGGACCCAAGCATCGCTGGGGCTCCATCAGTGCACACACCATATAAATTTTTCAAGGAAATTCCATTTTTATTAAAAAAGTGGTCTACCTTTTCCTTTACGTCTAACGCCTTTGTATTGGTGTCTAGGGCACTACAAAAAAGTAATTCTTCCTATACAGATGTGCTAACTGCATATCGAATGAAAACCATGAGTTGAGAGACTGAAGCCACATCAACAGACTCATCGATTTGGATGGAAAACAGACCAAAAAGAGATATATCTTTTCTTTCAGTGATTATTTGTTCCTCTATGTCTTCTGACATCAACGCAATTCGTCTCTTTACTGTGTTATCAGATAAAGGAATACTTTGAAGTCTCTTCTCATACTTTTCGCCCAGTACAATTCTAGCAATGGCTAGGGCACTAGGCTTAGTCACAGTTTCACCAATATCATGAGGTTTTTTCTGCCTGGCTATTATTTGGCTAACAACAAAACAGGCTTTAGTGAGTTTCTGATCAGTTTGTTGAAAGCTGCCAGTACTGTCAAGTCTTTGATATTTGCAGTTGGATTCCAATTTCTCAAAATACTCCATGTTTCTGTCTTTTAGCTCAGGATGACTTGTATTCAGGTGATGGCTTAATTTACTTGGCCTCAACGACTCATTACTTAACACACAGGAGCACACAACACATTGCCCTTTTTCTATTCCTTAATCATTCAATGAAGTAAATCCAAATTTTATGTAGCTGTCATTGTACTTCCTTTGAGCCATTGAACTATTTGCAGTGCCTTTAGTAATAATACAGGGTGGGCTGTAATTTGCGCACCAAGAAATTACGTGGAGTGTGATGTGAAACAATGTAAAATTAATGAGGTAGAATATCTTTTCCTTTCTTTTGATGCATAATAAATGTTCTTTCATAAGAGTAATTTACCATTATTTGAATGTATAAGTCATTATATCTTTCAAATTTAACTATAATCAAATTTTTTTAGGTATGATTTGCATTTAAAATTTTTTTTCTTTAATTTGCAGATATGCCTTTAACAATAAACGAGCGAGTTGAGTTAGTATTTATGATCATTTTGAGCATTTGGGATTGTATCAGCGTATATAACGTGTCATCAGTTCCTTAGATAAGCTTGTTTTAAATAAAATAACGTTTATATAATCAAAATTGTCTCAAATGTTTTGGTGTGCAGCTTACGACCCACCCTGTATAACCTGCTCTAAATACAATCATAATAAAATTACAGTCGAGCCCAAGGTTTCCAGACAAAGCAACTGTTAAAAAAACCTCATTGTGTCAAAACAATGCATACAATTATTATCCAGGAGATTTTTGTCCATGTCTAGTTAAGCCTTAACTAGACATTGCCTTAACCAGCAGACCTTAACTTAAGGCCTACTGGTTGCTAAAGAGGCCGACTTGTGACAAACAGACTCTACCACGGAAATAGCCCTGTGGCCCACTGAAAATGGTTTCATGGCCTACTACTGGGCCATAGCCCACAGTTTGGGAACCCCTGTACTAGTCAATACATTAGCCAAAACAACCATTATCTGATTATTACTACCGGTACTGTAAGCTTGCCGGCAAGCTTGCTTGTTGTACTCTTGGGCAAGGCACTTAACGGGATGCCTCTATCTTTATGTGATGAATAGGTGGTGGGGCCAAGCAGTCTACCCGTCGTAGTGGCCCACTGTGACGAAAGACACGCAAACCGAGCAAGAGCTCATACGCATGAATAAATAAATCGATGCCGTAAGTTATTAAATTACCCTTGGTCCAGCAGCCTAGGTAACAGCCCAAAAACTTGTTTGAGGAGTGGTTAAGGTCACAAAATTACATCTGACATGTCAATATGACTGGTCTCCAAGCACTATTGACAAAACATTTTTAAAAAATACTGATTTTATCCAACAATAATTAATCCAGCGTATGACAAACGGTACAGAAGTCTACCTTGTTATTTAAGCTATAGTAAGACTTAGGTTTTCAACTTTTCAGTATGCTTATACAACTAAATATACTGCATAAGTTACACATTACAATTAACTAAAACTCAGCATTCCCAAACATGCTGATTAATCGAATATGAAATCCTCACAGAAGCTGGCTACAAACAAGCCTGCATGTTCAGCCCATAAAATTAGCCTAACAATTAGCAATAACATGCAAATATTAGCCTCTTTTACCTTATTTTGACCTCAGATTCATGCCTCAACATTAGTAAAGCAACCTATTTAAAGTTCATTTAACAACTGTCACGTTTACCGATTTGATTTGCTAAAAACGATATCACCCCTATTCTATTCAATGCAAAATCACTGAAAGTGGTCAGCCACTTTTTTCGAACGGGCGTTTTGATGACGTTAGATCACGTGCGTGCAACCTTCCCATACAGACAAAACCCAGAGCAATATGTGCAGGTAAACAATAAAGTGTGTTGTTGTTGACGAATAATGCGTGCTGTTTATCAGATTTCGATATATCACTCAACGGTGGGACGTAACGTGAACCCACAGATTTGACTGCAACCGGCGTGTGTGGAAGCAGGTTTTGCCTAGGTATACGATGCCCCGGGCTTTTCTAAGCCAATTACTTTTTGTGGTGCTGCACTTTAAACAACGGCAGAAGAGCAGTAACACTCCCTCTAAAAGTGGTCATCTCTTTCCTTCTTTTTTCTCCTTTCTTTAAGCTCTCTCTCTCTCTTTCTCTCTCTTTCTCATTTTTCTTTTTTCTAAATGGGCAAAAACTTTCCTTTTAATGGTGCTCCCTATATTTTTGTCCTGCGAGAACAGGTAAAGTAATTGAAAGGAGCAGGTCAGTGTAGTGATTTACCTGCAATAAATGGCCCATATAAGTTATACTTTCCTCTCATTCTCGGAGTTCTGTTCTTCTTACACTTTCAGAGTTGTTCTACCTGCTATATTTTGTTGATTCCTAAGTACACTCTTTTACCGAACTCTATGACTTCCATTTCGCAGTCTCCCATGACGTTTATCTCTGCTCTGGGTAGTAACTCAGACTATACTATTTTCAAGAGAACAGTTGTTCGCCTTCACTTTTGTTTGGTGATCTCTTACTCCCCTTGTTTGCTGTGTCTTACCCTTTGACTACGTGACGAGCAATATATTTCTACCAAATTTTATTTGCTTTTTTGTGAGCTTGTATGTTTCAGCCATTCGCTCTTCCTCTCAGGACACTTGAGAAGGCTTTTTCTCGGCTTCCATTTTTTCCTTGAGATATCCTTTCATTCTGGAAAACTTTTAATTGCCACCAACCTTATGGGGTTCAAGAGGTACCATGAACTTTTTAAGGAATAAGGCATTGGATCATGGCATTTTCATTGTTCTGTTCCCACTTAATGATTCTGAGTTCTCCACATTACTTCATCGATCTCATGGCAGCTGCTCTTTTGTGGTAATATCTTTTTACTTTGCTTTCTGCTCTTTCCTGCTCTTGGGAGTTACTTACTTCTCTTCCTCCGCGGCTGCGCTCTTTACCTCTTTGGTATTAAATGCAGCCAAACTTTTTGTATCTTTTGACCGCATCAAACGCCAGCATTATATTTGGTGGTCATCTGAAGTGGAAAAAGTGTAAAAGAAAAACCGAGGACTTTTGCTTCCACTCACAGACGTGATGAAGAGCGTCGGATTTACCGCCAAGCTACTCATCAATGCTTCGTCTGTCATACTCCAAGCCAAAGTTTAAGCATGACATTAAGCATGCTGCTTTGTAAAATCTAATTCTAAATCATACTATTTTCTTTTATACGCAGGTAGTTTTGCTTCTTCCTCCTATTCTTCTAACATTCTCAACTGCTCTTCTTCAATCTCTTCACCTCCTCTGCCACGGGCCAAGGCAAAGTCGTATACCCCATGCTGAAACACTTCCAATGTTCTGGCATGAATTTTATTCTTAACGTCTTTAATCTTGCTTGGTTTTTGCATTCCTTTCCTTCCATCTCGAATTCTTTCTGTATCATTCCCATTCATAAGATTAGAAAACCTGTTGGCTCACCTGCTTCCTTCCAATCTATCTCTCTCACCTTCGTCGTCTCAAAGCTGTTTGAGCGCATTACACTATCCCGTCTACTCTTCTTTGTAGTGCTCAACTTCACTTTCTTTCCCCACCAGGCCGGACTCCACGCTCATCGGTATATTTTCAATTGAATTCTTTACATTTTCTTTCCGTTTCGAATCGGTTTAACAAGCCCAATTCATGCTCTTAGAAAATTTTTGCCACTGTTATATTTTCAAAGGCTTTTTATTCTGTCTGGCACCCAATTCTATTTCACCAGCATATTTTTGTTTGCCTTTCTCTTTGATTTGTTTGCACTTAATTTTTTTTCCGACAAGAGCGCTTGCGTGGTTATTCAAAATCCCATGAAGCTAACTTTCATTTCCGCCTTTCCGAGCTCAACCCCTATCTCCGCTTCGAATTTAATCCCACTACTCATGGAGTTATTTTTGACCGTAATACTTTTTTCTTTTAAAAATGTATCTACTGTATACTGAAATCCAAGTTCTTCGCTCATCTCAAGGCCTTACGTTGTTTCTCTGTTTCCTCCTAGGGCCTCTCCAAGGAGTAGCTGTGTCTTCTGCACAAAGCATTTCGGCGTGTTCTCATCCATGCTTCACCCGGATGGTTTCCTTTTCTCTACCTTACCAATATTCCCAAGTTGGAACGTTTTCACCGAGCAGCTGGTTGCGTCACAACTGGCTGCCTCCCGTTCTCCCCTGCTCCCCATCTTCATTCCGAGACGTCTTTGACTCCTTTACGAGTCACTCTAACCCATTCCATCTTATCCTCTTATAAGCGAGTTTGCTCTCCATTCTCTTTTCCTATTCCAGATTTGGCCAAACTTGAAGTGAAACTAAAGTGTTTCAGGTTTTCCTGGGAATATTTTGCAATCGCTCACTCGCTCTGACCTTCCTCTTTTCTTACCAAAGTGTGGGAAGAACCACAAAGTGGGCAGTTGCTATGGCCCTGCTTAGCGCTTTCCCACTTTGCAATTTCACGATTTGCAGTGATGGCTCTGCACTTTTTCCTTTTAGCAAAGAAAGCTACGACGTCCTTGCCAACTGCCTGCTTTGTAGCCCAAAGGCCACCCTTTTTTATTTGGCAGGCTCAGTGTGTTTAAGGTTTTTTGCTAAAGCCTGTACGATATTGCAAACTTTCCGCGGGTCTCGGCAATACCAATAAGTGTTCCAGTTCTCTTTTCCCCTCAAACTCTTGCTCCGTTCTTGCTACGCTTTTCTATCCCCCTCTTTCCTTTTTGCTCACACTCTTTGACACATCTGGCACTAACTAGGCGGCTTCTTCTCCTTTTCTATCAGCCTACAATGAGTCCAGGTCAATTTTTTGTGCGGGGTAATGACAATCAGCTGTCCAAGTTAAGTGCGCTGCTTTAGCCACCAACAGTCCCTTGCACTCCCTCTCTTATCACCTCTGGCAATTATTCATCTCCTCTTTCGAACTGAGGGCCTACTGTCTCATTAAAATTTTTGGTCACTTATGTCCCCTCAGTATCCACTGAAAAATATGTGCTTCCTAGTCACGCTCTTTGCATCCTCTCTCGTCTTTACTGCAGCATTACAACCTTCGGTTAAACTCTTATCTTTGTAAAGTTGGTAAAACCAAGAATCCCTCATATAGCGCCTGTGATCATCCGATTCAGGACACATCTCATCTCATTCTATTCTATCAAGCTATGGTCTCTTTGCGCGGCTCGCTCTTTGACGACTCTTTTTGTATAAGAGGCCTCTAGTCTGGCCTTGGAAAGTTCTCCGGCTTCTTGGAAACCATGGTCTTCCGCCATTCTCCCATCCCGAGGAAGGGGTCTAGCAACACCAACATGTAGGCCTAAACCAGGAAGGCCATTTTATGAGGTGCCTCTATTTCTAAGCAGATAAGGGGTTTCAACTAAGAAAATACTGCAAATGTTTAAATAGCATCGATAGGTTACAAGTAAAGAATATTGCAAAATGTTTAACTTTAATTTAGATCACCACTCATAGCAGTAACATAGGTAACTTATTTGGTAATCTAGCATGTTAAGCATTCTGTTTCACTTCACAGGCAACAGAGGACAAATCCACCCGGAGTTAGTGGAAGTCCTAGTCAGATTTAAGGTCAGTGAGCGCCAAAGCAGGTCTAGGCCTTACATTTAAATATAGTTGGGAGTAAATTAGTCTTAAAATATATGGTCTAAGTAAGTCTCAGTTTTGTTGCAATCCAAGCCAGTCTTAATCGAGTGGGGTCCAAGCCAGTCTCGGTTTGGACGGGCGCCAAGCCTGCTTCAATAGCTAAAGTTTTAAATACTTATTAGTTCGTGCGCAGTTGCACACATTGCAATTTATCTATAAAATGTGAATTATCGAACCTTAAACATTTCACTCTTTATTCTTCCCCAGGTTTCTCGAATAACTTTGCGATTCACGGCGTGACAAGCCTTGCTGTGAACAAGGAACAACACAAACTGAAGATCTGAGTTGTCAATACTGGAAGATAAATTGTAACAATGCAGCAATACAACAGTGTGAGCTTTCGCTTTGTGAGGTAATCAAACCTTTTTGTTTGAGGGAGGGGATCGGCTTCATATAGGTTGCAATTAGGCGCGGTCTCGCCTATGATGGGGGGTGATCTCCAAAAAAAAAGGTCATTACCTGTTTGGCTGCACGTTTTGTGTCATTTTCGGCCGAAATTGTCATTGAGGTAGGGTTCGCTGTCATAATGCCTTAGCTTATTGGGACTGACGTTTGCATACCTAGTTCAAGCTGTGCTGGCTGACTGTAGGAAAAAGCGGGACTTTCGATGATTTGAGCGGGACAAGGCGTGAAAAAGCGGGACTGTCCCGCCTAAATCGGGACGTATGGTAACCCTAATATAACGTGTTTTCATGAGAGAATAGGAAGTGTGCAATAATGTTATAATGCGTCACATGGAGAAAGAGGGGTTAAAAATCGGATTAAAAAGCGTGATATGATTTGTGAACTGCCCCTTAGACAATGATCTAAGCATAACCTATTTCCCATATTTTTTTGAAATTTCGTTAGATTCTGCCTCAATTTTCTTTTGTCTACACAAAATTGATTGAAGGACTGGGTGTAGCGGCTTAAAGAAACAATTTTTAGTGCATATAGACGCAAAAATATTTTTGATGTTTTCATTCTTCCATTTTAAATTCTTTTAGGACCAGTGTTTCACATACACTATGTCCCATCGGTTTTGTCCAAATAACTTCCAGTACAATTGGAATATTTAAAATACAGTTGCCTTGCTAATTTCTACTCAATCATTTTTAGTTTGGAAATGGAAAATCTGGCAGCGCTCTACAGGATTATTCAAGTCAAATATTAGGCTTTTGGGTAGGCAGTAGAGGTGGCATGTCAAGCACATTACCACAAATACTTCAGAAATAGTGATTTTATCTTTTTTATAATGTTTACGTAGCAATGATAACTAATATTTAATCTTGTGTAAAAACCTTTCAAAAAAAATTAAGGAAAAGCGTGAACAGTTGACATTTTAAGTTCGTGATACAAAAATGCACCATTGGTCCTTAGAAGTAAAATAAGACACTTTTTGTCAAAAAAAAAAATTCTTTGACTTTGTAGCTTGCTTTCCGCATTCAACGCAAAACTATCGGGTGCTGTTAGAATAATCAAGGCTTTATTTCAACTAAATCACCAAAAGTTAGGGCTGAACCGTTCAATATGCCACCTAAAAACTAGTCCTACAATCCATATTCCCTGCAAATCTGTCTAATTTTAACCTACATTTTACTAGTTTCCGAGTTTTGCTTGAATATGCATATTTTCAGCTAGTCAGTTGTTTCAAAATTTAGCCTACTTAGATAGAACTATTTCACTTACTTGTTGCAGACCATTAAAAACTATTGATAACAACAGTCTATACCATTATTTACGTTTGACAAAATTGCTAGTAAAGTTTTTCAAATGAATGATCATCAAGCTAGCAGAATTTTATTTTGTGACACAAGTAGTGATGAGGTGGATTTAGTGTAAGACAATGAGGGCAGTGAATCTTTGGAGGAGGATTTTGCTGCTTTGGAAAAAGGGCTAGGAGATAATCATCTTGATGTAATAATTGATTCTCCAATAACTAGTGATAATCAGTAAGTTACTTGATTGAAAGAAGAGCTACTGATATCTCAAAATTGTGGAAAAAGGGATAACAAAATCTTCCTAACTGGAAGAAGTGCTCGAATGCATTTATCTGTACTTCTGCAAAAATGATGCCTCAGTTAAATTTTTAACTTGGAAAAGTGTTGAAAAATTTTTTAAATTCTCTTGCACCTTATGAAGTTTTTGATGAAGTAGCAAGATATGAAGATTTTTAAAAGACGTTTTTCTTCAGACTGAATTGTACACTCAGCAATAGGGACATCCGTTTGTCAGCAGTTTGGAAGCTAATAGCATTTTTTGGACTGAATTTGATTATGGGGTACCATTTATTGTTGTGCTTGCGTGACTATTGGTCAATAGAACTATTGTTCATTAAAAAATTAGATGGGTGTTCAAATTATGCTGCAGATGCGACTCGAAAAGTGGTTATTTTTTTGAGTGCGACATTTGTTGTGAAATAAAGCATCGTCTTGGTGAAGAAGTAGAGCTTTAGCTTATCCTACAAATTTAACGTATTGGATGCCATATTTTCATTGACAATCTCTCAATTCACCTACTCCTTAGGTTAGGTTGTTGGAAAGAGGTGTATTATGTGCTGGTAATGTGAGAACGAACTGTAAACATCTGCCTAAGCAATACCTGGCAGCGGATAATCATATAAAGCTAGGTGATGTGTCCTATTTTCAAGCAGAGAAACTTATATTTATAAAGTGGATGGACACTAAATCAGTCCACATCATTTCCAACTACTTGGGTGCGTATCCTCTGTATGAAGTAAAGTGTCAAAAAAAGATTCTAAAAAAAACTACTGCTAGCTGTCCGGTAGTTGTGTAACAGTACAAATTGTACATGGTAGCAGTAAAAATAATGGGCCAAATGAAAGTCACTTTCCACTTTGACCTCTGATTACGGTTCAAATACTATTGGCGCGTTTTTCTTGTCCTGATTGGCATAGCCGTTCACAACTCCTATACAATTAACTGCAAGATTACTGATAATTTTGGCAGCTGAACAACTATGGACTCAAAGCCCTTCTGAAGAACTGTTGCTTCCAAGGTAGTAGGCAATTTTGGCAATAGGAGAAAAAGCTATTTTATGAAGCTCTATATTGTCAAAACAAAATCGGTCCAGAATCCTTGATGAAGCTTCACTAAAGAGTCAAATCATGGAAAAAGCTGATCAGGGTATATGTTGAAAATGTGCACAAACAAAAAGTTTCACAACAAAATCAACAACAAATGCTCTCAATGCAATGTTCATCTGTGTCACGTTAGCAAGAGAAATTGCTTTCAGATGTGTAGTGGTAATTCAGTTTTTATCCGGTGTTGTCCCCATAGCAGAGATGGCCAGATTTATCTCATTGTTTCTGCAATTGCTCGTACTCCATCTCTCCACTTGCCTCGTCTTAGGGGGGAAGTTGTGAATAATATTTTGCTTTCATAGTGGCTTTTGTGCTGTTTCCGCGTGGAAAAAGATATTTTGCATCTTTGTCTCGATGCACCGCCCTAGTGATACCGACAACTCCAAATCCAGTCTCAACACCACGATGTTCCATACAACACTTGGAAGGTATTCCTTTGACAAAAGGCACTGGCCTTTTTAGAAATGTTTTTTTGGAAGTGCTGAGCTTAAGTAAGTGGGGTATCAAGAACGATGTATGACCAACAACCAAACATTTATGTGCCAATTGTTTGTTGAAACCCTATTATTGTATTTGCCTGATTGAAGACTTTTTAAAGCGATTATTTTGTGCATTTTGCTTCCAAAACAATGTTGAAAACTTTTTTTTTCGATCAATCTCCAAATTAGTTTTTACATTTTCGGCTCCTTTACGGTTGTTTAAGAGAGTTATGACTCTTTATCCCCCTTCCCTTTTTAAATACGCTGCTGACTGGAGGAAGACAAAATAACTCACCTTCGGCTACTGTCAAACCTTTATCAAATTCTATCTTAAAAATTCTACTTACTTTCTTGCGCCTCGATAAACTTTGCATTCATCGGTGATGGCTGGTTGCAACAAATGAAGAAAGTTGTGAAGAGTTTGCTGTGACAGAGGTTTTCGTTCGGTAAGATTCATCTAAAAGTGCTCTTCGGTAAAAAGGAAAGAACCTGAAACACCTGCTTTGTAGCCTACCTTGATATAATTATGGTTGGTGATGACGCGAATTCGATTATCCTGGCCAGATCTAAAAGAGCAATCCTTAGAAACATCAGCAAAGATAGCTCAACATAAAATATTGCTGTTTTAACGCCCCAATGGAAATACGCTCATAGCTTTTGTTAAGAACCCTCGCTAAATTTCAATGAAAAATTAAAGCGTAAGTGCAGCCAGTGGACGCTATTTCGACCTATCAGACCTTTTATCAATGCAGTTGGTGACCGACAACTGACCGTAGGCTTTAAAATATAGCATTGATTAGAACTGGTAAAATCAGGCTTACTGTAGGCCAAGTGAAAGCTCTATCATCACTGCGCAAAGACGTATCACTTGTGATTGAGCGGTGATTGTCCCAGGTACTACGGCCAGCAGACTGCTAGAACAATAGACTAGTGCTGTCACACCTCAGTGCTCACAATCTCGTAAATTTACAAAAGGTACAAGCAATGCATTTTGAAGCGTACTGTTTCAACCCATCAAGCCCTATCAATGCAAAGGGTGAACAACAATTGGCAAGAGGTTTTAAAATAAAGCATAGCTCAGCATTTTAATTGCTAGCCTCTTCAATAAATTTGAGAGACAATGACCACTGGGCTGTGATAGCACTCTCGTTTTGGTAGTATCCTCCGCGTAGTGTGTCTTTGACGATCGTAACTGAGTTACAGATGATACGGCTTAAGAGAGTGCTGACAGAATTACAAGTGTAGTGTATCGAGTTTAGGACTTTCAGGTGTGAAGCCCTACGATATGCTTTACTTTAAAGCTACCTGCTGATTGTCGGTTACCAACAGCACTGATGAGAATGACATGTCACGACTTTGTTTACTGTTAGCAGTTACAAGGTTTTGAAAATCGGGATTTCGGTCTTGTGAATTTCCGGGAATTAGTTCCATTTTGTATTTCCCGTATTCCGATTTACCCAACCAAATTCCAGGTATTTCCTGGATTGCAAGCAATCATCAACAACATAGCTACTGTATCACAGAATAAAAAGAATTGTTTAAAATTTCATATTAGCTTTCACATGAAAAGCAAAACATGCTTTTTCTGCTATGGACTGTTCGCCTCCAAAATTCGTTTTCTGTTAAGCGACGAATCTGTCAATGCTCAAAATTTCTTCGCAGATATTATGACAAAAGTAAAGAAGTCAGGTTGTTGTGCATTTTTTCCTTCTTAATTTTAAATGTTTGGCTTCTTTTGTGCCATGATTAAAATTTCCGGTTTTAGCTGGCAAATATATTTGATATTGAATTATTGAGGTCTTGGTAAAATTGCAGTAGAACAATAATTTGATTGATAAATTACGTCATTTCGAATTTGAAATACTATTTAGATAGAAAAAAATTAATTGTGCGACGGACAAAGAACAGATTCTAGCAGTAAATCTCAGCAGACTTAAAAGAAGAGTCTTTTTTAGTTGCAAAACACTACATAAGCTCCCGTGTCAGCAAAAATATTAATACCAGTGAACAAAGCAAAGAGATGAAGGCCAGCGGAAATAATCTTTAAGAAAATAGGTGCCAAACAGAGTCAAAAAACTTTGAATAGTATTGACTGAACTAAAATCTACTGTAGATCTAGTTTGGCCCCACGAATGAGAGGTTTTAGGCTATGACTTGTTTGAAGCCTCTGGCCATTTGTTGGTCACCAACTGCACAAGAAAGACCTGATTGGGCGAAGCAGTGTCACTGTCTGCAGTTCGTTCAAAGTACATCGCTGGCCTCTTACATGACTTTACAAGCCAAATGCTCTTGATAAATCGATAGGAGAGAAAACTGCCGGAGAACTAAGCGTGGGTTTACGAATCGCATCCGAATTAGACTGAGACCGAAAAAATTTCATCAAGAGTTGACCAGTCGTGGCGGAAATCGACGTGATGAGTAGTTGGAATGCTAAAGTTAGACTAGAGAAAGAAAAATACATAGAATAACGTAATAGGCTTAAACAACTCTGAGGCGCAGAAGGTGAGAAAAATACAAGAATACAGTGAAACAAGAAGGTTATTTTCACCTCATGAAAATGTAAGAAAGCCAGAACGTAGCTGGAGAGTCATAAGGTTTTCCCATCCCATGAACAACAAAGACCAAAGAAGACTTCCGGACGGAAAGAAAAAAATGTAAAATCGAAAAAGTTAAAAAATACGAAAAAGTTTTACATCAAATGAAAAATGTTCTTTCACATAGGGTTAGCGACTTTGTACCAATGGTAACAAATAGGAAAGATTGGATGCAGCTGCGTAGAATATTTTATGAGTAAAAGAAAAGCAAAACTAGGACTATAGGAGTCCCAACAATGTTTAGGCAAGTAGCCTTGGAATTTTCCGCGCAAAAAACAGAAAAGTCAGTTTCTAGAAAGTTGGCAAAGACAAGACGCCAAATCACTATGGAAAGAGCAGTGTTGAAATCAACAAGTAAAGAAAAAATATATAGAACCAGGATTTTTTTTCTTGATTGATTTTGCATGAAATCTGAATAGCATGACTAAATGAGAACAAATCAGAGCAGCAAGCGATGACAAGGAATCCCGGTCTTCCTTGCACCAGTGTTTTTCAACTTTTTGAGGTTGCAGGCAAATTCTTCGCTAGAATGAATATTAGTGAACTCAAAGTAAACCGTAATACATGGAACAAACTGCGGCTGCAAACTCGGACTCGAACTCAGAGAACTCGGTCTTCTTTGCCGAACTCAAACTCGAACTTGCACTCGAAAAATAAAAATTCCTGTATTCGAACTCGAAAAAATATAGATCGAGTTCATTAATTGAGTAATTTTGAAAGGAGAATAGTAAATAATATTTTGCAGTGAGGTAGCTCTTAAGACCGGTCTTGGTCTTAAAACCGGTCTTTAGATGGTATTTTCGAGGTCCTGGCCTTGGGTTTGATGGACTTGATTTTGGTCTTCACTAGGGCTGCAAATTCTTACTCGATAAACTTGGTCTTTTTTCCCGAACTCGAACTTGAACTCGAAAAACTGAAAACGAAGAACTCGAAGCCGGACTTGCAAGTTTTTGCGAACTCGAAATTGAACTCAAATAAAACCCGATCGAGTTCGCAGCCCTGGAACAAATTGCGCAGTTTTTTTTTGGAGACAATATTTTGAAGTCGTATTTTGCTTTCATTGTCAATGAGAATCGACAAATCAATTAAACAGCATCTTGTGTCAAACTAACTAAATGCACACACAAAGGAAGTTAACTGCCGGTACATGAAGCGAGTTTGTTTCAAAGACAAGAAGACCAGGGGTCATCGCAGCCACCTTTATGCTTATCTATAAATAATTGAATATCACATGAGCGAAATGATATTAATTTATTATATTACCATGAATAAATTGTTTATGTATCCAATCTCAGTTGACGTTAATTTTAACTAGGGTATCGAACCAAACTTATATCTGTATCAAAAATTGGTATTAAAGGATTGTTTTTCTGAACCCAAACCAAACCCGAATCACCAAAATTTGACTTTGATGAATTCGAACCGAACTCCAACTAAAAATTTTGTAAAGCCTTAAATTTGAACCGGAACTGAACCCATGAAAATAAATTTTGCTGAACCTGGATGTACCCCGGAGAGTTATCATCTAAACCAGGGATTTTCAAACTTTTTTGTTCACGGCGTCCTTTGAAAACTTATCAATATTCGCGGCGCAGTAATGAAGCTAAAATTTGCAAATTTGAAGTTTTACCAAAAAATTATATTTAAATCATGTTTATTGTTCAAAATGCAAAATACTGAAAAACATTTAATGTGAACAGTGAGCTTGTTGCTCTATGCACATTTTATTAAAGCGCGGTGCAGTGTTTGATATTGCAACACGCATCTCGGGTTTAATGTCGATCTTATTGCGGTACTTCCGACTTGATTACTGCTACCGCAGAAAAACCGGCTTCACACAAACATGACGTTGCAAACGGCACGAGAACACGGAGAGCTTTACAGCCTACATGTGGAAAGTCAGCTCGAGCCTTAACCCAAAACGAAATGAGTGAATTGGGGTTGTATATGCTTTTCAAAGTGAGATCAAAAGTAAGATCGATAAATTGTTCAGCTTTCAGACATGTAAACCCGTAAGGGGCATTTGCATTTTCAACAATAGGATTTCTTATCCAACTGTACTTCTCCATGACTTCCGAAAAATATTTCTCAAAATGTGAGATTAGAGCATCCAAATGCGAACACATCACAGTCTTCATATCACATTCATCGGTATTATGCAGGGAGAAATTGCTGGATTACGAGTTCAAATGGGATTTTAAAAGTGGAAAATTATCACATTACTCGTTGTTTATCAACAGATCAGTTTTCTACAACTGTAGTTTTCTTTCAAAGGCTATAATTTTGTCATGGAGTTGCAGAAGAGGAGAGTCTTTTCCTTGAAGTGAGACGTTCAATTGATTTAATTTTGAAAAAATATCACAGACATATCCAATTGAGTCAGGAAAATTTCAACCTCACAGGTAGTAGCAAAAGCATGGTTTTCTTCTTTCAAAAAGATGAAGTTTTTGTTCCTCAATTCGTACTCACGTAAAAGAACTTTGCCTTTGGAAAACCACCTTGCATTGCAACAAAACAATAAATAGTTGTGGTCTGCTCCTAATTCATCACAGAGACGTAGGAAAAGCCGAGCTTTAAGCGGCCTTGCTTAAATGAAGCTCTCAGTTTTGGCGACAACTTCAAGCACTCCATTAAGGTCACCACTGAGCTGTTGCGAAGCTAGCCCCTCACGGTGTATTAAGCAGTGGGTCCATTTTGCATTGACGCAACGCCCTGCACTAACGTTTGCAGCCCGCCAAAACGACCAGACATAGCTCGGGTTCCATCAGTGCATAAACCAAGGCAGTACTTCAACTCGAGGTTTTTTCAAAAAAAATTGTTCAGTATTGCAAACAATTCATGTGCTTTGCAATTTGTTAAAATGGGCTTACAAAAGAACAAATCTTCAACAATGCTGTCGCCGTTATCGATAAAGCGTACGTAACAAATCAAATAAGCACCTTTATCTCTAGTACTAGTTGTTGCATCATCTAACTGTAAGCTGAACTCATTTCCACGCATTTTTGAGACCAGCTGATCACTAATATCATCCAAATTTTTTTCGATTCTCCTGCAAGTGATATTGTTTGAGAGTAGAACAGCTTTTAGTTTTTGAGCTATTGATTTTCCAATCATTGTCGAGACTAAGTCAAGGGCACCAGGAAGCACGAGTTCTTCTACAATAGTATGCGGTTTTTTACATTTCACGATTCAGTACGCAACCTGAAAAGACGAAAACTGTTCCTTGGCAGGTGTGTGCAAAAAATTTCAAAATAAGACCGACTGCTTACTCATTTGTGATAACTTACGAGCGAAAAATTTGCGTGGTTTTCCAGATAAGTTGTTGTGGTTTGTTGTTAAGTGGCGTTTTAGTTTACTAGGCAGCATACATTCCGCAGCTAAAACTTTGCAATAAATAACACATTGCAGAATCTGCATTTTCAACTGATGCTTAACGCCTTTCCTTTCGGCGACTGTAAAGCCAAAATTGAGATAACTACTGTCTTATTTTGTAGTCTTCTTTCTTCCACCTTTCTCTTTGTTTGCATCTACCTCTACCTGTCTCTTCTGAGGTAGAGTACCAGTAACGAATGCGTCCATTACGAAGCCAATAAATTGTCAATAATTTACTGCAGATATCGTTTGACACAAAGAAAAGTTTTGTTTTCTAGAATTGTGTGGTTGCTGTAAAAAATATCAACAAGCTGTAAAATTGTGACAAGTTGTTAACAACTTTCGCACTGTAATTATTAAGCCACTAACAAGCTGTTGCTAGCCAAGATCTGTAATTTTTTTGTGAAGAAAGCAGCGAATATATCGCCTTCTCGTACAATATAGTAGATTACAGCGGAGGCCACCAAACAGCAATTAGGCTCCTGGTACTCTACTCTGACCTTTTGACCAAGGAAATAGCCCTGTCTAGGCAGGCGACACGAACAGAGAGAGCAAGCAGATAATTCTACGCAAGCTGGAGCCAGGCAGTTCTTTTCTCATCTAGGTAGTTCCAAAGTAAATTTAGAAATCCACAAACACTATAAAGAAAATTCAACCAACTTTCTTTATTTTCAGAATCTCAGCAGAATGAGAGCTGATTCAACAAATCCTTGGTGGAAAAGAAAACGTAAGAAACTTTTAAAATATGTGCTCGCTTAATTTATATTGAAAAGTCACGTGTTACACTTACGGCTGGTTTAACACAACATATTTACACAAAGAATTTTTTACGCTACGCCTGCAATCTACGCCTAATGGAAACCAGCCTTTAATCAGGTCATGCAATGCTCATGCGATTGCAAACAGCCAATGAGGAATTTCTTATGATTCACACCAACATCTGGGCAAGAACTGAGAATAGAATATAATTACAATTTTACCATAATCAAATAGAATAGGGAGAGAAGCGCTATCTTTCTTAATTATCTCCTCAAAGGTGGACAAAAATTTCCGCTGAATTTTACTTCGCTCAGGTCAATGAAATTGAACGGGCAATCGTTACTCAATATATTATATTGTGACGTGAACTACGTAACCTGTTTACGAACAACTCATGCAGACAATATTTTTCCATTTTAAAATTTCGAGGTACCGAGCGGACTTGACAGCGACAAATGCAACAACTTTCGCATGCTTTCGCGGCTCCCAGTTTGGGAACCGCTGATCTAGACGGTTCCACCAGTTGTTGTTGTTGCTACCCGACCCCTTCCGAGGGATGGGGGCATGGTGGATAACCATGGAGCCCCAGAAACCGGACAACTCCCCAGGGCCTGGACCAGAGGTCGTAGAGAGACAAAGAGTCGCCAAAGAGCAAGCGGCTCAAAGAGTTCGTAGCTGGACAGTGCAGAATGAGATGAGAGGTATCCGCAGGCGCTGCATAATGGATCCTCGATTCTGCCGATCCTGGTGCTATAAGAACTTATTAGAAGACTGTGTCCGTTGCAGCAAAAACGAAAGAGAACACAGCGAGCGTGATGAGAGAACACAAATTTCTCAGCGGAAATCGAGTGGGCCTGTGTGTCGAAGAATTTCGATGAGACATTACGCCTCCAGTCCGAGAAAAGAAAGGAGTGGATACGAGAGACAAGAGGAGAGAGACTACAAGGGATTGCAGAGGGCGCAAGTAGCGTTCCACGTCTGGCCAGCTCACCAGTCCCGTCGTTCCCCGGGAGAAACGAGTGTCCGAGGACCCATTGTAGCCTGATAGAACAAGAGGAGAGAGAAGACAGTTCCTTCCAGATCTGCCAGAGAGATTGAGATAAAAGGAAAGACGGCGGAAAGGATAGGGTAGCGAGAACAGAGCGAAAGTTAGAGATGGGGAGAAGGGAAGAGAAATGGCAGACTTGTACGCCAGAGCCACCTTTGCCAATAGGAAAAAGAACAGAGTTGTCAGTTCAAAGTGTTACACGTTGGTTTTGAACTCGGGTTGCCTTGATAGCGCGGTCCGCCTTCGGGCGGGTTCTCTGTGCTGTATGCTAATTATGCCGAAAAGGCGTGTTGCACGCGGACGAGAAAGAACGGTAGAAAACAATTAAGTTAGTACGTGTGTGAAGAGTAGACGCCGGCGTCCTGTCACTAACTTTTAAGATAATGTACGTTTTTTTCTGTTTTAGTCTGGTTGAAGGTTGTGCCAGGAACGAATTGAGAATATAGGAAAAAACGTAACATAAGCACCAGATCGTGAGGGGTGAAAGAATCATGGTGAGCCAGAGCCGCACCTTGGCGAAAAAAAAAGAAGATCAAAGCCGAAGCATGGGGAGGAAAGGGAGGACTCCACAGTGAACGAAGGCAGGTTCCAAGGAAGAGAGGGAGGGCAAGCAAAGAGAACCTCCCCAGGGGAAGTAGAAAGAAGCATGAGCGGGTGAGTGGACGCAAAACTCCTCTAAAACGATCTGCAGAGTCTTGGTTTCACTCCAAGTCTGGCCAATCCTGAAATGGGAAAAAAGATTGGGAGACGAAGAGCCCAATCATAAGATTAAAGAGTGAAATGAGGCAGGGTGACTCGTAGGGGGAATGAGACGCCTTGGAGAGAAGAAGTGGGATAGGGGAGGACGAGAGGCAGCTGGAGATGGTGCGATTAGTCGCTTGGTGAAAGCGTTCCAATTCGGTGATATTGGTAACGCTTAGAAAGGCAACCATCCGGGTGAAGCATAAGTGAGAAGGGGCTGAAGAAAAGCTTTATACAGAAGAGAGAGGGACTCCTTAGAGAGGCCCCATGGGGAAGCAGAGATACAGCGTAAGGCCTAGAAACGAGGGAAAAACTTGGCCTTCAGCAAAGATGCATGTTTAAAAAAGGAAAGAGTGCGGTCGAAGGTGACCCCAAGAAAAGTTAGAATTGGGTTGAAACGGAGGCAGGAGCCGAGTAGGAGGAGGAGGTTGGGATGGAGGTTAGCTTGGTGGGGATCCATTGAGAAGAAGGCCTCATATTTACTTGGATTGAGAGGAAGACACCAGTACTCAGACCAGCGCTTCAATGGAATCAGAGCCCATGTATGGCCTCCTCCGCAGTAGAGACCGCGAGGGAGGAGGACCAAATGGCCAGATCGTCAGCATAAAGAGAGCAGCTGACGGAAGAAGGCAGAGAGGCCGGAAGATCATTGATGAAGAGAGAGAAAAGTAAAGAGACCAAGAACGGATCCTTGCGGAATACCTCGACCGACTGGAAAGCAGCGACTTTTGTGATTTTGATAAACCACACAAGCGCCCCTATCAGAAAAGAAAGATGGAGTCCAACGAGCAAAGCAAGAAGGGAGGCCAGCCGAAATGAGTTTATGGAAAAGGACCGGATGCCAGACAGAGTCAAAAGCTTTCGAGAAATCGATAGTAGAGAGGATCGTCCGACAGTCCGGCCTGGGTTTGATAAACCCATTCGAGATGGACAGAGAAAGATACAAAATTTGATCAAGTGTAGACCGTCCAGGGCGGAAACCGGCCTGGCGAGGAGAGAGAATGGAGTTAGACTCCAGAAAGAAGAGTACACGAGATAGTATGATGCGTTCAAAAAGCTTTAAGACGCAGGAAGTGCGAGAGATACGCCGGAAGGAAGCAGGAGAGTCAAAAGACTTTCCCATCTTGTGAATGGGAATAATAGAAGATGTCTTCCAGATGGAAGGAAGAAATGCGAAGTCCAGGAAAGATTGAAAATGTGAAGAAAAAAATCCATGCCAGAGCGAGGAAGATGCTTTAGCATGGGATGGGCAACTTTGTCTGGGCCAGTGGCAGTGGACGAGGAAAGGTTGGAGGCAGCCGCAAGAAATTCAGCGGGGGAAAAGGATAAGCAGAAGGACCAGTGAAACATCTCAAGGCACGTGGCTTGGCGGAGCTCAGAAAGGTAGCCTCTGGCTCTACTACGCAGGATCTTTGGCGGAGAAACAGAAAAGTGGGATCTCAGGTAATCGGCGAAGACCAAAGCCGATTCCCTGGGAGAAGAACAATTGGGGAAGTTAGAAGAGGAGGAAGATGAGGAAGAGGAGCCAGCAACAAAGCGAAGAAGAGCGTATACAGTTTTTGGGTTTGATTTGGGTAAAAGAGAAGAGCAAATCGTCTGCCATGCTTCAGCCATGGCCTTGGCGATGACAGACAAAGCTCGTCGGGAAACGGAAATGTAAGCCTGGCGATCTTCATTACTTCTGTGAGCGGCAGCGAAAGCCTTGCGTCTTTCACTAACCGCATCTTTCACTTCAGCGGACCACCATGCTTTGGGATGGCGTTTGATGCGGCCGAAAGGAATGGAAGATTTGGCCGCATTCAGTGCCAGAGAAGTGAAGAGGGTAGCAGCAAAGAAAAGAGACGAGTATTCCTCTGCAGAGGACAGTGAGAGTCAAAGTAAGAAGCAAAGTCATCCCAGCAAGCTTTCTGAAAATTAAAGGAAGGGGAACACTCATTGAGGCGAAAGACCGGAGAGAGAGAGACAGATAGAAGAATTGGTAGGTGGTCAGAACCCAGGTCCTAAAGTACCTCCCATGAGCAAGTAAGGGCGAGAGAGGAGGAAGCAAAGAAAATGTCAAGGGAGGAGCGACTGCCAGAGGAGCGAATAGGAGGAGCGTAAACATTAAGAAAAGAAAAAGGAGGAGCTGTTTAGAGAGATGTTGACCCCTACCTAATTAGAGTAAGGTTAAACTGAAAAGAGAGAGGAGGTAGAAAGTTCAGAAAAGGATAAGCCTTGTCTGACGAAAATGATGATGCCACCGCTAGCGTGCGCGGCATCACGAGAGAGAATGCCAGACCGGGAGTGGGTGCAATCAGATCGCAGAGTAGAGAATCCAGGAATCCGGAAAGAGAAAGATGAGTTTAGATTAGATTCCTGTGTACAAATAAGGTCAACAGGATGGGACGGAAGAAAATGTAGCAGCTCAGTGCTCCTGGCTTGGAGACCACCAGCATTTCATTGATGAATCCTGAGAGAGTCAGGGGGAGGAAGCAGGAGGTCTAGAAGGACAGCCAGGAGCAAGAGGTGGTAGTGAGGGAGCAGAAGAAGAAGAAACAGAATAGGCAAAACGGGATAAGAGGTTTGAAGTCGAGGGTGGGTCGGGAGTGCTGCATTAGTAGAAAAGGCCCAGGTAGACCAATGGAGGTATACAGGCCGAGGGGGAGGTCACAATGTTACAATGAGGTGTAGCGGTGAAATTCATAGTGTTACAAGCAGGGACGCAGCAGGGGATAGCTCCAGGAGTGAGAGCTGCCAAGAGTTCTATATGTTGGAGAGGGAGAGTAGTGAGCAACCTATATGTACCCATTTAGAACAAGTACAGCATTGCACCGACTTACCCCGCCAGGTAACATTTCCAGCGCACACTGAGCAAGGATAGATGGATCCAGGGTTGGGATGAACGTTACCGCTTATCAAGAGAAGAAGGAGAATGAGGAGACAAAGACGGGCATGAATAAGGTAGGAGAAAGAAGAAGACAGTCGACCGATTTTAGAAAGGCTGTGTGCTGCCCTTCTGCTGTCGTTCAGGGTGAAGCACGGCAAATTAAAATAGTTTGAGGGGAGTGCCCAGGGTAAATGGGACCCTCTGGAAGGCCAACAGACATTTCGACCCAACCCAAACGGGATCGGAGACCGCATCACCACGTTGAGGCGGCTGGTGATTGATGCAGGTTACACCGGTTTGGTAGATTCATTCAAAAGAAACTGGCAAAACTAGTGGCGTATGCAGTTGTACGAAATTTTGAAAGATAGGCTATGTAAACAATATTTTATTTTGGATGAATGCAAGAAAGCAAAACGTATTTGAAACTTTATTGTTAAATTTTTTTACTTCTTTTTATCTTTAAGGTTTGTTACATTGCCATATAATTTGTTTCTCTTGAAACTTATGACTCATTGTAGAAACCGAAGCAGATCCTTCTACAATACCACAGCGTTTCCCCTATTTGTTCTTTCATTTCTACGTATAACGTAAGTCGCATGAGATTTTGTAAAAAATAGATTTCTGCGCAGCTTCAAATAATAAACATCTCTCTTGTGAGTCGGATTAATTTCATGCTAACGAATTTTCTGTAACTTACAATTGAGAAAAATCATTAAAAAATTCCGCTATACAGTATTTTTAAATCCGTTGCTAAGTGAGGCAATAGATTGTTATCAGGCCCAGCAAAAGTCATGAAAATTATATTTATTTTCATGCGAAACAAGGTTGTCAAGCCGACAACAGCGAAATAACTACTTTGTTGCGGAGTTAAATTAAAAAGTTGAATAGTTATTGAAAATCTTACTTCTGTTTTCGGTTATAAAATAGGGCTTTTCGTTTTTACTTTAAAATGTGAAGATGGAACCATAGTACCATCGCCGATTAGTTTAAACAGCTTTTTTAGACAATAGAAGTTGATAATATGTGAATGAGGGAAGTTGTGAGAGTTCTCATGCCAAGTTTCATGAAACATTGAAAGTAACATTTTGCTATTTTCTGTAGCCTAACAGCGCTTGCTGTTTGATGTGAATTTCGCATTGAGAAATCGTCTTGACACGTTATTTTGCATCACACAATGTGGTCTTTGATTATTATAAACACTTACAGCAGATCTGCCTGTGTTCAAATATTAAGAGTCAGTAGTAATTTTCGAGCTTAGACCTTTAACTCCTGTTGCGTTGTGTGTGTGTGTGTGTGTTTACCCCTCCTCTTCCTTGGGATGGAGGTACGGCATGAGCGGTAATTCAGATACATGCCGTCAACCTAATTGATATTGGGCTAGGGGAAGATGGCAGCCCATTTCGAACCAGTCTTGAGTGACTGGTAGCCCCACCACCAACAAGGCGGACTGCCACTGGTGGGTACCCAAGAGTCGTCTGACATGCTGGGTAAGCAACTTCACAATTATAATCCGGTGAAGTACGGGTAGGCCACCTGTCTGCCACATAAAGGTGGAGGCGTCCCGTTAAGTGCCTTGCCCAAGGACACAACAAGTAACCTTGCCGGCTTGTTCTCCACACTATCCCTTTTTTATGCTGAGCGCCAAGCAGGGAAGCTGTGAATACCATTTTTTAAAGTCTTTTAGTATGACTCGACTTAGGGAATAAACCCCAGGTCTACCAACTACAATGTGGACGCTCTAACCACTGCACCATCGCGCCGGTAACTGTTGCGTTGTCGCTGGTAGTAACTAGTATTTCGTTTAAACCAAAATTTTGCGGACACACATATTGTATACTTTATAAAATCGTCCTTAAATGCCGATTGATTGAAGGCATTGAAATTTTAAGTGAACTAGAATTGTTTTCTTTGTTGGTCGAGCATGTTATTGTCTAAAATATATGTAAAACCTACATACGAGCTGCTGGTTACGCAAATCACAATAACTTTGAAGCTATAAAAATACAGTAATTTAATGTCACAAATTTCCAAAATTAAAATCATATTTTTCCATTTTTTTAATCACAAAAAAGTGGCCCTAGTGGTTGTCCTACTTTGACGGATATGATCCCAGTTCAAATTCTAGTTTATGCTCAGTTGCTTTTTATCTTTCCGGCCAACCAAATTAATTGCGAAATTATTTTATAAATACAAGGCAGAAAAAAAGGAAAAGCAACGAAAGCAAAACCAATGAAACAAGCAATAAAAGCTGGCGAAAAAATTCGTCCAATATTCAGTTTTATATCGTTGTTATTCTAGAACACGAATAAAACCTGAGTCACTATTTTTGTAAGGTGTTAAATCTGTGCCGGAGTTGGACAGATAAAAATAAATTTTGCTGAACCCGAAACGCGGCGAATCAGTTCGACGCCCTGATCATTACTATAAAGTCTAAGCTAATATGTAAAAGAGAAAGGAGAAAGAAGCTTATTCCTAGGTTATTTTTGTTAAGTTTGTTGAAACTTTTATCCAAATCCTTTCTCGAGGTAGAGGCGCCTGGTTTTTATGTTACAGCGCTTTTTGACTTTTACTTACCTTAATCACCTTGCGAATAGCGCACGTTTTTGAGTAACTTGATTTGTTAATTAATTAGTGTCTGAAATAAGTTTCTCATTTTGCCTTCAGCATTTTGTGCACTAGTTTCAATCGCTTGACTTAGTTTTAACACAAAACCAGCAAAGTCTATAGAAGGGTTAAAAAGTTTTTAAGTCAAATTAATTCCTATCACACAAAAGTTTTAAAGAAAAGCAACGAAGCTACAAAATCTGTCCACAAAAAAGGAAAAATATTAACAACATAATTTCATTCTGTAAGCAACCCTACTAGCTAATCCGTTAAATTTGTTTCCCAAAAGCAAATTGTTTTGGAGAATCTAAACAACATGCTGAAACAAACTACTTGCAGAGAAAATCTTTGAATTTACTACTTACGAAGGCAAAATTTTGAAATTTCATAACCTCTGCCAAAAATAAATGTAGAGATTATATTGCAATGAAATAGCATCTCAGTCCTCAAGCAACATCATTTTCAACAATTATCTAATAAAATTTGGTTTTCAGAAATTTTTCCAAAAAACTAGCTTCACAAAAAATAATACCAAAACCAAGTAAACCGCCGATGAACCCACGATCACATCTACCTACACCCACAACAAATATTTTGTGAAAAAGATAGATCGGGTGGTTAATCGCAGATTAATATGGTATCTCAAAAGCTATCAATTACTAAACAATCACAAATCAGGATAGGAAAACCAAGGCTTGCTACCGACCACATAATCCGTTTCCACGATTGTACATACAAGTCGGTAGACCTGGGGTTCATTCCCTAAGTCGAGTCATACCAAAAAACTTTAAAAAATGGTATCCACAGCTTCCCTGCTTGGCGCTCAGCATGAAAAGGGGATAGTGTGGAAAACAAGCCAGCAAGCTTACTTGTTGTATCCTTGAGCAAGGCACTTAACGGGACCCCTCCACCTTTATGTGGCAGACAGGTGGCCTACCCGTACTTCACCGGGTTACAATTGTGAAGCTGCTAACCCAGCATGTCGTTTTTGAAGAAACACTTTGCTCAGATGGCTAGAAATGCTAAGTACACCAGTCCTACCATTCAAAACAAGATTTTCAGGATTGTGAGCGCCATGGTCGTCGAAGAGTTCGTTGCTGAGGCCAATGAAAGTGTTATATCTGTTGTTGCCGATGAATCCTGCGATATTTCGAGAAAAGAACAACTTAGCATTGTTTTAAGATATACCAAAGGTGATAAAGTGAACGAGAGTTTTACAGGATTTGTTGAAATGTCTTCAGTTTCGTGGAATCTATTTCTGCCGCTATTCTGGCTCACCTCTCCAGAATAGGCGTTGGTCTTCGAAAGCTTGTTGGATAAAGCTGCGATGGAGCATCAACTACGGCAGGTCATGTGAGTGGAGTTCAAAAATGCATTCGCGAAAAGTACCTTCGAGCAATATTTGTGCATTGTGCTGCACATTGTCTGAACTTGGTCATTGATGACCAGAGTAGAGTTCCTATTGTTACAAGCACCTGCTTATCATCAGGGAAACTATCCGTTTTTTTCGGGAAAGCCCTAAAAGGCGCTCAAGTTTAGGAGTCAATATTCCTTTATTCTCTCCTACCAAGTGGTCAGGGAAATACAAAAGCATCCGCATATTTAAAGCTAACTTCAAGCTTACACTTGACGTTTTGGTTTCATTGATGAAGGACGCGAGCAGTGAGACACAAGCGAAAGCTCTTTTCTTGAAAGCTGCTCTCGAAAGGCCTGGCGTAACATGGGCCATATGGTTGATTGGGCGGTACTCAGCACTTATGGAACCACTAGCGCGAAAGCTTCAAGCTGTTGGAGTCAGTGTACCTTCTGTGAAAAGTCTTATTGCTTCTCTTCAGATCGACCTCGATCAAGACCGGGTGGACTTTAATACAGTTGCATCTAGTATTTATGATGAGGCTTGTACAGTACTTGGCACGAAAGAGCTTTCAGTGCCTCGGGTTGTTTGAATCCAAGTTCATCGTGGTACCACTAAAGCAGAATCGGCCTCACAATATTATCAACGTTCGATATTCCTCCCGTACATTGGTGGTCTACGCAGCTCTCTTCGAGAACGTTTTAATGATAACCCTTCTTTTTTTGCGTTGCTCTTTGTCTTGCCTCCGAACGACCCGACCAACATCAATGACATTGAGAGCTTATATTTACTGGACAACCCCGTAAATGAAGTGAAGTTGTGGAGAAGTTCTTCCACCCCTCAAGCAAACCGGGAAAGTTTGCCTAAGCTTTTTCTGAGCGCCCATGCTTATCCAAGTGTGCGCAATGTCATCCAGATTATCTTGACACTCCCCTCAACAATCGTTGAGGCTGAACGGTCATTTTCATGTGTGAGGCGAGTGAAAACTTGGTTACGTTCACCTGTGACCTCGGATTGCTTGTTGATTTGTGCGTACTTCACTGCCATCACGAAAGAGTACATGAGGGGAAGACCAATCGAATATTGGCATCCATGGCTGGCGAAGAGCGACGACGAATTGATTGCTGAGCGTGATGAACTCGAAATAAAACTTATTCAACTTTGATTTCGACATTGTCCTATGTGCTGGCCACTTACTAATCTTGTAAACTATATTACGGTACGCACTGTATCTTATCGCTTTCTAATTCTTAACAACAAGTAAAATGGCGTACTCGTACATAAAATGACAAATGAGTATGTCTGGCTCAACAGCGTACTGTGTGACGATTGTCTTATGGAAAATTACCCCTAATTGGTCTTTTCAAAGAAAGCGTTAAAATTTTTGCAGAATTTAGTGGCCAGTTTGCGACTAGGCAGAAATTCTATAAAATTTATATTTTCATAGATAATACGCGAATATGAGAATGAACACATCACAGTTCGATTTTCTAATTCTGCATTGTGTATTGTAGCTGCTGATGTGCAGGGGTTATACCCCAACATTAAAAGAACCTTGTGAATGAAAGCACTTGAAACTACGTTACAAGAACATACGAATTATGGCAAATTTTATATCCTTGTCAGTAAACATCGACAAACCTAACAAAGGAGGTTCCTCTGGACCATCCGGCCACTGTGCCCATTGCGGTAATTACGGCCCACATCGAAATTCAATAGTCATGCCCTCTACCATCATCAAGACGGACAATGAAACCATCCAACTCAACAAAACTTAACCTGTCGAAGCTACGGTATACATGCTGCAGAATGCACTATTTTCAATGCCAAATATATTGGACAAACTAAAACCAAATTCTCAACGAGGTGGCGAGCTCATAGGACCAATTGGAACAAACAAAACTCAAAATTTGACAATGACCAAAGCGCACTTTTGAAGCATTATTTGAACTATCATTTAAGTGCCTTGAATTAGAATAACATGTTTTCGTTTAGATATAGAGTAATTTTTCTACAACAACCGGAAGCAGCCCTTCTAGACTTTTATGAAGATTTTTGGTGGTACAGAGTCCAACCTTCAATTGACATTCAGCCAATGATTACGCCGACAATTCGATAAATTTTATTTCTTGATTCTCATTTTCAAGCTACTCCATTGTGTTTACTTAATATCTACTAGTTTTTACTACAATCAGCTTTCAGTCCCTTTCACTTTTATTAATTGGTTTATGACGTCATATTAACTTTTTAGTCTCATATTGTGCTGTTGTTATGTTAACTGCTCTTGATATTTATAGGCTAAGGTAAATTTTTTAATTTGTTCTTTATCCATAGATATATTTACATCCGTCCTCTATTTAATAATATTATTACAATTACCCGATTTGCTGCTACTTGTAGATTATGCTGCACGTATTATGGAGATATTAAATCTGCAGAGGTTTTGATGTAATGCTTTTTTATGCTGTTAACAGGAACTGATGATGACTATTACATAGTCGAAATATATTTTCCGTAAATAAAAGTTAAAGCTGAATGATTGCCTATATTTAATTATCTAAAAGATGTAGATGCGGTCACTGGTGATCTTCAGCTATAATTGCTCAGTTTTCGGTTGATCAAAGCTTTTGACTAGATCCTTTTACCTTTCAACCACCTTGGTAATGACATTGACAAAAAAATGATGCGTTTCAAAATATCAGGTTTTCTAGATCATAAAGCGGCATTCCATATTTGATAAATGTGTATCTTTTTCTCTTTAAAGTGTTGTGGAGTTAAAAAATCTGTGCTGTTGCAAAGCACCAAAAGTTTTTTAATAATGTTATTTAATTGTCAGTTTGTTTCAGTGCAATGTAATTCAGTTGAGTTTGGTTTAGTTCAGTGGTTCTCAAACTATGCGAGCCCACGCCCTGGTGCGTCTTTACAATTTTCCAAGGACGTCGCACGATAATTTGGTTTTGTGCCAATAATCTTCACTTTATTTCCGTCAAAATAGTTATGAACATAGATTCCCTAAATAGTGAATACAACTTGTTCGCTATTTTTAACACGCATCATCAATTGTAGTATTTTACCACAAGTGTTGTTAATGCAAAGCTGTGATTATTGACTCGTCGTCAAGAATCGATTTGTACAATTGGAACGTAAATTGGCGCAAAATAAATAAAGACCAAGGCACTCTGTAGCGAAATGGAGGAAAACAGAAGAAATGAGTTACAATCTCAGAGAGAATAATTTGACGAATGAAGATGAGAGACCTAAAGCAAAATCTTGCTAGTATAACGACAGTTGTTTAGATTTTGGTTCACTTTTATCTTGCAGAACGGCGAACTAAAGACCTCAGAATGCTCACTGGAGCGTCGTAAGTCTGGCAAGTTTTTTCAAGTTGATCGCAGCAAAAAAAGTTTGAGAACCAATGGTTTAGTTGATTTTCTGTTCAATTTGGCTTGATTAGCAAACGGATATATTTTTTGTTCAATGATTTAGCCACGAGGACCGACAGTAAGAGTATCGGTCATTATCATTAAACGTACGGTCGCCAACTACCCAAACTGGCGACCGCTGCAGCGTTATGGCGAATTTTAATATAGCGTAAGGAGCCGGACAACTTGCATCGATTTAGAATAGAAGAGGTACTAAAAACAGTTGCCAAAGAAAGTTGGTTTGAAGAACCGGTAGCGGAATAAGAAAGAATTAGGTGAATGAAGTATTTGAGTGGAGCGACAGCAAGCGCTCTGGGAAGGATTTTTGATTGTTGATATCTTGAGTAATGGTTGTGGAAGTTCATCAAATGTTACAATTAGCTGCAAAGTTTACCGTAATTAAGGATTCCACTTAGAGCACATTTCCTTATATGGAGAAATTTGGCCCTAAATTTTATGAAAGAGAAAATGATAGAAATGATAATGTCAGAAGCAAGTAAGACAATACAAAAAAATAATTAACAAGTCAGAATTCCATCTTGTTAAGCCTAAATACTAGAATTCTGAAAAAGAAAACTTCTTTATGTTTCACTGTTCCACAATTTACACAAAAAAGTTGCACTGCCTTATCTATAAGTTAAGACCGTTATTTATGCTTGTCCAATAAGACAGCTCAGTTCTATATGGTTATTTTGATAATTTGGAATCGTTGGTATGTTTAAGTAGAACCTAGCTGAAGCCAACCAAAAAGTGCAAGTTTTATGTTTGTAAGGGACCTTATCTTAACCATGAACTTATCTGTCTATGGAGTGCAGAAATTTTTATTTTAGGCCTCTGCGTTTTCCAGATATGCATTCATGCACAGATGTGGCGTGTGCGAGTTTTTCTTTATTTTTTGGGGTGCTTATGTCATTTTTGATTCGAATATTTTCACCATACTGCTGTGATGAGTCATTTAGTTTTGATTTTTGAAGACAATGTTTTCGCATGGAGTGAGTTGTTGTCCCTGGGCAATTTAGTTTTCTTTTCTTTTTTGCAATTTATGTGGCATGCTAGTTTTTTTACAAAAGTGCAAAAAATAGTTTATTTTTAAGCTATTTTTTCAGTGAAAACATGTGAGAGCAAATTTGGAAAGAAATTTTTATTATGCAATGGGGAAATAAGAGGAAATACAAAAATTATTTGTGAAAGCACTGACCTCAGTGTGAGATGTACATTCGGAACTCACGATTGTGTCGTCACAGTTAGTTGTGCACAATCAGTACAGTTTCGATTGTTACCTGGCAGAGTGCAGCGAAATATGCAAGCGGATTTACACAAACCCATCTTCGGAAACAAATGAGATCCGGCCTCGGGGTTAATAAATACTGTCTTATACAAAGAACAATGGCTGATGGCACAGCTAAAAGTTTTTAGTTCGAAAAACAAAATGCAATACAACAATAGCTACAAATAAATGTAATGCAACTAAAATGGCGTGATCAACAGAAAACTCACCTTTTTTTATACATTTGTTGAAACCAAAACAGCAGCGGACCGATGGACAAACCGATTGAGATCAAAATCGTAAGTTTAATCTTTCTCCTCAAAATATAAATCATCAATTACATTGTTTTTATTTGTAGCATTTTTGTGATCCAAACTCGCAAAACAGCAGTAACAGACCTGTTTCGGAGTTTCCAAGTTTTAGGATTACGCCTATATTTCTAATATAGCTTTGAAAACAGCTGTTTGAGCCATAAGCTTTTCATGACGCTATCGCGTCAAAAGGGAAGATCTAGAGTGAATAAGTGTTTTATGTGAATAATTTGGACGTTAGGCAATCAAGACAAGCCAATGATAGCGCTAGTATTGTAAAGCGCGCCAAAGAAAGATTCCCAATAGCGAAATGCTAAAGAAAGCGCAGGAAGAGGCCAAATGGGAACGCCGCAATTATCAAAAGAGTTTGAGAGTGTAAACAAACTCTTTCTGTCCGCATAGCACCGGGTGTGGGGTCTTGATACAAGCAGCCTCTAAAAGATTATAATGGAAAGAGCTGCGTGCTGCGGCGGGGATTGAAAACTGCTTGTTTTCATAGTTTAATGCGCATTGATCATTATCTAAGAGATGATGACCAATGGCAGAGTCACAGTCCAGTTTGGTGTCGTTTCGTTTGCACGATCTGTCTGGTTGAAATCGGCGTGGACGGGTCAATTGTTGTCTTAACCATTGCGGAACATGTTGCCTGATGAGGTCCTGAAGTCGTTGAGATGTTCGCCCTACGCATCAAGTGTCACAGTGACACTTATATTCATATATGAAAAAACTTTTCTGAGTGGTAGTTAGAACATCCATGCAGGCCTCTGGCAGCATGCGCTTTGACGTAAAGATCAAGCGGGTGTTGATGGAACCATAGCAGCTTTCCACGGCGGTTCTGACTTTTTTCCAAGTTTGTGGAGTGCTTACCTATCCAAGGGACCCTAAAAAACACTTTTCTTGGCCGAATCGCTTAAGGGTGGAGAACTGAGTGATTTTCTTGACGATCTGAGCGTTGATGACGTTTTTAGAATAGCCATTGTTCGGTAACATTTTCTTGATCCGTTTTATTTCTCCATTGAGTTTACGCTTGATGCAAAGCATTAGGGCTCGATGCACCAATGTAAACATTAGAATTATTTTACGTTTGAGCGGACTAAAGGACTACCAACGCAAATACTGGCCAGTGAAAGTGGGTTTCCGGTATACACTGGTTTCAAAGCCAATATCTGTTCTTTCGACGTAAACATCAAGAAACGGTAGACATTTTCTTTTTTCTTTTTGAAAAGTAATTTGAGGAATGGATGAAGGCAGTTGAGTTTGGTCAGGAATTCATCTGCAAATATTTACTCACTCTAGATCTTCACTTTTGACGCGCGGTGGTGTAGTGGTTAGAGCGTCCGCTTCGCAGTCGGTAGACCTGGGGTTTATTTCTCTTGTCGAGTCATACCAAAAGACTTTAAAAAATGGTATTCACAGCTTCCCTGCTTGGCGCTCAGCACATAAGGGATAGTGTGGAGAACAAGCCGGCAAGCTTGCTTGTTGTGTCCTTGGGCAAGGCACTTAACGGGACGCCTCCGTCTTTATGTGGCAGACAGATGGTGGGGTCAAGCAGTCTACCCGTCGTGGTGGCCCCAATCTGACGAAAGACATGCAAACCGAGCATGAGCTCATGCGCGTGAATGAATGAATGACGCGATACCGTCACTGATGAGAGCGTCACGAAAGCTTATGGCTCAAACAGCTGTTTTCAAAGCTATATTGAATTTCTCTACCACCAACAAGATTTTTGCTTATGTTTCTCGTTAATGCTTTGAATTGTTTTACTGCTAATTGATTTCTGCAAGCAGAAGAAATCATTGAAAATTGTTTCCTCAAGAAAAGAGCTAGTGTCGCTGCAAAGTTTGAACTCATAATGATTGCATCATTGTTCATATAAAACGGGGCTCTTTTCTTTTCGACCGCGGGCACGAAACGGAGAAGCTGCTCGTGGCCACCGACAACAAACCTACAAGTTAGCTTTGTCACATTGACTGGGATTTTTTTGTACTGTTGCAAATACTTGATTTTTACGATTTTTTTTCCATTTAAACCACTTGGCTTCAGACAATGCTTCCGCCTTAGCCAAGAATGTGGATGATCATAAAAAGGATTGGCAAAAAATTTTATTTTACTTTGTAAAAATTATTTTCGCAAACGTACTCTCATTGAATTTATTATACTGCACAGGGTTGACCCAACAAATTGACAATATTTTACTGATTGTTTTCAAAATTTTTCTGAATGAGATAGCATCATTCTATATTTGTTTTTCTTCAGGAAATACGTCCGCAAGTGCTTACAATTTTACGCAAATATTATAAAGAATATCGAAATTAAAAATACATTTAAACCAGTGGTTTCCAACCTTTTTAATGGCCTGCACCCCTAAATTGTTATAATATGTTCTCGCACCCCTATAGTGTTTTAACATGTGAAGAATAAGGCCATGCACTAAGCATCTTTAATTAGAGTCTACTTCCGCAGTTTCCAAGTAGGCAAATTCCGCAGTTTTCTCACCATTATTGCAGAGGTGATCTCCAAAAAAAAAAAGGTCATCACCGATCTCACATCGGTTTGAGCTGAATTGAAGGCCGCGCATTAGGCATGCTGTAAGTAGATACTGATTGTGCAGAACTAGTAGCACGTGATGAACTGAGCATGACAGGACAACAGTGCAACACAAGAATCTGAATGACCATCTCGCACCCCCTTAGATGCTGCTTTGCACCTCCAAGGGGTGCGAGCACCCCTGATTTAAACATTCGATACTGCAAATTGCAATAATATTTTACTAAATTAACAAAAACAAATCGGGTGTAAGCGATTTTAACAATAGTAGCTTTGTTATTTTTTTTTTTCAATTGAGTAAATGTTGATGAGCTCACTGTTTTCGAAAATATGTAAGCCTACACAACATCAAAATGTATTAATTGCGTTGTTGATTACTGAATGAGGTAATGTCTCTTACTCTTGAAGATTAGCATCTTTTAATCCCTTGATACTTTCAAACTTTTCCCTCGGTAAACATTGTGCTCCAACACGCTCCAGATGTAGAAATAGGGCCTTATAAAAGGGGGTACAAGGGGAACATCATACCCGGGCTCGGGCCAATGAGAGTCGAGTTCAGGGCCGTCTGGGGACCCCCAAAAAATGATATTTTTCGCGCTAAGGTTTCCTATGACAGTACCCTAATTATGTTCAAAATTAAAGATTGCATCTCCATCATCATTCTCCCACGCTCCCAGCACAAGGGTTGCAAAAGGATGCAGAAGCCTAGTTTTTGCTAAGTTTTTCTTCGTGGGTAACCCAATAAAATTCAAAAGTGATAGCTGCTTCCTCCATTATTATTTTCCTGTCCCTATCAATCTGGGTACAAGGGAGGGGTTTGAATCCGGTGACCAGAGCCTAAAAAACAATGCCTTTTACACTAAATATTTTTGTTTGATACCGGTAGCTTTAATTAAGTCTCAACTGGATGGTTGCATTTTCCGGTGGCAATGTTAGAATGTGGCTGCTAGTATGATCATACACCCAACAAACTAGTGTTCTCTTATCAGCTTATTCAGACTGGGACTAAAGTGGCAAATAGTAAATTAAAACTGTGTTCAAAAGTATTGGTTGGCAGATTTAAATAAATTTTGACTACACCTTTTCACTAAAATAATGTTAGCCGAGAGACCGGTATATTTTTGGAGCAATAAGGTACCAGACGGACAGACTGCCGGTAGACTTCGGTGGACTGTTTTTGTATAAGTTTTGAAAAAGTACCAAAAACGGTATCTCTAATAAGTCGACAATAAAGAGTTTCACTCGTTCTCTATGCGACAATTATTATTGTGGTCACTACTCCTCTTCCTTAGAATGGAGGCACAGTTCAAAATAACAGATATCTCTACGTGCTAAATGTCCAAATTTAGCTCAAGTTGAAGCCAAGATAGGTTATATGTAGTTTTCTAAGACAGATTTTTGGTGAGTATTTGTTAAGCGCTAAAAGTAGCAATCAGTTGATTACCATATCCCGGTAAAACCTTAATGCATTTAAATTGGTCGGTGAGAAAAAGTCATAGAAATTATTCAGATTTAATTTGTAAAAGTCCTCGTATTTTTCTGTAGTTGATGCCATAACTTGACTTTGGCTATGATTCAATCTGCTACCACTGTTTCCCTTTTCAACATCTTGCATTGCTGCATTCAATACTTATTTCTTATTTTCTATCATTTTAATATTTCAAAAATGCTAAGGTTGATATTAAAACATGTGTTTTTGAATGATAGTGACTAAATTAGGAGTTAAATTTAAACGAAAATATAATCACCCGCTTTTTTATTATTTGGATAAAACAGTAAACTGAACTACACGGGACTACAGGTGAGTTTAATCATAGTTGATACATAAAGCCCTATTGCATGTAATACAATAATCTAAGGTAGCCGAACAATTGAGCATTGTCATTGCAGTTTACTTGCTTACGTTTTGTAGCATACAACATGCACTTTGTAGTTGTTGTATTTCGGAAAAATGTTTTAATAGAATTAAAAGGTGAGCAAATTAATTGCATCAAGTCATGTTTTTGAGTTTTTTAAGAATTGATAGTTCTAGATTAAGAATCTGTTATTTTGGTATTGTATAATTGTTGGTAAACACCATTTCATAACTACCGTATTTATTCGATTATAAGACGATTCGCTTATAAAACGGGTCCCATCTTCTCCTTATATCTGCTCAGTTCTGAGTGAACTATGTTCTATCTCTGTAGACCTTGCCTATAAGACGGGTCCCACAATTTGAGCTCGAAATCTTGAGAAAAAATCCACGTCTTATAAGCGAGTAAACACGGTATATATGATGTTCCCCTAGAAAACGATCAAAAATATTGAAATTGAATGAACATACGAGCAATAGTCAGAGTGAGACAGTAAAAGAGTGCGATGCCAATCAAAGAATTGTAAACAGGATTACTAAGCTTCACCAAAAAAAGGGATCAGCCACACTACTGCACAAAAGGTCGCTGTGATAAGGAAAAGATCATTACACCGAAAGATGACCACCACTCATTGCGAGAAAGCAAAATTAATCGAAGAAAAACAAGATCGGACCTTTCCAGAGATTTGAGTTTGGTTGGAGTCAACATGTCATTATTCACATTTCTTCGACCTTTATTGGCTGAATGGAAGAAAAGAGAGAAAGCCCATCAAGAAACAACTTTCACAAATAACACGAAAAAAGCAATGTAGCTGGGTAAATAGCTATGAAAACTGGACAACAGAGAAAGGGAGAAAAACAAATGTTATTTACAAAAAATCTGTGTTTCAACCCAAAACTTTAGTATTGTTAATAGAATTCAGAGAGGAAAACTTTAATGACTCTTCAATAATTATAGTAAAAACGCAAATAGGTAGATATTTAGTTGCAGTTAATTTGTGTATTTGTTTGTGATGGTTTACTTTTCTACAGGTTTTGTGTTCCAACGAAACAATTTTTTATGCAGCTGGGGATGCAATGTCAGCAAGTGAGGAACCACAGAGGAAACTTTGATATCAAGTTATCTGCATCAAAATGTCAACATCCAGACAAGAGAATATTTTGAGATTTTTTCTCAAACTATGGCACTGGACCATTGCGTCCAGTGCAAAGGATAATGAATTCCGGTCAGTATTTTGATGTTTAGAAGAGAAAAACTATCTTAAAAAAATAAAAGATTTTCTGACAAAGCCTCCCTTTTTCTGCACGACAATGCTCCCTACCATAAATCAAAGACTGCGACAAAATACTTGAGAGGTAGAAAAGTGAAGATGCTTGACTCGCCAGGACATTCAACTGACATGAATTGTTGGTTGTTATAATCATGAGCAAGTCCAGTTCTTAAGTACACCCATAGAGCAAACAGCAAGTCGTCGCCAGGGACAAGAGAAACTTGGGAGAGATATAGCGGCTCTTCCCGTTGTGTTTTTATCAATTTTCTTTAGAAAAGCTATACTTCGTTTCGTAACGACAATTCGCTGACAAAAAATATAAACTTTTTATTACTTTTCTTACAATTATTTATTAGATATACCAGGCGCAGCCGGCTGAACCGACCTGTTCTTAACTTTCATATACTGATGGGGTCCCTGCGGACGACCCCCCAGAGCCAACTAATGGTCCACAAAAAATTTTTTAAAATATGTTTTGTGTAATTGAGAGAAAACCTTTTTGCAGTAAGTTGAGTCGGCAGTTAGAAACACGCTGTCAAGAAGAAATACGCTATCAGTAAGTTGAGTTGGCGCGCTGTCAAGAAGATTCTATTTTGTGGAGCAGGAAAGCTCTGGTATCAATCTTAGAGTTCCCGAGTAGAATTTTTGAGTGTGATCGAAACCATTGTTACGTTACAATCAAGGTTTAAGCTTTTTGCATAAAATTCCGTTTCTACCGATTTGCCTCTTATTTGCTTAAAATGTCTTTTACTGAAATGGAGAAAGCGTTTTGTCAAGCGTTTTGGCACGCTGTCAAGAAGATTCTATTTTGTGGAGACAGGAAGCTCTGGTATCAATCTTAGCGTTCCCGCGTAAAATTTCTGTCACAGACCCTTTGTACAAAAGTACTGGATTGAGATCTGGGTGATTGAGCAGTTAGGCTACATGTTTAGATAAAGCAACGTTAAATGTTATTAGTGCTTCTAAACACTGATGGTGTCTTTTGCCGTGTGAGAATGTGCCCCGTCTTGCATAAACAAATAAGAAGGTCGATTCTTTTCTGGTGCTATTGATTCCAACGGTTTCTTTCGGTAGTAAGCGACGTTCACTTTCACTCACGACTCAAAAAAGAAGATCGATGTTTTGCCACGTTTGGAAATTATCATTAACGTCATTAGGTTGTCTGGGAAGCCACAGCAATACACATGCAACCACTCAGAATTAAGAAACTACAGTTTAATCAACAGTCACTGTATTTTCATTCACAGAATGAGAGCGTAACGGCAGTGGCAAAACCAAATGCTTAAATATTTTTGATTTCGACAATCTTTGAAATTTTTGCATAAATTGTTCAACACTTGCGCATTATATCTTTTTCAAGAACTATCAAAAAATAAGTGATGCTATTTCATTTACAGTTGCAGCTTTTAACAGCAACTTGCAACCTTTTTCGAGCTTTGTATAAAGTACAATTTCTTTTCTCTATGTGTTGAAAATTCTATAAAAGTCTCAATAAAACAACCATTTTCCTTCCACAAATGGCGTTGCCTTTCTCCTCTTTTTGTGATTAGCAACTAGCCCAATGCATCGCGATGGTTGTGTTTCAATGTTTACACAACTCCGTACAAAAAAAGTAGGGGCGAGTTTTATCTCGGGCTTGTTTTGCTCGACGTACTCCAGAGTTCAGCCGACTCGCTCAGTCTAGATTTTTGAGAACATTTCCATATTTATATAATTACTAGTATATGCGTATATGCTCCCGAAAGCACTCATTACAAAATTTATGAAGGGGGTAGCCATGGCCGGATTTACCAATAGGCTAGGCAGGCTGAAGCCTAGGGCCTCAATGTCCAGGGGCCTCGAAATTCGATTTCGAAGTTTGCAATTCTATTTAAAAACTGGACAAGCTTAAACCCTACCTAAAGTATGTATATCAAGCTCTTCAGGTTAGAAAATTTTATGTCATAAATAGCCATTGTTACGTCATTTGCGTCATAACAAAGGCAATTATCATGCGTATTCTGTTGGAAGCTTCTATGGTATGCAAATATAATTAATAAAAATTTACCAGAGAAAAAATTTCTATTTTGATTTAAAGTTTTTTTCAACGGCTATTTGAACCGGGCAAAAAATATATTAAAGACAATAATTTAACGGCGACAAATTCACAAAGACTGGCGATTTTTAAGAATGTAACACCAGTATTGTTAAATATCGTCTACATATGTTATAAATAACCGTAGTTATAAAGTTTACTGAGTAGTCTACTCTGCAAAATAAACAGTACCGGTAGTTGACATGTTGCTAAAATAACTTATAGACAGTTTGTTGCTTACTGTTAAAGTGGTAAATTATACGCTTTATCAATTGAAATTTACTAATGTTATCGACTTCTCTTATTATTAGACGTATTGGTATTGCTAGCCTGCGTTTAGCTCAAATAATAATCTTATTTCTTACTTTTTTGTACACTACAGTAATTTTATTATGAGTAAAAGATTTGAAAGTGGAGCTAGCAAGCGTTGGAGAAAGAAAATTGAAAATGATAAGGTAAAGAAGGTAAAACCAATCACTACTTTCTTGCATCAACCTCTGACAGAAGCAACAGTTGCTGGCAGTGAAGTAGGTGCATCGACGCTGGCATAAGAAAATCAGTTTGATGAATCTGATCAGCCAACTGCGAGCATTCAACTTATTGAAAAAGAAATGCAGGACGTTGAACAGCAACCTGGTAATGAGGAAGCAGCCATGCCCAGTGTAAATACTAATGTATTTTAGAACTCAGTTGCTGCAAAGGGAGCGGAAAAAGAAAGACATCAAAGTAGTGGAGATAGTCAGAATTTTCAGATCATTTCTGGTGAAGTAAATCAATCCCAAGGTATTACAGATACTTATGCAGATGATGCCGAACATAGATCTACACATACACTGAGTTTAAAGGACGTAGGTTTGTGGAAAGAATTATCAAATGAGGAAATAGCCTACTGGATAGAGAGAGGCCCTGCTGAAGTTCAGCACAGTTGTGGACCATTTTCTAGTTCCAAGCAAGGGTACAAGAAGCAATCCAGGTTTTGCACAAAAGCTCTGTTTTTTCAACGAAAGTAAATGGTGAAACATAGAGCAGAGAGTGGCTTGTATATTCCCCCGCAAAAGGACAGGTATGTTGCTTTGTTTGTGAACTCTGTCCAAACCATGCATCTTCGGCTTTAGCTTCTGATGGTTTTGATGACTGGCGCAACTCTTATGTTATCCAAGCTCATGAAAACTCAGAAAAACACAGAAATGCGATGTTAATCTACCTAAAAAGGAAGCGAGGATATACGCTCACTTCAAAGCTGGAGGAGCAAATAAAAGCAGAAGAGCAGCTGGCGGCACGTCGTGGAAAGAGTCATCGCTGTAATCTGCACTCTTGCAGAACGAGGCTTACCGTTTGGAGGAGACAACAATTTGGATCTCCCAATAACGGCAATTGCCTTGGTCGTTTTGAACTAGTAGCAAAATTTGATTCATTTTTACTTGCTCATATCAATCGTTCTGGAAATTCGAGATCAGAAAATTCATCTTATTTGTCAAAAACTATTTGCGAAGAGATGATTCAGCTCATGGCCAAAAAAGTTAAGGAATCATTTGTGGCTGACTTGAAAAAAAAACGGGATATTTTAGCTTGTCTGTGGATTCCACTCCCGATATTTCACATATCGATCAGTTAACTTTGATTATCAGATACTTGTCTTCTTTAAAGGTTTACCATGTGAGAGATTTATAACTTTTCTTGAGCTGAAACACCATTCTGGGGTGGGCATGGCAGATCTGGGGCATAAATATCTCACTGCTGAGCTTCAGGTTGATTTTAATAAATGCCGAGGGCAGTCTTATGACCATGCTGTAAACATGGCTGGTAGGCAGTGGCGTAGCTACCTATTGGCTAATGTGGCTAAAACCAAGGGCGGCAGGTTGGTGGGGGCGGCAAAATGTGATGATTTTTTTGTTTTAAGCGAACAAGAACAAGTCTGGCGTATCGATTGGTGTCTGTAGCAATTAGGTCTACAATTTCTTTGTCAAAAAAGTTCAAAAAATTCCAGTGGGTTTGTTACATCGTTCAGGCTACTTGTAGGCTATGCCTGGGTTGCCGGTAAATGAAAACCTGCTTCGTACTTGGCCGTTAACGGTCCACTGCAGATTATCGTTGTTAGGAGCACTGCTACTAGCTAGATTAGTGTCGCTATCAAGTACGTCGGCATTTTGCAAATACCCTATGTCAGCACTGTCACTTTCTAAGTCGTCTAGAGAAGACAAATCATCACTAGCATTAAAAATATGCAACAAAAGATCATCGTCTGAGACTTGAAAACTTTGCCTGGCGTCGCCATTTGTATCAGCTAAAACAGTCTTATAATTTAAATATATTTGGAAAACTAAAAAATAATCGGAAAACTAAAAAATAAAAATAAAATAATATATCGTAAATATTTATCCTACAAAACTTAAACTCTCGCACTAATCATTAGGTTAGAAGTTGTCTAAATGCTATTACAGTATTGTACCTTTTGAGCATTTGATAAATTGGTCTGAACGCAATGAATAGATCTAGCCATAAAAGTGTTTTACGCAATAAAACTTTACTATTAGTACAAAATGCTTACTCAGGATTTTCTCACCTGGCGCGCGAAAAATGCCATGCGAAAGCGAAATGAAACGCGTAGTCAAACGCGGTGGCGACTCGGACGGATATACACGTCTTACGCAGTGAGAGAGCGACTTGCTTTGACGGATATACACGTCTTACGCAGTGAACGGGTAAAGTTAGTTGTAGCCCATGAAGAGGGTAAAAGAAAGTGGAGCCTTTTATAGGAAGAAAAAAAAAGCTAGACAAGAAGAACTAAAGAAAAATGAAGGAGCGATTTTAAAGTTTATAAAAAATGCTTCTACCAAAGAAACAGAAGGGGTTAGCAGTCACGCCGAATCGCTACCTCAAGTAGAGACGGAAGAAGTGTACCGCGAGCAAACCAATAACGAAGTGATCTTTGAAAGTAGTCAGCTTATGAATGAAAAACTTTCGGATTCACATAAAACGAATGATAACTATCGCTCTAGTAATGATATCGCTAATTGGCCAGAAGAATTAACCCATAACATGAGAGTTGAGATTATTAAATTAGGGCCCAAAAGGTTTCAGAATATTGAAGGACCTTTCAAGCCAGCAATTAGAATAATTAACGAAGGGGACGAAGAAAAAGAATGCCTACGTTTTCTGAGTAAGAAATGGTTTTATAAGACACTAAAGAATGGTGATGAGGTTGTCAGATCTTGGCTACTTTATTCGAATAGCCATTCAGGATTATATTGTTTCTGTTGTAAGTTATTTCAATCAAGAAATGATAATTCTCCATTTGTTTTCAAACCATTTGTAAATTATTGGCATCTTAATCCTTGCATTTATAATCACGAATATTCAAAAGTTCACAAACAGTGCTTTGATCAATGGAATGAACTGGCACTGAGACTTCAGCTCCATCAAACCATTGACGAAGAAATACTGAACCTTGTGAATGAAGAGAAAAATAGATGGAAAGAAATCCTAAAAAGCGTGGTCGCAGTCATAAAGTTCCTCAGCAAACAAAATTTACCTTTTCGCGGTCACCGGGAAGATTCTGATTCAAGGAACCAGGGAAATTTTCGTGAAACTTTGAAACTCCTTGCTAATTACAGTACAGTCATTAGCGAACACTTTGCTAATATCGAACTCGGTAGAAAGGGCATGACAACGTACCTTTCACCGACTATTCAAAATGAATTAATCGAACTTCTTGGCAAAAAGGTAAAAGACCACATCCTGGAGGAGATAAAGACCGCAAAGTACTTCTCAATTTTACTCGACAGTACCCTAGATATCTCTCATATTGAACAAATGACTTTTATTGTTAGATATGTCAAGATCGACAGAAATAACGAGATACAAATAAAAGAATCCTTTCTAAATTTCTTTCCACTACACGCAAAAAACGCTGACGAGATTACCAAATCTATTCTCAACGAGCTTCAGAAAAATGGCTTGGACATAATGATGTGTAGAGGCCAAGCGTACGACAATGCTTCCACAATGGCAGGGGTCCGTACAGGGGTGCAACGAAGAATAAAGGATATTAATGCTAAGGCTTTGTTTATCCCTTGTGGAAACCACTCACTTAACCTTGCAGGAGTGCACGCAGTGGGGTCATCTGAAGTTTCTGAAACATTTTTTGCTGTTGTAGAAAGGATTTATTCCTTCTTTTCTTCTTTCTACTCACAGATGGGAAGTATTGCGCAAGTATGTGCCAAACACGGTGAAACGAGTAATCGATACACGATGGAGTGCTCACTATGAAGCTGTGAAAGCGCTTCAAAAATCTTTCATTGATGTGGTGGGTGCATTAAATGAACTTTGTGATCAAAATGAGAACATTGATACACGAGGACAATCGCGTGGAATCTTGGATGCGATTCAACGTTTTTCCTTTGTTTCGTTTTTAGAATTTTGGTTCGAAGTCCTAAAAGAATCACAAGACACTCAAAAATATTTACAGCGACAAAGTCTGTCTCTTGAAGAGTGTACCCAAAAGATGAATGCATTTATTGCTTTCTTGGTAAATGAACGCGACGCGATGGTTACGCAAGGTATTGAAAGAGCGATCAAGTTTTGCGAATAGCAAGAAATACCGGTTGAAGAGAGACGAATAAGACGAAAGAAAAGGATGCCTGGTGAACAAGCAGAAGACGTAGGTCTCTCGGCTAGGGAAGAAATCAAGAGGTGCATGCTAGAAGCTGTAGACAGATTTAGAAGCGAAGCAGAAACGCGATTCAGCGAAATGTGTTTACTAAATGAGATATTTGGCTTTTTAAATCCCCACAACTTGTTGAGAAGTGGCGGTATCGATCCCGGTATAGGCCGACGCCAGTTTGAGAATTTATATGCTGATGACGTCGATATTACCGAGTTAAAACTAGAAATCGCAAGGTTCAATCGACTAGTGCAATCTAGTGGTTTTTCATTTAAGAATGACGCTACAGCGTTGGACGTGCTGCAATGGTTAAGCAAACATCGTTTATGTGAATCTACACCTTATTTATGCATGAGTCTTAAGCTATACCTCACTGCTGCTGTTTCTATCGCAAGTTGCGAAAGAAGTTTTTCAAAACTTAAGTTGATAAAATCTTACTTGAGATCAACTATGGGTGAAAGTAGGCTGTCTGCGTTAGCAATACTGTCCATTGAAAGTGAATTAGTTGAGACAATATCTTTTGACGACGTAATTTCTGAATTTGCATCAATGAAAGCTCGACGTGTTCAATTTTAATCGCCGTATAAATTGAACTGTTCTGCGTATATCACATTTCATTGACCGTGGCGCACGAGACCTTCGGGTTTCTGATATAATAAAAACACCACTTAAATTCTCCGGTTGTCTGAAATTTTAATAAGCTTTTACAACGCGCAAGGGGGCGGCATTTCGCGCAAAAAGCCAAAGGCGACACATTACGTTGCTACGCCACTGCTGGTAGGTGCAACGGTATGCAGCAAAAAATCTTAGAAAGAAATTAATTTGCAAAAATTATTCCATGCGCAGGCCACTCTTTAAATTTAGTGGGCCGCTCAGCTGTTGATTGCTGTCTTGATGCAGTAAACTGTTTTGGCATTATCAATGAAATTTACACCCATTTTTCATCTTCCACAAAGAGGTGGGCAGTTCTAGAATCATTTTTGCAACCTCATTCAAAGGTGCCTAAACATTTATCAGATAGTAGGTGGGATGTATATGCAAACGCCACGGAAACTATTTTGGAAAGTTACAGTGCCATCACCAATGTTCTCAGTCATTTGCACTCCGATGTAAGTGAGAAGGGTGATACCAGGCTTCATGCTAACAACCTTTTGCAAAAAATAGAAAAATTGGAATTTTTGTTTAGGCTGCGTTTTCGGACCAGAGTGCTAGGTCGTTTTCACAGGGTTAACAAAGCCTGTAGCGGTTTCAAACCCGGTTTTTATGTTTACAGTGTTTTTAATCTCAGTTATCTTGTACCACCTTATCTTTTCAGCGCTTTTGGTTGATTTCTTTGTTTGCGCAGTTTAGTTGATTAGGACACATTTTAAGTTTCTGATTTTGCTTTAAGCATGTTTTGGAATTCTTTAAATCGTTTGACTTTGTTTTTAGGGTAATTGTTCAATTCAATTCAATGCAATTCAGTTCAGTTCAGTTCGTTCCGTTTTGTTTAGTTTCATTTAGTAGGGTATGTTCTTTTCAATTCGTTAATAAATGGATCCATTCTTTTGTTTAACAATTTGATCAAGGAGAAGCTGCAGCTAAGATCGACAGTTTTGAGTAAGGTCACCAGTTAACCAAGTGGTGATAAGCCCTTCAGAAATCTGAATTGTTGTTAAATACCTGTGCCGAATTGTACAGTTCACTTGTAGATTTTATATGCGAAATTAGATTTGAGTTTGATCAGCAAGCAAAAGCTACCTTGCCGAATATTAGCTACAGAGCTGTCACTAGGAAACAAAGAAATGCACCTGACGCTTTAAGTGAACTTTCTTCAAAGGATAGGTGTAGAATGAATTCCTTTATTTCTATGCTTGACGCACTTGAAACCAATTTAAGAAGAGCTATCGTTTACAGAGATATTGCAGAACTGTACCTTTTTTCTGCCAATCTGAAAGCAACTACCCTTGAAATTGTACGAGATGTAAAACTTTTAGAAGAAGCGTATCCAGAAGATGTTGACCCGAAACTTACTGCTGAACTTCTACATTTTTATTTGTACGTGAGACAAACACAAAGCCAGGAGCTTACAGAAGAGCAATCTATTTCCTTTTCTTTATCAAATTATTTGCAAGGAAAAAATTCACACTGCCTTTCCTAATGTGGAAGCAATATTAAGACTCTTTCCTAGCATAATGGTCACTAACTGTTTACGAGAGAGATCTTTCTCAAGGCTCAAAAGCATCATAAATGAACTGAGATCTACCATGTCCCAAGAAAGGTTGTCTGCACTGAGCATTCTGTGCATTGAGTGTGACAAACTTAAACCGATAAATTTTAATGAATTTTTGCATGATTTTGCTTTGACAAAAGCTAGAAAAAAATATTTCATAGCCTAGCCTTACTCTATTTAATGGCTGTAACTATAACTTATGTCCTTGTAAATAAACTTTACAACTATTGTAACGGCTGTTTGATAAAGAAATTAAAATTAAAAGCAAAATTGTCTTAACTAAATTTTTATTTTTTTAAATAAAAATTTGCACTTATGAATGTGGAGAGAATGAAAAGAACGAACAGCTTAATGCACTCATATTTTTAGCATTAAGCAATGACATGTTATGTTGTTAAGAGAGAAATTCTAAGTTTAAAAATCGAAAGGGGCCTTACTAATAGAATAGCCTAGGGCCTCTCATTATCTTAATCCGGCCCTGGGGATAGCAAACCCGTTAATGAAAAATGATAAATTTAACAAAATGGTAGTAAGGATCAAAACCAAAAAGTAAAGATGGGGTTAAATACCATCTTTCCTTTTTTTCGTCTTTTAACAGGGCGAAACTATCGCGTTTTTCATCAATAAAAGTATCTTGGCTGCAAAATCTCATTGCTTTAACTTACCTCGAGCAAAAAGCCATTTCTTTTCTACAAAACATGATCACACATAGACATGCAATTCCCGTTTATCTGAACAGGTTATATTTTGTGAAGACTCTTTTCCTCCCACCATGAAACGCTGATAACCAATCTTTCCAAATTGAACAAGCTACGGTAGAATGCTGCTTCGCCTAGCAGTTGCCCTCATTTCTAGCTCTCTGTTTGTCAATCGCAATCTCTCACTCAAACTTGGTTAGCGGAAGTGCAAAACTACTGAAGCGAAACGTCGCTACTGCTTCACAATGCCTCCAGCGTTCTATCATAAATGATCAAAAGCATAGCTGGTTCAAAAATGATAAAGCGAATTTGATTCTCGTAAGAATTTTACAAATCAGCAACCCGCTCTGTGTGAAGGTAACAAATCGAGGAGGAAATTTTCGAGGACAAGTTAAGTCATTTAAAGTTAACCGACCTTGCCGAGATAAATGGTAGTGAAATTTATTTGAAGAGGAGTAAAAAATTTTATTTTATATTCAGCAAAGATCAGAGCTGAAGATCACTGTCTTTGTGAAGGAAGCTAAATAATCAGAGATTATTCTTCCCTTCTCCAGATGTGGCAAAATGTTCTTTATCAGTTATCTGATAAAAACCTTCTTTGCTAGTCAGCTCCGCCGGCGTCGCCGGAACCCGTTACCGTCAGTGACGTTGGGTTTGAGAAAACGATTTCACCGGCTTCACCCAAAAACAGAGCTGAGAACAACGATGAAGAGTTAGTGGATTTTTACACAGCCAATTTCTACTTCAAAACCAAGTAAAAGCTATTTTAAAAGTAGATCGTGTCGAAAACATTTTGAAGTAGCATGATTCCTGCCACCCTTGTTCCGACCCATCTAGTGTTTCTTTAAATAAATATGGGGCCAAAGATACAGTCAAAGTAAGAGGGGGATCAAAATAGTAATCGTTTTTACAATTATAACAATAAACTATTAAGTGTATTCCTATTTCACGATTAAGTAAGCGCTATCTTTTGTAATTATATTTGTGGCCTCAAGTCTCTGGCTATGCTTTGTGTTTCCAGATTTTTGCATGGTGGTAACCAAGGATCTATGATTTCTTCAAGATTTTTCCCTGACTCAATTAGATCTCTGAAACTACATTCAAGCAAAATAGCAATATGTTTTTTTGTTTACCAAGCGATTTCATGGGGGTACGTTGTTTTTTTGATTTGCCTTCAAACTTTCTTGAATCCCTGAATATGCTCATATTTCTCGCATGAGCATAACAATAGATAAAAGGAGCCATGTTTCCTCTAAATTTTTGGTTTTGACCCAGATAGATCTATCTCACTTTTTTCAAGCAACATGACAAAAATGAAGTTTGGTTTACGAAGTCTTAGATTTCTTCTCAAACTTTGGATTTTAAAAATTATCCATATACATATTATCAAAGCGCTGATAAAAATATTTCATGGATCTTTCAGGACCGGGGGTGTGACCTGGACACCGCGACGTGAAATTTCGCGACCCTCAATAGGATAAAGAATATGATCCCTGGTTCGCGTCCACAGACCGAATTTTTAGGTCGGCATCTTTGAAAGTCATTTTTGAGACCGACCTCCTAACCTGATCTTTCCTTCACCCCTCCAAAAAACCCAGGGTTTTCAAATTTGTTTAGTGACACAAATTTTGCAAAGAGTCAATGTCAAAACATTGAGCATCAAGAAAGAAACGTTTTCTTTTCGTCAGCCTTAAATGTGATACGCAGTTTTGCGCCAATGTTCACTTTGAAAACTCTTTGAGGCAAGCGGAATATTCTACCACTGTGAAATAGGCTCATCTTCTAAGAAGATTGCACATCGCTGCTGTGAGATGATAAAATACCTTTTAGAACAACAAAAATTATTGGTAAAATTTGCTCATTTCCGAAAAATATTATTTGGTTACGGGTTCTGGGATCCCAGCAGTGCTGCCGCTTTTGTTTGCGCTAAATATTCTGGAATCACTTAAAAATATATCTAAGATTATTTGGATCCTATAATTAATAATCCAGAAAAATACCTAAACATCAAAATAAAAAACCAGCTGCTAAAAATAAAAATTACCTTTAACGATCTATCATGCTAGACGCAATTCTGTCTGTGTGTCTATCTGCCTTAACTCCACCAAAACTGGCTGGCGTACAAATATCAAACTTGGCATGATTGATCACCTCTTTGAAATGAATGCCATAAAGGGGTACGAGACGGCATGGTGACGTCATAATCATTGAAAATTTTATTTTAAATCACATTTTTGGACCGAGGGAAGCGGTTTTTTGAAAACGGAAGCCAGTAACCTACTTATCAGCTCAACAAATTTCACATTTTAAGGATCTCACATGACGACATAATTTACAATTAATTAAAAAATTTGGTTTCCTAGTTTACTCAAAATATACAAAAACATGGAGATAACGATGGTCCTGTTTTAACTTTTGCAACAAAATGTTAGTATCGAGCTGCATATCATCTAAATGTTAAAGCCATTTTCTTTGCATTTGGGTGAAGCCGGCGCAGCGACCTGATTTACGTAAACAGTACTAATGCTGCTATTGTAATAACTTAACTATAGGCGCATCCCTTCAGGTTAGTTTGCTCTTTTCCTAACTGCGTTAATGTCAAGACCAAGCAACATGAGCGCAGTCAGAGGCTAAAAGTTGTACAAATAGGCATTCAGCTACCAAAAATCGTGAACAGTGGTCCTAATATTTAGACAGGCTATTCCTGACTATTCCTGAAAATACATAAATAAATTACTTTGGCGTCTCTCCTACCCATAATTTTGTAATTACACTTCTATACACTTTATAAAAATGAACATATAAAACTTTTTTTAAATCGTTGGCTGTTTCAACTTCAAGCAAGTTCAATTCGTAAGTACCAAACAAGGCCAGTAAAATAAAGCCAGGAACTCCAAAAATTTTTGGAAAATAATAGCGGTTATGCGCAATCCTCTGTAATGTTTTTTAAGGCTTAATCGATTTCCTTCAAAAACACGATACTATAGAGTTTGGAACGACATTTGGCTATGTTAACAACACATTGTACGCAATGTATTCTCTGAGCGCGAAGCGTTCGGTGCAAACTTTTTTCTCTTTTTCGTTTGTGTTTGTGGGCATAGACCAGGGCTTCTCAACCTTTTTTACCTAGCGACCCCATTTCTTCAGAAACTTTTTCAAAGGACCCCATATAGAGAGACTTACACTGAACCAGTTTCTAGACCAATCGCAGGCAAACATTTTTCAGCTTTCTAGATGAGTCCAATAAATGCATTGATTGATAAAATTGTCAAACTCATGTGAATAAACGTTTGATGAGCTTTTGCTAAATAATTTTTCATTCAAAAGATCAATTCTAATTGTTTAATCGGGATGATTAAGACTAGCTAGCTATTGAAACTATATTTAAAAAAATAGAAAAAAGAAAAATGGAATATTCTATAAAAACTCCTAAGAATTATGAATGGAGAGCCAGTTTGCTGCTCCATGCTTTTCAAAATTAAAAGCTGTATTTGAAAAAGAAAATTTATCAAGAGTAAATTAACTCCATTTTTCTAAAAATAAATCACACTTTCATGAATCACATGGCTAAAAATGATTACCTCACAATAAATTATATAGATTAGATACCTTGTTCTACTAGCGCTCAACAATTTCAAAAATCCAAACTAAAAAAAAAGAATAATGGTAATAATAAAAAAAGAACAATTATATCAATGAGAAGGTTGAGCTTGCTTCTTCTTCAAAATTTCATCAAACATCGGCTCAATTGCTGTTAAATCTGGTCTTAATACCATTTCCACCGATTTCAGTGCACAACGATTTTTATTTTTCGGTGTTGGTGCAGCTGAAAACGCGGGTTCACATGAATACGTTGAAGCAAATGGCAAAAGAATTCCAATGGCCAAATCTGCCATAATGGTAATTCTAATTTGATATCTAGCCAGAAAGTACTCAATGGTTGTTTTTGAAATTTCATCTTCAGCTGTGTATTAGCGGAAAGGTCTGTAAATTCTTTCTGTGCTTTTACAGGCAAGTGGTGAACTGTGTCAGCTGAGGCTGTGAATGGATTTTGGAACCAATCAAACCTTGAAGCATCTACATCTGGGAGAAAATATTTGATAAAATTATTTTTCAAGGAGTTCAAGTTATCAGAAATGCTAGATTTAATTAACTCTATATCCATCTCCTGATTTTCAATAAAATCATTTAAGCAAGGAAACATCATGAACTTGGAGCTTTCAGCTAAATTAATCCATAACTGGAGTTTTTTCAGGAAACCATTGACTTTGTCTTTCAGGGTTAACCATTAGAATTTTCCACTTGCATAGAAATATTCAGGTCATTAAGCTTCTCAAAAATGTCTGCAAGGTAGCAAAGTTTACTGAGCCATTTCCTGGTCATGAAAAAAAGCTTCAAGAGGCGAATTTTTTCCTGACAAAAATATCATCACTTCTTCCTTTAAATCTACCTAGCGGCGCAGGAATCTTCCTTCTGAGAGCCATCGTACTTCCGTGTGAAGCAGGAGGCTCTGGTATTCTGAGTTCATGTCTTGGCACAAATTGCGAAATAGACGAGAGTTTAGAACATTGCTTTTAATATAATTTATAATTTTGATTGCAATACTCAAAACTTCATGGAGGTCTGTAAACATCTTTTTAGCAACTAAGGCCTCACCATGAATCATGCAATGAGTAAAAGTAATTGAAGTATTAGTTGCAGATTTTACTTTTGACTGAAACCCTATATTTTTACCTGTCATGGCAGCTGCACCATTAGTACAGACACCAATACAGTTGTCCCAACTAAAGCCTACCCCTTTGAAAAAAGTATCCACTTTAATAAAAATGTTATTTCCTGTGGTCAGCCCTTCCAGTGGTTGACAAAACAGCATATCCTCCAGCATATTGCTGCCATGTGCATATCTGATGAATACCATTAGTTGAGCAGCATTTGTTATATCTGTTGATTCATCCAACTGAATGGCAAATCTTGGCCTATTTTCGACTCTATCAATGAGCTGCTGTAATTAATTCTAACTAATTTCACTTATTCTGCGAGCTACAGTGTTATTGGGCAAAGGAATTTTTTTAACTTCAAGGGCATGAGCAGACCCAAAAACAATTTTAGCTATTTTTACTGCTGCAGGGTGAACAAGCTCCTCTACAACAGTAAAAGGCTTCTTGGATTTTGCAATCAAATAAGAACTTCATAAGAAACTCTTAAGTTACTTCGCATGCACGTGTACCTGCTTCTCAAAAGATTTTTTTGCTCCTGAGAAGCCTGCGACAGTCTTTCAAAGTATGACTGTTAACGCTTCTGTTAATGGCGGCTGGGACGCTTAGGAACGTTAACAGAACTAAATGTTAGATTTCTCCGTTTTTTGTGAATAGTCTTCAACGCGGATTTTAGTTGATTTTATTTGGTAATTCTTTAGATTTCCAGGCCAATTGAATTATCCGGTTTCTACAAAAAATAAAACACTGAATTACCACACTATAGGGGGGCGGGGGCCAATTACACATAAAAAATAACGCACATACCAGAACTATTTTCCCAGCGAGATCTTCGATATTCCAAATGAATGTGGACAGACATACAACTTTCCGCATAAACTACAGCACAATTCGCTTAACTGCCAAACAACTTATCACCTGTTCAAGAACCAAAAACAAGCTATTATTAACTTGTAAGAGAATATCAAGAACAAAGCTTCTACTGATTTGATCAAAACGGTAGAACAAAATCATTGCTGCATCTACAAGCTCGTCAAATTAAATGGTCACAGCAAAAGGAATGGCCGCGAGTCAACAGCTCTGCATGAAAAAACGCAGCGCTGATTAACTGGCTCGCGGTCAGTGCAATTCAGATCCAACGTGAAGAAAATATTTAACAATGACACTGGCTTTGACACATAGGAGTAGTGCTTTAATTCTAAAAGTCTTTTCAATTTGGCAGGTTTCAAGCTTTCAGAAGCTAAGATTTCATAGCAAATTAAGCATAAGGGTCGTTCTTCACCATTTTGAGTTATGAATGTGAATCCATACTGAAGAAAAGCTTCATTGTATTTACGCTTCCTGGTAGATTTAGTTCCAGCCACTGACGGCTATTGTTCCACTTCCTAACTGGTGCTGCTGACCCACGGCATATCGCTTTCATTGTCGCAGTTGTTTTTGTTTACTTTTTTTAACCACTTGTCCATTGTGATGCAGGGTTGTAAATTTATCGCCAAGAAAACGAAAAATTTCAAACTGAAATATCAATATCCGAAGTACTGTAAACATAAACTATTTTCTCATCCTAAAATGCAGACAATAATGACAGTAAGGTATAATTCTGTCTTAAAAGAAGAAACTGAAGGCTTGTTGCTTAAAATGAGAATTGACAGGAAAAAAATTAGACAGAAAATATTGTTAGATAGAAAAGTGCAAATTAGAGTTCAACGAAAATGAGAGCTGAAATCGAACTACTAAATTGTGAAAATAAACATTTAGCTAATCTCATTTCTTGAGGGGTTTTAGAAAAATCAGATGCGTTGCATTGCAAAAATAATTGATCAACAAAATTGTCTGGTGCCAACTGTCTGCCTATAATTCTACATAATTGTGAAGGCCACTGTTAAAGTTCCAATTTATATCCAAAAGTTTTTACCTCGATCTGAATAGTTTTCTCGGCATATCAAAAGATTTTGAATAAATTAGTATTGTTGAAATAATTGATTTAAGGCAAACTTTTGGATTTTTTTGTCATTCTTTATTTCGGAATTCTTTATTAAAAATACTTCATCGCCCTGCTCCCCCCAAAAAAGAGAAATTGGTGCTTCAATCACCAGTTTTTCTGCACCCCCAATTTTAACCTCCGCGACCCATAGGTTGAGAAGCGCTGGCATACACCACTAAAGACGCAGCGTGCGTAAACGCATTTTGCATGAGCTCTATTTTGTGTATAAAATGAACATCAAACATTGTCAAATTGTTTCTTTGAGCCATGTTTCTCAAAGCACGAAACATGCAAAGAGCAAATTTTTTGCAATAGTAACGTGTGTCTTTGCTGGTACAATTTTTGCTGCAAACTCGACACATTCTCTGTGGTTATTTCTTGCGTTCAGTTGGTGACCACATGCTTAGATGGTGAGATTTGAAACCTCCATGCAGTCGTCAGATAGGATCGAAACAAGGAGCCTTGGGTGGTGATGCACCATGATCATCATGAGAAGAGTCATGTTCAAAAGATTGCCTACACAGTTTCCTAATCAATTTTTTCTGGAAATCATACAGTTTCGAGTTTGTATTTGCTGATGTCGTTTTGTAGAGGACATGGCTGTTGTGTGCGCGCAGTTCCATCAAATAAAAAACTACTTTTTTAGTTTACCTCAGAGTCTTCCTTGGGCATGAATAATAGGAGATCATCTGGTCAACATGTTCAACGCCGGGAATGTGATCATCATAATTAAAAATGTATACTGGCTTCTGAATTTCCTCCATTGCACCGCGACCACCTTTCTTTCTTCTGCTTATGGTAACAAGGCAATTGCCATGCTTTGTTTTCATGGCCTTTACAATTCTCTTGTCTTTTCATGCAAGCACCATAACTTCCCATTGTATATAGCGACGACATCACGCTTACTAAAGTTCTGTGGATTTTTAGTCTCTAAGGGTTCCCGTTGTTGCTGCGGAGTGTTCCTACTGTGTGGGCTTCCAGCTGTAATAAAGCTTTGCCCAACTCTACCGAGTTGTACCAGTTATCCATGTACGGCCAATGCAGCAATCCTGAGCATTCCTGTGTTGGTAATCCACTGACTGTTTCTTTTGTGCTTTTCCTCTGGTGATGGAAGATATCCATGTTCCAGCAATACCCACAATTCTTTTATGAGTCTGCCAAAATAAATGCTTTTATGCCATATTTTGTCGGCTTATCTTTATTATAAGCACGAAAGAATAATCTTCCTCTCCACTTTAGTATTCCCTCATCTATAGCCATGTACTTCCCAAGCACATAAAACGTTTGCCATCTATTCACAATCAGATTAAAGACTGACCTAATCTTATAAAGTTTGTCAAAGTAATCTGTTGGCATATTTTCATTATCATTGAAATGTAAGAACGAGAGTATGAGCGGAAAGCGATCTCTGGGCGTACACTGGTTCAAAAAAGGTGTTGCTATGAGAATATCCTTTGACCACTATGATTGTAAACGACCTTTCTTTTCTATCAGACCAGTTAGCAAAAGTAAGCCAAAAAACATGACCTCTCTTTTGAAGTTACTGGTTTCCAGGCTTTTGCTCTAGCTCGGGGCGGAAGCGTTGTTTTGGCCGAGTGCTGGGAAGCATAGCGATTAGTCTCGGTTACTAATAAATCCAGAAGGTTGTCATGAGGAAAAGCTTGAAGTAGTCATAAGGACAGCGATCATCGGATACAACAACTTGACCACAAAGACCTTGAGAACCACGAAATGAAGAAACTGCTGGTTGCCTATTTGTAGTTTGCCACAAATAGTTTCTTCTCATTGCTCTCAATTGTAAAGAGCCAGGTTGGGTTATTGGCGTTTGCGTAACCTGAACTGCACAAGAACCACTAATTCCACCACTAATAGAATCTGATAATTTCAGAATAATTCTCTGCATCACTGGCAACTAAATTCAAATAATAGGTCGAAACAGTGTCACTGTCTGCAGTTTTGCTAAGTGCATCGCTAGCCTCTTGCATTACTATAAATTTAAATACTTTTCATCACTACTTTCATTTACCTCACTACTATCAGAATCGTCTTCATTTTAATATTTATAGCCCTACAAGCGTCTATTTTAAATATTAAAGAACAAAAAAAAAAAATTACCTTAAGCTAGCATAATGTTATATTTTTGTCAATGCAAAACCTCTATTTTTTTGCCTTGATAAAAGGAGAAAGCAAGTTGATAAGGTTGTTTTTGCAAAACGTCTAACCTTAGTCCAGCGTTTTCCAAACTGGGAGGCGCGGACTAGTCTAAGGGGAAGTGTGAATGTTAGCCACAGTCATTTAAAAATAGTTAAGTATGCAAAATTGTCACTGGTTATGAAGGTTTTATGTTAAATTTGTGTTATTTCATGAAATGAAAGGAGGTCTCATATGAGTGAATATTTTTAAGGGATGCCTGGTGACATAAAATTTGGAAACCGCTGCCTTAGTCAATAAAAATTGTAAAAAAAATTCTAAAAATCATTTGAACTGAAGTAACCTTACCCAAGTTTGTATTGAAATAACCCTGCCATGAAACCAACGCTGAGCAAGCGTTTATCAGAAAAATTTACTCAAACGTAAATCTAATGGTAGCTTCATTTGAATGAAACTTCGCTCCCAAACGATTAGCTTTTCGCACGTAAATCTATGTGCTTTTTCGCTCTGCGTGTAAATGCGACAAACGTAGATTTACGTGGTGTTGCGTACAACGTGTATACTTTTTATTACTGTTCTCACAAGTATCAATTCGGTGAAGCCGGCTGAACTGATATTCTCAAACTTGACATTTATGATGGAAGAGCGGCTATTATGATGACTTAGCCGTGAATGCTTGATGTCGAGTTAGTTTGCTCTCTGCGTGGCTGCATTTAAGCCGAAACCACGCAATATGCGCCCAGCCGAGGAGTTGGTTCATATAAATACCCCTATAGTTACAAAAAAGTCGTAAGTAATGGGCCTAATATTTAATAACTTAATCCCAAAAATATATATCAAATACTTTAGCGTCCTCCCACAACTTTGATGTGCTTTCAGATTTCAATTCACACACTTGCTCAATTTATTGGATAAAATTTGTTAAGTTTAAGGAGGCCTATGGTGAAAAGAGGAAAGTAAGACGTAGCTAAAGTCTCGAGAAACTCGAAGTCATGTAGTGACTATGCGCAACCTCCCTGCAAATGTTTTTTTTATCAATTGCTTTTTAAAAACGATAGTTTTGTTTCGGAAAGAGATTTGGCTATGTGAAAGACATAAATTTTTATTACTGTTTTCAAAACCATCAATTGCTGTTAGCCTAGACCAGGAGTGAGCAATTACGGCCAGCGGGCCGCAAGTGACTGGCCACAGCATTTTGTGCAACCAGTCAACACTTGTAGAAACTTCTATTTGTAATTTCCATTTAAATTAGTAACCTAGATAACACTAGATAACCTTATGAATTATGCTCCTATAGCAAAAGTTGTTGCTCCGCTTCTTCTTCCACACATAGCGGGAGCACTGTCAGTGCAAACTCCAAACAAATTTTTGAAATCAGTAAATAGTTAAGTTCTGTTTGGAGCGAAGATCAGTACGTAAAGTTTTTGCTTTAGAGCTCTTTTCATTTACATCTTATTCAGCGAGGTTCCGGTGGCTAGTTTCAAAATGGCGTCTCACACTGTACTCTTTTAGAATCGACACTGCTTTCCGGCAAACAAGGTACAATATTTTTGAGTTTGCTCTCGTAAATACGTATTTATTTGTCCATTCTGGATTAAACAACCTGCCCTCACTTTCAATCTTTCTTCTCTTGCAGTCAGTCATTGTAGTATGTGTTACCTAAAGCTAACAAATAAATCAATAAATGCTTGTCAGGCAAACAAATGTGTGTCGTGCTATTGCGATTATTATTTGAAATTTGCAATGTTATTGTTACCTGTACCCGCTATTGTGATCATACGCATCAACTAGATGTGCGCGTTACTGATCAAAAAAGATTTGCATTTTTCATTGGAGGGCCGGGTGCGGCCCGCGGACCGTATGTCGTGCAGGCCTGGTTTATATTTTAAAGCGCAATTTTGTCTAAGTGTGCGTCTGTTTTAACTCCTCCGAAACTACTGGGTCTACAAACATCAAACTTGGCATGATTCATAACCTCCCAGGGATGAGTGTCATGAAGAGTTTGTAACGTCATAACAATGACGATGGTATAATCCAAGATACCTTTTTTGAACTTTTGCTTTTTTTGACAGAGGAAAACAGTTTTTTGCACAAGCAATAACCACTCCTCAATTTACAACAAATTTTATCCCTTAGGATCTAAAATGACGTCACAGCTAATGCTTAATTGCACAATTTGTTCTCTGTATCTTTTCAGAAACTACTGATCGCATTAACGCAATCAAAAGCTTTTTCGCAAGATATTAACAAGATGCTTTTGATATTCAAAAAACTCTACAGCAATTGAAACTCAATTGACGATACAACAGCAAATTTTTTTCTTTTGCATTTTAAGTCTTCTAAACATGCTTCTTCCAGCATTTGTCCTGCACGCTTAAAACTCGCTCTATGATCTGATAATGCCTGTCTGGTACGATCAACACAGTCTTTGTTGTTGTTGTGATTACTCCTCCTCTTCCTCGGCATGGAGGTACGGCACAAACGGCAGTTCAGGTTCATGCCGTCAACCTAATTGAAATTAGCCTAGGGAATAAATGGCTGCCCATATCGAACCAGTCATGAGTGACTGGTAGCCCCACCACCAACAAGGCGGACTGCCATTGGTGGGTACTCAAGAGTCACCTTATACGACATGCTGGGTTAGCAGCTTCACAATTGCAACCCGGTGAAGTACGGGTAGGCCACCTGTCTGCCGCATAAAGGTGGAGGCATCCCGTTAAGTACCTTTGCCCAAGGTCACAACAAGCAAGCTTGCCGCTTGTTTTTCACACTATCCCCTTTTTATGCTAAGCGCCAAGCAGGGAAGCTGTGGATATCATTTTTTACAGTCTTTTGGTATAACTTAACTTAGGAAATGAACCCCAGGTCTACCGACTTTGAAGCGGGCGCTCTAATCACTACGCCATCGCGCCGGTAACACAGTCTTTCGCTACCAGAGATCATCATGCCAAGATTTTTCCAACAATTGCAACATTTTTACAAAATCAGTTTACTTAAAAACTTATCTGTGATCTTATTTCTCAACCGAGTTTTAGAAATTTTTAGCAATTGAGGGTAATTTCAAGATAATACCGGTAATATATGACAGGTCTCTTTGTCATTTGTTGTTATGCTGAACAATTTTAACCTAAAAATCTGTAGTGTAACAGTTTTTCCACAAAAAGTGGTAGGCTAAGCTAAATAAAGATAGGTATGTTTAAGTAAAAAAATAACAATATTGTTGAACTCATAATTACTGATGCGGGCCCTATTAGCGTTGCCCGGCAGGGCCCCCATCAGTAACGTTGAAGTTATGAATATTCATTTAGCCCACCAAGCCGGCTTTACTCAATGGATAGTTGTGAAAGCAGTAATAAAAAGTTTATGCTTTTTGACGTAGCCAAATATCGTTCTGAAACAAAACTATCGTTTTTTAAAACGCAAAACCCAATTGATTAAAACACATTACGCGGGGTTGCCCATAGCACTAAATGTCTATTGCATTTCTGGAGTCCCTAGTAACGTTTTGTTTTCCCTTTGTTTTTTTACCATAGGCGTCCTTGAACTAAACAAATTTTTATCCTTTAAATTCAGCAAGTGCTTGAAAGTACACCAAAGTTATGGAATAGTGCTTAGTAGACAGCATTTCAAAACTTTTAGAATCTTCATTTTTTGATGATTCTTTTCGCAAATTTAGATAGATAATGCCAACGAACCATGCTTTTGAGAAAAAACAGGCAAAATGTATCAAATAATCAACTTTTTCTAACAATTGCAAGTTTCTTAGCGGCAGTAGGATAATTGTTCAACTAAAAATGTAACATCATTTATGGCAACCAATTGATAATTAGCAATAATTAACTAATTATTAATCCTAACTAATTAGAGTTACCTATTGCCGGAAAACAAATTTTTCAAGCTTACAAACCGCGCCAATTGTAGGCATCTTATAATCTTTTTTCATTAAGATATCTCTTTTATTTAGCTTACCACTTTGTCTGGAAAAACTGTTACACTACAGATCTTTAGGTTAAAATTGTTTAGCATAGCAACAAATGACAAAGAGACCTGTCATATATTACCGGTATTATCTTGAAATTATCTTCAATTTGCTAAAAATTTCTAAAACTCGGTTGAGAAATAAGATCACAGATAAGTTTTTAAGTAAACTGATTTTGTAAAAATGTTGCAATTGTTGGAAAAATCTTGGCATGATGATCTCTGGTAGCGAAAGACTGTGTTTCTTATCTCAAACTCTGTGGCAGATCTGGCAGGAACTGTCTTCTCTCTCCTCCTGTTCTATCAGACTACAATGGGTCCCCGGACACTCATTTCTATCGGGAAACGATGCGGCTGATGAGCTAGCCAGACGGGGAGCGCTACTTGCGCCCTCCGCTATCCCTTGTAGTCTCTCTCTTCTTATCTCTCGTATCCACTCTCGTCTTATCTCGGACTGGAGGCGTACTGTCTCATCGAAATTCTTTGACACACAGGTTCCCTCGATTTCCACCGCGGAACTTGTGCTCCTACGTCATGCTCGCTGTGTCCTCTCTCGTCTTCGCTGCAACGGACACAGCCTTCTTTTAGGTTCTTATCTTACTAGGATTGGCAGAATTGAGAATCCTTTTTGCAGCGCCTGTGGACACCCGTCCCAGGACACCTCTCATCTCATTCTGCACTGTCCAGCTACGGACTCTTTGCGCCGCTCACTCTTTGGCGACTCTCTATCTCTTTACGACCTCTGGTCCAGACCCTGGGAAGTTGCCCAGCTTCTGGGGCTCCATGGTCTTCCGCCATGCCCCCATCCCTCGGAAGGGGTCGGGTAAACAACAACAACAACAACAAAGACTGTGTTGATCGTACCAGACAGGCATTATCAGATCATAGAGCGAGTTTTAAGCGTGCAGGACAAATGCTGGAAGAAGCATGTTTAGAAGACTTAAAATGCAAAAGAAAAAAATTTGCTGTTGTATCGTCAATTGAGTTTCAATTGCTGTAGATTAAGGTTTCAATTGCGTATTTTCTGCGAAAAAATTGCTGCCAACTAGTGTCGATTGTGCCACTGTTGCTGATCTCTGCCATTATTGCTGCCTTTGCTGCAGTTTCTTGGATGTATTGCAACTTACTGTAAAAACGGAGCAGCAGGTGCAAGCTACCACAAGCCTGTCGCAGAGATGCTTCAAAAAGGCGACGAAAACAAACAACGAGATTATTACAAGAAAGGTAAATCTCAAAAACGTTCGTCCGATGAATTTTTGCCGTGATATGGCAAAACCTGATAACTATCACGATGATGATAACTATCACGATGATGCTTTCTGAGAAAATTGGCTTTTTTATCATAGATTATAGTTCAGCTAGGGAGCTACTGAACCATTTTTTTTCAGCCTTGTCTTTAGCCTGTAAGAACAATGATTATTTCTTTGCGTTTGCTAATCAGTTGCTTCAGATCACCGAAAAAACGTCAAGATGGTGAATGATATCTGAAATGCAGGTGTCAGGTTTTGCAATATCGCGGCAGATTTAAGGAAAAAACTGATTAATTTGGAGGCCAGAAAATATCAACCTTCAATAAAAGGAGATCAGTCAAAATTTCATATTTTTAATCCCCTTCAAAAAATTGCTTCTGGCTAAGACACTACACTTTAGCGAAGGGATTTAATTAAAGAAGAGCAAAAACAAATCTTTATCAAAATTTTGAAAAAGGATGCAAAAATTTTTGCTTCAAAGATGTTCTCCAAAAACAAGTTACTGGGTTTTCAGGAAATAAACGTTATTAAATAAAATTAATTGAACGCTATTATGTCTAAGGGTATAACCTTTCTGCTTATTCCTACGCGCCCGACAGAAATATCGGACAACCCGTTACCACCACAAACACAGCAACCAAGGGGAAATTCAGAAAAAGCATTTTCCTAGGAGCGCCCCAAACTGCATGGGCTCTGAACTCAGGGATGCGAAATAGCGTCCCCAACGTTGCAGACTGAATAGAAAAAGTCATAAAAAACAATTGAAGAAATGCTCAAAATCCGGCACTCTGTTGCTTTATTGTGTTTTTTTCACTGTTTTTGCCATTTTTGTCCTATCCGCCACCATTTGGTTGTAATTATTGCCGATCTTCATTGACCTCATTAAGTGCTCTTTCTGAAACAAATAAGTAGAATTAGTATTGAGCAGTGCTCAGTTAAAGCAAGGTGACGGTATAAGGAAATTAATCCTTAGTAAACAAGAGCCTGCAAGTTGACCATAAGAACAAAGCTGGACGAGTAAAGATACTTTCAAGCCATCTTTGGCACTTCGTTCACAATCTGGAAATTTCTGTTTGTTTTTGAAGCTCTCTCAGTTCTTGCTCACCTTTTTCAAACGTTTCACGCTTAGATATATGTAACTAGCTTAATGCCTGCGTAGACGAGCCGAAGTTTTTTGAGAGAGAGTAGGAAAAAAGAAAATTTTGATAAACTTTTTGTGAAAAAAAAAGCTTTTTATTGCGTGGTTTTTTTGTGGCAAGCAGTTGCAAGCAAGCAGTTGCGTGGTTTTTTTGTGGCGCAAGTGAGCAGGTTGGGTCTTATCGGATGGGGGGAAGAATTCAATGTTTTCCCAAACACCGCAGCAACGTCAAAAGCAGTTGATTTTGTCCCCAATGAAAAATCATCCATAAATAGAGAGTTAGATTGTAGATGCTTTTCAACAGCTTAAAATACGCTTTATCTAGCGGCTACATCTTATGGGTGTAGTGCGGTGTGAGCATGAGAAAATGGATGACGCGAACACGAGCAGAAACAATAGCCGCCAGTTTTGCAACTGTAATGGCTACTACGTATAATTATCTGAGAAACATATTGCTAGAGCCATTTGTCATTTGAGCAACGTGCTCCAACAACTCAAAAAAAGTTCTGCATCGGCCTTGCCACTGGAAATGGCAAAGCCGATTGCCTAAGGAGGCGCGTCACTCATTAAGCTTTCCATCATTCTCTTCCGAGGAAATGTTATTATCGACCATAGATTAAAATCGACGGTATTCATTGGGCATATGGCAGTTATGTTTCCCTCTCCACTTGTCACTTTGCTGATTTGTTTCTCACCGCTTGTTGTAAGAATACTGGCACGACAAAGTAGGAATTGGATAGAATAAATACATTTTCAAGAGATGGAAACGATAAAGATTACGCTCAAATTTTAATCCTCTTTTGCGTCACTGATGTTTGAGATGAATCACTAAAACTACAGTGTTTGATGCATGTATGTACGAATATCAGCAGTTTTTCCAAAACTATTTACAGGTATACCCTGGTAAGTCACGTTTCTAAGTAAAAAAAGTCTTTCCATTGGAGATGAAAAACAGGAAAAAGCTAAGGCTATCGTTGCATGAACTATAAAGCAAACATGCTAGATATTCGATACCGAAAAAGGGAAAAAAACGGTTCGAATATCGATTCTTAATTGACACTGTCAACTCTGCAAGCAAATTATTAATCATGCCAAGCAGTGGAGCAAAACGCTTGTGCCTTGGGTCAAAACCACATCCTGGCAGTTTTGTTTAGCACACGTGGTGGGCGTTTTGTCTCAAACGCAAGTTTTGTGATAAGGCTAAAATTCCTGCAACTTTGTGCAATATTAAGTAGATGAATTAAGTGCAAAAATGCACTATTTCTATTTTCAATATTAACTAAGTTCTTTCCTGCAACTCGGTTTAAACTTTTTTAAATTTTGTAAAAATTTAGCCTACCGCCCTACATTATACTCTTTGCAATTGATCGGTAACTACTCAATATGCGACAATGTACTTTGGTGCAACTATTCAGTAAAATGGCGGCTCTCAAATGCAATCTTCCTTATTACCTATTATGATGTCATTGATTCGTAAGTGCTTGTGGGCCTTTTGCCTCACGTGGGCGTCTTGCCCCACCCTACCCTAACACAAAGACAGAAGATATATTTCTGTATATATTCCACCCAAGTATTTTAAAACTTTAAGGTTAGTTCGTAAGCCAGGTAGCACAATGGTGTAACACAGTGATTGGTAAACTTCGTTTGAGCTGGCCCAAATCTACCTTTTGATCAGTGCTGAAAGCTTAGCCAGTATTGTACGAACCTGATTAAGACAAAAGTTTGAAACAAAGCTTTAAAACTGACAACAATTACTTGACATAAAATCAACTCCTTGAAGGTGAATTTTTTTTGATTTTAAGCAAAATTTTTGGTCACATTGATGTCTTCCTTTGCTTTTTAAAGATAATAACTTTTTTGAAGATTAACTTTAGAATGTCATTTAATCTTCTAGTAAATTAGATTATTTTAGTTTTTACACACATCAATTGCACAATCGGCTCATCGTTGTGCCGTGGTCCACATTTTGCCTACCTCTGGTGCAACATAAACTTGTACTGATTGAAATTATATTTTTGTTACTTTCATTTAATGCCAGTCAAAAATAGTAGTGATGATTTTTCTTGAATTTTGTAACCTATTCTTGGTAAATGCACGTAAGAAATCGGCAATAAGGTCGACTGCGTCTACGAGAATAATGTTTGTCAGTTAGAATCCTACGATGCCAACGTTGTTGGGTTCTTGGAAAGACACTTTTGAGGCAATTTTACCATTTTGGTTGCAGTGCTATGTGCAGGGCCAGCAGTGCTGGTAACTCCGAAGCGAGTCTGAACACAAACTCTTAAATGAATCACCGCAAAGATTTTTTTGTGAGCGGAGAAAAAATATACAACCAGACTTATTTGATATGACAGCAAGGACAAAATCTGAGATGGAAAAGAGCAATTGCCCCTTTCTCCACGGATTCATTAAATCCCCGTTTTTGACCTAACTCCCGAACTTGATTCCGTTGGGCGTCGAAAAAAAGTTAGTCCCAAAACTTTCCCCTTTCCGAAATTTTTTGGTTGGCTACAAACCATGACTTTTACAAACCCAACTCGATGTAATTTAGTAATGAAAACGGAATAAAGTGTCACATCAGACCAGAGGTTGGTGTGAAAATCTGCGAATTCAGTTAAGATATTAAGAAATCATTCAATTTGTTGAAATGGTGTAATTACTGGCTGAGGAAGGAAAGGAGACTTTTAATCAAGAACGCTAGGTCCTCGCTTAAAAGTGAAATAAAATGTAGCCAAAAATGAAGAAAACGCATCACAACTTACAGCAAACAACCTCTCCATCTTTTCATTCTCCGCCCGAACTTGGTACCACCATCGCCATTCGAATAAGATCCGATCCGATATCTCATCGACTAACCTTCCTACTGCGTAGTAGCATCCGGGTTCTTTAGCGAAGTAAGATGCTGGATAGTTAAAACGAAGAGTTCTTCCATCATCATTGATTTGATTGGCTTTTCCCAGAGTATACATACCTTGTAAAAAGAGAGGATCAAGAGCCAGGAGATTGACCCAACAATTACTCATTCCTAACAAAAGGCTAACAACCTTTCATTCAGCATCAATAACTTTTTACCAAAGCCAAGAACCCTTTTTAAGAGTCTCATTAGTTTGATGAATTCGAAATTGTCGGAAATGTCGGAAAACCCACTAATTTGATGAAATGTCGGAACTGTCTGAAACGTCTGAAATGCTGCAAATCTAATTTGAGGAACAGTCGTAATCGTCGGAATTGTCAAAATAAAAGTGAATTCTGATCAGTTAAACCTATTTGTAACGAAAACAAACTGCATGATTATATAACACTGTCACAGTTATCTCAGTGCAAATATAAATACTTTGAACACTTTAAATATTTCTAAATTATCAAAAGCAAACAAACAAAAGAGTACGGGAATGAAATTCATTTACAAGCTTTTTGAACAACAACAAAAACGTCGAAGGAATATATTAATATGTTTTTGAATGAAAATGGGCTACTATGTGTCAGAAATTCAGCTACAAGCCTCTGAATAAAACCAATAAACGTCGCAAACTCATTAAAATGCTTTTGAAGCAACACAATAAATAAACAAAACTCATATTAAAGCATCTGAAACGAAAAACTAACTATCGCTGATTTATTTACAAGCATTTAAAATACGAGAACAAGTCTAGGAATTTCATTTAGAAGTATCTGCAAGCAAGTAACAAGTGACAGAATTTCATTAACAAGCATCTGAAACACACCAACAACTCTTGGAATTTTAATGCTGTAAATATTTGTGTATAAATCCTGATGAGGGCGATATGTAGCGCCGAAAACGTTTGAATTTTCTAAATATATTGTATTATTATGCTGAACGGTGTATTGCTAGTAGCAATAATAGCAACTTGGATACTAAAAGTCACCTCTCTACCGAAATTGTATTATCTTGGAATTTTATTTAGAAGTATCTGTCAGCGAGTAATAAGTGTCGGAATTTCATTTACAAGCATCTGCAAGCAAGTAGTAACTGTGAGAATTTTATTTAGAAGCAGCTGTAAGCAAGTAATTAGTGTTGGAATTATATTTGGAAGCATCAGTAAGCGAATAACAACTGTCGGAATTTCATTTCGAACCATCCACAAGTCAGTGACGGCTGTCGGAATTTGGTTTAGAACAGTGGTTCTCAAACTGAGGACTGCGGTTCCTTAGGGGTCCGCGGCGCAATTTCAGGGGGACCGCGAGGGGTCTCTGATGCGCCGTATATAAAGTGGCAGCATGAATCAAGGTAAGAAATTTAGCTGGATCTATAATCGATGCAGCGCACTGCTCAATAAATCTGTTATTAGAGGTCGTATCAATACACATTGGGGCATTATACGACTGAGAGTCAATTATTACGTAATAGTTCTTTTTCTCAATCATGCTGTTTAAAAAATATAAGTCTTGAATATTCATAAGAAAGAAGAAGTTGAGTACAAATTAGAGCAAGTATGCGTGTTTGGATGAAAAGTAGCAACTTGAATGAAGTTTTTAGACAAACCAAATTGAACACGGACATATAAAAGCGTCTAGCCAGCTTTTCCTAAAAAGTGTTTGTCGAGGTCTTAGCTTTAGTGCAGACTAGCTTGCAGTTATAATTATAATTTTTGAGTTTCAGAACTTTATACTTCGAAAATTGGCTAAGCTACTGTTGAAAATTTGCTTTCACCATGCCTCCAAAAAAGAAAATGAGATATGACGATTCGTATTTAAAATTTGGTTTTACAGCGATAAAATGTGACGGAGAAGAGAAACCGCAGTGTGTTTTATGCTGCACAGTGTTGGCATCTACTTCACTTAAACCCAGCAAACTAAAAAGACATTTAGAAACGCATCATCCTGATTTATCAAACAAGGATTTAAATTTCTTCAAACGAAAAGCTGAAACGTTGATCAAGCCCAGGCTGGATCAATCAGGAATGTTTTGGAAAGACACTAAGAGTGGTCTGAAAGCCTCCTATGAGGTTTCACGAAAAATAGCTGCCTCCAAAAAACCCCACAACATTGGAGAAGAGTTAATATTGCCTTGCTGCCGAGACATCATATCAAATGTGCTGGGAAGTTCTAAGCTTCAGAAGCTAAAACACGTATCTTTGTCAAATGATACTGTCAGAAGGCGAATATCTGAGCTGTCTGATAACATTCTGTCACAGGTAGTCTCGAAGATTCAAAATTCAATTTTTAACTATTTCGCGATCCAGATTGATGAAACTACGGATGTAGCTAACTTAGCCCAACTTTGCGTCTTTGTACGTTATGTTTATAATCAGCATCTGGAAGACGAATTCTTGTTTTGCGAAACCCTAAGCACTAAAACAACCGCTAGGGAAATATTTGACAGAGTGGACAGATTTTTTAAGGCGCATGCTATCAAGTGGGAGCATGTTATTGGGGTCTGCACCAACGGTGCTCCAGCGATGATTGGCTGCCGTTCCGGTTTTCAGACCTTGGTAAAGGAAAAGTACCCAGATGTGATTCGTACGCACTGCACTATTCATCGTCAAGCACTTATGGTAAAAACAATGCCTGAGGAGTTGAAAAGTGTTCTCAACGATGTAATTAAGGCAGTGAATTTCATTAAAACAAACGCACTCAACTCACGCCTGTTTCGTGATTTATTCAAAGAAAGTGATTCCGAATTTGAAACACTTTTATTGTACTCGCATGTGAAATGGCTTTCAAAGGGAAAAGTACTGAAAAGAGTTTTTGTTCTACGAAAAGAAATACACGAATTTCTGCATGAAGCTACAGCTAAACAAGTAATGTCCGAAAAATTCACGGACAACCGCTTTCTGACATGCCTGTCATTTTTGGTAGACATATTCGAATACGTGAGTTCTCTCAACCTGGCCTCACAAGGAAGGGAAATCACCGTTCTCCATTGTCATGAAAAATTGACTGCTTTTGAAATGAAGTTAGCATTATGGAATTCAAAACTGGATAACAAGAACTTTGCTCCATTTCCACAGTTAAATACATTTCTTGATGAAAACGCACTTCACGTGGATGACGATATCCTTGAAGTGATGAAGCGCCATGTTTTAATTCTTAGAGAAGAAATATCGCGATACTTTCCCAATCTACTGGAATTTGAAAAATATTACCGCTTCATCAACAACCCATTTGTACTCTCCGTTAGCGATCTGCTTTCAGAGGACAACTTGGTTCAGGAGCAATTTATTGATTTGGTAAATGATGGGGATGCAAAATTTGTTTTTCGTGAAATGTGTTGCAGTGATTTTTGGATTCAAATGGCAGAGCCATACCCTGCTGTCGCAAAGATGGCTCTAAAATTGTTGATTCCATTTCCTACCACCTACGAATGCGAAAAACCGTTTTCCACTCTCGTTACTATCAAAACAAAATCTCGAAACAGAATGGATGTGACCCATGACATGAGAGTTGCCCTAGCCAACACACTGCCCAACATAGAGGAATCGCTGGAAGACAAGCAAGGGCATCCATCCCATTTAACTGTGCTTGTAAAATTTTAGGTGTGGTACATTGGTTTACCAGCATTTGTAAGCGAGTAATAAGTGTCGAAATTTTATTTGCGAGTTTCTAAATGTACGGCAATAACAGTCGGAATTTGATTTACAAGCATCTGCAAGCGAATAAGAAGTGTCGGAGTTATATTTAAATGCATAGAAATTACCGCAATGAAATATCTGTGCAGATAAATCATATATATTTACAAGCACATGAAATGTCTGTGGAATACAGCCTGTGAAATATTATTTACATAAAGCTTTTAATAATCTGTCATCGACTGTTTTTCAACGCAATAGTAGCTTGATGCAAAAAAATTTTTATCGTCTGGTAAGCATGTTTCGTGATACCACTTGCGACAAGAAGCACAAAATATTGGTTTTGCATCTTCTTTGTTTCCCGAGTAGTTTTGTGCATTACAAGTTTTCCATCTCTTGAATGTTGATTCGACCGTTCCGTACCATTCATCAATTAACTTTTGTAAAATTCGCAAGTCTTCGATTTTTTCGGGCCAAGTTTTCTTCACAGCATGTTTAGCTTGTTTTAGTCGTTTTGGTGGTTTTGTGCGTTGTGGTAGGCTTAAATTGTTCGTTGTCATTATTCTTTTTATCCACTGCCTTGCATTTGAGGATTGAATTTGCTTGGGAAGTGGCAAGCCATTGGCCAAACAAAACAAGTTAACTACAGCATGCACTCCGTAATCGTAAGTGTCTCGTTGCTGTGGGACATCCGAGCAACAAACAAACGTCCATTCTTCTTCCATTATCTATAGCGACGCCACACTATATGCCGCCTTTAAAATTCTGAAAACGTTTTTCATGTATTTGTGGATACTTCGGTTTCAGAGCATAATGAGTGAACCAACCGCAAAAATTTGTTTACTTTTTAAATTTGCAATAATTAAATACCAACAGGCTCCAGGATTGACAATAAAAACAAATTTATTATAGTTTACAGCCTCTTTCACCCAAGCGTAAGCTGCTATGTGATCATGCTTGGTCATGTATGTGATCATGTATTATGTAATTATCCGATATGCAACTAACCGGATTCAACTGTACTCACTTTCAGATGCTTGTAAATGAAATTCCGATACTTATTACTAGCTTGCAGATGCTTCTAAACAAAATTCCGACAGTAGATTTTTGCTTACAGATGCTTCTAAATAAAATTTCGACACTTATTACTAGCTTGCAAATGGTTCTAAATGAAATTCCGACACTTATTACTCGCTAGCAGATGGTTCTAAATAAAATTCCGACAGTTGATTTTCGCTTAAAAATGCTTGTAAATGAATTTCCGACACTTAATACTGGCTTGCAAATGCTTCTGTATATGAAATTCTCACAATTGATTTTCGCTTACAGATGCTTGTAAATATAATTCCGACCTTTATTATTGGCTTGCAGATGCTACTAAATGAAATTCCGACAGTTGATTTTCGCTTACAGATGCTTCTAAGTAATATCTCAACAGTTATTACTCGCTTACTGATGCTTGCAAATGAAATTCCGACAGTAGTTGTTCGCTTACAGATACTTCTAAATATAATTCCAACACTTATTACTCGCTTGCAGATGGTTCTAAATATCATTCTGACCGTTGTTTTTCGCTTGCAGATGATTCTAAATGAAATTTTCGACACCTATTATTAGCTGACTAATGATTGTAAACATAATTCCGACAATAATTGTTGGCTTACAGATGCTTGCAAATGAAATTCCGACACTTATTACTCGCTTGCTGACGCTTCTAAATGAAAGTCCGACAGTTGATTTGCGCTTACAGATGGTTCTAAATATAATTCTGACACTTGTTACTAGCTGACAAATGCTTGTAAACATAATTCCCACATAGTTTTTCGCTTACAGATGCTTGTAAATGAATTTCCGACACTTATTACTCGCTAGCAAATGGTTCTTACCAAAATTCCGACAGTTATTACTCGCTTGCTGATGCTTCTAAACAAAGTTCCGACAACTACTACTGGCTCGCGGATGGTTCTAAGTAAATTTCCGACACTTATTCTGGCTCACAAGTGCTTCTGAATATAATTCCGACAGAAGTAGATCGCTTACAGATGCTTGTAAATGAATTTCCGACACTTTTACTCGCTTGCTGATGCTTCTAAATATAATTTCGACAGTTGATTTTCGCTTACAGATTCTGGTAAATGAATTTCCGACACTTATTACTCGCTTGCTGATGGTTCTAAATGAAATTCCGACTGTTGCTTTTCGCTTACAGATGCTTATAAATATGATTGCGACAGTTATTACTCGCTTGCAGATGGTTCTAAATATAATTCCGACACTTGTTACTAGCTGACAAATGCTTGTAAACATCATTCCGACAGTAGTTGTTCGCTTGCAGATGCTTGTAAATGAATATGCGACAGTTATTACTCGCTTGCAAATGGTTCTAAACAAAATTCCGACAGCTATTACTGGCTTGCAGATGGTTCTAAATGAAATTTCGACACTTATTACATGCTGACAAATGCTTGTGAATATCATTCCGACAGTAGTTGTTCGCTTACAGATGCTTCTAAACCAAATTCCGACAGCCGTTACTGACTTGTGGATGGTTCGAAATAAAATTCCGACACTAATTACTCGCTTACAGCTGCTTCTAAATAAAATTCCAACAGCTATTACTTGCTTGCAGATGCTTGTAAATGAAATTCCGACACTTATTACTCGCTGACAGATACTTCTAAATAAAATTCCAAGAGTTGTTGGCGTGTTTCAGATGCTTGTTAATGAAATTCTGTCACTTGTTACTTGCTTGCAGATGCTTCTAAATGAAATTCCTAGACTTGTTCTCGTATTTTAAATGCTTGTAAATAAATCAGCGATAGTTAGTTTTTCGTTTCAGATGCTTTAATATGAGTTTTGTTTATTTATTGTGTTGCTTCAAAAGCATTTTAATGAGTTTGCGACGTTTATTGGTTTTATTCAGAGGCTTGTAGCTGAATTTCTGACACATAGTAGCCCATTTTCATTCAAAAACATATTAATATATTCCTTCGACGTTTTTGTTGTTGTTCAAAAAGCTTGTAAATGAATTTCATTCCCGTACTCTTTTGTTTGTTTGTTTTTGATGATTTAGAAATATTTAAAGTGTTCAAAGTATTTATATTTGCACTGAGATAACTGTGACAGTGTTATATAATCATGCAGTTTGTTTTCGTTACAAATAGGTTTAACATAGGCGTAGCCAGGGGAGTGCCAAAGGGGCCATGCCCCCCCTGAATTTCAAGTCAAATTACAAAACAGTATCAAATATATAAAAACATAAATTTTTTGCACCTCTGCAAGTGCATCAGAGTTTATTGTTGACTTTTAGCAAGGGGTGGGTCGGGCGTGACTTTTTAAGTTTTTAAACTTTCAAATGTTATCAAACAAGATGTGTACGTTTTACACAGTAAATATAGCGGAAGTTTTTCTTCTATGTCGCAGTCGAGTGATGAATTGATAATCCAAATTATGGTAATTGCAAGAAATCAGCGTCTCGCTGAGCGCTTTCTTGTTTTGTTGCGATGCGGACTACTACAAAGACGTCGCGTCTTTTATCAGAACGTTCAACCTACCAGTGGGAGTGGTTTCCTTGAAATTCCTAAAATAGTGCGTTATACGTCACAATTGAAGTTGAACTATTAAAGCCGTTCTTGATAAAACCACATTAGATCAGTGAAATCGTATTCGCACTTTCTCAGTTTTGTACAGCAATTTTTATAGTAGCGACGAGCGTAATTCACGAAAGGCAAAATGCCGTTATAAGTAAATGACGTCACATTAAAAGTTGCAAAAATTTGGCCCCCCTCTCAATTTTTTTCTGGCTACGCCCTTGAGGTTTAACTGATCAGAATTCACTTTTATTCTGACAATTCCGACGATTACGACTGTTCCTCAAATTAGATTTGCAGCATTTCAGACGTTTCAGACAGTTCCGACATTTCATCAAATTAGTGGGTTTTCCGACATTTCCGACAATTTCGAATTCATCAAACTAGTGAGACTCCCTCTTTAATGAATAATAATTCTTTCATTGACGACAACCTCCTTACCATAGACTAGGATTTCTCATTCGCTGATTCGCGGCCTACTTGTGGGTGACAGCACAAATTCAGATGGGCCAGGGTTTCAATTTTTAATATATAAAACAGTGCGGTTTCTAAAATTAGCATTACTAATGAACTGCTCAAATATTTTCAATTCGGTTTGATCATGCAAAAATTAGACTCTGAAAAAATTGATTTCCAAATAAGGTTATTGTCTGCAATTGGGACTGATCATGCGAAAATTACAATCTAAAAGAGCAAAACAGATCATTGTTCTCAATTGGAGTTACGTATGCAAAAATTTGACTTTGTAAAAGTTGATCCCACAAAATACTATTGTCTTCGATTGGAATTGATTAAGCAAAAATTTAGACATCAAGCGTATTGCTTTATCCCAAAAAAATTTTTTGCTATGATTTTGAATTGAAAATTTTACAAGTAGGCCATGCAATGATTTGTAAATTAGAAATGAGCCACGGACGCGAAAAGATTGAGAATCCTTATCATTGAAAAACGTATCCTTTACATGAACAGTGATTTTTTCGAAACACAACGATTGCTCTCTATAAATAATGTTCTCCTTTCCTCAGAAAATAACCTCTTTTACCATACCAATAAATACTGACTGCTTTCTATGAATAATTACCCCTTAGCCACAATAACTTTGATTATGGATAATGACCATTTCCCCATAGCTAATGATTTTTTCTCGCCGTCAACAATTTCTTTCCATGGATATAATATTCCATATCCAACGGTATATTATATCAAACGGTATATTATGCTAAACATCAATTTCCTTACGGTGAAGTTGATGTTTAGCATTGGAGCAATTCGTAACAACAGTGGAACTCTATCAATGTTCTACTGCAGTATTTTTGATCCAGGCATCTTTTTCCTCCAGGCTCGTAGGATAGTAACAGCGACGCTAAGCATGATCGTTCAGACTTGTTCCGGAGTTTCCAAGTTTTAATAATCCGCCTAAACTAATCATTCTATTTGAATAAGTTTCAGATGATCTGCTGAGTTTTATGCTAAGTTGGTAGTAGTTCTAGGCTAATATTCCTATAGGCTAAATTTGAGAATATCTTGATTTTGTAAAGTATTGGATATCTGTCATGGCTGTGGTCGGAAGTAAGTATACCCTGGAGAGTGTGATGGAGGAAATCCAGACTATCAAGTCCACTCAACAAAGGTATGCTGAACAGTACCTGCAACCCCAAACTGCTGGTTCTGCCAGTTTGTCTTTTGTTGCAGGTGATGGTAATACTGCAAACGACACCCAAGGTCAGCAGCTCAAGAATATGGAAGAGGCTATCAACAGGTTGGAGAAGATCGTGAAGGAGGTGGCACGAGCGACAAGAGAGAATGAGATGAGAATTGATGACCTGGAACAGTACGGCCGACGCAACTGCCTGATCCTCCATGGATGCAAGAACATTCCAATGCAGGGGAGTTACGTCGATTTTGAAAAATATGTAACTGGAAAATTAAATGCTAGGCTAACACTTGATTATAAGATCAAATCTCATGATATTGATACATGTCATGTACTTCCTTCCAGGAAAAAGGGAGTGATACCTATCATCATCAAATTCGTGAGGAGATCAGTACGGGACCTGGTGTACAACAACAAACGGAGGTTGAAATCTGATGGAAGTGTGGAAAAGCTGTCGATCACAGAGTCCCTCACGAAACGTCGACTACAACTTGTGGTGGAGGCCAGGAAAGCATTTGGATTTTTCAATGTGTGGACGACCAATGGTAATGTATACTGCATCCAGGACAACAAAAGGTTAGTAATTGAAGACTTTGGTGATATTGATGCTATTGTTAATGATAAGATATAAATAGTTTCTAGATATTAGTACTAAATCCTGTATTCATTTCATATCATTAGTGTTGTATTGTTATGCATTGCTCATCATCATGCTGCTTCTGTGTAACTAGCGAATATGCCGGAAATATTTACGTAATTTTTGCAACTGATAAATGCAAATTAGCCAAACTAAACTAAGTAGTTGTTACATAATCATAGCCTGGTCTACTAGCCAACTGTACAGTTTCTTCAGCAAGCTCTTTTCTTTACAGAACTTATTTTGCTCTGAGTTTTGAACTATCTTATGCCAAAACAACCTGATAAAACATGTTGCAATTGTTTGAAAACAGTTCGAAAAAACCAAAAATCATTAATTTGCTCACAATGCTTACAGATAATTCATGTTAAATGCACTGGTAAGGACAGTCAAACAAATAATAATGGGATAGGCACCTGGAAGTGTAACCTGTGCAATGATTTTTCTTTTCCCTTTTCTTCTTGTTCTGATGTTGAATTTGATGAATTGTACAAATCTAACCAAACAAATTCTAATGCTACCTTGCTATCTGCTTATGAACTAAACAAAATATTTGATGGCAGTTTTGGTGGTTTCAATGAAATCACATGCACTGAAAGTGATGACTTAACAGACGTTGATGAAATTTGTCTGTTTGATACAAATGATCGATATGTAACCAGTAGTAAAGCTCATACCAATTTACTGAATGACATTAATAATTCCTCAGATAACAACTTCACTGCTATTAGTCTGAATATAAGATCATTAAACAACTACAAAAATTTGGCAAAACTTGAAGGATTGTTATCATCACTAGCATTTAAGCCGAGCCTAATTGCTGTAACAGAAACTTGGCTAAAGCCAAACCAATCAGGACCACACACAAACTTACAGGATTACATATTCATATCTAACCCTCGATCAAAATTTCGAGGTGGAGGAGTAGGTTTCTATATCAAAAATGATGTGGTTTACTCTCGTCGTACTGACCTAGAAATAATGAATGAAAAAGTATTTGAAGCAATCTTTGTTGATATTATGTTCAAAAATAAAACAATAACTTGTGGAAATATTTACCACTCTCCTAGTAAAGATGCTAATGCCCAATCCTTGTTTCAATCAATTCTAGAAAATACACTGCACAAAATAAGCAAAAGGGAATGCTTATTTGGAGACTTCAACATAAACCTCCTTGACTGCGATGAACCTAATGTTGGCAACTTCATTGAAGTAATGTTGGAAAATGGATATAGGTCATTAATCAATAGGCCAACTAGAATCACACAAACCAATGGCACACTCCTAGACCACATTTGGACTAACTGTTGCAATGCACAAAAACTAAAGAGTTGTATAATTACTTACTCAATATCTGATCATCTAGTAACAATGATATGCATGTCTATCAAGAAATCACAGACTAAAAATATTGAGTATTACCGCTCCTTCAGTGACACAAAAATAGCCTCGTTTACCCAATGTGTATCTGAACTTGACATTACTCCTATCTTGGAAAAGTCTGATCCCGATGATGCATACAATCAGCTGAAAAAGCAGTATATGACTGACTTTGAAAAATCGTTTCCATTAAAGAAGGTCAGTTTTAAAAACAAACCAAACAAGAGTTGGTTTGATAGAGAAGCTCAGGAATTGCTGGACAATAAAGAAAACCTTTTTAAACACTACATGAAAACCAAAACAAACCACTCAAAAACATTGTTTACCCAAGCTAGAAATTACTATTACAGAATCATAAAAGAGAAAAAACAGACTTATTATAAGTCAAAATTTAACATATTCAAGGGTGATATAAAAAATACATGGCGTCTTATTAACAACTTGCTTGGAAAACAAAGAAAATCTGATTGCAAAAAACTCAAAATTGATGGTAAAGAAATATATGAACCACAGGCTCTTGCAAATCATTTCAACAACCACTTTTCCACCATAGCCTCCAAACTGATGGATGAACTTCCACCTAGTGAAGCCAAATACAGTGAATATTTAAAACCATCCTCACGCTCGACAATGTTTGTATGGCCTACTTGTCCCATGGAAATTTCAAATATATTGCATAGCATGAAATCCAAATTAAGTGCTGGCATAGATCAAATACCATCAAAGCTATTGAAGTCGTCACCAGATAACATATTAGTTGCACTAAGCCACATCTTTAACTTATCGCTCAGCAAAGGAGAATTCATTAATGATTTCAAACTTGCTAAAGTATGTCCAATCTACAAAAAAGGTGACAGCAGCAACATTAATAACTACAGGCCTATAAGTTTGTTATCAAATGTTTCAAAGATTTTGGAAAAAATTATGTATAGGCGTCTGTGCACATTTTTGGACCAAAGTAATTTTTTCTCTGTCCATCAATTTGGCTTTAGAAAACATCATAACACCTCACATGCAATAACGTTTATGGTACACAAAATAACCGAATCCCTTTCCCATAAAGTACCCACACTCGGTATTTTTCTTGACCTGTCTAAGGCTTTTGACACAATAGATCATGATATACTGCTTCACAAATTGCAACATTATGGAGTCAGAGGCATAGCTTATGACTGGTTTAAGAGTTACCTGACTGGTAGAACGCAGCAAGTGGAATGTAATGGCACTCTATCAACCATAATCAACCCAGTGACAAGAGGGGTTCCTCAAGGTTCAAATTTAGGCCCATTGTTATTTCTAGTTTATGTTAATGATTTCCAAAACTGTTTAAAATTCTCCGATCCCGTTATGTTTGCAGATGACACAAGCATATTTTTAGAAAATAAAAACATAGCAACACTTTATGAACGTGCTCAAGAAGAGTTGCACTATATTGACAAATGGATGGTAGCCAATAATCTTTCAATAAATGTATCTAAAACTAAATGCATTTTATTCAGATCCTCTAAATCTGAACCACCTCCTACTAACTTAACTGTTACACTTAGAAATATAAAAATTGAACAGGTTACTACAATGAAATTTCTAGGTGTACATATTGATGAGCACTTAACTTGGACAGGACATATTAGACATCTTCAAAATAAATTAAGGTCCACTCTTGGCGTGGTAAGCAGAATCAAACCTTTTCTAAGGCAAGGCTCCATGTTAACTTTGTACCACTCTCTAATCAACAGTCACTTACAATATTGTATTACTAATTGGTGCATTGGAAATAAAACATTGATAAATAAACTACAAAAAACATGCAACAAATTCATAAGGATGGCATGCAACCTAAGGCACTACAGAGATGTAACTGATGTAAGAAAAACTCACCAGCTACTTACTATAAACCAGTTACTCACTAAGGAGATTGCAGTATTTATGTTCAAACAGAACTCTGGAAAAAATCCTGACGTATTTCGAAATGTATTTGTAAAAAGCATTTCACAATATAATACCAGAAATAGATCTAAATTAATACCAAAACCTTGCTCTAGCAGTTTATGTCAGCAGTCTATTTCGTACCAAGGTCCCGCCATCTGGAGCAAATTGCCAATTTTTTTCAAAAATGAAAAAATGTCTGTTGTCACATTCAGCGCAAAGTTGCGAAATTACTTGTGCACAAACTCCATTGGTATTTGAACAGATTGCTGGTTCGCTTCTTTTGCTTACAGATAATGTACGCGGTGCGATCGAAGGAAACATCATCATCATCATGCAGGGGCGATTCTTCTAAGGCTTCCAAATACAACAACCAATCATCAACAACTTCTTGCAACATTGGACATTGGGCAGCAATGGATTATAATAGTAACAATCTAAGAAACATCGCCTCCATACGAAGAAGAAGAAGAAGATAACAATCGAAACTCATGTTACCAAATTACTACTACCTAAACTTGAATATTTTAGTATACTCTAACCTTATATTGTGAGCATCATCACCTTCTTAATTCTATCGACTGTAAAAGAATAGTAATACTACCCACATTTTAATATGTTACAACATAATAGGCCAATTTCTAACACAACGGTTGGCAGTTGTTAAATTCACAATTTATAGAACAGTGCTATTTTTATATGTAACACCACTTGGCAGAGCAATTAGTGCTTGAAACATGACAACCACATTATTATAATCAAGTATAGTATGTGCATTGCAGATATCATCTCTTAATGTAAAATAGGATTATCATCTGTTTAAATGATTATGTTGTTGTGTCGTATGTTAACGCTTGGCTCCTCTCAACACTGCTTTCTCATCAAAAATACAGGTACGCGAAGTGAAGGTAAAATTTTACTCTTTTAATTCTGCAAGTAACAAACTACTAACATTCACGCAAACGTAAGAACTAGGGCTGTAGGACGAACTACTTATTGATGAACTGTTACTCTCAGGTAACACATTAAAACCTTTGTGTTGAGGTGAGCTAAGCTACGTGTCTTGTAAGTTAATAATGTACATGTGTTTCGTAGATTTTTTTTTTTTTTTTTTTTTTTTCTTTTTCTTTCTTTCGACCAGTTACTTAATGAAAGGGTTTCCGGACCCGGTGAGGTTTCATTTCCAGGGTGGTTTTTCTTTCCTCACCATGCTCAGATGAGCTAAAAAACAGCCTTATAGGCCGGTTGCGCCACCCATTGACCACCTACGTAACCGTGTCTCGCACTGGTCATCTTTCTGATCCTTACTATTTCGAATGTTCTTACTTATTTACAAAATAATATGATCTACAGCTGTAAAAACTCCTGCGTTTTTGTTTTGTTCTGTTTGTTTTTTTGTTTTTTTTTTCAATTCAATTAAACTGTTCTTTAATTGCTTGAATTTAGGGTTTAGCGGCCATGCAACTATTGCTCTAGTTTTATGGATCCACTGTTTTCATTTGCATGTTTTAACGTCTGACGTTGTGTCGCTTCTTCCTTTTCTTGACTCCATTTCTCTCATTATTATTGTTGTTCAGTGTCGTGTGTAATGGTGGTGGTCATGAATAAAAAAGATACAGATACAGATACAGAACTACTTTGTTACAGTTTTAATTAATTTATTACGATCCGCCGCGCAGAGGATATTATTTTAAAACTTGTGTGTGAAGTGAAAAGTGTAGAGAGTCCAGTCTGTACGAGTCCCACTTAATGAGTCTATTCAGAGATTTATTTGCCCAAAAATCAGCCAATGAATACATTCGGTACTTTACTTAACTGAATTTTATTCATGGAATCCACTTAACGACTTACCTGTCCGAGTCCCACCCAAAGAATCCCACCAAGTTCTTTGAATCTCGTTCACAGAAAACCGCTCTTCCATGATCGCCTTGTGTGACGTCATAATTTGAAAATGATAGGAAAGTTTTATGATTGCTGGGTGGTAGACGCGAACATAAAAGTCGATGTAATAGAGCGGTGGGATAGCTGGAAAACAAAAAGAGGAACAATGGGCTCCGAATAAAATCCTACTATCCGCACCTTTATCGGGCGATCCAGCGAGAAGCAAGGGGGCAGTGATGAATTGTGTGTAGATAGGGTTTCTGGAGCAGATCTTCACATATACAGCGGCAGTCGAATGTTGCTCCACGACGTCGTATTGCTCCAAAAGGCCCTAAACACCGGGGCAATTAGCTTTGTATCTAATACAATTGCATCGCGCGTAACACTGCAATGCATTAACTGATAATTTAGAATAGCAAATTGGGGTAAGAAACACCTGAATTATGCCACTTGTGTATAATCAAGATGCTTCCAGCTGAAAGGCGAGCACAACACACGCCTCGCGTGGGCAAAGGCGTCAGTGCCGGCCGATAGAGGTTTAAAAAGATGTTATAGTTCAAGCAAAGTCTTATTTGGATCTACTAACCACGAGAGCTTAATTAGTTAAAATAAGGTAATAGTATGCATATTTTCTAACACATTCAAAATTAATATTAGCAACATAATAAAGCTTCTTCAAGCAGTGCATATATACGAGTGGATTCTATGTTTTGTGTAGTTTATAATAAAATTTCCCTAAACCCGGAAAAGTTGATTTTCCAAAAAAGTCTTTATGTTTGTTCCGACATTAAAATGACCGGCCAGTGCTAAAAAGTGTGAAAGTCACCGCCATAAATGAGTAAGGACTTGTGCCTTTATGGATTTGGTGACCCTAATCTGCAAGCAAAGGTGTCAGCATGAGGCCAGTGAAAAATTTGGTTGTTGAGACCTTTCACTGTTTTGAGTTGTGCATGCCTGCTGTACAGTAACTATAGGTAACAGCAACCCAATTCTCCTAGCAGATAACAACTCAAAAACAACGCTCAATTTTCTTTTTTTAATTTTTACCTTTTAGCTAACAAGCACTACGTCATTACATAGCAATACGCATTACGTCATTACTTGACTCACTTTAGTTTTGATCTATAAGAATTCTTTTCACGTTATTTTTACTAAATTTTGACATTCTTTTGATCCAACAAGTTATTTTTCTTTTTGGGATGTAAAGCTCGCAATATTTCTTTGAAAACAACCTTAGATGGAAAAATCGTTTTTATAGAGTCAAACAAAGACTTTTTACAGAATGATTCGGTTAATGAAAGCGATGCCTGCAATTAATATCGTTGAAAATATCATTTGTGATTGCACCTGCTCTGTTAATGCTTTGTTTGCGATTCACATTACATGTAAAATCAATGCTGAATTTTTTCTGACATGCTGATGACTGCACAAAAACTTTTTAAGGTACTTATCTAAACCTTCGCCAAAATGCATTTCACTCCATGTATCTTCTAAAGGGTGTGCGGTCCGCACAGGATGGCATCATTGGAAGGGCAGCCATTTTTGACAGGGAGACAATATTGTTGCTGCGTCTAAACACAGGGTTCCATCACCAACATTTATGAATGGAACGGAAATGGAGCGGTGCGGAATGCGGAGCGGAATGCAGGATTTCAGATTATTACGAACAACTCATGGAAAATAGCCTCAAAGGCTTAAATTAATAATTGCTGGCTGCATTGAATTTTTCCCTACTGTCATAGATTTTCTGAGGGCATACCTAAATGTAACAAGGAGACCTAAGTTTTGCTAAAAGTTATTCACCAATGTCTACTTTATCTCAGTTTGACAGCATATCTAAAAATTGCTGTGCAGCAGAATTATCAGCTGTCTCAAAAAGTGCAATTATTAAGCAATAAAGAGTTTGGTTTTTGGCAACATTTGTCACCAATGTATGTCAACGCCACAGACTATTACTACAAAGGACTGCCATCTCGCTTGCTCGCGCCTCGAGAGTCCAGTCGTAGATGGAAAATATTGAACACTTTAGCACGATAATTGCGAAATAGTTTTTAGTCTTAGCAATATTTTCTTGTGAATTGCATTATTTCTTGATAAAATTGTCATTTTTTTATATTTGTTATAAAAAGATTATTTTTTTTGCGATATTGATATTAAAAGAGGAATTTATTTGAGACTTTCTAAAAAAACACATTCTTTTATTGCTTGAAAAACAAAAATTAGACATATCGCACTCAACAATGACAGAATCAAAATGATTTTGTTTCTGGAATAAGCAGTATTTTTGTCGCAAAATTAATACTTTGACGGTATGACAAAGATACGGAAAAAATTACTATTTCTTAGGAGTTAAACGCCATAAAAAAGTTGCTCAATGTAAGTTGATTTAAATATTGGAAACTAAACGGCGTTGCCCGCCTAGGCTACTTCTCAGTTATCTCAGGTTAGTAACACCGGTTCAGCCAGCCGTCATCCTGGCATTACAAACACCCTTATGACATTCATCCCGGTGAGGCAATCAATCTTGAAAAGTCTTATTTATGCCTTGTACAATTAGGGAAAATAAAAGGCAGTGATTCCCCAAACGGGATCACAGATCGTTCAAAACTTCGATCACCAAGAAAAAAATGTCATCGCGTATATTTGGACACAAATATGGACAAAATGTTTACTTTCAAAACATTGATCTCCAAAAAAGAGATTATTTTTATCGAAAGCACCTAATTGATATGTCAAAGAAAAGCCTATAATCGCGCTTCTATGATCAGCTCCTGAGAAAATACAGAAAATAAATTGTCCAATTAAAAGTTTATTGTGAAGTCCTTTTAGACACCGCGCAAAAAATTTTCTTCTGTCAAGAAAGACAAATTTAGAAATTATTATCTTTAATTATGACGTCACCAATCCCTTATGGCACGCACCCCGGGGTGGTGATCAATTGTGCCAAGTTTGATGTTTGTACGCCGAGTAGTTTTGGAGGAGTTAAAGCGCACGTATAGACAGAATTGCGCATTGTATGTTAGACTAGCGGGCTTTGCCGGCGTCGTCTGTAGGGCCCCGATCAGCAAAATCGGAATTAAGAATATCGGTTCAGTCGGCTGCGCCGGCTTCATCCATCGGGTGGTTGTATGAACAGTAACAAAAAGTCAATGCTTTTTATGCATATCCATAATTCCTGTACACGTAATGGTGATAACCTTAGTCTATTAATCAAAACTTTTATTCTCACAAAAAATAATGCTGTCACGAACTATCATTAATGCTGTCAAAAAGTATGAAAAAAGGGGGAAACGAAAAACAGTTATAAATGATGGTGGTCAAACGGTGGTCGTGCTCACAATTACAGAAATAAACTTTGTAGGGGTAGACCTATTTTATGACTTGGCGCGGTTCCTTTCGTATTTACTGTATATTTGTGGTATTAAGTGTTTTGACTGCGCTAATTGCCTTGTTCTGGCATAGCGACAAAAGGGGCTATGCCTTCTCCAGACTCATTCACCATATTCTAGTAGGCGCCCATGAGGCCAAGTTATTTTCAAACAAAATATTTTCTCTAAATTCAGTTTTACAAATTGTTGGGTCTATGATTTTATTCTGAGTTTTTCTTAAATGGGAGATTTCATTACATTGCTTTATAGTGTAGAGATAGATACCTTAACAGGCAGTTTATCAGTAAAAGAAAAAATCCTCGCTTCATATTATAAATATTGAGAGTTTCACAAGCACTCATGATATACAGTTAAGTAATGGTTAACAGGCAGCATTTAAATAATGGATTTTGCTTTTCCCCAAATTTTTTGGCTTTTATTCTCGTAGGTTTATGAGGCTATTATCAAGCGAAATGGCAAAACTGTTTCTTCCTAATGTGGCGCGATTTTACTCCGTGAGGGTTTGCCATCGGCTTCGCCTAGTTTAAAAATGTTAGCGCAGGCAGCTACTCCAGCTTCACCCTATAGTGGTGTGTGAGGGTTGCAATATAAAGTTGTTGTAAATGGCGGTCATAGTTTCTGTATACTTAATAGTGATAACCTTAGTCTATCAATCAAGACTGGTAATAATCGCAAACGAAGTAAGATTTCACAAACTATCGTTCGTATTTTCAAAACGTGTAAGGGGAATGAAACACAGTCAATAATGTTGGCGGGACCCAAATGACAGTCGTTTTAGCAATTAAAGAAATGCGCTATTTAGTGGTAGGCCTATTTCACGACTCAATGCTGCCCCTTTTGTATTCATATTTGAGATTTTAAAGTTCTTTGGCTGCACTGTTTGCTTTAATTCTACCATAGCGAAAAAGGGCCCGATTCCTTTCTCCAAGTCATACACCCTATTTCATTAGGCTCCTATCAAGCTATTTTTAAGCAAAAACGTTCTCTTAATATAATTCTACAAATTGATGCTATTATCATTTGTTTTCATTTTTTCTTAAACTTAGGATTTTATTACACTTAACTTTGACCCTACTTTCAATCTCTCTACTTTCATATAAGAAGGGTTGATACAAAGAGTCTACCAATTACCAATACTCATTTTCTGCAGATGAAAAAAATATAATCTCCAATCAATAATCTGAAAAATCTAGAGCTGGCTTTCGTTTGAGCAAAAAACTATTTTTTTTGTCAAGAAATGAAAGCAATAATATTGCCCGGTACAGGATGGTATTTTACATTAAAAAAAGTTTTGCAATATAGCCAAAAATTTTTTTAAGTCCCTGCTCGCTGATGTTACTCAAAACAACTTTTTGCTGTTGAGGGTCAAGATCACGCACCGGCGTAGTTACTGTTACTGGTCTGCTAGCGGATATCCTTTTCTTTAGATTATTAAATTTTTGTACCGAAGAAAAGTTAAGGCATGTGATTTATCTGTCAGAATGGTTACACATGAACGCTTTCGGATATGCTGGCTAAGCGCATTCAAGGAAAAAGGCGTTCTGAATGTGACATAGCTCGTTCATTAAAAAAGAAAAAAAGCGTGCTTAACCAGAATGCTTGAAAGAATATCGCCTGCTGCATTTCACATAAAGCTTAAAATTGTCAAATTCGTTTCATGACGCGATCATGGCTCTAAAAACATGAAATTTATTGAAATTGGCAAGTTGGGTACTGGCTTATTTTTAAGCCAAAAAGCACTTTTCTCTATCAAAAAAGGCAGTTTAAAACAATCTATCTTAAATTTCGACGTCACTATGACCTCACCAACCTCCTTGTGACCCTCATTTTGGTGTGGTGATAAATGATGACAAGTTTAAAGTTTTTGTGTCCAGTAATTTTGGAAGAGTTCAGCTCAAAAAGGCGGTCAAACACAAAAGCACTTGTTGCGTTGCCAGTAACCCTTAAATAACGAAAAACCCTGTTTTGCAAATCATCTTGTACACATCTCTTGAAATACCCATCAACGGTGTTTCTACGGTAAATAGTTTTTTTAAATTAACAAAAATCATTTTTACAATAAATTGGTAATCATCACGTCATCATGGATAGTAAAAAAGTGAAATTGTTTTGAAGTTGGCAATTCGAGTGATGGTTTTTATTTAAGCTCAAGGTGGCATTTCTCTATTCAGAAATACAATTTTTAAGAAATTTATATTTAATTGTGACGTCATGATTATATTACCAATACCAATCTCTTTATAGCCTTCACCATAGTGTGATGGCTAATGGTGCTAAGTATGGTGTTTGCATGTCCAGTAGTTTCGAAAGTGTTTAGCTTAAAATGACGGTCAAACACAAAATTACTTGTCGCGTTGCCAAAAATTCTTAAACCAAAAAAAGACCTGATTTGGAAATTATGCTGTTGATGTCTCCTGAAAAGCCATCAACCGCATTCCTGTGGTATTTTCCAAGAAATTAGAGCAAACCATTTTTCTAATTAATTGTTAGTTATGACGTCATCATAGGTTGTAAAAGAGTGAAATTATTATAAAGTTGGCAAGTAGAGTGCTGGCTTTAATTTAAGCCCAAAACGTCATTCTTCAGTCAAAAAACGCGATTTTAAAAAATTTATCTTAAGTTGGGACGTCATCATGGCGTCGTCAAACTCCTTATGATACCCACCCCGGGGTGATGATCAGTCGTGTCTAGTTTCATGTGTGTACGCTCAGTAGTTTTGGAGGAGTTAAAGTGTAAATACGTGCGTACGTTTGCATTTTTACGATTTGTCTTCTACATGGGGCGTGACGTTGTTCTGGCACACCAAGCCCTCAGGATAATCATCCCGATTTGATGATCAATCGTGTCCAGTTTGATGTTTCTACGCCCAGCAGCTTTCGATTAGTTAACACAAATGAACCAAAGAAAAGGTAAAAATTGTTGCTTTATAGTATTGATATTTTTGCCTTTTATTTGTTTTTTGTTTGCTTGAGGCGAGAAAATAATTTACTGACTTCCTTTATCTAAGCTAACGAATTAACGATAACTATCTCTGTAGCAAAAACTTTAAGAAGCATGTAAGGTATGTGTGGCTATTTCTGCAATGCTTCAGAAAAGAAATTTTTTCGAAAAGAAAAGTTTGTGTGTGTTCAAGATAAAATTGAATTCGTTGGGAGTAGTTTGTCACAAGAAGAGCACAAAATGCAATCAAAAGATTGCGAATTAATTTAAAAGCAACCTTTTCCTAAAATCTTAACAAAAATGTGTTCTTTTTACGGCCTGGCCATTAAATTGGAAACCTTTGAAAGATCTTGCTCTCTTGTGACCATGCTAACGAAGGAAGCTGACTACTTCTTGGAAGAAGAGCAAAACAAAAGTATGAGAGTACCGAGCAGATAATGATATCCGAGAGTATTTTGGCCTTTTACTGCCATGGGAAAGCTACGGATGCATCAAATACCAATGGCTTTGATTGCATGCTGCTGCTGATGTAAAGTGATTGATTTTGAAAGCGTAATTCAGTAATTTTACAAAGTCTACTTGAACCAGAAACTTGCTATTGCGATATTGACCTGGAGCTTTAGTGCGCTGCCTAGGCTCAAGAAAATGCAACACGAGTTTGACAGACAACACATTTGTTGTTTATATCTATGATCAGCTTTAGTTAAATATTTGAAATTAAAAAGGCTGGGTGATATTATGAACAGTTGAATATTAGAATCTCTGATGAAGTTCATAGATTTTGATTTTAGAATAGAATGGATTTAAGGAGCAAAATGCATAATTGCTGATGCTTTAAGGAGAAGCCCCTTCTTTGATCCAGACAATAGCGTGCACAAAGAAGATTTTAACAATGTGCCAAGATATACTTTTTTGATAACAATTTTTTTGTGCGAGAAGTTAATGGTTCTTTTTGGCTTGAAAAGTGAAAAAATGACAGATGATGGCATAAAATATCTGTTACTCAAACAGCAGATAAGTAGTGAATTTTCCGATTCAAAATCACAATTAAATGACATGCTGCTTGCTTCTGGGTAGTGAGAAAAAAGCATATGTGATCATTTACATCTGGACTACTGGTGTCCACACTGGTAAAGATTGAAATAGAAAAATCGCGGTTTTGAAAAGTTAATTTCTTTGAATTCTGTGAAGCGTAATAAGCAAGAAATAAACAATGTGTGGTAAAAATTGTAACAAATCAAATTGCATTGTATCAATTATTGTCTCAACAGTTTGATATGGATTAAATGCAAGTGTAGCCAGCAAGAAACTTCGCGGGAGGAAGAAAATATCGGGGACAACATAAATGGGTAATAAATTTTTAGAGACCCCACAAGGTTGTAAGAAATTCAATCAAAAACGACGCTTTACTAAATCTTTCAGAGGGCAATTACCCTTTCAGCCCCTCCAAAAGCTTCACGCATTACGTTATTGCAGACCAGTACGTACTGCGTCGTCACAAACCATCTTTCAGTATACGTATATGTGAACATGAAGCAGCCCACATCACATTATTGCAAAGGAGTATACATTACTTAGAAGTACGCACTGCATTATTTCAAAGCAACTCGCACTTACGATTTTATAAATCAGCCGATTCTCTTGCACCATTCCAGTAGGACGTAGAGTGAATCGCTGCTTGGCCTCCTCCACCACCGCCATGCACTGCGGGCCCAGCAAATTGCATTCGAATTTGGCATGTCGAATGTCAGAGTAAACTTTCTTATAAATGTTTTCAGAGCCTGCAGGGTTAACCGGTGTTAGGAACAAACATAACCCCTCGAAAAGTGAGTGGTTGATTAGAAGCATGGTGCAAGAAAAATGGAGATACACCCACATCATTTAAAGTATCGTCGGTTGAGTTTGTGTAGTTCAGTAAAGAAAAAAATTTAGTTCTACAAGCCCTCACGATTTTTGATAATTCTCCATAAAGAAGCTCAAATTTGTACATGATATAGAGCAAAGTGGAGAGTGTTGTCACACGGGCGTGTTGTCACAGTTTTTTCTGTCTTAAAAAAATCCAAATGTAGTAAGTGCCATGACATAAATATCTCTCATGGCCATCGACAGTTTAAGGTTAGTAAGTTTGGTGCAGCAAATCCTTTGAATTTTTTCCAAATGTTTAGTTTGAAAAGTGGCGAAGATAATAATTTTTCAAAATCAAATGTGGCGCAAGCTAGTTCAGCCAGGCGATTAATTTTGTTCACTTTTTTCAAAGTGTCATTAGGCTTTTATTGCACAAATTGAAAAAGGTTTAAAACAGTTGCATTACCCACTATTTTGAAATAAAGTGAAAATGCTGCTAAGGGGCGTGTAGTCACAACTATGATTACACAGCCTAGTTACGAACTTTTGTTTTACTTAGCGATTGGTGGACTCTTTCGATAAGAATGCCATCACCTTTGACAAATAACTTTAGAGCATGCAGCCGATAAAGCAATGGCAGCTTCGTTTCACCCTGCTATTTTGATTTTGTTTTCAACCAGTGTACTGGCTGTACTATAAGTGTCGGCCATAACCCATTTGATTGTGAGCACCTTCGACTGCACACTTTAGCATAAAACTTGAGCAGTACGGTGAATTTCTGACCATGAATTACTAAACTCAATAAAATGTTTGCATTTTGTTTTCGTATGTCCAGTTTCTTCACATTTTGCAAAACAAAATTTGCTTTTTATTGTGCTCATTGGCAATAATGGTGTGTGTGACAACACCCCCAAAGTGTGTGACAGCATGCTCCTGCACGGGGTTAGTAACTGACTAAAAATTTTTGAAGGCACAACATCTTAAATATCTGATGCGGTGTTAAACATTAAGACTCCGCTTGCCAGCAAACAACACACAAAGAGTGGAAAGCAATTAAGTAATCACTTTGGAATTTTGCCCGAGAATTTTCAAGTTAGAAACAGTGGTGGATTAAGGAATTTAGGGGTCCGAGGCAAGATTTTAAGAGGGATCTCCTGTTGGCCAAGTTCTCATTGGGGACCTATGTTATTTTTTCGTTTGAAAATGACTCAGAGTTTCAAAGTTTGGAATAGATAAATTTGTCGTGAACTAGGGTTTCAGCCTTAAACTTACGAGTACAGACCTGTTTCGTTTTTGTTTTGTATAATTGTTTTGAAAAGTTGAATTGCGCAAGTTTGTTAAAAATCGTAGATTTGGCCCAAAAGTTATCAGTAACGATCTTTTATTTTTTTAGATCCATGTTTTTGGAGATCACTCTTTTGCGGGCCTAAAAACAATTTATAGGACTTGTCTGAAAGGGAGGCTCGAGGCAGCTGCCTCATTTGCTTCACCTTAAATCCGCCACTGATTAGAAACACAACTTCATTTATTGCGGCAATCCCCAACTCTTTGTCCTATCCCAATAATAGCAGTACTCACTCCGAGTCGCGTTGATAGTCATCTGATCAAATTTGAAGTAAACAGGATCACAGGTCATTTTTTCGTGGAGATTCGAACTCACGTCCTCAATGTCAATATTAGGATTGACTATTTCCAATAATTGCGAATTTGAATCCTTTTGCATGATCGCAACTTTCTCAACTTCAAAATCTCCTAGGAATAAAAAGGATTCGCTCAAGCGGCATGCTTACCATAGTGTGGATTGCTTGCTTAGGTTTGGTTGATGACGTTTTCTATGAGAGCAAACACGGGCACATGAACACAAGCGTTCTGCGTAAGGGCTGCTACTCGTAGGTATGTTTGATCAGCTGTAAAGACTAAAGCATCCCTGCAGGATTTTTGATTGTACGTAGAGAATTTTTCAAAAATTGTAATGGAACGTACGGCTCCCCAGTTTTGTCAATTTACACCTAGAATCACTCACTTTTTATTCAGCTGTATTGCGAGCATGTTTGCCAATCCTGGGAATTCAACTTTACTGTAAATCTGGGAATTATTTTGGCCGAAAAACTCGGCGAAAATATCTGGTAGTGACGTAACAACCCAAGATTTCAGCAGATCTAAGGAACTTTGGATGGTTTTGAAAATTGAAGACCTTTTATCCTTGTGAAACAACACCGTCGCGACGTAAATTTCCCAGAATAGGGTGATTTAACATGGAGAGAAAAGTAATGCTTTTTTTAGAGATCGACGCAGAAACGAAGGATGTTTTGGAAATTTGAGACAAATCAAAATTCTGTAAAATTGTCGGGGCAACACTGTTCCGAGTCCTGAAATTTTTTACTCAAAAAGGGCTGGAAAACTCCCGTGGCTCGGTTTACCATCTCTTAAGTAAGTGAAAACCGCTAAAAGACACACAGGCATTTCTGACCACTGGCTGAAAGAATTTTTGAAACTTTGCGTGATAGCACTGTTCTGCGCACAGAAATGAGTAATTTTATCAACACCATAACATAACAACATTATCAACACCATAATCTCATCAAGTGCAGCAGGTCGGTTATTTAAATCTTGTTTTGGGCATGTGCAATATAATTTAATGACTTAACACAAGTGCCGATCAGCAAAAATTTCGCAGTGCTTTGGCATAATGCTTTTGTCATTTTTATAGCATATTTATTGAGCAACAAAAGCAACGTTAGTTTGATCTTGTAGATGATCGTTATTTGAAACCTAGACTATCCCAGATATAAAAACCTTAGGGGGCAACGAGGGACATAGGCTTTCCAACAACGAGGGACAACTTTTATCATGTAATTTTTTTACCAAATTATAAGTCACTTAATTTTAGTTAAAGCACGAGTATGGATAATACGCTAGTGCAGGTTTTGTTGCTAGGTGTGTTTAGATATTACCAGTAGGCTGCAAATATACAGGGTGTCCATAAAGTCCGTGTGCACTTTAAAAGATTTATAACTTTATTTGTATTTATGATAGAAATAATCTGTAAAAAGTGTTGTAAAGTTTCATCTACCTGGTTTTAAGTGCAGTTATTGAATAATTTTTTACCACAAAATTAGAAACAGTGTTTCAACTGATACAGTGTTTCTACAAAATGGAGCTCCTTGGCACTTTGCTCTGCATATTAGACAGTTTCTAAATCTAGAATTTCTTAAATGATGGATCAAAAGGGGCGGACCATTTTCTTGGCCTCTGCATTTGCCAGATTTCACTTCATTAGATTTTTTTATGGAGACATGTAAAAACAATTGTGTGCGCAACCAAACCTAGTTCATTACAAGATTTGAAAGTTAAAATAATTAATGTGATTTCAGGTCTTACTGTAAATCAGTTGGCAAATGTTTTCTGTAAACTGCGAAATTGTATTACCCTTTGCATTGCTAATGATGGAGGAAATGTGGAAACTTAAATAAAATTTCATTAAGACCTTAAAAAATCTAGATTTTCTTCTTTCTAATTCTTTTTGCAAATTATTTTTATCGCAGATACAAATAAGGTTATAAATTTTTCAAAGTGCACATGAACTTCATGGACACCCTGTATAAGCCAATGCTGGTTCAATAAGCTATAAATTAAAGAGAACTTATTTAACTCATTTGTTTATTAAACAAGATCAAGCAAGATTTTAAAAGACAGGTAAGTTAAATTTAGTTTGTATTTTGATGGACTCGGCATATTCAGTTTTTTTTTAGAGTGATTTTAACAAGGATAAATAATTTTTACGTTGCAGAATAGAAACAACAATTTATGAACAACTCTGAAGCAAAGAATGCATTTTTGACATTGAAAGCAGCAGCAGCAGCAACAATGAAAGAAATGCTTCTTCAACAAATAGAGTTACAGTGACCTCTATTTCTCCTCCGCCACACGCACAAATAAGTTTTTGAAAGAGCAAAAAAGCATAAATTCTGACATCTCTATAAAAAAAAACCTGGTATCTAAGATTGCTTCACTGTTAAGACGAAGTAACTTTAGGAATAAAACAGTCAAAAAGAAGTTGCAATTTAGTAACGCATATTGTGAATGTACTGTTTGTTTGGAACCAGATGTTAATTTGCATGGTGAAGTTTACCAAAAAAATTTCTTTGCAGTTTTTTTCATGAGCAAGTCATAATCTGAGCTCGCATTTTACAATTATTGTTTAGTTAAGCTCTGCAACTGATCCTTGTTTCGTTGGCTGAGGTAGGGTTATGCTTTTAATTTTAAACTGAATTTTATAGATTTAACGAGTAGAAATATTAATGCAAAAATTTATTTTCATGAACAAAATCAGACAAGCTAACTTCCAAATGTAGAACTTCCTACTGTACAAAACTGTCTTCAAAATCAATAAAAACAAGATGTCAGAAAAAAATTTCTTACGATATGGCGATTGATAAAAGTTTTAAGCTAAAATGAAACAGTGAGGCATAGAGCAAAACTGTCCCTTCGTGTCCTTATAGTGGGGTAAAGAGGGTCAAGTAATCAAATATTATTTTTGTATATATTTAAATAACGCAAAGTAGCTAACCTTATTGAGAAAGTGTTTAATCATGTCAAAATTACTCGAAATTTGACATTAAAAAAGATAAAAGAGCCGATGTTGCTGAAGTGTCCCTCGCTTTCTTCGCTTCTCCTACAGCCATAGTACACAATGTGTCGTTTATTGTTCTATCAATCGGACAAACGAGTATTATAATCCCAAATAGCAAAGCAGTTTTCGTCAATTGGTATGTTATTGCTTTTTATAACTTTCTGTATTGTCCAAATGGAGCGTTTGGACCCTTACCACTCGGAGAGTATGTATATTGATTACAACTACAACAAGAATATATTTAATAGAGCAAACAAAATTCCGAAACAGCAAAAACTAACTAAAATTTATCCAAGCCAATGATCTGAAACTAGCATATTAAACTATTTCACCGCCACTTCTTAAGCCGACAAAAAACGCAATAAATTGCCTTCTTATTTTCATAACTCTTAACACGGTTGTAATCAGTGGGCTGCAAACAATTAACAAAGGCACAAGACGCCATTGCTTGCGGTGCAGCTAAGCAGAGCACATGATTACATGGGCAGATAGACGCATATGGCAGTGTAAAAGATTCCAGTCGAAAGTTCAAAACAAATGCCGGTGATACTTACCAAGCAAAGGCAGTGCTGTAACAAGGAAATATAATAAAGCCAGAACAGCCGCATAAAAAGCAGTAGCGGACGCACCCCTGGATGTGCCGGCCGGCTGCTTGACTATAGCAATTGTGTTAAGTAAATCACATTAAGCCCAAATAAAGATTATTTTAACTTTCAATTTCAGCAGAAGAGCTATATTGAGAAGCTAGAAAAAGCCTGGTGACAAAAGCAAAATGCACATTAAGCCTACGGAGTAAAAGTTAGATGAGACAGAACGCCTAATCTTTTTAGACTAGATAGAAAGCAAATATTCTCGTGTTAAATAACCAATTAACTAACATATAGATAAATAACAATTTCAAACAAATTGGTTTTGCATCATGCGAGATATAAGCATTTGTATGAGTCAATGTCAACAGTAATTGTGGGTTGGGTTGTTACAGCCTATCGGGTAAAGTTATACCTCAAAATTGACGAAAAACCATGAGCAAATTTTAGCAAATGCTTAGAATTCCCAGCTTTACCTTCAACACTAAATTGCTATGTTGAAAAAATGTTTTTAAGAAGTCAAAAGCCTATCCAAAGGAAATTCTAAAGTAGTAGTTTACAATTCAAGAAAAAGCATATCAACTCTATTTCGTTCACAGTTGCCATGCGTATTACACTTTCATGATTCACTACTTTCAAACTGGAACCAACTACTACATTAAGTGCTCTGAATACAAGATTCACCTGGCGCAGCATTTAAATGCTTGTCACCACTCACCATGTAATACCAGTTTTTTTCTAAACCTTTTAATATTGTAGCGCAACGGTCTTTCCTTTAGCTGGCAATACAGCACACAGTAGGTGTTTCTTGAACAGCACGTGTTGTCGGAAAAGAGAGCGAATAATACTGTACAGCGCTTATATAGTTAGTCGGCGTTATGACGTCACAATACAAATATAGGGAGCGAAGGCATGGCGTTCGCTACAATATCTTTTCCCCTGAAATGAAGTAATAGGCCTAGTTGCCGAACGGCATTTAGGGACGTTTTTTCATTTTTTTAGACCTTGAACTTTTCATAAGGGTCCGAAGTGATGTGATAATTTGTTTATGCCAGTGGCTGAGATTTCGTTTCTACTCGTAAAAATGGTCCTCAAAAATTTAAGTTGCTTTGATGAGAATTTACAGGCTACTAGCTGGCGTCGCCCGGCAGGGCTACCAGTCAGTTATGTCGGGCTTGAAACATCGGTTGAGCCGGCTTCAACCAAGTTGTTTTTAAGAACACAAGCAAAAAAATGGTTACAATGGAGAGATCGTCCCTATGCCCTAATTCCAATCGTAGCACGATTGCTTTCAATTAAAAGAGGTTGTAGATACTCTATCATTTTACAAATTCTGTTCGTTTCTTGAAATAAGTATAGAAACTGCGTTGGAAATGGAAACAAAATTGGAAACAAAGTTGGAAGTGGTGGAGGAATGGCTTTTGTTTTACAAGAACACAAAGCAATTATTTGGTGATATGCATATTTTACGACTTAGTGTAACCCGGCGTGAAAATTATACACAGTAAAAAACAAAGAAATCATTGGCATATATGATGTCCCTAGTCCTGATTTTCCTTCTGCTTCTAATGCTGCACGTTTCCGAAGGAATTGCTAGTGTTAGGTATTAGAACCACTACTTACCACTTTTTGGTAATGGTATGCCTATTGGTACGAACTGAAGCCTTTAGTTGGGTGCATGTTACTTGACCCTGGATGCACACTTACATGCTCCATAAACACAGCCAGGGAAAGAACAAACTAACCCGAAGAGATGCAATTAAAGATGCAGCGTCCCCCTCACTAATATTGACGTTAAGAACAAGGGTATTGTGAGAACAGTAATGAAAACTTAATGCTTTTTTACACATAGCTAATTCTCGTTTCACAATGAAAATTACAGGTTTTTGAAGGAAATCGATAAAACCTAAAAAATATTATAAGGGGTTGCGCATAATCGCTATATTTCTCCCCGAGTTTATGGAATCCCTGACTAGGTCTTGCTTGCCCCGTTTGGTAGTTTGAAAGTGGACTTGCTTACTTGAAAAAGCCAACGATTTAAAAAAGCTTTATTGGTACACTAGCCGGCGTCACTTGCAGGGCCCCCTGATCAGTTACGTCGAGGTTAAGTGTTTCGGTTCAGCTGGCTTCACCCATCGGGGTCTTTTGCGAACAGCAACAAAAAATTTATGTTCTTCCGCACCTCCAAAAGTCGTGTTCACGTAATGGTGATAATCTTATTCTCTTAATCAAGACTTCATGATCACAAAGAAAGAACTTTGTTACCAACTATCATTAATATTTTCAAAAATGTTTAAGGAAGAGGGAAGTAGGTGGTTGAAACAGAGTCAAAAATGATGCTGGCGGCCTAATGGTGGTAGTTTTCACAAATACGGAAATGAACTTTGTAGTGATAAGCTTATTTAACGATTTGTTATCGCCCCTTTAGTATTTACGGTATATTTGTGGTACTAAGTTCTTTGGCTGCACTATTTGCATTGTTTCAGGCATAGCGACAAAAGCGGCTATTCTTTCCCCAGTGCCATTCACCATATTGTAATAAGAGTCCATCAGGCCAAGTTATTTTCAAACAAAATATTCTATCTAAATCCATTTTACAAATTGTTAGTTGTAAGGTTTTATTTTGATTGTTTCTTAAACTTGAAATTTTATTGCATTGCTGCTTAGTATAGATATCTTGACGTATAGCGTATCAGCAAAAAATCCTTGCTTTATAGTATAAAGCCGGCGTCTCCCGCAAGACCCCATCAGCAACGTCGGGATTGAGAATGTCGGTTTAGCCGGCTGCGCCAGCTTTACCCATCGGGCATTTTTGAACAGCAACAAAATGTTTATGCTTTTTCTGTACAGAAGATTTTCAAGACTTAATGCGATCCTTTCCCGACAAAAATTTCTCATTTCAAGGTTCTGACTACTCCATAGATCTATATGCCTGGTTCGTTGCTTACGCAAAGCCAAGGGGTCCTGCGATTCCCTTAGTTGTGAAGCAGAAAACACATCGTGGTATTAAGATATTTGGAAACAAAATAGCAAAAATAACTTCCATGAGGTGCGATTTCACACAAGGACGTTGTTTACTTTTGATTTCCCCTCAAACTTTCTCGAGCCCCTGCTGGCTACGCATTACTGCATGTTGCATTTTTGAATTTCCTTGTTTAGGCGTGCTCAGAACAGTTAAAAAGTGTCCCTGCTTTTCCCAAAAATTTTTGGGTTTGATTCCTGTTGCTCTATGAAGGTAAAATCAAGCAAAGTAGAAAAAAATTTTTCTTTTAGGTTGGTGCGATTTTACCCTAGCAGTGCATGCCATCACTTGTGCCGAGTTAAAATGTATCAAATAAGGCAAATGCGCCGGCTTGACTGTACAAACATTTGTAAGAGCAGCAACAAAAAGTTGTAGAAGGGAGTGCCCGGGGTAACTGGGACCCTCGGGAAGGCCAATAGCCATTTCGACCCAACCCAAATGGGGTCGGAGACCGCAGCACCACGTTGAGGTGGCTGTTGATTGGTGCAGTACTGTTGATTAGGCACGCTACTCGTGCCCTCTGCAATCCCTGTAGTCTCTCTCCTTTTATCTCTCGTATCCACTCTTATCTTTGCTTGGACTGGAGGCGTACTGTCTCATCTAAATTCTTTGACACACAGTTCCCCTCGATTTCCACCGAGAAACTTGCGCTCCTGGTTACGCGCTCTGTGTTCTCTCTCGTCTTCGCTGCAACGGACACAGCCTTCTGTTAAGCTCTTATCTCTCTAGGATTGGCAGAATCGAAAATCTTTTATGCAGCGCCTGCAAACATTTGTCCCAAGACACCTCTCATCTCATTGCACTGTCCAGCTACGGACTCTTTTCGCCACTCAGTCTTCGGCAACTCTCTGTCTCTTTACCACCTCTGGTCCAGGACTTGAGAATTTTCCCAGTTTCTGGGGCTCCATGGTCATCCGCCATGCCCCCACCCTCGGAAGGAGTCGGGTAACAACACCAAAAGTTGTAGAAAATATAAGTCACAGTCTTTGTACACGCACATAATGGTGATCATCTTGGTGTATTGATTAAGACTAATAATACTCACCAAGAATTAATTGGAAATGAAACACATTCAATAATAATGGTGGGGCCCAAATAGTAATCACTTTGATAATTAAAAAATGAGCTATTTAGTGGTACGCCTATTTGACAATTTGGTTTGCCGCCTTTTCTATTTATATTTGTGATTTTAAGCTCTTTGGCAGCGCTGTTTGCTTAATTCGACAACAGCATGAAAAGGAGCCGCGCCTTTCCTCAAAGTCATGTAACCTATATCAATAAGCGCCTACTAAGCTATTTTCAATCAAAAACGTTCGCTCTTATTAAAGTTCTACATATTGACGTTATTATTGCTTTGTGTTGATGTTTTCTTAAACATTGGATTTTATTACACTTAACTTTGCCCCTAATCCCAACCTCCCATTTTTAAATGAAGATTAGTCTTATGCACCGGTAAAAAAAGCATATCAATATTGGGCTTCACTATTTGTGTTGGCTATTAAATTGATAGTGGATAATTTTGCTGCCTACTGCTGTTTTCACAAAATAGTGACAAGCATTGTGATGTTATCTAAAACTAGCCGGCATTGCCCGGCAGGGCCCTCCATCAGTAATGATCGGGTTTAGCATTTCGGTTCAGCCGGCTGCGCCGGCTTCTCGCATAGAGCTCTAGTGTGAGCAGTAGCGATAGTTCAATGAATATTGTTTTATGCATTTTCACAATTCCTGCACACGAAATCGTAATCATCACGATCTCTTAATCGTGACTGGTAATATTCACAAAGAATCTTGCCAGAAATTATCGTTAATACTTGTGAGGTAGAAGAGACTGAAACACAATCAGAACCGATTATAGCGGCGAAATGGTGGTTGCTTTCACAATTACAGAAATAAACCATTTAATGGTAAGCCTATTTTGCGATGTGGCGCTGCCCCTTTCTCATTTGTATTTGCCGACTATTTATGTTTATATTAGCCGGCTTTGCCGGTGGCGTCCGGTAGAGGCCCTCCATCAGTAATGTCCGGGTTTAGTATTTCGGTTCAACCAGCCAAGCCGGCTTCACCTATCCGGCTCTTGCGTGAGCAGTAGCGAAAAGTTAATGACTTTTATGCACTTTCACAATTCTTTTACACGAAATTGTGATCATTATATTCTCTTGATCAAGACTGGCAATGCTAACAAAGAATCTTGCCACAAATCGTACATATCAAAATTGATTGTAGAGGCGAAACAGTGGTTGCTTTCACAATTAAAGAAAAACACTATTTAATGGTCAGCTTATTTTGACAATTGGTGCTGCCGCTTTCCTATTTATATTTGTGTAATTAAGTTCCTAATTTGGCTGCACTATTGGTCTTGTTTCCGGCATAGCGACAAAAGCGGCTATTGTTCCCTCTATATTCAGTTTTACAAATTGTTTTGGTTATGGTTTCATGTTGATTGTTTCTTAAACTTGGGATTTTATTACAATGATGTAGAGTATAGACATAAACGACATAAATACCACAACAGGCAGCGTATCAGCATAAGGAAAACATCCTTGCTTTATAATATATATGACGGCGTCACCCGCAGAGACCCCGTCAGTAACGTCGGGATTGAGAGTGTCCGTTTATCCGGCCAAGCCTGCTTCAACTATCAGGTTCTTGTATGAAGAGTTACTAAACGTTTATGCGTTTTCTGCCCATAAGATGTTTACGACTTTTTGTGCTCCTTTTCCTAGTAGAATATCTCATTTCAAGATCCTGGCTATGGCTTAGGTCCATGTGCTCTGTTCATTGCTAACACGAACCCAAGGGAGCCTTGCATTTCCCGTAGTTTGGAAGTAGGTATTACGTTTCTGATATTTAGCTATTCTAAAGCAAAAAAGACAAAGATGTCTTTTGTGTGGTGTGATTTCACACAGTCACGCTGTTTTTGTTTCATTTCCCCTTAAACTTTCTCAAGTTCTCGCTGGCTACGCATTATGTAGCATGTTCTTTTCTCCCCGCTTGACGTGCCCTGGGGAGTTTAAAATGTCCTTGCTTTTCCTCAAATGTTTGGTTTTACCCCAGTAGCTCTATAAGCTATTATAAAGCAAAATACCAATAATATCTTCCATGTGGTGCGATTTAACACGGTGACGTTAATTTTGATTTCGCCTCAAACTTTCTTAAGTTCCTGCTGGCTACGCATTATGATTCATATTCGTTTTTCCTTGCTTAAGTATGCTAATAGAAGTTAAATAAGTTCTTGCTTTTCCCAAATTTTCAGGTTTGATTCCGGTAGCTCTATAAAGCTTTTATCAAGCAAAATAGAAAAAATGTTTCTCCTAAGTATGGTGCGATTTTACCCCGGCAGACCATACTATCTACCTATCACTTCGGCAGGCCATACTATCACTATCGCCGATTTAAAACGTATCAATTAATGCAGCTGAATCGCCAGCTTAACAGTACAAACATTTGTTTGAGCCACAACAAAATGTTGTACTAAATATATGCCACAGCTCCTGTACTTGTAATGGTGATCATGTTAGTTTATTAATCAAGACTGAAAGTATTCAAAAAGAATGAACGATGACACAAAGTACCATTCGTAAATTTTAAAAGTGTAAGGGGCGGGGGAGTTGAAACATAGTCAAAATTGATGGCGTCGCCCAAATGGTGGTCGTTTTGTCTCATAAAGCAATAAGCTGTTTGGTCGTAGGCATGTTCGACGATTTGGTAAGCCCGATTTCTTAATAATATTGGTGACATTAAGATTTTTGCCTGCGCTGTTTGCTTTAATTCGGCCATAGCATGAAAAGGGGCTCTGCCTTTCTTTTAGTTGGTACAACCTATTGCAAAAGGCGCCTATTGAGCTCTTTTCGAACAAAAACATTTTATCTTAATCTAGTGTTACAAATTGATGCTATCATTGTTTAATTTTGATCTTTTCTAAAATTTGGGATTTTATTGCATTTAGCTTTTGCCCCTAATCCACACCTCCCCACTTTTAAATGAAGATCGGTGTTTTGTACCGATAGGCCAATCCTTCCAATTACAAACATCAGTAATGGGCTTTACCACTTGTGTTCGCTATCAAAAAGATAGTGATAATTTTGCTGCCTACTGCTGTTTCCACTAAATAGTGGCAAGCATTGCGATGTCATTTAACATTATGACCTCACAATGCGTTTTCATCCATTATTATTAGGATTGCTACTTACCACTTCCCCGTCATTGCATGCGAATTAATATGAACTAACGTCTCTGACTGCGTGCATGTTCCTTGGTTCTGGCATAAACGCCGCCATGCAAAGAGCAAACTAACCCAAATGAAGCATTCACAGTTCAGTTATAGCAGTAGCGAGAGCCCCCATCAATAATGTTGAGGTTAAGAATATCAAATTAGCTGGCTGCTGCGACAGCCTCGCTTAATTGCAAAGGAAATTTCTTCAACATTTAGATCATATTTAGCTCGATCCCTAAATTTTGTTGCAAACGATAAGAAAAGACCATCTTTACCCTATCGTCGTTTTCTTGGGTGATCACCAAGTGTTTTGCTTGGAGTAGGCTACATATTAAAATTTGTAGACTTTGAGTCTTTTGAATAATGCCAAACATCCATGCTATCGAGAACGAATAGATAAAATGTACCAAAGGACTTAGTGTTTCTAGAAATTGCAATTTTGTGAACTGCAGGCACCACAATTTTATGTGTTTTTAACTGATGGACTACATTTTATAAACATTTGGAGATTAGATGTAGCAGCAGCAGCTCAGATTTAGATGTACATACAAGTTCCGGTACTGACAAATGGCAAAGAGAAACCAAAACTCCCAAAACATCAGCCGCAGCAAGTGAAAAACATGGCGTGTCCAACAGAGGTGCATCTTTTATTGCGACTGTTGTGTTACAAGACATGCAAATTGTCAATCAAGACAACAAGAGTCAAGTTATTGATCGAAGCAAAATTAGAAAAAAGCGTCAAAAAAAGCGTGAAGATTGAACTAATGACAGTAGCAATACGTTTCCTGGATTGTATTTCAGTGGTAGAACAAATCGAACATTGGTCCAGAAAAAGATGGTTGATGGCAAGTTGTACCGAAAAATTATCTCGGAAGAATATACTTCAATTGTTTTTGAACCAGGCTCTTATTTCACACTTGTTTCTCCAAATAGTGGCAAAAGTAAGAACATAGCAAAAGAAATTCTGGACGCTCTGAAAGCAAATCAATAGACCTTGAGAAAATTCAAGCGATAGGATGTGATGAAACTGCAATAACCACCGGAGTAAAGAAAGGAGTTATTCATATACTGAAAGAACTCAGAATAAACTACTGGAGTGACTTGTACGTCAACTACATACAAATGAACTTCTTTTGCATCGTCTTTTTCTTCATGTTGATGGAGCTACGATAGGATCTCAGGCATTTTCTGGTCCAATGGGAAAATCACTGGCGTCTTGTTATACACTCCGAGTTTTCAAAATAAGAAAAAGTTGGTGGTGAGCTTTCAATGGTTGCTGTTCAGCAATTAAGTACAGATCAAAATTGTATGAAATTTGCAATAGAGTTATCAATGGCCTGTGCCCACAAGATCTCTCTTTGCATAATCTTGGTGCTATTAGTTACTTCAGATAGTTGACTGCAGGTAACCGAATATTGCGGCCGTGCATTAGAAACAAGAAACCATTACATGAGCTGACAACACTAACAAAATTTGTGTCAGAATGTGTGTACCAATGTGGGTAAGCATCAAATGCAAACCTTCTTGCAAAAACGAAAATCGGCATATCTTCCAAATCATCCTTAGATCACCATACTTACCAGAAAATCTTCAAGTGTTTTTGATTCAATTATTTAACGAAACGGATACTTTGGCCATGAAGAAAATTTGTTGTTGTCCATGATAACGAACGAAAGACCAAGTATACGTGAGCTTGGTCTTCACCAAATTCTGAAGACTAGAGAATCCAAATATACATCAATACGAACATTCAAAGTACCAACTCTAAATTTATCAGCCAATGATTATATTGACCTTATCGACTGGCAAACAATTAAAGCAATTAGTGAGCCACCGATTACTCTTGGAATTTCTGAAAATGACATGTTGAAGTTTATCAATGAAAAGGAAACCCCTTCAATTACTCGTCCACGCAGTTCTTGCCACACTCAATCTGTTGAATGCTGCATAAAAATGATTACTGAAACAGCAACAGCAGTAAGTGGTGCAGAACATCGTGATGGGTACATTAAAGTTCAAATGTAATCACGCGGTATCACACCATTTTTTAACACCAAACGTGATTACGTTTGTAATAACAATCTGAAAACTTTAAAACATTTGCTAAGTAACCCATATTTGCCTAGTTTTCTATTTGTTGGCATTATTTCGGATAATTGTGAATGTGGCCTATGTTTTTAGGAATTTATTTTTTCTGCAGGAAAGCCACAAGACTAAAAATATATGTTAAGTTTTGTGTTTATTGAAAGTTATACTTTGTCAAAGCATCTGTTTAACGCTACTGCTTGAAAAAATACGATAAAATGTTTATATAGTATTGAAATCCAGTAAAATGCAAAAATCGGAAAAATGGTCATTTTCTACCTCAAGAGTTTGAAGACAACATGAATTTTTAAATAAGTTGAAATAACCTGGTAAAATCAATTTTTTCGCTATTGTTTGAACAAGCTGTGTTTTATTAAAATTTAAGTCATGGCACAAATCGGAAAAAACAAAAAAATATTTTAGAGCATTGGGAACACTTGAAGTCATTAAAATATTTGATTGTCTTAATATATGGATTATTGTTACAACGAAGCGACTTTTTGTCACTGTGTTTTCAAAGACAAGATCAAAAATTTTTTCGCTTTTTTTACTCCACCTCAATAAACATGCGTCTTCTGCTCATTTTAAGCTACACATCAAAGATTTAGCATAAGCGGTTCCCAAGTTATGAGAATTTCAATATCTTTGCCTCTACTCTCCCAAAAAATTAAAAGTTGGGGTCACAAAAATGGAAAGAATGCAAAAGTTCTACTTCTTTTGGTCATATGACATGCCAGTGCACGATTTTGGCTAGGAAAAAGTATATGTTTTGTTCTAACGTACAAAACTAAGCAGGACAAGTTATATTCACTGCTTAAAACTACCCTATCCACGTATGTACGAGCAGTTTTTCACGTGCTCCCCCTGCCAGGAGCGGAAAATACATGAAACATTGGAGAAACGAGTTCTTTATGCTACTTTAATTTGATACGTTACCTCAAATAGAAAATATTTTTCAACGTTACAAACACCCATATTTGTTCACCTTTTCTTCATTAAATCAAAAAAAACAAATCCATAATTACTAGTCCCGATTCTTGTTGAGGAAGTGGCCTAACAATATCCAATAGATCGAAAGAATTTTGTCGGCATCTGTCAATCATCCATACAACCATATATTTAGCTTTTAGTTTTAAGACTAACTCCATGCGATGTAAGTTTGGACAAGACGGTTCATTTTTGAGGGGAGCTTTATACCATTTAAATGTGTTGTGAATGAAATAAAATCAACTTGAGGTAAAAATATCCGTCAGCTGCTGACTACGTGAAGTTGGCTCACGTAATAAACATTGGCTATAGCCAGGGTTGCCATATCGTGCTTATTTCTAAGATTTGTGCTTATTTTCAAGAGCAATGTCTTACAAAATATGAATGCGCTTATTTCTAAGAAATGTGCTTATTTTCGATTGCCGTGCTTATTTTCTACAGTATAGATTGATAAATCTAGGTTTTGCATAATTTGTTTACTTATTAAGCTTTGTTTTGCATATAGAATTCTTTGTTGTTTGGCTAGCACACGTAACAATCGTCTACTATCACGTAATTCAGGAAATGTTCTCGTAGTTTCTCCAATTTCGTACAATTGCGATGAATTTACTCATGCGTTCTTTTTGTTATTGTTACGTAAGTTTTTGTTAGCGAGAACAGTAGGCTTTGTTGGCGAGAGTAGAGTAGTAGGCAGGTAGGCTCATGATAATGAAAATTACGAAGAGTAAAAAGATTGAGATTAGAAGAGAATAGTTAGAGTAGATAGGCTTGCGTGAATAATATTGTAAGCAAGCTTAGTAGTTTAAAGAAATTTTGATAAATGTATTAAAGTATCTGTAACTATCATAGAGGGTGGTAATTTGAGTCGTCTCAGGTTTACAATCAACAACTTTTGTGTACAACCTGATATCATATAAAAATACTCAATTTCCGTTAATTCTAGTATTTAAATTTTTTTCAATTTGTTAATCGCTAGGAAAAATTCATACCAGGTGATACTAATATGATTTTTGCGATACAAAATTGCTAAGGAGTGGTAATCTATTACGTCATCGCACAGCAGCGTGCTTATTTTTTGGTGTAGGCAGGTGGTAACCCTGACTATAGCTGAATACGTTCAAGAGCGTCATGAGTGTTAATGGCAAAATATTGAAATGAAAGCTCCTTGCAACAGAATTCAAAATATCTTTGGCAGCTTTTAAATACTTCATTAATTTCGCTTATAGACAAATTCTGATGGCATCCTTGATAAAATCAGACCTTAAAAGCAATAATAATATACTTTTCTTTTAAGTCTGCTTTGATAAGTAGGCCTAATTTCAAACGTTTCTCCTGAGCATAAGCAAAAACACAATGCTAGCTCAAACCGCATCATGGGCTATATACCATATCTCAAAAACTATAGCTCATGCAAGAAAACCGATATCATATTCGAAATCGGCGCCCCAATTATACTTCTAAATAGGTCTAATACTTGAGGCATCAATAAAAAAATGAGGTTTGTTGATCAGAGTAATGAGAAGGCCCAATATTAAGTAGACGCTTTTTTTGCTAACAATTTTTGTAATAATGTGTGCAGTTGTACCACTCTAAAAAATTGCTACAGCTAAGCAACTAAAATTGGCAAACAGATTTATATTGGCCGCGATGCGAGAGATCAGGATAAATGTTGACATCCACATACTTTATCTGTTGCACTACTATTCAGTGCTTATATGCTTTTTGCATGGGTAAATACAAATATTTTTTTTGTTGTTCCAATGGCACAACAGGAGCCAAAGAACTACTACGATGGCCGAAACAGCTGTTATTTTAGTCTGTACCACGAAAGTAGGTTGGCTTTTTAAAAAATAAAGCAAATCGCGAATAACCTATCCGGACTGTCCTTATATGATGAAATATGACGCATACACTAAAATTGAACTATCTGCTCCACCTGTAAAACCAACTGGTGAAGTCACAAATTTTACATAATGAAGCACTCCGATCGATGCATCAGAAAGCAAAATTAAAGGCATTGCGAAAAAACTGGTCTCCTTATTTACTCTTTGAAGCAGAATTGAATAACCTGATGGAGGATAAAAAGACGAAGCAAGTGTTCTTCAGTCTAGATTGCAAGATTGGAACTTCCCCTCGCCAGAAACTATAATTTCACATTTTTGTTTTATGCCATGAAAATTTTACCAAACATCATGCGATAGAGAGCAATGCGCGACTGTGTTTTAGTGTCAACTGATTAATGAGTGAACTCGGTCATGAACACAAACCAGCAGACTGGTGGCTGTTTAGGCTATCCACTCTAGGCAAATGAATTTGGAGGGATAATTTTTTATAAAGTCAATTTAAAACCATCAATATTCCTACCGCAATACCACTGAATCAAACTTATGATTCGCTCAGGCTTCTACTAAATGTCGCACGATATTACGATCGCAACTGTTATAATGATAACAGTTTGAAAGATCGGTAGTCCCGCTATTATTGGGACTTTAACCGAGCTACCATGGGTTTTTTGCTTGTGAAACAGTAGCGCTGAAAAAACTTATTTCAAAGCAGAAGATTTACGATATAAAACAAAACATGTGTCGGCAAACATGATGTACATCATCCACCACTATAATAGCTGCCCAAAAGTTTACCTTCAGCCTCTGACGATAGAACTGAAAATGAATAAGAATTTTTGAAACAAATATGGACTGGAAGAGAAAAGTAATTATATTTAAAGTCAAAGTTATGCAATAAACCAAATGATGCAAAAATTAATGCAGCAGTATTTACTGGATCTCAAATATTGCGACAAAAATTTCAAAAACACTTTAAGTGTAAATAACCTCGCAGCTTGGCCTTTTGTTTTTTGACAAAACATATTTCAAGGAATCACGGGATTGCTAGCTATAAATATTTAGTAAAAATAGGTTAAAGAATTTTGAAAAAGTGGAAGGCTGAATTTTTTAAAACTGCATTTTTTGCACTTTTATCTGAATCTATTCCGAAAAATTTGGTTGCTGTCAGCGAAAAGCAGACCTTCCTGCGGGTAACTAGTAGCCTATCTGGGCAATTTTAAGCAACAGATCTTTGAAGATTATTGTTGGTTTTCAAGGCGTGCATATGTCACTACATACGAAGGGCATAGTAGGTAATCAAAATATTTTTGGTCAAGTACTTTTCTAGAGTAATTGGTGTGTTTGTTCACAGCAGATACCAATAAATTCATCCCGAAGCTTTTCGTCTGACTTTTTATCAAGGGAATATATATCAAAATGGAATGTCGCGACTTTTATAACGTAAATACAAACAAAGAATGGCGTGAACACAAAAAAAGGCGTGCTTGCACCGATCGGTCCAAAGCGACCAAGGAAAACGAACGACTAGTGGGACAGTTTGAGGTTATAGACGAATTCTTTTTGTTTGCATAGGTCCCGTTTTGATGCTTTTATGTATGTGGTTTTCAAGAGTGGAAAGATGGAAGGCAGTGCGTCCGTGGACAAGGATTGAGATTTTCTTTTATTGCATCCCTGCGCACATGATGGATTATGAGAAAGATGTTCTCCAATTGCTGAGCACGAAGTTTCAGGTGGGCTCCTATTGGATTGGCTGGAGTGAGATGGACATCTGGATTATCTGATGTCGTGTGGAGTGTGTCCTTGCAAGATGGGTTTGGGAACATGTTGTTTGATCCTTTGTTACAAACTTTGGGAAGTACGACCCAGGTAACGACTGTCACAGTGGCACAGGAATCGATAGATAACATTACTACGATGGAAAGCAGATAGTACATCTTATTGGTTACTGACAGGAGCTGTTTGGCGGTGTAGACGATGCGAGGCTCAACGGCAAAAAACAGCGTTTAACAGCTGTCTTGATCTGAGTTTCGAACCTCGTCAAAACATTTCCCAGCCATGGCAAATGCAGGTACACTAGGCATTTATTGGGACCAAAATGCGCTGATTTGTGGAACTGTTGGATCTTCTTGGTCAAAACTGTGTTGATGACGTAATTCGGGTAATCATTGCTGTGAAAGATAGAGCCGAACCTTGGTAAGTTCAGTTTAAAGGGTAGATTGATAGTAGATATCCAAAGCACTATGGACGAGCGTAGAAATAAGATTGATTTTGTTCTTCTTGGAGCAAAAAGAATTTCAACGTACGCACCCGCTAGTCGAGGTATGCTTTCTCTACACTGATGCAATGAATTGGGCAACACTTTTCTTTACCAGTACGTCTAGAAAATCTTGGCAAAACGAAGATGTTGGCAGGTGCTGGGCCGAGCGGACAACCCGTAGCCACATTACCAAATCTCCAATATATGGCATCATTAAAAATAATTTCAAGCGTAGATGTACCCATTTGCATCAGATCAATAAGCACTGGACGTGGAAATGCAGGAGGTTAGAGTTCACCATCGTTTAGAGGTTTGAGCAAAACGGTACAACAATCAGCCACTCAAGATCTTAAACGAACTGGCCAAAACTCGCGAAATAATCAGAAGTTATATCTCCAAAACATCTTTTTTAACACTTTCGCTCCCGCGACGGTATGGTTACCGGCTGCGATTTTAATCGCCAGCCCGCGACGGTAAATATACTGGCAAAGGAATTTGCTTACGCGCGCGCTATCGTTTGCGCACTTCTCGCTCGAGCAAAAATTCATTATATATGAACCTTTCCAACTTTCTATTTGTGGTTTGCAATTGAATTTTTTTGTGTGCTTCGCTCCCGCGACGGTAAATATACCGGCAAAAAAATTTTTGATGGAAACTCTGTTTACGTGCACGCCAGTGTTACAAAATGGCGGACCGGAGCTAAAGTGTTTAGACTTCCATCGGCCAACGAACTCAACCGAAGTTAGAGCAATTCCAATAAAGAAATCTTCAGCTCACCACATTCCCAACATCAAGCGTGCTTTTATGCCTGATGAGCTTTAGAAAAGTCGACCTCTGATGACCTATCTTAAGGATAAATCTCGGGTTTTTTACCTGGAAGTTAGACAATTCTTGTCGTACTTTGACTTGATTCGATTTTGCCGTTAGATTGCTACCATCAACACAAGAAGACAACGTATTTCCTGAAGAACAAACGCAAACTTGACTTCACAAAAATCTTGTTGGTGGTATAGAAATTAAATATAGCTTTAAAAAGAGCTGTTTTAGTCATAAGCTTTTCATGACGCTCTCATCAGTGGCGGTATCCAGTCAAAAAGGGAAGAGCGAGAGTGAGTAAGTGTTTTACGTGATTAATAAGAACGGTAGACAATCAGGACATGCTGATGATAGCGCTAGCATTGTAAAGAGCGCCAAATAAAAAGATTTCATAATAGCGAGATGCTAGAGGAAGAGCAGCAAGAGGCCAAATGGGAACGCCGCAATTATCAAAAGAGTTTGAGAGTGTAGAAAAACTTTTTATGTCTGGATATCACCGGGCGCTGAGTCTTGATACAAACAGCCTTTAAGAGATAGAGGTGGAAAGAGCTGCGTGTTGTGGCGAGGATTGAAAACCGCTTGTCATCATAGTTCAATGCACATTGTTCATTTTCTAAAAGATGTTGACCAATGGCAGAGTCACAGTCCGGTTTAGTGTCGTTTCGTTTGCACCGTCTGTGTGGTTGAAATTGCTGTAGACCAGTCAGTTGTTGTCTTAACCATTGTGAAACATATTACTTGATGCAATCCTGTAGTCGTTCAGATGTTCGCCCTGCGTACCGACTATCACACATAGTTGCCATTTTAGATTATTTTCATCTAAATCTAGATGTTTTTGTAACAACCTAGATGTAAGATTATACAATCTAGATGTAAGATATTTTTTTAGATTACTATAAAAAAAATCTAGATGTTTTTTAGATGTTATTATTTGTAGGCACGTGTCAAACCTCGGTTGTCAACCACAATTCGTTCTGGAAGGCTGTTCGAAAACCGATTTGAATTCGAAAATCGAATCATTAGAAATAATGAAAAGGAGATTAATTATTTGTTCTGTACACCAAAAGAATACAGTGAAACCTCGGTTTCCGAAGAACTCGGAGTTCGAACGATTCGGTTTTCGAACAAATTAAGGGGAAGATTAACCTGAACCAAAGAGAAACCGAGGTTTGGCTGCACACGTCGTGAAGAAAAGAGCCTTTGAAAGTTTGTGCAGACGCATTTTTCTTCCGGCAAGAGGGTGTTGACCTTTTTTTTCTTTTTGGAGACCACCATGTCCACGCGCGGAATAAGGTCAAGCCGAGGAGTTCTCGTATAACCTAAAGCTGACGCAGGCAATTGCAAGATGCTGATCACTGACACTTGGCCACAAATAGTTAGCGAATGCGGCCGCATGGACATCGTGGTCTCCAAAAAGAAAAAAAAACGTGTTTTGTGAGAATACAGTGTTTTCCACCAAAAACTTGAAACAAGAACCTACTACAATTTGTATTTTATTTCTTAATCCTTCAATATGCCAAAACAGTCAAAAAGTAAAGCCTATGAACAGAAATTCAGAGAAGAAAGGCTAAATGATCCCATTTAGGTATTATTTTTGGATGTTTTATTTTTCAATCTAGATGAATCTAGATGATTTTTGAAGTCAATCTAGATTATTTTAGTCAAGGAAATGTGGCAACTATGCTATCACAATGGCACATGAATTCATACATGACAGAGCTTTTCCTAGCGGTAGTTAGAAAATCCTTGCAGGCTATCGGCAGCATGCGCTTTGATGAAGAAACCAAGCGGGTGCTGACGGAACCATAGCAGCCTTCTTTGGCGGTTGTGACTTTTTTTAAAGTTTGTGAATGGAGAATTGAGCAATTTTCTCGGCATTCCGAGCGTTGACGACGTTTTTAGGATAGCCATTGTCCAGTAATATTTTCTTCATCCGTTCTATTTCTCCAGTGAATCAACGTTTGGTGCTAATCATAAGGGCTCGATGCACAAATGTAGAGGTTAGACTTATTTTACGTTTGAGCGGACTAAAGGATTCCCAACGCAAATACTAGCCAGTGAAAGTGGATATCCGGTATACACTGGTTTCAAAGCCAATATCTGTTCTTTTGATGTAAACATCAAGAAACGGTAGACATACTGTATGTCTTTTTCTTTTTCAAAAGCGAGTTTGAGGGATGGATAAAGGCAGTTAAGCTGGGTCAGAAATTTATCTGCTTCAGCTTCGTGATCGAAGATGGCAAACGTGTCGTGAACATATTTGAAGAATATTGGAGGTTTTCGTGTTTGAGAAAATAACTTTTCTTCATAATATCCAACAAAGATATCAGCCAAAGCCGGACCAAGTTGAGATCCCATTGCTATTTCGTCTGTTTGCTTGTACATAGTGTTATTGAAGCTGAACTCAACTGAAGATGTAGTGCTTTTCATCAATTCAACAAACACGTATTTTGGAATGACTGATTGTGAATCAAACTTATTATAAAGGGCGTTTGAACAGATTTTGTTGGTTTAATCAAGGGAAACTTTGGTGAACAAGCTGAACACATCAAAGGATCACATGAAAACATTAAAATTGGTGTCAAGATTTGGCATGGTCTTAGCAAAGGTAAACAAATCTGATATGAAATGTGATAAAAACTGCTGCAACACAGATTGTAATAGGCCAGCCAATCACTTGTAAAGTTCATGATGTGACGAACCTGTCATAGACAGTATGAGGGCAAAGTGGAATGCCTTCTTTGTAAGTTTTCAGCGACCATACATTCAAAGTCTTTGCGATCTAGTCGGTCGTATTGCGTCATACATCCTCTTCGGTAAAAGATTGCCATTGATTTGCGTTATCATTGGCTTGTCCTGATTGTCTACCGTCTAAATGAATTACATAAACCATTTACTCACTCTAGCTCTTCCTTTTTTGACGTGATACCACGACTGATGAAAGCGTCACGAAAAGCGTATGGCCAAAACAGCTTTTTTAAAAAGCTATATTGAAACTTGAATTCCTTTTTCAACAACGTTTTGGCAACATAGCAAATCCCAACAAGAACATCATCACCAAACTCTCTGATTACAAGCTTTCCAGCACGGAACAATTTGTGGTGTCCCACGATTTGGCTCAACGCCTTTGTGGTATTCCAGTCGATGTTGGTGACTTCCTCAATTTAAAACAGTGCAATTAAACAATCAAATCCCTTTGAAACGACCACATTCACATCAACAAACCGGACAAAGTCTCTGGAGTCGTCATTATGTACGAAAACAAATTAATCTTCTAAATGACTTTAATTCAAAAGGACTCCTCCAAATTCGCAACTCTTGGTCCATCCCATGATTTCGACAACACCGCCAAAATTGAAGCTCAAATTTAAGGACGGCCACTCCAGCTCAAAAAAGACGGCCTCCTCTGGTCAACAAAATTTGACCCAAAAGCTCTCAATGGCCCCGGATGTATGGCTTGCAAAAACCCACAAGAAAGATGCACTTTTGCATCTTATGTTATCAATGACCGGTTCAGTTCATCAACTATCACAATGGCTGACCTCAATCATTTGCAACGTTCATCTCAAATTATTTTGGTAATCGTATATCGGACTTCTTCACCTTCGCTAACATAGTCAGAACTGCTGACTTCGATCCACCAGTCTTTCTTTGGTGGTTTGACATTTGCATTCTCTTCATTGCTGTTTCCCTCGCTGAAAATATAGGCCAGGGGTGGCCACAGTTGCCGAACTGAAGAGTCAAAAATGACAGAAGCCATCACTGAAAGAGCAACTACGCATTTTTTAGTTGAATTGCAATTGACATATTTTCCGTCCAAATAGAAGGTCATAACTATTTTTTTCTTTATTTTGAGACGATCGTTTTCAAAGTCCCAAAACTTCGCATTTGCCCCTTCCACCCGCCACAAAACTTAACGTATCGCACAGCAGATTTGGCACACCCTTAGGTTTTTTTGGGGGAGTGGTAAGTTAGGGGGGGGTTGGTGGGAGCGGGTTGTTTTACTGTTTCCCCCCCCTATTCAGGCGCATATGCGGACTCGCGAGCCAATTGGATTTGCTTTCGCTATGGACATTTGTGCCACTGCTATTTATGATAGTGGACGGTGAACTCTAATCTCCTCCGTTTCCACGCCCAGGGCTTATTGATCTGAAGCAAATGGGTACATCTACGCTTGAATTCATGTACAACGATGTCATGTACTGGCAATTTGGTAATGTGGCTACGGGTTGTCCGCTCGGCCCAGCACCTGCCAACATTTTTGTTGACTATTACAAGGGCAAACTTTTCAAAAGAGTGAACAAGCCTTTGATGTACTGCCGATAGGCCGAAGACACCTTCAGTGTCTTCCAGAACGAAGAAGAAAGAAAGGAGTTTCTTACTCGTCTGAGTTCCCTACTTTCCTCTCTTTGCTTCACTTTTAAAATAGAGAATAATCGTTTCCTACGTTTTCCGGACGTACTGGTAAAGAAAAGTGTTGCCCAATTCATTGCATCAGTGTAGAGAAAGCATACCTCGACTAGCGGGTGCGTACGTTGAAATTCTTTTTGCTCCAAGAAGAACAAAATCAATCTTATTTCTACGCTCGTCCATAGTGCTTTGGATATCTACTATCAATCTACCCTTTAAACTGAACTTACCAAGGTTCGGCTCTATCTTTCACAGCAATGATTACCCGAATTACGTCATCAACACAGTTTTGACCAAGAAGATCCAACAGTTCCACAAATCAGCGCATTTTGGTCCCAATAAATGCCTAGTGTACCTGCATTTGCCATGGCTGGGAAATGTTTTGACGAGGTTCGAAACTCAGATCAAGACAGCTGTTAAACGCTGTTTTTTGCCGTTGAGCCTCGCATCGTCTACACCGCCAAACAGCTCCTGTCAGTAACCAATAAGATGTACTATCTGCTTTCCATCGTAGTAATGTTATCTATCGATTCCTGTGCCACTGTGACAGTCGTTACCTGGGTCGTACTTCCCAAAGTTTGTAACAAAGGATCAAACAACATGTTCCCAAACCCATCTTGCAAGGACACACTCCACACGACATCAGATAATCCAGATGTCCATCTCACTCCAGCCAATCCAATAGGAGCCCACCTGAAACTTCGTGCTCAGCAATTGGAGAACATCTTTCTCATAATCCATCATGTGCGCAGGGATGCAATAAAAGAAAATCTCAATCCTTGTCCACGGACGCACTGCCTTCCATCTTTCCACTCTTGAAAACCACATACATAAAAGCATCAAAACGGGACCTATGCAAACAAAAAGAATTCGTCTATAACCTCAAACTGTCCCACTAGTCGTTCGTTTTCCTTGGTCGCTTTGGACCGATCGGTGCAAGCACGCCTTTTTTTGTGTTCACGCCATTCTTTGTTTGTATTTACGTTATAAAAGTCGCGACATTCCATTTTGACCTATACAGTCGAATCTGGTTAATTGCATAGTCAACTTGCCAAACTATTTTATGCAATTAAGCAGATTATGCGTTTATCCAAAATTAGTATAAACAAACAAATACGTTTGGGATTTACAACTCTTATGCAATAAAACATATTATGCAATTATCCGATATGCAATTAACCACATTCATCTGTATTCCCTTGATAAAAAGTCAGACGAAAAGCTTCGGGATGAATTTATTGCTATCGGAAATTTTCAAACTGTGTACCATCAACCAATTTGTTTGTTTATGCCTTTACTCACTGCAATTGTAATAAAGCTACTATCCTGTAGTTTGCAACTTCTAGTTTGCCTGGTTTGACTCTTTCTTGTCTGGTTTACTTGGCTAGACATACAGCAAACGAGTTAATTAATTTTCGCATGCAATTCCTAAACAAATCTGGGTTTTTAGTCGTTCAAAATTTGACATTGTTGGCATTGGTTTCCAAACAAACTTGATCTCACAAAAAGAAAGTCATCATGTATAACATGGGGAAAAAGTAAAAAGATACGGTTACATTTTTAACAAATCACAGCTATGGCCAATGTATGATAGTGTCCAAAAAATAATTTAAACTGTCATGTAGGTGCTAGAATTAAAGAGCAGAATTTGAAAAATAAGTGACACCCCCAGGAACTCCAAGTGACAAAGACACTGTTTTCACATTCTTTTACCATTTTTCTCTCTCCTCTCTCCATCTGCTATCCTACCTTTTTTTATCCCTGTTTCCATCTTTTTACCATCCTTCCATTTTCTTTTACCCTCCTTACCCTTTTTTATTACACCATCCTCTCCTTTTATCCCTCGTTTACTCTTTTTACCTCTTTCTCGCATTTTTACTCCCAGTTCTCTACTTATCCTCGCTCACACTCCATTTATTCCTCTTCCTCATCTTTTCAACATTTTCTTCTTTTTTCATACTCTTTTATCTCTTCTCTTTTTTTACCCCTTGCCCTCCTGCTTTTAACACCTCACCCCACCTTCCTCCCTCTCTTTAACTTTTCATGTACTTTCCTCATCCTTTTACTCCCCTATTGACACCCGTATACTCCTCTTCCGATCTTTATTTTACTCTTCATGAACAGTGCCCCTTCATCACCTTTTTCCATCCTTGCTGGAAGTAAACTGTCTCTCTACCCATGTAACTGCCACTGACCACTTACTTGAATTGAAGGCTTTGTAGTTTCAACCTCGTTCAAAATCTCGTAAGGTAAACCCGAGAAAATGCTTACACAGTACCAATAAAGCGTGAAATAAAAAGACGTTTCAACTAATTTCTGGTCTATATATTAGACCAGGGGTGGGCAAACTGCGGCCCGCGACGAACTTTTGCGCGGCCCGCAAAAACCTCAAGAAAATAATTTTAAAAAAATTAATTAATGTAGAAGAACGTGATTGGGTGCATTTTTCTCATTGATAGACTTTGAAAGTTAAATGTGCGTGTTTTATGAATTGAAGAAAACTACTTTGATTTATTGTCCAATAATTGCTGGTTTTTTATGTTATACCAAATTTAAAATGAAAATCAATTAGAATGATATACCAATGAGTTCGTTAAAAAATGCGGCCCTCAGCTAGCTTCTGTGACCGCGATGCGGCTCGCAAGCCAAACCAATTACCCACCCCAGTATTAGACAATCTATGTTTTACCAATATCCACAACTTTCACTCTCACACATTACTGCATAATTGACAATGACACGTGTGGCACAGTGACGCAATAATTGTAGTGCTGTCGATACGTGCACTTACTTATATCCACAATATACTTCCTCCACAGCTGCTCCCGTTTTGTTTCCATTAACTTAAATTTAAGATTAGAAATGCCGCTGGAATCGACGCTGTGCCATCTCAAGCCCTTTTTCTTCTGACTTCTACAAAAATTAGGAAAGTTGGTTTGTTTTTGATGATTGCGTATAAAATAGCTTGCGCAATTCGATTAAATGTGTCAATCAGTTTCGAAAGAATTAGAGTCCAAAAATTACTTCTGATTTTCTATAAACGCAAAAACAAGATATTCAAAAATCGGAGGGAAAAGAAAAGCTCGTCTGGGGGCTACTGCGAGGGGATTCTATGGTTGTGTGCATGCAGCCCACACACCACGCAGTTGACAATGAATGCGGAGCCAAAACTAAGTTAACTTTGCAAAGGTCACAAATGAGCCGTAACAAAAAATGGGTCATATCCTAACGTGACTACCCGGCACCCAAATAACAAAAACAGATCAATATAAACATAACAGAAAAGCAACGCTCTTAGTTGATCGCACGACAGTTGGAAGCTGTTTGTAGCGTTGACCAATGGCAAATCTTAAATCAGAAGCATTTATCATTGAGTTTGCTTCATTAATTATTGTTATGTTAAGTGAAAACCAGAGAGGTTGGGTTAAAAAAGAAGTGTGGGAGCGCACCATTACAGTGGGAATACAGAGAATAAAAATATAAATCTTCCAGTCAGGTTAGTGTGAGGCAGTGTGAAAACGCCGTTCCCATGCCACTACACCCAGGTTGAAAACAACCTAAGGATGCACTAACAAAACATTTGACAAAAAATATTTTTAACAACAAAAAAAATGCCTCAGTTTTTCCGAATTTAACTTCTTTATACAGGGCATTCAGTTGGCAAAAATATTTTGTTGTTCGTCACCACATGAATTAACTGCATCGAATGCTTGGTAAACTGTTTCAAATCTTTTCGATGCTTTGGAGGTTTGGATCTTGGCTGATGCAGGAAAGTGTCACTGTTATTGAAAAAGTACATAGAGAAACACCATAAGGAGTGGCTTCTTGTTTTCACCCCAAAATTTTTAACCGTTTTCACTTCCAACCTAACATTAGTCATAAATCTAAGGTAGTTATTACTACCGCGTTGCGTACCACCTCTTGAAGTAGATTTTACATGTACGAGTAGTTAACTCAGATTTATAGGTGACCTTTCACTGGTGTGAATTTTTATCAACTCAAAATTTGTAAGTCTCCATTCACAGAGGTCGATGTTAAATAACTCAAATCATGTAGATCACCAGCAACTAGAATAGTTGTTTACTTCCACCCCATTAATTGCAGAAGATGTTTGGTGCCGTCCTAAAAATGCCAACATTGCCAAGGATTTTTATTGAATATACGTGATAAACGCAGTACACGTGTACATGCAGTAAAAAATCAAAACGCTCTTAAACAAAAACAAAAAATTTGTGCCATAAATGCGCACCTAAAACTCACTTTTTGATGCCTCCAATGGTGGTCAGACATGGGGCAATTTTAGTAATTGTCTATGTTGCCGTGTTGTGTAAAATTAATGTTTATAAGGTACCACGCAATATTGTTCATAATTAGCCTCCATAGTTATTAAATACCAATCGAATTTAAAATCTTTATTTGCACGCTAATCAAAGCATCTGCTAACATCAAGCACAAAATCTTTTAAATAATTAGATGCTCTTGCAGCAAGTATCAAGGAGCGTAATATAAATGATACCATTAAATATTGATTACCCTTCGTCTGATCACTGCTCCTGACAATGAATCAGTAATAAACAGCAACCGATTAATTTGCACAACATTACTTTTTACCGTATTGCAAGGCGAGAAAACACGGTACTATAAAAATTACAAGGTTTATGCGAAGACCTTATTGCACTCCAAAAAGCTACATGACTTCTACAACAAGGCATCCATTAGATCTTCCGAAAAAAATAAAAGATGCTCCTGAATAAATAACGCAAATCCAACATCGAAACCTGATTGTAAGATTGGGTGAAAAGTTGTAATGCTGCAATTGTCATCCTAAAAAAAGACCAATAGTTTTGAAACAAAAAAGCACAGACCCGGTCGAACGGCTTCTACTCCAGAGGGTATTTCATCATTTCAAGAAATTTGACCCAAAAATTTATGAAAAAGGACATCTGGAAGGTAATAATCAAATTCAGGAAATCAGAAAAAAAAGAAAATGCAAAAATATTAGTTGAGAAAAGTAAAAATTGAAGCTTGCTCTGTAAAAATACTAGAATTCGTAAAAGATAAAGCTACTGTATTTATCATCTTGACAATTTTATAGAAAATAAAAAAGTAAACAGCCTTTCCAGTTTTTTCATGCCTATCTAACAAGGCTGCTTAGGTCTAGTTTGTTATTTTTGATAGATTGAGATAGTTGGTTTGTTTAAGAAGAACCAAACGGAAGCCAATCGACAACTTTACAGTTTATGTAAGTTGGGCATCTCACTTTAATTGTGAGTCTATCTGTGAGTCTATCTGTCCATTGAATGTGGACCTTTTTACAGCGTTTCCGAGTTTTTTTTAAAATGGTGATTATTTTATTTTTAGTTCTGGTATTCACAAAATACAGTAATTTTACATTTTATTTCTAATCACAGAGTTTTCAAGAAGTATTCACTGTTGAGTTGGTGAAGCTACGTAATCAATTTAATCTTTGTATTAACTTTTTGGTGCCATACAAGTTTTTTTACAAATTACAAAAATATTCCATTTCCAAGTGTTTTTTCAAAAAAAGTGTGTGACAAAGTTGGGAAGAAATTGGAAAATAATTTTCTAAACTGGAGGAAAAATTAGAATTATTCATGGATGCACTACAATCGAGTTAAAAAGAAGCAAAGCAACATAATCCTGAAACATAGAAGGGTAAAGAGTTTAAAGTAAACCTAAATCATGTGTCACCATCGCAGTTTTATACTAACAGAGCATTATAACGATGATTGCAAATGTTATATCTCTACAGGCAACGATTCTTGTTGCTGACCAGTAAGCATGATAAACAAAAGATATAAAGTGAAACGTAAAGCACAGGGGCGGCTCGTGTACGGTACTGTGGAACTGCAGCACCTCCAGTCCCCAGTCCCCAATCCATCTTATCGATGACATTCGATATAAATAATTAATATTTTTTTTCTTTATTTTTCTTATACTTGGAGTTACACTATATAATACATAAGGTTGATCTCAGCAACCATCCTAAGTTTATGAAAAAAATATATAAACAAGTTGGATTAATCATTCTTATTATTAATCTAACTTGTAATAGTTTTTCTAGTAGCACGATTTTTTAATTTAGCGGTTTAAATTAAGTCATCTACGTGGTTGTGTCGTTTTGCAGATCGCACTGACAAAGCTGTAAGCAAGCAGCGAAAGCTTTGCAATTTTAAGAACATATGTAGTAAAGTTAAGCAACATCTGTCTGAATTGGTTGGTTCGTTAAATATTGGTATGCCAGCATCCTTTGGATCCTTTGTTACAACGCAAATTATAGGAAAAAGAAGTGATAACATCTCACTCTATTTAACAAATAATAATTTTTATGCTTTAAAATTGATACTATTTATGCTGTTAAACTGTTTAATTTCTAAAATGAATTTTGAACTGTTAATTTTACTTGAGTTGTTAAATTATAAATTTTTAAAACAAGCCGCACTGCCAACATATGCTAAAATTAATTTTTTTTAATAGACAGGATGTATGAAGATTTGCCTTATAGTGACTTAAAAAAAGAGAAAAGCCTGTTCTTCTCCAAACGTTGCATAGCGTAGCGTAATTTTGATATTGTCCTAACCACGAATATTCTACATAGAGAAATTCCATTTGTCTTTGCATTAGCTTGCAGTAATTTACGATAGGTTGTGGGATGTAAAAAAGCTTGAATACCTATTTTCATACAATTTTTAACAGTGACTTAATGTGTATAAAATAAGCATTAAGTATTGGTTGGCAGAAGTGTTAATAAGCTATGGTGTAATGTCAACAAACAAACAAACATTTCAACCTCAAGGGCAACTGTAAGGAACCATCAACAAATAAATAAATGTTTAAATCGCAAGTGATGCGGGAATTGTAAAATAGGGCCTATTAAATAGAATCTACTGCGTTATGATGCAAGGATTGTGCAATAACTACATTCTCAAACGAATTATAGAAGCTGGTGTTAGCCTGTTAAGATATTAATTTAATTAATTGATTAAGGCATATAGGCTAACTGCAATCAGTTGAATAAAATACCACTTCCACGACCGGTTTTGTTCCTATCAGAACTCTTCAGGTAGACTCCGGTATTGAACCGACGGTCACATGAATTGCTTCATGCATGTAAATATTGTTACAATATTTGGCAACATCTAACGCTTTAAATCCATAGTTTTCGCTTACCCAATCTGTGATTTGAACCCGCGTTGTGTCGTTGTTATGTTTGTTTCACTTGAGGTATCGTTTTTATTGATTAGTTGTTGAATTTGGCAAAGTTGACGCTAAAGCGACGCTGCGAAAACTGCCTTCTTATCACATGTTATATCATTCTCAAGTTGACACTTAGCAGGAAGGATTACGTTGTTTTGTAAACCTGCACGTTTGAGCAAAAGACGAAACTGTCAAAGGAAGCTTGTAAGAAACCAAGTACATAAATAAATTGGATAAGTTGTTCTTTTGTTGATCGTCTTTGTGGAGCTGTAGTAGAGAAGGTACTTGGGGGTCAAACTAGCTTGAAATTGCTAACTACGCTGCATCGCTACACGGTTGCATCGCTACACTGCTGCACCGCTACACCGCTACACCGCTACACCGCTACACTGCTACACCGCTAACACCGGTAACAACGCCAATGTCGCCAACCGCCAACATCGCCACCACCATCCCGTTTTGGTTTTCTGTTCATTGTATAATCTTAATTTCAAGTTTCAGTTCTTTATCGTCAATATACGTTTATCAAAGGATTGGTGCACGAAAGTTTAGGCGATAGAAGAAGGGAAGTGCAAGGGGCGCGTTTCATCTATTTTGTTAAACGGTTTCACAACTCTCTGTCTCGGGTTCGGAGTCTACCCCAAGGGTCTCTGTTCCACAAACTCGTTACAATGCAGTTTATACCACTCCGCCATCGGTCCTGTCAACTGATGCTGTTAATTTTAAGCTTATATATGGTGCACGCTCACTACAGTGAGCTTGATGAAATATATGCTTTAATTCCCAGCCAAGCCAGTGCCTTTATTACGTTATTATACCTTTATTGCTTTATATATAGCACCATATATAAGCTTAAAATTAACAGCATCAGTTGACAGGACCGATGGCGGAGTGGTATAAACCGCATGAAGCAATTCATGCGATCGTCGGTTCAATACCTGAGTCCACCTGACGAGTTCTAATAGAAACGAAACCGGTCGTGGAAGTGGTATTTTATTCAACCGATTGCAGTTAGCCTATATGCCTTAATATCAATTAATTAAATTAATGCATCTCACAGTCTGGCTCAATATAGAATCGATTACGTCATAATTCAATGATTGTGAAATAACTATATTCTAACAATCTGGCTTAATATGGGATTGATTACGTTATGATTTAAGGATTGTGCAATAAAGATGCAAGAATTACCCTCTGAAAACAACTACGTATTAGTTGTGCAATAATTTCACGCAGGTGAAGTAAATGCTAAACAAACTCTTGAAATATTCTGCAAACTAACAAGCCTAATGTTATCCACACCGTGTTAGGGTTAGAATTAAAATTAGCTCTTTCACATAAAATTAGCTTTGGTGTATAGGGTTAGAACTAGAGTTAGCTCCCTCAAATTAGATTAGCTATATTATATAGAATTAGAACTAGGGTTATTTCCCTATAGGGTTGGCTCCTTCACATGGGACTCACTGCCTCGCATTAGGGTTAGCTCCTTAGCATAAACCTAGAGTTAGAGTTAGCTCAAGTAGGATAAGACGTAGAGTTAGCTCCTTCAGACCTAGCGTTAGATCCCTTAGATTAACTCCCAGCATCCCCACCAGAACCTCCGTGATTCGCGCCAAATGGATCATTATATATTACTAACGCCTCTATTTACATTAGCGATGAATGGGAGAAAGAAAAGAAAGTACCGCTAATTATACGTCAATTTTATTGATGTGGCACTTTTTTAAGTTACAAGTGGCTTTGCGATAGACATTAGAATGAAGTCGCATGCCAAGCAAAAACAGTTTACTGATTTATATTTATTTGCCTCCTTTCATGTGGGGAATTTAACTCTTTCTTTTCCACTTTCTCATGCTATCCACGTTGTAAACAACCCCTTGTTATGATAGATTCTTATTCATTTTCTACTAAAATGGTGGGAAATTTTGATAGTGAGAACTTTCATGCACCCTGTCGTTTACATTTTTTGCTTACCATTGCAGTGCCCTAATGTGTTTTCGCTTACCGTTGCAGTGCCCTAATGTGTTTTCAAAAAAAGGACCATCATTTCCGTGTTTCTTTAGTATTCACCCACATTATAGAAGTCTAATTAGATTCAACTACAACCCCCAAGTTAAATTTGTATGACTGTATTATTTTGTAAACTTTGAACAATTCTATTATCGATTTCCGGATAGAATATCACTGTTTTGTCGTGCGTTAGCTCACCATCAAAGGGAACTTTTCGCTTTGTGTTATTGTGGTAGGCCTACTGTTTTAATGAATGGAAAGGTTTTCGAAGGTAGAATATATTAACTATATTCATATTTTCTTACATAATAGTCGATGCGCATGCGGACGTAAGTATTGCACTCATTATATTTTTATCTGCATCTAAATGGTACCGTGATCATTTCAGGATTTGTCGGGGACCAAAAATCCGTTTAAACAAACGCAACTGCAACATAAATGTGACACAATCAAAGGAGTTCTATCAAAACGTATGATTGACAGATGCCGACAGGCCTGTTTTAATCTTCAGATCTCTATTTAAAACAATTACAATTTCATATTTTATTCATATGCTTCACAATTAATTTTGTACGTTGTTGAGATGATACTAAATTGTGTCAAATCACAAAGTAATCAAACGCACTCGATTTCTACTGTCACAAACGCACAGACTGTCTAGTAAACAATAACGAGCAGTTGTGTCTCTCGATACAAAACTCATGACAATTTCTAAATAGGAGAAATTTACTTGTAATTATATCATGCATTGTCAAAAATGTACGTCGCTTACAAAACAATATTGTTTCAAAATCATGAGGTACCTGATAAAGTTGTGAGGAGTTTTGGTTTCTTTTCGGAACCACCAAGGGTGAGTATGCTTTATCATGGTGTACCTCCCCACATTTGCGGCAGTTGAAGTGATATTCAAGTTTTTTGAATGAATTCTGCACAAGCATACAAATAAGTGACAAACAAGAAAGCTTATTATAATTTCATAAAACAAACCTGATCTCCATGGCATTATCCTCTCCCCCCCATCCCCAATAATTATTGCTGTACCCGTTGACTAGCTGAAACTGAGAACCTGTGATTGCTGTTACACCTCCAAACCGAGTTCCAAAGTCAAACGTGTAATTGAATTTGTCGACCGCTGAAAATCAAACTGACATGAATTGTGGCCGCTGTAACATGAGATCGGAAGCCGTTGTAATGCATTATTCCTTGCCGCTTATTTTACGGTTTTGTGAAGACCTCAAAATATTTCACTCAGAGATTTGTTGTCAAGTCACCATCGGATATGATAATGATGGTAACCTCCATTGATTTTGCAAGGTTTATGAAGCGTGTTGGTTTTGTCATTTCTTTTTTAAACTTCAAACTGGACCAAGAAGAATGACTTCATAGTGATCGCCATCGACAACAATTAATGCATGCCATTTGCAATTATATCGCACACTTGACCTCAGATGTCATCATATTGGTACGCTTAATGTCAGGCATCATTATATTGACACACTTGATGTCAGGTGCTATCACGTTGGCACATTTAATGTTAGGCGTCATTACATCGGCCTACTTAAGGTCAGATTTCGTCGTGTTGGGCATCAGCAAAACTCGATAACTAATAAAGATATCTGCAGAAAAAAGGTGGAAAACAACATTTAACTGTTCGTCAACGGTGACATTTACTTGCGCAACAAAGGTGCCTTGTAAATGCACATCAATAGTATTTTTCCACTGCACAACATCGGTGTCATTTATCTGCTCGCCAATAGCTTTATTTAACTGCACGAAGTCGGAGTCATTCAGCTGATTATGCTTATACCTGAAGAAAGATGTTTTGGAAAATCCCCACACATATACATGTTGCGATCGTTTTCAACAAATAGGTCGACGTCGTGAAAGATGTAACAATGAAAGCGTTTTTTGTTGGCTTTGAAATCGGTAAGATTGTTGATCAACATAAATCCGGCGTTCATCACACGCGCTTTGTTAAACATCCCGTTGTCAAACTGTTCCACGACGAACACGCAGTAATCAAGTTTCTGGCGCTGAAAATCAAAGGCCTGTTGTTTTCGCGTGGCTATTTTCTCTGGGTAGGGGCAATGCAGGATACAATCAAACCCAAAATGCCGGGCAACTTCCCAAGGCCTGAACCAGAGGTTGCTTGAAGAGAAAGAGTACTCAAAAAAATGCAGTGTACGTAGGAGGACAAGACAGAACAACATTAGAAGAGTCTTGACTAATGTGTTTGAAGGTACTGCACATGGAATTCTCAATTCTGCCCATCCTGGGGAGGTAAGCATTTAAAAAACAGTGTCCTTAGCATCAAAAATGAAAAGATAGCACAGCGAGCGTAGCGAGGAAGCACAAATTCTTCAGTAGAGAACGAAAAAAATTTTTGTAGAGATATTTTAAGATGACAGTGATTGCTCTGTCTGATAAGAAAGAACAAAAGGGAAAAGAAACTACTAGAAATTGTGAGTTATTAAGGTAGCACTCCCGTTTCGCAGGAAATGTCAATGGCTTTAAGCCCGTAGCAGCCTGAGCAAAGCAATAGAAAAGATGGTGCAGAGGTTTTAGCAAACAGGGCAGAGAATGTAACATAGAAGAAATGAAAGGAAGCTCTGACAGGACAGAGCGGAAGCCTTAGATAATAAAAGAAATAGCAAACTTGTTAGTGATACTAATAGCAGTACGCTCGCAGGATGGTAATAGCTTTGATAGAGAAACTGGAGCAAACTGGATCTGCCAAAACATAAAAAGCAAAAGTGTCGCAGAGCCACCAATCCAAACAACAAGATTGTAGTTTATGGACTTCTGAAAGAGAGTCAGAGTGGGAAAAGGCAGTGCCTTGATAATAAAAAAGGATATCAAAAGAAAAAGTAGAAAGAATGACAGCCTACCTTTTCTGAAGAAAGTCATAGGGATAAAATACAAGGTAGCAAATTTTCCCTTAAAGAGAAAGAAAAAGAAAAAGAGTTGGAGTAAGTGTGTGGAAGCAAGTCTCTCCTGAAACTCATTTTGAGGCAATACGACTTCACTTAGCGTCTAGCAAGTTCCGAGGTAAAAAAATGGAGGTGGCACTAGATGAATAGCTCGCTCATGGAAGAACAAAACAAACTGGGTCAAAGTGACGTCAAATGAGACAAAGAAACCTCAAGTCAAAGAAATAGAACAGGAGAGAACGAGAGGTTGCAAGCGATAGCACGATTGGCTGTTTAATAAAAAAGCCTCAACTAGGTGGAAATGCAAGAAAACCATTTTGAGGAAGCGTTAGTAAAAACGGTCCAAAGAAAAGCTTTGTAGAGAAAGAGAGGAACTTTTTGGTGGCGCCGCTTGAGGATGCAGAAACATAACTCAAGGGTTTTGAGACACGGGAAAAATTCGCCTAGGGCAAAGAAATCTATCAGAAAAGGAAGAGTGCGGTTGAAAATAAACCTCGGAAAAGCAAAACTGGGGTTAAAGCAAAGAGGGCAATTATGTAAGTTGAGTTTAAGATTGAAGCTTAGCACATTTAAGATCACAGGAAAAGAATATTTCCCATCTCAACATTTGTTCGGAATAACAGGAAGACATCGGTGCTGAGACCACTGTTTCAGAATAACTAAGAATCCTTGTCTGGCCTCTGCAAGAGTAGGCACAGAAAGATAAAACATCAAGTCGTCAGCATCAACAGAAGAGCTGGCAAGAAAGGAAAGAGAAGCAAAGACGCCACAAGCACAGTGTGAGATTCCACAAATGCTGTGATCCAAATTTCGCTTGCAGAATGAACTGACCTGCAAAATTGGGTGCAGATGACGCATAAGAGTGATCAGATGAAAATAGCGATTCTTGTAAGGAATAACAATGGCCACTCTTTGGTGTGAAGCACAATCGGGAGGGCTATAGCATCCATCTACGACGTCAGAACCTGCAGCAGCTTTTGCTTCGTTGAAAGAAGGGACAGAAGTGTCGACAAAAAGAGCTCCCTCTAAAATACATCTTCCAATTAAAGAAAAATGAGGCTTTCTGGATGAAAGCATTCTGACTCAGTAGGGAGCTGCATGCGGCTACCAATGGTCACGTCACATTTTGTGACTTTAGATTTAATCCAAATCTACAAACCAAAACACAATTAGTAAAGCTTTGCTGTGCTAGCACTAACCTCACACACTTAAGAACGTAAAAACACCGGGGTAGAAGCCCGACCAATTCGTTTTAGTCTCTTCAAAAAATTTTGGTTTTCTGTCATGATTTCAACACCTGTTAAAAAGTAGTCCCCCTCCATTGCATGCATCTACGCTTCATCACCACTTACTCAAACGATGAGGGAGTTTTTCACATGACGGCAACGAAATCCGTCTCTCGATCGTTAATGCTTTGTTGGTTGGACGTGTTGGACTGCGTCGCAGAATTTTTGTAGCTGCTGCTATGATAGTTGTTGTAACAGGTGTTGTTGTTGTAATCGGATTCAACACTGTTTCTGTTGTCCGACGCAACGCTTCTGCTGTTGTTGAAAATTTTGCACGCGTCTGTTTCGTTTTGTCACCGATTATCATAGTGATATCGTCGCCATTCTGTAGCAATAATCATAATGTATAATCAGAGGCAACTTTCCGGCTCTGCAAGGCACAATAAACAATTCTTTTTTATCATATTAGCAAAAAAGAACGGCAAAAATATCAATTTGTAAAAAGTTTGAGAAAAATCAACCCTTACCCACTACTTAAGAGGAAGCACATAGATAAGCTTAGTTAGGAGTAGGCCCACAGACGTCACGTTCCCCCCTCTCCCACTCCCAAATCTTTTTTATATCCGATCAAGAAATGAAAGTGTTTTAAGTTATTGCAGCTACAAAACCTCGATCTAGCGTAGAAAATATCATTCAAAAAAATTAAAATCAAAATATATCGATCCCAACAAAAGATCATTCAACAAATTTTATATTTTTGTTCCCTCCCTCCAACTCAAAAAATTGCTTGTGTATACGCCACTAAGCGCATATACACATTGGGTCGTAAGGTATGTTTTATTTACGATTTATTTAAATGCTGGATTCAAAACTGTATAGTTTTACAATTACTGCAAAAAACAAAAATATCTAACCATAACTCAAGCCCAAAATTTCCTCGGCTTATTATTGGCCAATTAATGACAACAAAAATTATTGTTGATAGATTGTCTGGCTCACAACCATAAACCTATCATCTTCGTCGTTTGAGCTATTTGTTGTGAGCTTTATGCAGGAAGATGTATATATAGGCCACACTGCGTTAGCGCTTACGCTCGATTTGCAAGTCTTCAGTTAGACTGGGGCCACCACGACGAGTAGATTGCTTAGCCCCACCATCTGTCTGCCACATAAAAACGGAGGCATCCGGTTAAGTGTCCTGCTCAAGGACACAACAAGCAAGCTTGCCGGCTTGTTCTCCACACCATCCCTATTGTGCTGAGCGCCAAGCAAGGAAGCTGTGAATACCATTTTTTAAAGTCTTTTGGTATAACTCGACTTGGTAAATGAACCTCAAGTCTACCGACTGCGAAGCGGACGCTCTAACCACTACGCCATCACGCCGGTCATAAACCGATCGCAAACTCGTCAAGGTTTGGCAGAGAAAAACAGCAAAAATCTTCTACATGTTTTTCATGAATTTTTCGGTGAATTGCCTAGCGCACGACAATATACCTATATGGTAGGCTAGTCTTTTGATTGCCGTCATTTAGCCAAGAAAAATACAAAGTATCATTTTGAGTTAACCGATCAGTCGTAAATTTGTTGGTTTTTTATGTATTATAATCAATCATTCAGTGGCGTACGAAAAAGGGGCTCCTATGCTCGCGCCCCTAAGGAAAACGTCAAATGTCATTTTCAGTCATTCTGCTAGTGATCAGGGCTTTGGAGCAGTCACAACAATGCAACTGCTCCGACTCCAGCTCCGGAGCTCTCTTCTACCACAACCTAGCTCCAGTTCCGGCTACACTGATTCAAAATTTTACTTCAAGCTTGTTTGTGCTACTTAAAATTTCTGAATTTTCTTTTATTTAGTTGTCAGTTGTCACTACTGCAAAATTTACACAACTCAATAAATTCAAACCATTTATTTATAAAAACAATACACAGTCTTAAGCACAAAGTTTTCCACAACCATTCGTGCGAAGGAATAGGATTGCCTCTAATATGTCTTTTTTCACACATTGACTGCCATGTCAGTTATTTTTTCCTAATAATTGTGTTGCCACTACGGCCACGTCAGTCATATTTAACTGACACAGAAAATTTTATTGAAGGCCGCATCAGTTATTAATGCTTGACACTACGTGCATTTTCAGTTGACATTTCAAAGTGTGGCCTGCTGCGAGATCTTTGGTAAGCTTGTTTTTAAAAAATGAGCAGAAATGGAAACTTTAAACACACTTTTTGACTGAGGCAAACATATTCTCAATGTTTTTATAAATACGAATAAAAAAGATAAGAAATTATGGTCATCAATTGTTCAAAGTAGATATACTGCAGCTGTAGCCTACCAGCAAGCAATAAACATTATTATTGATGCAGTGCATGGAAGCAAGATAAGCACATTTGTGGTTGACCAAGACATTTGTCGCTGTATGTGTTTGTTTGGCTTATTTTCGAGCTCTTTTACGACTAAATTTTTTTATTTTGTTGTAACACAAACTACAATATCTTCAAATTGATTTTCCGTTGGAATTGACCCGTTCTACAATGTCATGATTTGTACTCATTTTCATTGAATGAGAGTTTTGTTGCTCACGATCTGCAATACGCAACTTCAGCAAACCATCAGTCAAATTTTTTAAATTTCGAATTTTGGTTTTCTTCTTAGATGCTTTCTTGTGTAAAATTCATGTGTTTACTACAAAAATTCCTAAACTTGATTCAATTTACTAATTTGCGATACCATTTCACTCCTTTTCAAGTAGACGTGGCATATGATTTCTCTTTGTTGTATGATAAAATCGCTAAAGGTTTTTCTATTTCCCTTCGAGACCAACGTTGTTTAACTCTGAAAGTATTATCAACTGTTGACATTTGTTGAGGCTGACCGTTGACAACTGATATCGAAGATGGTTGTGCACATGTCGATTGTTGTGCAAATTTAGATGACGGCGTAAACAAGGGCGTAGCCAGAAAAAAACTGAGAGGGGCCAAACTTTGCAACTTTTAATGTGACGTCATTTACTTATAACGGCATTTTGCCTTTCGTGAACTACGCTCGTCGCTACTATAAAAATTTCTGGACAAAACTGAGAAAGTGCGAATGCGGTTTCACTGATCTAATGTAGTTTTATCAAGAACGGTTTTAATATTTCAACTTCAATTGCAACGTATACCGCACTATTTTAGGAATTTCAAGAAAACCACTCCCACTGGGTAAGTTGAACGTTCTGATAAAAGAAGCGACGTCTTTGTAGTAGTCCGCATTGCAACAAAACAAGAAAGCGCTCAGCGAGACGCTGATTTCTTGCAATTACCATAACTTGAATTATCAATTCATCACTCGACTGCGACATAGAAGAAAAACTTCGGCTATATTTACTGTGTAAAACGTGCACATCTTGTTTGATAACATTTGAAAGTTTAAAAACTTAAAAAGTTACGCCCGACCCACCCCCTTGCTAAAAGTCAACAATAAACTCTGATGCACTTGCAGACGTGCAAAAAAATTTATGTTTTTATATATTTGATACTGTTTTGTAATTTGACTTAAAATTCAGGGGGGGCCATGACCCCTTTGGCCCCCCCCTGGCTACGCCTATGGGTGTAAACGGAAATAGTTGTGTGGGTGTTAATAACTGTGATTGTGTTGATATTGGTGCTATAATCGGTGTATGCTTGGTTGACAACATGCGAACATCCCGCATATCTTTCCATTTGAGTACTGCAATACCATTTTGATTTTATTTGGCAATCACGTTTTAATTTGGCCTGAAGAATCGACTGAATTGACAAAAATATTTGGTAACCGGAAAATTACTAAAATACTAATAAAGATCACCGCTTGAAGCTGCCACCCACTGCTCTTTGCCTGGCTGAAAATCAGTTATCTGGCGGAAAAACAAAACTGCTTAACGAGCAACCGGGCAACTGAATGAACCATAAGAAATCTAGCAATCGAAAAATTATCGTTTACAAATGAAGGTTTGCATTACAGATCACAACACAGATTGAAAAACGAACAAAATCATCAAAATTAATAAGAAAATTTTCCGTGGGGCCACGTCAGTCATATTTAACTGACAATAGAAATTTAAAATATTTCAAAAAGTACGTCTCCAAATTGAGGTTGGTTAGTTTAAAACATAAATTTGAGTAAATATAAACATAAACAAACAATTTGCTTTACTTGGCCCAAATGATAATTTTTCAAAAATTTGCTTGGCAGTCAATGTATTCATCGAAGTTCTCAGGTGTGACCGAATAATGCATAGTGCAGAGAATAGCCTCTCCACACTAACTTGTGCTGATGGTAAAGCAGTGACTGCGTATGCTACTCTGTTTAAAGTAGCTGGGTAGCGAGAAATTGCATCCATGACATACATTTTTAATGACCTGTTGATGTTTTCCATCTCTGTTAACGCGTTGTTGAAGTTCATTTTAAACCGTCGAAGTGGAGATGATTTTACGTCCGCACCTTCTGTGTCTGTTCTGCGGCGCTTTGCCTGCTTGTCAAGCAACTTTTCAAAGTCTTCATCTTCTGACTCTGAAGTAAATGAAAAGTTTTCTTTTCTGCTGCTGTGAATTTCTTCCTCAAACAGGTTTGCACTGGTTCTGATTTCCTCATAATATTTAAGGGAAAGAGCAATTTGGAGTAGAGCAGCTCTCCCTTTTGCACGTTCGTCATCGTTTAATGTCACCCTGTACATGGGATCAGCATATATTGCTGCCAGTAGGACGTTATTGCCAAGAAGAACCTTTTCACGGCTCTCCGTAGATGTTCGCATTGCATCTGCCAAACTGCCACCAATTTGAGAAAATTTCAAAATTAACTTTTTCCATTCTTTGAAAAATAAACCTGGTGTCAAATCGGCAGCCTGTATTTTTTTGGTTGTGAGAAAAGGATCGCAAAGCAAACCCTCCAATTGTTTCATTTCATTACACTGAGCATCTGACATTGATACATCAGGATGTACGATATCTATCAAAGCAGAGTTTAGTTCAAGAATACGTTCCAGGATGAGAAATACATGCCGCCTCATCGGGTTGCTTGGTCTAAAATGGCACCTTTGTTTGTTTTTCTTTTCAAAATTGTATCAATTTTTGGTGATCTAGCAGCTCTGACAATCTGGCGAATTTTTCTGATTGGTGAAGTAACATGCCTCACTTTCAATCCATCACGTATTGCCAGCTGCAACGTTGGGACAGCACATCGCATATGTGTTATTGTTTTAAACTCATAATCGTATCTAGAAGTCAAGCTAGTATCTTCATCTAATGTTGAATTGCCTTAAAGTTTATCTTTGTTTTCATCTGCAACAGCGATGGAGTCTTCAGATAATTTCTGGACTGCTAGAGTCATGTTTGAAGCATTATCTGTCACCACTGCCAAGACTTGTCGTTTGCTTGTCTCAAAGTCGTCGAGAACATCTTCAATCAGCTTCTAGATAAAACCACTGGGGTGTTGGTTTTCTGTGTCGCTTACTGCCAATGTAAAGATCCTCACCTCATTTTTGGAATCAACAAGCTGAACATTCAATGCAAAACAGTTTGTTATGTGCCTGTTGCATCCATCGATTTTTAAAAACAAAAATTTACCACGTAACTCTTCTTTTAATTTGTTCTTCTATTCTTCAGCTTTACACAGAATTGTATTTCTAATGCTTGAGAGTGTAACGCCAAGTTTTTCAGCCATTTCTCCATGCAAACTTATAAAGGCAGGTAAAGAGAAGAGCTTTCGAGGCACTCCACTCTCCACACAACCAGTTGAATAAGACGGTGTTTAAATTTTTCTTTTTTCATTGACAAAAGCCTTTTTGAACACTGCCTTTTTGAACAATCGCTTGCTTCTTTGGTTGTTCTTCTTCAACAAAAGATTTGAAAACGTCAGGATGACTTTTTTCAATGTGACGTTTCAGATTGAAAACTTTTTATCCCAATTTGGCTCTACATACATCTCCATTTTTTTCGATTTGACAAACATAACTCTCTCCATCTACTTTCTGAAAAAACGGGCAACAGCACTTATTTTAGTTTCTCTGCTCATAGTTATTTAGTGCAATAGCAAAACCAACTAAAATTTGGTCTCAAATTTCATCGTATGGTTTAGCACTCGTATAGATCTCATCATAACGTACCAGTGGCTTACTTAAAATCATTAAAAGAAAGTAAAATATACTAATGTAAGAGGCTAGCGATGCACTTAGCAAACTGCAGACAATAACATAGTTTCGATCTATTAAAGTGGAGTATATAACCTATCAAAGTAGAGTATATAAACTGAATATAAAATGAATTAATGCACTTAACTTATTGTAATACGCAACAACAATGGTGCTCATGAAATATGCTAACAGCAGCAGCTGCCGATTTAATTTAAAATGCCTGGAAACTATATGCTGAGCTACACTGGGTGCTGCCTGTTGCACCTATGAACATGAACCTTCACTGATATTTGTGGCATAATGTTACATAATTTTTCAACTTGCCACAATCATGAATAAAAAAATTATTTCACCCAGTGTGTTATATGCAAATTGATTAAATCAATATTATTGAAATTTTGTACCACCTCTCATCTTTTTACGCAATATTGTAATCAACTAAGTAGTTGGATTGGTGGTAAACTACAAATCAAGAGCATTATTATGATCTGAAACGTGCTGACATTTATGCATTTTTTGCTTAATTGCTTGCTTGGACCACTCATGTCAAAAAACTAAGGCTGCAGGTAATCAAAGGCATGCTACTTGTAGAAGAATTTTGCTCAAGCAACTCCCATGACCAGAAAAAATAAACTAATGGCCCCCAGTCCATGGCAGCTCTCCCCCAGTACCTGGCTGCTCTCAGCAGGGGGTTGCGAAGAATCTCTCGGTTTAAATCTAAATATCGTGGGATAAGATTCGGTACATTAAATGTGTGAAGTCTTTGTGTAAGGGAAACAGAAGTGTGTGAAGAACTGAGGAAGAGGAGAGGTAAAAGTAGCCTGCGCTCACTCAATTCACAAGTTCATGTCGTAATAGTAAGATCTCGAGCGTTTTGTGCTTATTAATTTTGTGTCTCGTTCATTTTTAGATTTATTGTGTTGATTTTTTGTGGTTATCATGGGTCCGAACAAAGTGAGTAATAAAGATTTTGATGCTGAGATGAAAAAGCTATACGATATACAAGCAAGGGTTCAATTTTTCGGTCCCCACTCGCATTAGCACAAAACGTGAGGGTTAGTCTATCTTTCATAGGCTTGTGACTTGGAAATTTCTTCTCCTCGGCGGTAATATACATTCTTCTGGACATCTTTTCCAAAAGAGCCAGGTTTCATTGCAGTTGAGCCCTTGCTGAGAGACATACCCTTCTTCTGCGATAAGCAAACTAAACTCATTAACGAATTTCTCCGTAGCCTTCGAATCAGAGCTGGCAGATTCACCGTGCCTCACGACGTTGTGTACGCCAGCTCGCTTCTTAAATTTGTCTAACCATCCCCGACTAGCTTTAAATTCTTCTGCTGGTGCCTCTTTTGTTGATGGTCTTGGGCTTTGCTTTTGGAGTCCCCAAACAGTATTCGGGCTTTCTTAGCGGTAATCGCCTCTGTCACTGTATCGCCTGCAAGCTGCTTCTCGTTGATCCAAAGAAGAAGCAGTTTTTTCATCTTCTCATGGATATTCGTCCTTTGCTTGGACAGCCTGGAGACACCTTTTGCTACTGCAACGCCCTTGATCTCATTCTTCTTCTTCTTCTTCAGGATAGCGCAAACAGTTGATGTTGTTCGGTCGTATTGCTGCGCCAAGTCCACTACACGCACTCCTGCCGCGTGTTTCTGTATTATTTCTTTCTTTACTTCTGTTGTGATAAGCTTACATGAACGTGTACGACCTTACGAGTACATGAACTTGGAAGTACATCAACTTGTAACATTGTTTGAACTGGAAAACACATTGAAATAACAACTTGAAAATACGTGGAAATGACAACTTGAAAATACATTGAAATGACAACTTGAAAATACATCGAAATGACAACTTGTAATGACATTTGCATGAACTTTGTCTGGCACTCCTCACTTCAAAACGTTTCATATTTACTACGTTTTCAACATATAGTTATTAAGAATCAGCTTACTCGACGTAGAGATAAACAAAAAGCTTTCACGAACGGAAGCGCGGAGCTCGCGTTATTCCATCAACCGCAGGGCGATGTAGGCCAATTTGTTAGTTTTTGGTAGTTAGTTTTTGAAAATGATTTGATTTGATGTTGTACTCTCGCTTCAGATGATCCCCACTTCAGAAGTTCTCCAATTAATATTAATTTCACTTTGGATTTTAGCTCATTAAACGATCTCGATCTTTTGTCCTACTGTAAGCACAGCTGTTGTAAAGCGGAAACATTAACTTCTACGTCATGTCTTGAAGATAGAAGCCTTGGTGCTATATCATAGACAAGCTTCCTTGCGAGCGGAAGCATCAGTCGCACGTAGGCGTTCACGTTGTTTCTTGAAAATTGTTTATAAAATCAAATAGCTTCGCTCTGATCGATTCCTCTTTTGATTGGATCTTATGATTCCCTAGAATGTTATGTCTTTACTCTTCTAGATGTGTTTCTTGTAGATATTTTCTTTTACTCGATAGGGTTATTTTGATATCAGTTCTGCAGTTGGCTAGAATCAATTTACATCGATTCCAGTAAAAATATGTAGACAATGGGTTCAGTCTTATTACAATACAATCTTGAAGGAAGAAAATTTTTAAAATGCAGTATAGATTTCAAAATAGTTACTATTGTGATAAAAGACAGATGTTTGAATGGCAATGAGAAAAATTTGCTTGTTCATCACTAGCTGAAAATTTGCAGAAGGAAATAATTTAACAGTTTTCGTACAACCAGTAGCTCAGAAGAACTAACAGCACATACAATCTTGGAGGAGTTTAGATTTCAAAATAGCTACCAATGTGAAGAAAGATAGATGTTTGAATGACAATGAGAAAAGCTTTCACGTTTACCACTAACTGAAAACATAAGGAAGAAAATAATTTAACAACTTTAGTACAACAAGTAGGTTAGAGCTAGCAGCAGATACAATCTTGGAGGAATATAGATTTCATAATAGTTACCAGTGTGATGAAAAACAAATGTTTCAATAATCTGGCAATGAGAAAAATTTGCTTGTTCATCACTGGTTGTAAAGCTTACAGATGAAAATAATATACAATCAACAGTTTTTCTAGATCATACAGGTTGCTGGAAAAAATCGCATGCAGTGGAGCGACGTTGCGAGATCTTGAGTTTACTTCCAGAAGAGGTTAAGCTTGGTGAAAGGAAAAATATTAAATATGGTACAATTTCAATCAAAAACGTGTACCGATAGCCGTTAGTTTTACACTTTTTTAGAAGAAAATTTCAGTAGCTTAAGGAGATCTTTGGGTAAAATGTAGATAAAATTGCTTGACATATGACAGTAAGGTCGTAAAATTGTTAGTGCAATCGTAGAAACATTCTATGATGTAAAAAAAAAAAGATCAGAATCATAAGGGTTTAATGTCATGTTTCACACGCAGTCTGTCTCTGGCAAGCTTTATGGCATGTCTAGTTTGGTCACTTGCGATGTAAAATGAAGCAGCATGAACTCTATATTCAACCGTGTAGTCACTTGTATCAACCATCTTTACTGAATAAACTACTAAGCATGAAATATCAATTATGTACATGGGAAATGTGAAGTTGCTGTAAATTTAAAATGTTAGATATTTAGTTAATGAATTTAGAAAATCAATGCATACATTCATAACACTGTCTCAATAGATGGTAATGCAAATAACATTACAATTTATTTCTACATTAAGAATTTAAAATTGAAAAAAATTAAACAGAAGCGACTTAATCACTTTCTTTGTCAAATAAATGATCGAAAATGCATTGATTTTTAAACGTTAGCAACTTTATCACATTCTTTGTTAAATAAATGATGGATAATACATGGATTTTTGAACGATAGCGACTTTTTGGACACACTGTAATATTTCCAAAGGCAAAAAAGAGCAATATTAAAGCTTCTTCTATGAAAAGCGAAATGTTTTGCAGGATAACATCACTAAAAATTCATCACTACAAATGAATTTATGTTGTAGTCAGAAATTTCACTTGGGCAACAAAAGACATTTTGGCCACTCGCTGTGTGAGTTAGTTCAGGAAACAATAACATGACCCACCGCAATGTCACAAAGTAAAGATACCTTTAAGTCAGGCATGCAAAATCAAATCAAACCACAAAACAATAACAAATCGGTGAGGAGAAGATACAGAATTTGTAGTTTGATTGAAACAAAATGTGACTAGAGAGATATCAATCTGTACTGCAAACAAATGAAAATCGGCAAACGAAATAGGATATGAAGAGGAGTAATAGAATGATTTAGGTGTAGATTGGAGACAGGTGTTGTGCTGAGGTTTTTGAAATTACGTGTAGTGGCCATATAAGTTTCATTCATGCTTATGAATTTACGCTTTGTTTGCAGACAGGTCCATCACAAACTGCTCGAACCCATCACCCATTTGTAGTGAAAAAACACTTTCTTCAAAGGAAACAAGCAAACTGGTTGGCTTTTTCTCTACATAAAACCATTCGTGCTGAGCACTAAGCTGTGATCACTGTTTTGTCTTTGTTATTATTTGACAAGGAAATCGAACTCAGGTCTAATGAGGCGAACGCTCTGGCCACTACCATATTTGTATGTTTGATAATTGGGAAAAGGCTTAAACCGTCATAAGTTTGACATTTAGTTTCATAAAATAACTTTGTAAGGGAATTAAAATGTGAGAAAAATAAATATTGCTTTTAGTATCCAAGTTGCTATTATTGCTACTGGCAATACACCGTTGAACATAGCAATACAATATATTTAGCAAATTCAAACGTTTTCGGCGCTACATATCGCCTCATCAAGATCTATACATAATATTTACAGCATTAAAACTTTCGTTGAACGAAAATACAAAAAACATAAAATAACTTGAAAATAGTTCTGATAAAAAACAGTAACTATGGGCTTCCCACTAGGACCAACACTCGCAAATTTTTTTATGGCTCACATGGAAAATCAACTACTATGCAATGACCCGGAAGCATCTCCCAAATTGTATTTCAGATATATCGATGACATTTTCGCAATATTTGATAACGACCAATCATGCAACAAATTTCTGGAAAAGCTTAACACTCAGCACCCCAATACTAAGTTTACTTTAGAACAGGCTAAAAATACAATACTATTTTTGAATGTGGAAATAAAAATTAACTTGGATAAATTTGATACCTGGACATGGAGAAAACCTTCTAACACCGGATTATTGTTAAATTTCAATGCTTTTTGTCCCAAAATTTGGAAAAAAGGTCTTATTTTGTGTCTTCTCAATGGAGCAAAGATTATCTGTTCAACGGACTATCTCTTCCGAAAAAAAGTTGCTTATTTGAAAAATCTTTTTTACAATAACGGTTATCCAATCCCTTTTTTTAACAAAATTTTATGCCAATTTCAAAACGAAAAAATAGACAGTAAAACTGAAAAAGAATTTATCAATCTTTTTATCATTCCTTACCTCGGAAAAATCTCAAAAGCATTTGGTCTACAAATTCAATCACTAATAAAAAAAAACGGTTTGACACTAAAATCACAATCGTCTACAAAACAACAAAAGTGCAGGAATATTTCTCTTTGAAAAGCAAAACTCCTCTGATCTTGAACTCAAATGTCGTTTATAAGTTTACCTGTTCACGTGATGTGAACGTCACGTACATCGGTGCGTCCGCAAGACATTTGAGTATAAGAGCAGGGGATTATTTAAATGTTTCAAGGTCAGGTAAAAATGCCATCAAAGAACATATAAGAAAATGCAGTTCGTGCAAAACTTAGCCGAATAACATGAAGCAATTTGAAATAATTAGAAAATGCCAATCATCCTACGAAGCCAAAATCCATGAATCCTTGGTGATCAAAAGAAGTAACCCTGTGCTAAACAAACAACTGTATGCAAACGGAGCGTCATTCTTACTAAAGGTGTTTTTATCAAAGATATTTATTTAATCATTTAACCAAACAATTTTGCACCGAACTTTACTGTAATTTTAATTGATTTGAAACAATTATTTACAAAACCTTAAATCCGATCAACTCCTACCAGGCAATTGTTTCTATTATCAGATTCTTTGTTAGCAGTGACCAGACAATTACGGAGACCGCAGAATGAAGTTTTACTGTTTTTTATCAGAACTATTTTCAAGTTATTTTCTGTTTTTTGTGTTTTCGTTCAACGAAAGTTTTAATGCTGTAAATATTTATGTATAGATCTTGATGAGGGCGATATGTAGCGCCGAAAACGTTTGAATTTGCTAAATATATTGTATTGCTATGTTCAACGGTGTATTGCTAGTAGCAATAATAGCAACTTGGATACTCAAAGTTACCTCTCTACCGAAATTGTAATATTGCTTTGTTTCAGTGATATGTAGTGTCGAAAATTACAAATATTAGGCTTGATTTACAGCTATGTACAAAGGTGATAAATATGGTGAGGTAAATGCGCAGTAAAAAAATTTAATAAAAGTTGAAAACATCTTACACTATAAGATAGAATTTTTGATTTGAATTAACATACAGCAGTAAAAGTATTAGATTTATTACATGGGGTAAAAAATAATGCAAAACATTACGCTACTCGTTCACCATTTTTGTTTTAACTCAGAAATAGTAGTTATGAATCTGCGATAATTGATAACTTAAAATTGAAAAATACTGTACATTGAGCGCACACAATGCATTAAGCTTAGTGGTCTTCAACTTAAATATTTCACGAGGGCGTCAGATAAAAATCTTTTTATGATTGTACAATTGTCTCAACGTTGCGAGTTCAATATTTGGTGAAGATGAAAATTTTAACAAGTGAATAAGTTTGTATCTAAAAAGTCATAAGAAATGTTAAAGTCTCCAACTACATGAACATTTTCAACCAATGAATATAAGTAGATTTTTAATTTTGATATGAATTCAAGTGTATTGACGTAAAAAGTTGACGTAGTGAAGCAAATTAGACAAAAACTATGTATTTCCAAGCACTTGCCAAGTTATTTTTTGAATAAATTCAAATCAAACCACAAAGCAATAACAAATCGGTGAGGAAAAGATACAGAATTTGTAGAGATGTTTTGTAGCGTCTCTTTGGACCTCGACGTTGACGAGGACGACACTAACGAACTTGTTGACGAGGATGAAGTATTAATGGAGGATTAAATGGAGCATGACCATTGACCAATGTTATCTTTTTTAGGACGAGCTCTCCCTTTGACGCGATACCACCACTGATGAGAGCGTCACGAAAAGCTTATGGCTAAAACAGCTTTTATCAAAGCTACATCAAAAGAGAGCAAATTGCACAATCAAGTGTTAGTTGTGAGTTCTAGCTTTCGTTTAAGCAGAAAACGATTTCCCTCTGTCAAGAAATGCTAATTTAAACAAATCATCTTTGACTGTAAGGTCATCTTGACGTCACGAGCCCCATTATGATTGTCACCCCGGGGTGGTGATCAATTGTGCCATGTTTCATGTTGCAGTAGTTTTGGAGGAGTTAAAACACAAAAGACACACAGACAGAAAGAATTGCGCTTTATATTGATATAGTTAGTGATTGAGCTAGAATAACCTTTCTGCTTTTCCAACCCTGCAAAGATGACGTCATTTTCCTGGTCCTTTTGAAGAAAGGAATAGAAATTGAAATTCCGTTAGATATGTTACACAACTACAGCAAATAGCATCAGCAGCATTTATACAGGAAAAAGATTATCTGTTTCGTTCAAAAAAACTATAAAATTGAATACGGTAATGAAAGACCAATTGTGCTGATCGAGCCAAATTGCCCATTCTTTGCAACCAAACTTCATCCTATACAAATCTACAAAAAATCAGCAACGTTTGTCTATTCGGCCATATGAAAACTACACCACAATTGGCCACATTTTAGCGTTGACTCTTCCAAACAAAAAAATTATTATTATTTGTAGTGGATTTTGTTAAATTAGCAGGTTGATCAGTTGCGGTTCTAATGCAGGCCTAACTATTAAAATTTTTGGAAATTTTGTTATAGCTAAATAAATGCATGCATTTTGCTGCTGATATTTCTATTTCAAAAGTGTCCTTAATTCCTGATATGTAGACCTACATAGGTATTCATCAAAATACAATCTTTTTGACACATAAAGTCCATAATGTAAATAATTCTCTTTTTTATCACTTGAACTTTCTGCATTTTTTATTTGTTGTAGTACTGTCTCAGCACCGTAATTACCCTTTTTTTCTTTTCTCGCGATTTTGTTTATAAACGCCGGCACAGTAGAAACTTTTGTTTTTAGTGAATTGTTATTAAGCAACGATGTAGTTTAAAATTTTTACTGCCTAGAATTACGACGTGGATAACCCTTGATTAGTTTTTACTGCTTTTACTATCGGTCATTTGCTCTGAAGTTTGTACATTAAAGAAATTTTGCTGAATTATTGGATTCTTTGTACTAGCTTTGGAAGGACAGCAGTGAAGGTCTCAGCGTTCCTCTGAGACTCTTTATTTTTAACATAAAGAAAACTAATCAAGGTGTACTTATCTATCGATTCTCAACTATTACCAAAGAAATTCAACTCATACTTTCAAGGATCAAAAATACGGAAGAAGTTTGAATTATCTGCTTAACCTGGAGCTTGCAGCGACTGTCAGATTTATATCTCTTGGAACTGAAGTCATTGTACTCAGTAAATTCTATCTGACAACTCGCACTTACATCTTCAACCACTTCAAGAAGAAGAATCGCTTTAATTATTCGCCAATCATCTCTGGTGACGTGACTTCCACACTTCCTGATCATTACTACCGGTTCTGTCATTCTGCGAGTTCAAATCTCCAAATTTCATCTTTCACTTTCGATTGGACTCCGGAATCTACTACTATTTCTTGTTCGGGATCAGCGGTGTGGAATATTCGCTACAAGGACGTGTTCGCGAAGATTGAAGTGGTCAACAACAATTTCAAGGTTAAAATTTAATTTATTTGTTGTATGTGTACTGTAAACAATCATGTCTGATGCTCCTAGTACTAAATTAATAGATGGTGCAACCGAGGAGGGTGATGCTAAAGGGGTGTTGGGGATGCACGCAGTGGATGACCAAATTAAACCCCGGGCAAGTATTTCTGTTCCCATTGAAAGGGAAATTACTCTAGTATCTGCTGATGATAGCGGCTGTAACGAGAAATTCGAACGTAAACTTTTGACCTTAAAAAGGCAGATTTTAAACCGCATGAAACGTGTTTGCGATAATTTATCTAAATGCGCGTCTCAAGAGCGTTTTCTGGAATTGTCGCAGCAATTCGCTGACATCAAAATTTCCTACAATGATTATGAAATAAAGTTAAAGAACATATCAGATTCAGAAGGAATATTTAATATGTCCGGCAGTATAATTAACCAATTTCAAAAATGCGTTAATTCATACGAGAGTGCTAAACAGCGTTGTTATGGTCAGTTTTCCGAAGAGTCTTCGGTGGCGATTGAGGGCGATCATGGTGTTGACCTTGAACCTTCAAATAGCGTTTCTCAGGTTACCGAGTTTTATAGTATAGCATCAAGTAAGGCGATGGCGCGACAACTTGTGTTGGATCGTAAGCGAGCTGAACTTAAGGCCCATTATGACCTTGCTAAAGCAAAGGCGCACGCCAAAGCGAAGGCTGCCGAAGCCGAAGCTGAAGCTCACCGTCGCGTCGAGGAGGCTAGGCTTGATGCTGAAGAACGACTGATCGCGCTTTCTGAACGCGGGTCTTCAGTCGCTTCATCGCATCGTCAAGGCTCTGTTTCATCCTCAGGGCAATTGGGTGGACCTTCTGCTGGCTCCAAATTTCATCGTGGCGCCCTCTCGTCTGTAGTGAGGCGTCACGAGCCCCGCGTAAGTGTCGAAGCTGCGCGGCATCGTTTTCGGCCAAATGAGGTACAGCCTAGTTTGCCTATTGAGGATGATGTACACCGGGATGATAAACCTAAAGTGGCTTGGCCACTTCGGCTGGATCCTGATTTGCCTACAGATGCTTTAGGGCGTGGCTGTCACAAGTCTCCGATTTATCGACAAGACTTAGCGTTGAGGACTTATCTTGACCGTCAGAGCAGAAGCGAGTTTATCAATCTGGCTTCTCAAATTGGATATAATGGTAAAAACATGACTTTTGTGTTTTACGAAAATCAAATTCGTAAACTTATGGACGAGAGTCCTTGTAACGAGCGCCGACTCGAAGTGCTGAGAGCTTCGTGTGTTGATCAGCCACGCGAGATAGTTAATTTATTTTTGGCACCCATGAAAAACATGTCAACCTCGCAACGTATTGAAAAGGCCTTAGATCGTCTACGGCAAAGATATGGCGTTTCTAACGGTCTTACCACTAAGCCTAAAATCATTGCCATTCGCAATGGCCCTAAAGTAACCTTCAACGTAACTTCACTGAAGGCCTTTAATGACGACCTTAATACCCTAGAAGTTTTTGCCTATGCCCATGATGAGGTGGAAAAACTATCGGGTCAATTGCTGCTCGATACCGCCAGTAGTCTTCCCAGCGTGTTAAAGCGACGTTATCTTGACTATCTTGCCAAAATGGCACTTGACTTGAATCACCCTGGATTCGACTCTTTGCGCGAGTTTATAACACACGAGTTGAGCGTGATGACGTCACACTACGCACAAACATTTTTCAAAAATGATGAAAAGGACAAACCACGTAATTTTAAAAGTGTGCGTGATTCTTTTAGAGTTCAACAAGTAGCTGTAAAATCGAAACCAACTAGTTTAACGCTGACAGGATCTTCTAATAAGCGTGAATCAGCAGTTAGTGACAAGAACCAGTGCACTTACAAACGATCTCCGACAAGACCACCTCCTAATTGTTTTATATGCATTGAATCCAGATCCAAACATTTCCTTGCGGATTGTCAAAAATTCGCAAATCTTTCTATAGACTGCAAACGGCAGATGGTTTTTAACGCTGGAAGATGTTTAAATTGTCTATCTTTGGGACACCGTGCTCGAGATTGTGCATTTTCATCGAAATGTCGTAAGTGTGCTCCGAACTTCGAACATAAACACGCAAGCGTCTTACATGACTTGTACAAACAGTCAAACTCTGTTAATGTCGGGGCCGCTGAAGTAAATCGTTGCAGAGTCTTACCCGAGGCAGGCAGTGAACCGGTTGATGAAACATCTGATGGGGAGCAGGCTGTCGTAAGAAAGTTGAAGCCGAATCATGACGTTGTTTTGTTGCGCACCAGTGCAGTAAGAGTTATTAACCCTGACACTGGGAAATCAACGCTAGCGTACGCGTAGCATGACACGGCTTCCCAAGCTACGCTCATCTCTGAAGGTTTGAAGACTGAACTCGGGCTTAACACCAACAAAGACAAAACTATCACTATCAGTACCCTGGCACAACAGACCACTCCCAGCTATGGCCTTACAGATTTTTCAATAGAGTCTCTTACCACTGGTGAGACCTTTAGGGTTAGGGATGCTTTGGTAGTACCAGACTTTACTGAGGATCTGAACACTCTTCCACATGCAGTGGATACCAATGGCCTAGAACATTTTAGAGGAGTCGAAATTCCGACCATTCCTCAGCGCAAAAGTATTGATATACTCATTGGGCAAACTGACAAGTGCTTGCTTACAGTGATTGAAGAGCGCGAAGGCCTGAATCACGACGACCCTAATTACGTTTTGACCAGGCTTGGTCCCATCGCCAGCGGTGGCCGTATAAGCGTAAAGTCCTACTTGCGTGGGACTATGAAGGTCGGAGTAGATGCAAGTTGTAATGTAAACGAGTGTGCCCGACTTAAACTTGAAATAACCAGTTTGAAAGAAAGGTTACGAAATTATGAGTTAGATGACGAGATTGTTCAGCCTTCTCAAAACGACGAACTCACTTGCCAGTTGGTGGAGCCTCACATAAAGGTAGTTAATGAACGCTATGAAATACCAGTTCCCTTAAAAACCGATGTCGTTAGCTCGTTGCCTAATAACCTTACTGGAGCTTTGGAACGTACAAAGTTATTACGGTGCAAAGCACTTAAAGATCTTAAACTAAAACTTACCCTTACCGAAACATTTCAAGAACTTGTTCATGAGGGCTGGTTAGTGCCCTTAAAGGACGGTACTTGTGATAATCGCAGCTGGTATCTCCCCTTTTTTGTTACCAAACAAAATAAACCGAGGATTTTTTCGATGGAGCAGCTACCTACGGGGGAGTAGCGTTAAATGATGCTGTGTTTGCTGGCACGAATTTCCTGAACAACTTAGTGAGCGTTCTTATCCGATTCCGATTGGGGAAATTCGCATGCATGGCTGATTTGAGCAAATGCTATTTTCAAATATCTCTGCCGGAAAGTCAACAGGACTTGTTTCGCTTAAATTGGTACACGGATAACCTTGGACGACTTGGACCGCGGGGAAATACAGCGCTATCGTTTTACAAGGCACGTTTGGGGAATAAACTCCAGTGCGTATATTGCCCTTCTTGCTATTGAACGTTTAATTCTCGAAAATCCTACTGCCGCTAGTCAACTGACATTGTCGATGGTTGAGAACAACCGGTACATGGACGACATGTTGATGACCTCTGAATCGTTGACTGACCTTGAAATGATTACTCGTGAATCAATGTCGCTCTTTGAGAGTAGAGGATTTAAACTGCGTAAATGGGTAGCAAACGGCCTGTCAAAGTCTATTTTATCAAACATTCCTCAGAGTGAACTCGGATCTAGTATTCGGGAGATCGATCTTGGCTCTCATCCTATGCCCGACTGCAAAGCTTTGGGTGTACTATGGGATGTAGAAAATGATTGTTTGAAGGTATGCCGAAACAGTGCATTATCGGAAGTCTCTACTAGAAGGGAAATGCTACGTATGCTTGCAAGTCACTTTGACCCCTTAGGCATCCTTGCTCCTTTCCTCTTAAAGGGAAAATTAATCCTCCAAAAGGTCACTTTGTTGGGTATCGGATGGGACAATGACCTACCTGGAGACGTTAAAAACGATTCGAAGAATTGGATTAGATCTATGGAAGCTGTTGCTAATTATTCCACCTCTCGTTACTGTTTTTCTGACGAGGTTGAAATTACGAATGGTGACAAGGTTATCTACCAACTGCATGGGTTTTGTGATGCTTCTAATCATGCGTTTTCATGTGTTGTATACTTGCGGCGTTTGGTTAATGAGAAGTCGAGCGTAGCCTTTATTCAAGGAAAATCAAAACTTGTGTCAGCCAATCAAACAAATTGGGTCATATCTCGTAAGGAACTGGAAGCTGCCAGACTGTGCGCAGACTTGATGCTTAGTGTTTCTCGTTCCCTGAAGTACCTCGATTGTCGGTGCCACTTCTGGACCGATTCGCAAGTAACTCTAAAGTGGATAGTGAACCCAGACCTTCATTTACCTCGATTCGTCAAACGACGGGTGGACAAAATACTCCTAGTTGCTCCAGCTGATGCTTGAAACTACGTCCATTCGTCAGTTAACCCTGCCGACGTGGGCACTCGGGAAGCTAGTGCGAAACACCCAAATTGTTATGCGCTTTGGCTGGATGGCCCAAAATTTCTGCTAGATGGAAGTTTGGAACTCGAGCCATCAATTCTCACAACGGTTGTACATAAAACTACTGTTAGTCACGAACCTTATAGCAAACGTAACACAGGCCTGGATCGACTAATTGCCTCTTCTCCTGATCTTTACACCTTAAAAAAGCGCGTTGGGTATCTCATCGCCTTTAAGCATTACTTGATGACTAAAAACAAAGGAATCGCATTTTCAAAACCTACTTTGGATGCCACCTTTCTGGACATGGCGCTGATGAATATAGTAAAATACGTCCAAAGTAACCTCTTTGGAGATGTTGTCGATCTGTTAAAGTCGGATACACCGGACGCCTTCGAATCCTTTTTGAAAAGTTTAGGTAAAGAAGGAAAAAATGCCGAACAATTGCGGCGGATTTCTGAATTGAAGTCTTTGCGAAATTTGCGTCCTTGCGTAGACGCCTCTTATTTGTTGCGGGTTGAAGGGCGGCTTGAGAATGCTGAACTTCCTCTTGACACGAAACACCCTTTAATTCTTCCCAGTAGGCATCCTTAAACTAGACTAATGGTGATTCAAGAGCATGTCGAAGCAGGACATGCTGGACCTTCGTATACTCTTATGAGAACGCGGCAACGATTCTGGATTGTTTACAGTATTTCTAGCGTAAAACGTTACTTGGGTGATTGTGGTATGTGTGCATTGTGCAAAGCCACTCCTGTTCGGCAATTAATGGCTGACTTACCGGCGTGTCGAGTTACTCCCACAAACAAGCCTTTTAAGTTTTGCGCCGCCGATTATTTGGGGCCGTACATATATCGTCAAAACAGAAGTAACTGCAAGGCTTGGGGATTGCTTTTCACTTGTTTGTGTACCCGATGTATACATGTCGAAATCGTAACTGGTCTAGATTTAAATAATTTCGTACTTGCCTTTTCGCGATTTACTAACCTCCGCGGGGAGGTTGACACTATGTACTCAGATAATGGGTCTACCTTTTGCGCCGCGGCTGAACAGCTTTCGACGTTGCTTGGCTCAACCGAATTTCATAACTCGCTTCGCAAACGCAACATCAACTGGGTAAGAATCCCACCTTACGCCCCTAGTCAAGGCGGAAGTTGGGAAAGCATGATTAAACTCTTTAAAAATCCTTTAGGTCACATCTTGGGTAATGCTCGTCGTAAGCCCTCACTTGTCGAACTGCAAACTTTCACTTCTGATGCGGTACGTATTGTTAATGATCGACCCCTGACTACGCTCAGCGACAAACCTAACGATTTAGCTCCTCTGACTCCCTCATTCTTCCTCGGGCAAAGGCTCGTTCCTAACACCCCGATCAGCGCTTTCCATAATCGAGGAGACCTTCGCCGAGACTTCATGTATAATGCTACGTTGGCACATAGATTTTGGTAAAGCTGGATCAAGGGATACCTTCCTACTTTGCAAGGCCGATCTAAAAGGAGGGTTACTCGAGAAAACCTTTCTACTGGTCAGTTGGTTTTAGTTGGAGATGCTACAGATATTTTCAAACGAGGGACATACCGCCTTGGACGTATTCATTGCGTGCATCCACAACAGCGTAAGGGGAAAGATATTGTTCGTAGGGCTACAATTGCCGTATTAAAGGATTCTGGTACCGGAGAGATTGAATACATCCTTCGTGACTTATCTAAGATAGCCCCGGTATAGCTTGTGTAGCGTGAATTATTATAGCGTAATCGCCTTTCGCTTGTTATGTATGGTGAACATTGTGCTTGTAAATATGCTCTGTGTATAGCTTTACTTTGGCGTAATACGAAATTTAGGCTGGAAATATATTATCTAGATAGCTAAAATTTTAGATTCGACTTCTTGCAAGTGCTAAATTATCTTTACGATATTTTAATTACCACGGTGCTTCCTGACTTGTTTGAAATTTCACTTTGCGTTGCCTTTCAAAGGGGCCGCTATGTCTCAGCACCGTAATTACCCTTTTTCTTCTTTTCTCGCGATTTTGTTTATAAACGCCGGCACAGTAGAAACTTTTGTTTTTAGTGAATTGTTATTAAGCAACGATGTAGTTTAAAATTTTTACTGCCTAGAATTACGACGTGGATAACCCTTGATTAGTTTTTACTGCTTTTACTATCGGTCATTTGCTCTGAAGTTTGTACATTAAAGAAATTTTGCTGAATTATTGGATTCTTTGTACTAGCTTTGGAAGGACAGCAGTGAAGGTCTCAGCGTTCCTCTGAGACTCTTTATTTTTAGCAAGTACCCCACGCCAGAATTTCAGATTTAAGCTGCAAATAGGCAAAACTACAATACAAAATAACTAATGTTTGTTGTTTACAAAGATTTTGGATTGGATTCAAGATGCATGAGCAAGTTGTTTCCTACATGGTATAAGTACTTTTTCCAGATCATATTCTCATCTGCAAGTATGCAAAACCTAAATATTTCACATAATTCTAATACAGAAACAACTACATACCACAATGTAAGGGCTTCCAATAACCAACTTTCCGGTTTTTGTTTGGTAATGTTTGGCATCAAGACGCTGATACAAAGTGATTATCACCATCAGCGAAGTCACCATGAGCAGCAGCAACCATTTTTTATTGATTTTCAAAAACCTTGCTGGAGCCAAGAGTTTCATTTGTGATTTAAAAACTGTAAAATTAACGTTTAGGCAGGGCCCGATCTGGCTGCTCTATGAGTTAAGTCACACTACACAAACACGTCGCCATCCTCTGCTTGAGAGAAAGCTTCTTGACGATTGTAATTGAGCAACTTGTGTTCAAACCAGCTTCGGGGCTACCAGTACTACTAGCACAGTGCATTTCTTCGCCAACCAACTCAACCAAGCAGAGGAAATTTCCGTACAGTGTCTTTTCTGAAGACAAAGTAGCGTAGCTATCGCGAGATTCAAACGAACAACTACTGTGCTGAAGGTAGCGGTTCGACCAACTCAACCACGTTGTCCACAATTTCTTTAGCCCTCGGATATTAAACGCTTGTCAAACGTGCTGAGCTAGATCTGTAGCTAAACGATAGGCATCATTTTTTACGGAGCAAGTTTCATGTAGATTATTTCTGTTGCGGTCTTTGCAATAATACGTTAGCTTTCTTTTTACGGCAGCATTCTGGGTAGAATAGCTTGTTTACACCAATACTTATATCAACTTACCCTACGGACAGAAAAGGATTATTGTTCTGAACAATTCCGATTCTATTCTTATCAGCGTCCAGACATCGGCAGCAACTCAACTTTCAGCGCATTTGTCTCAATCTATACGAATGCGTTTTTGATTTGTTGTGCTGACGACAAATCGCTCCAGGCAGAAAAATCCGGTTTGCAGTTGAGAGTGAAACATCAACTTGTTGCCTTTATTTCTCAGCACAACCAGCTGGAACTTCTGCTTTCAGCAATGTAAAGTGGCAGAAATTTTTCACAGCCATTTGCCTAGACAAAAAATGCCAATTTCAACCGAAAAGCTTTCACATGTTGGTACAAGTTATCTGCAGATACACTTTTGCTAAAATTTAAAATTTCATTTGTTTGTCTTTTCTAAAATGTCTGCTGTAAACATCAAGCCAAATTTAAATTCTTCGGAATCCATGTTGGTATCTAAGTCACTTTTTATTCCTTTCATATTAAGGAAAAAAGTATATCATCCTTCAAATCATAAACTCTCTTGAATGTCTACCAACACTTGGCCAGAGAACACTATTGCAACAAAGAGCATCTGAATATTCACTTTCAACATCCTCCCACAAAGTTTGAGATTGCCGATAATTTAAGGGATTTTGCCTTCATAATATATACAACTAATACAACAGGGTTGATAAAATGTTTCAAGTCTAATGCAGCTTAGTACAAGCTATCTTAGTGTATAATGGAATGACAAAGTGAAGCGACAAAAAAGATTTACTTCAATGCGCTTAACCAAACTAACCTTTTTTCAGTCAATAATGGAGCTCCATCGATTGTTATACAGGCCAATGTATTTCAAATCAGTCCATTTGCTTTCCAGCAATATATGACTTTAATTACTTAGCACTAACGAATAGTTTATAATGGCTGATCAAAAAACAGTTGTCATGCATCATGTTCTGTTTTCAGTTGAACAATTATCCAACTGGACCAGTGGTTCTCAACCTTTTTCGTGCCGTGGCCCACTTCAAGAAGCCACAAATTTTTGTGGCACACATTCAAAAAAATTTTGATGTGACGATTACGATGTCATTGGGATAAGCATTAGATATTATGACAGTGAAGTTGATCTCAAAAAAAAAAATGTCAGTGCCTCTCCAGCGCCGAGGACGGCCAGTTCACAACACGGAAGTGAAGCTGATCTCCAAAAAAAAGGTCGTTGCGCCTCTAGTTCACATGTGCTGGTCCGTATGGCTGTTCATATGGACCATTATTTCTCAACCTTATTCGGCATGCAAACCTATTTTTAAAGTACACTGACGTTCGTATACATGCTGTGGCCCATTAATGGGCCATGGCCCACCGGTTGTACTAGACCTAACAAACTTGCAATTGATAGACAAAGGTAGTTCTTCGGTAAATTTTGACTACTTTTCCTCACAAGCGTGGTTTTTTTGGCCTTATCTGTCGACGTTTTTTAAAAAAATCCATCAAAAACTGAAGTTTCCAAACGTTTATGAAATATAGTCTACAGTACATGTAAAAAACACGCAAAATTGTGACCCCTGCATTTCACAAAATTGCAGTTTCTACACAAACGACGAGATGGCGTAGTGGTTTAAGCGCTTCGCAGTCGGTAGACCTGGGGTTCAATCCCCTTGTCGAGTCATACTAAAAGACTTTAAAAAATGGTATCCACAGCTTCCTTGCATGGTGCTCGGCATTTAGGAGGAGGTTGTGGATAGAAAGCCGGCAAGTTCACTTGTTGTGTCCTTGAACAAGGCATTTAACGGAACGCCTCCGCCTTTATGTGGAAGACAGGTGGCCAAGCCTGGAGAGGGATGGGCTGCGCCAGGCGTCTCAGGCTAAGATTCGCTGCATGATGAACACAACCAAAACAAATTGGTCATCTGCAGCGCCCCAACGGCAATCGCCACGGGATGGAAAGAAGCACAAAAACTGAGTCCTTTGGTATATCATGGATCTTTGACATTTTTCATCAGAATACTCAAAAAAATTCATCGAACAGCGAAGTCTCTAAAAATTTATACATTTACTCCAAACAAAACATTTGGTGATCTCCCAAAATGGTCTGGCTTAATCCTTGGTAACAAAATATTAGTGTCGAGCTACTTATGTTCAAAATGTTGAAGCAATTTTCTTTGCAGTTGGGCGAGGCTAGCGCAGCCAGATGATTTGATATTTTTAACCTCGACATTACTAATGGGGGCGCCCGCTACTGCTATAACTCAACTGTGAGTGCTTCATTTCGAGTGAGTTTGCTCTTTGCTTGGCAGCGTTTATGCCAGGACCAAGAAACATGCACGCAGTCAAAGGCGTTAGCTCATACAAATTCGCCTATAGTCACGATAAAGTCGTAAGTAGTGGGCCCAATATTTAATGGCTTAATTATGAAACTACATATAAATTACCTTGACGCTCTACCACAACTTAGGTATGGTTTCAAGCACTTGCTAAATTCAACAGATAAAAGTCTGTTTAGTTCAAAAACGCCTATGGTGAAAACAGGACAAATAAGACGTTACCAGCACTCGATAAGCTTGGTAGACATTTAGTGGCTATGCACACCCGTCCACAATGTTCTTTTAATCGTTTGCGTTTCAAAAAAAGTTAATTTTTGCTAAAAGTAAAGGCTGATTTTCGTTTGGCGTAAATTGCCGGCGCAGCGTAAAAATTCTTTACTTTTTTATTCAATTTCATGCGCGAAGAGTTTTGCCCGTAGAATAACTTGAAATCAACCAACAAATTAAGAATATTTACGCTTCGCTGGCAAGTTAGGCTTGATGGAAACCAGCCTTTATTCTATAACATCTTGCTTTGTATCAACTTGCTTCAATCGGATTATTTATTTGTTTTTTAAGCTTGTTTTTTTCTTCAGTCTTGAATCCTTTTAGAAAGTAGTGTTACGTCATGATCTTAATTTGGGGTGGCGATTCTTCAATTGGTTATTAATTCGTTTAATTTACTTACAATTCTGATTCTTTTGGTAAAAAAGTTTGGAGTAAAGATTCTTCGGGTGGAAAATTGGGGTGAAAATTCTTCAGATGATCCCTCCAATCTTTTCTTTCCAACAAGCACAGCAAAGGAAATTCCATGAAGGCATTAAACTATGGTTTATTCCTTGCAGTATCAGCTGTGCAACCCATTCAATGGCCTATTTTAAATTAATTTACTTTTTCTGGAGTTTTGCTATTAGTCAAAAATTGAACTACCGGTAATAATTAAAATACTGCTAGTTGAGCTTCAATCGTTTTTGACAGTCGTGAGAGACAGACGTGTTTTTTCTAAGAAAAAAAGTACGATAATGACTAAAGGCAAACAAAAGTCTGACAATTGCAGCTGTAAAGCAAACAGTTTTACAGAAGATCGTCAGAAACTTCAAGAAATCAATTTTTCTTTTAAAAAGTTGCTGAAGGAAGTGACTAATTTAAAATATGAATTAGCTATTTATAAAAAAAGTTAACTGAAGTTAAAGGAGTAAATGAAGGACTAAAACAGCAACTGAATTTAACCCTTTATAATAAAACCGATGCACTAGAGCAATTTGGCCGGCGACAAAATCTAAGAATTCACAAGTGCCGGAATCGAATAGTAATACTGATGGTGGGGAGGAAATGGTATCAAAAATTGCAAAAGAAATGAATATAAATCTGATCGATATGGAAATGCAATGTGCGCACAGATTAGTTCGAAAAAGAAATGGAAAACCAAAACCTATAATAGTCAAATTTATGTTTCATAAAAAATGAAATCCATTTCTTTCCTCAAAAAAGAAACTAAAGGATAGTGTAAGATTTCCAAAACATTTATATATGTAGGTCTCCAGCAGCTATATGTGGTTGATGTAGGAAGAGGCCTTGCAGTTTTATTCGGATGAGAATCAGTTTTTAATAAAAATTCTCATAAGAAGATTTTGTCTGTAACAAAATATGGAAGAAATTTTTTTTTTTTATTCGCCATATTTATCCTTCATTCTCAAGAAATCGAATTGTATCGCTATATTTTGGATGGAACGTCCGCACTCGCTTGGGAGTTGCCATTTGCAATGTGTGTGGGCCACCTGGTTTCCACATAAAGGTGGAGGCGTCCCGTAAAGTGCCTTGCCCAAGGACACAACAAGCGTTCTCCACAACCTCCCCTTAAATGCCGAGAGCCAAGCAGTGAAGCTGTGGATACCATTTTTTTTTAAGTCTTTTGGTATGACTTGACAAAGGGATTGAACCCCAGGTCTACCGACTGCTAAGCGGACGCTCTAATAACTACGTCATCTCGTCGGTTGTCTATCTAAAATTCAATCCAACAAAAGAACGATTTTTGGCGGTGGTGAGAGTGCAGAGAGAGAAGATAAAAAGTGGGCGGAAAAAAGGATAAGAGGTTTGAAGGCGAGGTTGGGGTGCGAGTGCTGCATTAACATAAAGGGGCCAGATGGGCCAGATTGAGCAATGGAGGTATACCAGCAGGTGAAGTCCGAGGAGGAAGTCACAGTGCTGGTAGGTGTGGAATCTCCAAAAAAACAGGACGCAGCAGAGGGGTCAGCTCCAGGAGTGAGATCTGCCAAGAGTTCTGAATCTAGAGAAGGAGAGTAGTGAGCATTTTAAATGAACGGGTATGTGCAGCATTGCACTGACCTACCCCGCCAGGTCACATTTCCAGCGCACACTGAGCAGGGAAAGACAGGACAAGGGTTAGGATGAACGTTGCCGCTCATCAGGAGAAGGAAAAGAATGAATAGACGGGCAAGAAAAAGGCAGGAGAAGAGAGAAGACAGACCGATTTTAAAGAGGCTGCGCGCTACCCTTCTGCGGTAGTTTAGGGGGCTGCACAGCGAAAAAATGGTTTGTGTGAGGGTAGTGCCCGGGGTAACTGGGACCCTCAGGAAAGCCATCAGCTATTTTAACCCAACCCAAACCGGGTTGGGGACCGCATTACCACGTTGAGGCGGCTGTTGATTGTTGCAATTCAATTTTTACTGGCTTTACATGTATATACTATATATACGACAGAAATTTCGCACTTCACTATCCAAAAAGATCGAAGTCAATACGTGTTTTGGGGACGGATAGAAAGTCCGTAATAATGATTAGAGTTAAAGTTAACTCAAAGTCAGAGTTAGTTGAGGATAGAGAGGGAAAATCAGCGCTATACGGTGTAATTTGTTGTTGTGACGACAGGTTATTGTCGAGAGCTGAATATGTGGTCATACGGTTTAAATCTAAGAAGCATTAGGTTAACTGTTGTAAAAGTGGTTGTAAGTAGTGAAGGAACTTGTAATAACTGTCTGTTTGTTGAAATGTTTAATTATTTTTTGAATTGTAGTAACAAAATATTTGATTTTCTTGCAAGCAATTCGTGATTTCTAAATTTTTGTTAGTGGGGGTTCGGTGACAAACGCGAAAGTACATTAGGGATTCCGCGATGACAAAAAGATTGAAAAGCACTGTTCGACATTCAACACGAGTTCTAATGTCTAAGAAAAAGAAGCACAGAGTAGTTCGGAAAAATAAGCTCGAGCGAAGTAGGTAAAGTAATAGCAATAAATGAAGGTTTTTGTCTTTTCAAAATGATGAAGTGTAGAAGAAGACAGGGTACAGACCCACAAAAGTTAAAAAAATTGTCAACCGTCGTTTTTTTGTTTTTTTGTTAGTGGAAGCGGAAGCGGTTGACAAAAAACCGTTTCCACATCCATGCTTGAAACCTTCAGGTTTCCGGACTCAAACATAGAGCCATTGTTCGTTACAACCATACAACTGCTTTGAACTACAGTTTCACCTCGTTTACTCGGACAGCTGGGGGGGAAGGGTGTCCGTGTTAGCCAATTGTCCGACTTAACCGACGGCCTATAGGCCATAGCTTATAAACATGCCTAGGGTAACGAAGTTTAGTTAAAAATCCCGTTATTATATAGGCTATTTTTGTTTTGCTGCATTTACCTTCACAACATGTAAAAAAGCAGATTTATTTATTTATTTATTCATTTATTTTTGTTTATTCAAATAAATCACCTGACGAAGGCTACGTTGGGCTAACCTAGCCTAGCAAACAAACCTGTACCGATATCGACTGTTATTATCGACTATTACCAAGGTTATTTTCTTTTACCTTACCTTCACAACAAGCAAATATTTAATGTACAGTACAACTGCACACTATAAATGAGATTTATTTGCCAAACATTTTTAAAGTTTTCAAACATTTTTTTTTCTGAATCTTGGAATGTTTTTCCATTTTTTTTCTCGGTCATGGTCCGAGTTAACCGATATCCGGCTGAACAGGGTCCGTGTTAACGAGGTGCAACTGTATATGAAGTGCTTACTTAACTATTTACATATTTTTAGGCGAAGCACCTTGATAGTAGAGCATTTGTTTTCGAGCAAAATGACCATCTAACATCATTCATTGTAAATGTATTTCAAAATTTTATATGTGTGATATTACTATTAGATGGTCATTGCCTAAAGAGGCGAATAGCGGCAGCGTCGCTACTACAACAAGCAATATTTGATTGTGTCTTCGCCTTTGGTCTTGGTTTACAGTTTTTAAACATTTCATCAAACTGATAAATCTATCCACTGTTGAATGTTGAATGTTTTGTTCTACCGAAGCCGAATTTGAGCGGGGCGGAAAGATAATAGTGTGATGGCTCCTATGCTGGAAGACTCTCTTAGGTTTCTTTTTAAATCTAAGACACAAGGCTTGATGATGAGCAAAAATGAAAGTAAAAAACAAAAATTAGGGACAGAAAGTGTTGGGCAGGAAAGTAAAAATCAATTGCACAAGTTGAGATGGAAAAAAAAGAAATGAAGGTTGAATCGAATGATTTAAAATGGCTTTAACAGTATCCGCAGACAATGGCACTTTGCTGATCTCCTTAACTTCCTTTGGTCCAAGCATTAATCGAACAATTTCTGGGCATGCTGGTTTTAATAAAGTTTCGCCAAGATTATGCGGTTTTTTTTTTTGACGTGCAATGAATTTAGCGACCTGATAACTGGATTCTAATGCTTTTTCTGAGACTGTAAAAGATAACTTCATAAAAACTCTTGCTTTTTACTTTGACTTAACATCCGCTGGAAATAATTTTTGTTCTTGTGTGCATGAACGGCATGTTTCATGTTTAAGTGGCACATAAGTTTACTAGGAACCATTGCTTCATTTGCGAGTTGCTCCCCACAAACAATACAGAGTGGTTTTAAAATATCTTCGTTACCACACCAAGAAAGTCCATACTGATTGTAATCTTCGCTTATATTGTCTTTTGACAATTTTTTTGTTTCTTTACAACGTTGCTTGTGCTAGGTACATTTTCTTGCTCATTATTGCATTTTTCCAATGTTCTTTTCAGAAATTTATCCATTTTGCTAAACTTTAAAGTACCTTGACTTTTAATTAACAGCCAGTTACCACTGACTCTGCAAACGCACTCTTTATTTCCTTTACTTAGATTGTAAGTGCTCTGTTTTGCCTCGCAAATAGAAAGGTGTGGATGCGAAAATGCATCGCGTATATCTCTTATTACGTCACAAATGCACAGTGGGGAGTCTGGAATTTGGATTTTTGTGGTTAAAGCAGGTGGAATAACGTTCGAAATTTCAAAGCATGAAAAGTATTTTGTAAAAAGAAGAGAAAGTTTAGTTACTCTGCGGCACACCTGACATCGTCTCAAGGCACACATGTTGCGGAGCACTGACCTAAGATACAGACAAGCGCTGTTAGAAATACGTAAACAACGTGCCACTCGCATTAGTTGGTGATGAAATATTAGGTTTTCTATTCGCTACCACCCCATACTAAAACCAGAATAAGCTCATAAACGGTCAACAGGCCTATTTAAAACCACAAATAAATATGAGATCAATTAGCAAAATCGTCACATAACCATTAACAAGAAACGAGAGTGGCATACAAATCGATCAAAGTAAGGACGTAAAGTAAAGAGAAAACAATTTGCCGTATTAATTTATAAATAATTCACTCTACCAAACTTACGGTTTTTTTCCATCAAGGATTGAACGTAATTGAATACAATTAGTGAAATGCAAAAACGATTTGATCAGTCATCACATATTACAAAACATCTCTATTCCTCACTGATTACAAATGACGATCAATTAAATGAGGCGGCAAACATAACAGCTTAAAAGGGGAAAGTTTTCGAACAATTATGATATCAAGAACAATAACAGTTACTTTACTGAAGGAGAAAACAACTGAACCAACGACAGGGCACATAAATCACGTTAACATCATTTATGTTCGCTATCAAAATGAAGGTGGATAATTTTCCTGCCTGCTGCTGTACTCACTATATGCTTAACCATGTTGTTGTTGTTGTTGTTGTTGTTGGTTTCCCGACCCCTTCCGAGGTATGGGCGCATGGCGGAAGACCATGGAGCCCCAGAAGCCGGGCAACTCTCCAGGGTCTGGACTAGAGGTCGTAAAGAGACAGAGATTCGCCAAAGAGTGAGCGGCGCAAAGAGTTCGTAATTGGACAGTGCAGAATGAGATGAGAGGTGTCCTGGGACGAGTGTCCACAGGCGCTGCAGGAAGGATTCTCGATTCTGCCAATCCTAGTAAGATAAGAACCTAAAAGAAGGCTGTGTCCGTTGCAGCAAAGACGAGAGAGCATACAGCGGGCATGACAAGGGAGCACATGTTCCGCGGTGGAAATCGAGGGAACCTGTGTGTCGAAGAATTTCGATGAGACAGTACGCCTCCAGAGTGGATACGAGAGATAAGAGGAGAGAGACCACAAGGGATAATGGAGGGCGCGAGTAGCGCTCCCCGTCTGGCCAGCTCATCAGCCGCGTCGTTTCCCGTGAGAAACGAGTGTCCGGGGACCCATTGTAGTCTGATAGAACAGGAGAGAGAAGACAATCCTTGCCAGATCTGTCCCAGAGTTTCAGGTAAAAGAAAACACCGAGGGGAAGACAGAACGAGAGTCAGAGAAGAGAAGAGAAATGACAGACTTGTTGGTGCTGCCGAGACCAGCAAAGAGCGTGCAGAATGGCGCAGGCTTCAGCGGAAAAACTTGAGCATACTGGGCCTGCCGAGAAGGAAAGAGTGGCCTCAGTGCCACAGAGAGAGCAGTTGGCAAGAACGCCGGAGCTGCCCTTGCCAAAAGGAAAAGGAACAGAGCCGTCTGTCCAAAGCACCAGATCATGAGGGAGGAGAGAGTCAAGATGGGCGAGAGCCGCACCTTGGTGAGAGAGTGGAGGATCAGAGCGAGAGCATGGAGTGGAGAGGGTGGACTCCACGATGAACAAGGGCAGATTCCAGGGAGCAAAGGGAGGGCAAACAAGAAGAGCCTCCCTAGGAGAAGTAGAAGGAAGCACGAGCGGGTGAGTGGACACAAAAGCTCTTCAGGACGATCTGCAGAGTCTTGGCTTCACTCCTAGTCTGGCCAATCCTGAAATAGAAAAGAAGGTTGGGAGACGAAGAGCCCGCTTATAAGAAAAAAGAGAGAAGTGAGTCAGAGTGACTCGTAGGGGAAGTAAAGAAGCCTCGGTGAGTAGTAGAGGGATAGGAGAGGACGAGAGGCAGCCGGTGATGGCGCGACTGGCCGCTCGGTGGAGGCGTTCCAATTTGGTAAGATTGGTAACGCCTGGGAAAGGAAACCATCTGGATGAAGCATAAGTGAGAGGGGGCCAAAGAAAAGCTTTATACAGAACAGAAAGGGACTCCTTAGAGGGGCCCCATGAGGAAACAGAGATACAGCGTAAGGCCTTGAAACGTGGGAAAAACTTGGCCTTCAGCGAAGATACATGCTTAGAAAAGGAAAAAGTGCGGTCGAAGGTGACCCCAAGAAAAGTTGGAGTTGGATTGAAACGGATGTGGGAGCCAAGTAAGAAGAGGTTGGGCTGGAGATTAGCTTGGTGGGGATCCACTGAAAAGAAGGAGGCCTCACATTTGCTCGGATTGAGAGGAAGACACCAGTACTCAGACCAGCGGTCCAATTGAAACAGAGCTCCTTGTGTGGCCTCCATCGCAGTGGGGACCGAAGGGGAAAAGGACCAAATGGCCAGATCGTCAGCATAAAGAGAGCAGCTGACGGAAGAAGGCAGAGAGACCGGAAGATCATTAATGAAGAGAGAGAAAAGTACAGGGCCAACAACGGATCCTTGCGGAAAACCTCGACGAACTCGAAAGCACCGGCTTTTGTGATTTTGATAAACCACACAAGCGCGCCTATCAGAAAGGAAAAGATTGAGTCCAACGAGCAAAGCAAGGAGGGAGGCCAGCCGAAATTAGTTTGTGGAAAAGGGCGGGATGCCAGACAGCGTCAAAAGCTTTCGAGATATCGATAGTAGACAGGATCGTCCGAGAGCCCGACCTGGATTTGTTAAACCCATCCGAAATAGACTGAGAAAGGTACAGAATTTGATCAAGTGTAGACCGACCAGGGCGGAAACCGGCCTGGCGGGGGGAAAGAATGGAATTGGACTCCAGAAAGAAGAGTATACGGGATAGATTGCGTTCAAAAAGCTTTGAGACGCAGGAGGTAAGAGAGATAGACCGAAAGGAAGCAGGAGAGTCGAGAGGTTTTCCCATCTTGTGTATAGAAATAATAGAAGATGCCTTCCAGATGGAAGGAAAGGAATGCGAAGACCAGGAAAGATAAAAAATGTGAAGAAAATTCATGCCAGAGCAAGGAAGATGCTTTAGCATGGAATAGGCAACTTTGTCTGGGCCAGTGGCAGTGGACGAGGTAAAGTTGGAGGCAGCACCAAGAAATTCAGCGGGAGGGAAAGGAGAGCAAAAGGACGAGTGAGACTCCTCAGAGCACGTGGCTCGGCGGAGCTCAGAGAGGTAGCCTCTGGCTTAGAAACGGAAAAGTGAGATCTCAGGTAAGCGGCATAGACCGAAGCCGATTTCCTGGGAGGAGAACAGTTAGGAAAGTTAGGAGAGGAGGAAGACGAGGAAGGAAAGCCAGCGATAGAGCGAAGAAGAGAGTATACAGTTTTTGGGTATGATTTGAGTGAAGAAGAAGAGCAAGTCGTCTGCCATGCCTCAGTCTTGGCCTTGGCGATGACTGACGAGGCGCGTCGAGAACCAGAGATGTAAGCCTGGCAATCTTTGTCACTTCTGTGAGTGGCAGCGAAGGCTTTGCGTCTTTCACTAACCGCTTCTTCCACCTCAGCAGACCACCAGGCTTTAGGAGGGCGTTTGATGCAGCCGAAAGGAACGGAAGATTTGGCCGCATTCAGTGCCAGAGAGGTAAAGAGAGCAGCAGTAGAGGAAAGACAAAGAGACGAGTATTCCTTTGCAGGGGGACAGTGAGAGTCAAAGTAGGAGGCAAAGCCATCTCAGCGAGCTTTCTGAAAATTGAAGGAAGGAGGACGCTCGTTGGGGCGATAGACCGGAGAGAGAGGGACAGATAGTAAAATATGTAGATGATCAGAAGCCAGGTCCTGAAGCATCTCCCAGGAGTAGAAAAGGGCGATAGAGGAGGGAGCAAAGGAGATGTCAGGGGAAGAGCCACTGCCAAAGGAGCGATGGAGAAGAGTAGGTATATCGAGGTCATTGAGGGGGAGACGGTCAGAAGAAATGACCCAGTCGAATACTTCCTCCTCACGGAGATCAGAAGCACCTTTTGAGTCCCGCAGGAGGTGATGGCAATTGAAGTCCCCCAGAATGAAGAGATTTCTGGAGGAGAGAAGAATGGAGGGATAAAAGAAATTGGTTCTGCCATCCGTCGGAGAAGAGCGAATAGAGGGAGCATACACATTGAGAAATGACACTGAGGAGGAGTTGTTAAGAGAGATGTTGATCCCTACATAATCAGAGTAGAGATCAAGCGAAGAGAGAGAGGAGGTAGAAAGTTCAGAAAATGATAGGCCCTATCTAACGAAAATGATAACGCCGCCGCTGGCGTGCGTGGCATCAGGAGGAGAGAATGCCAAACCGGGGGTGGGTGCGATCAGAACGCAGAGCAGAGAATCCAGGAATCCGGAAAGAGGAAGATGAGTTAAGATTGAATTCCTGAATGCAGACAAGGTCGACAGGATGGGACAAAAGAAAATAAAGTAGCTCAGTGCTTTTGGATCGGAGACCGCCAACATTCCATTGAAGAACTCTGAAGGAGTCAGGGAAGAAGAAGAACAGCAAGGGGCGGTGGAGAGAGTGCAGAGGGAGAAGATGCAAAATGGGCGGAAGGGGATAAGAGGTTTGAAGGCGAGGGTGGGGCGGAAGCGCTACATTAGCAGAGGGGTCAGATTGAACAGTCGAGGTATACAAGCTGGAGGAGTCCGAGGAGGAAGTCAAGGTACAAGATTTTCAATTCCTCTTCCGTTGAAATCATTGCATTAAATAAAATTTCAAAACACAATATATTTTAAAAAACGGCGGGAACTTAGTTGCTAATATATAGCATTTACAATTTTGAAGTTTTGTTGTTCCTCTTTTTGGATTTTGTTTCGGCATTTTTCTCTTCGCAGTTTGCTACGATCAATCATAAAATTTTTGTCATCATCAGTTACCATGCCAACATCAATCAAGACACTGTTAGCAACTGCAGCTGCTGCTCTATCCGATAATTGATATCGTTCACACATTTAGACCACTTTCTGCGATTTTTAGAAGCTACCGGTATGCTTGATGATTCTACTACAAACTCAGCAGAAGTAAATGACTGCGAAGAGTCTCTGTAATGTGTACATGTTGATTTAGACTCAAATACAAAATCTGCAGCTGATTCAGTTTCCATCTCACTGTATTTCATTTTTGAATGACGTATGAGCTGTTTGTCAGATGATGTCCACGGCAAAGGAAGATCCACTCATTTTGCTACACGTGGCACTTTTTGATCATCATAAAAGCTATAATCCTCATTAATCATTCACAACTTATACTCTATCTCCAAACATCTTCGCTGTTCAGTGTTGTCGCAAAAACATCAAACAACTCATCAACAGTTGATAAGAATTCTGCTTCTTTTTCCAAAAAACTTGCAACGTTTTTTTTGGGGCCACCGGTCAAGTTTGATGAAAGTAGCTACCAATGACTGCAATTTTTTAATATCGTAAGGCCATGAAAAAGATAAACGTTACATCATACTCATCGGCCATAAATTTCATTGGCTAGGCCTACATCATTTGCTGCATCTGCTGTAAGAAAGTTTCGAAAATGAAAGACTCTCTTCAAAACTTGGCGTTTTGTGGGCAGTACACCAGGTGGAAAGTTTTCACAGCCGGCAAAGGTGGTGTCACTATGCAAAATTTTAACGATTTCTTCACTTTATCTGGTCTTCATTCTTGTTCAGCGGCTGCGCAAGTTTGCTTCAATAAACAAGATCTCACTTTTAAAATCAAAATATCAATATACTGGAATCTAAATGGTAAATCACAAGATATCTACAAAAAAAGAAAAGTTTTGACCAATTTTTTTATGAATAACTGCAAAAGATCGAATCATCAATTGTAACTTTTTTGTGATAGTGATAGACTTAACTTCTTCTAAGCACTTATTCAAACATGGCAATTCTGCAAATTTTGAGCCAAAAACCAAGTCTCTACGATGAGTGGTTTGTGAGTTATGACGTTTTGAGGCAATTTTAGCCAAGCACAAAAACTTGGGCTAGCAACCTCCCAAAGCCAATTTTTTTCGAAGTTTTGGGGTATTTCTCAGGAGTTGGAACTATACTTTTTTCGATTTCAAAAAGAAAATTTTTTTCATTCCACCCTACTTTGCAATACTCCCAAAAAATAGGAGCAAGTAAAGATTGTCCTGTTTTTTGCAACAAAATATAATTGGCATCTAGCTAATATGATCTGAATGTAGAAGCTATTTCCTTTGCGTTTGGGTGAGGGCGGCCACAGCAGCCAGCTGATTTCATATTCTTAACCTCGACATTATTAATGGGGCCCCTGCTATTGCTATAACTTAACTGAGTGCTTCATTTCGGAATAGTTTGCTTTTTGCATGGCGGCGTTTATACCAGGGCCAAGAAACGTGCCGCAGTTAGAGGCGTTACTGTATATTAATTCGCCTACGGTAACAAAAAAGTCGTAAGAACAGTCCCAAGATTTATCGGCTCAAAACGCGCTGTTAAATGGTATAATTTTCTGTTCACTCACTTTGTGTTTTAGTACGGAACGACAGAATAGTTCACTGATACCAAGCAGAACATTGTGTTTACGAGCATCCGTAGTCACCTTTTTGGCAGTAGGCCTGCGCGAGGCGCGCGTTGTTTGAATTGATTTGTTGGCTTTCCTGACTCACCGTCATGATAAACCGCAATTCGGATTAACGAGGGTCAAGCATCTCCACTGTACAATCTGGCCCTCCTCTACTGATGCTGCACTCTCGCGTCACCCTCGTCTCCAAACCTCCTATCCCCCTTCTGCTCATTCTATATCTCCATTCTCTGCCCCTTCACCACAGTCCCTTGCTCCTGGCCGTCTTTCTACGCCTCCTGCTGGGGGTCTTCGAGCCAGGAGCACTGAGCTACTTCACTTTCTTTTGTCCCATCCTGTCGATCTTGTCTGCATTCAGGAATTCAATCTTAACTCATCTTCCTCTTTCCGGATTCCTGGATTCTCTGCTCTGCGTTCTGATCGCACCCACCCCCGGTCTGGCATTCTCTCCTCCTGATGCCACGCACGCCAGCGGCGGCGTTATCATTTTCGTTAGATAGGGCCTATCATTTTCTGAACTTTCTACCTCCTCTCTCTCTTCGCTTGATCTCTACTCTGATTATGTAGGGATCAACATCTCTCTTAACAACTCCTCCTCAGTGTCATTTCTCAATGTGTATGCTCCCTCTATTCGCTCTTCTCCGACGGATGGCAGAACCAATTTCTTTTATCTCTCCATTCTTCTCTCCTCCAGAAATCTCTTCATTCTGGGGGACTTCAATTGCCATCACCTCCTGCGGGACTCAAAAGGTGCTTCTGATCTCCGTGAGGAGGAAGTATTCGACTGGGTCATTTCTTCTGACCGTCTCCCCCTCAATGACCTCGATATACCTACTCTTCTCCATCGCTCCTCTGGCAGTGGCTCTTCCCCTGACATCTCCTTTGCTCCCTCCTCTATCGCCCTTTTCTACTCCTGGGAGATGCTTCAGGACCTGGCTTCTGATCATCTACATATTTTACTATCTGTCCCTCTCTCTCCGGTCTATCGCCCCAACGAGCGTCCTCCTTCCTTCAATTTTCAGAAAGCTCGCTGAGATGGCTTTGCCTCCTACTTTGACTCTCACTGTCCCCCTGCAAAGGAATACTCGTCTCTTTGTCTTTCCTCTACTGCTGCTCTCTTTACCTCTCTGGCACTGAATGCGGCCAAATCTTCCGTTCCTTTCGGCTGCATCAAACGCCCTCCTAAAGCCTGGTGGTCTGCTGAGGTGGAAGAAGCGGTTAGTGAAAGACGCAAAGCCTTCGCTGCCACTCACAGAAGTGACAAAGATTGCCAGGCTTACATCTCTGGTTCTCGACGCGCCTCGTCAGTCATCGCCAAGGCCAAGACTGAGGCATGGCAGACGACTTGCTCTTCTTCTTCACTCAAATCATACCCAAAAACTGTATACTCTCTTCTTCGCTCTATCGCTGGCTTTCCTTCCTCGTCTTCCTCCTCTCCTAACTTTCCTAACTGTTCTCCTCCCAGGAAATCGGCTTCGGTCTATGCCGCTTACCTGAGATCTCACTTTTCCGTTTCTAAGCCAGAGGCTACCTCTCTGAGCTCCGCCGAGCCACGTGCTCTGAGGAGTCTCACTCGTCCTTTTGCTCTCCTTTCTCTCCCGCTGAATTTCTTGGTGCTGCCTCCAACTTTACCTCGTCCACTGCCACTGGCCCAGACAAAGTTGCCTATTCCATGCTAAAGCATCTTCCTTGCTCTGGCATGAATTTTCTTCACATTTTTTATCTTTCCTGGTCTTCGCATTCCTTTCCTTCCATCTGGAAGGCATCTTCTATTATTTCTATACACAAGATGGGAAAACCTCTCGACTCTCCTGCTTCCTTTCGGTCTATCTCTCTTACCTCCTGCGTCTCAAAGCTTTTTGAACGCAATCTATCCCGTATACTCTTCTTTCTGGAGTCCAATTCCATTCTTTCCCCCCGCCAGGCCGGTTTCCGCCCTGGTCGGTCTACACTTGATCAAATTCTGTACCTTTCTCAGTCTATTTCGGATGGGTTTAACAAATCCAGGTCGGGCTCTCGGACGATCCTGTCTACTATCGATATCTCGAAAGCTTTTGACGCTGTCTGGCATCCCGCCCTTTTCCACAAACTAATTTCGGCTGGCCTCCCTCCTTGCTTTGCTCGTTGGACTCAATCTTTTCCTTTCTGATAGGCGCGCTTGTGTGGTTTATCAAAATCACAAAAGCCGGTGCTTTCGAGTTCGTCGAGGTGTTCCGCAAGGATCCGTTGTTGGCCCTGTACTTTTCTCTCTCTTCATTAATGATCTTCCGGTCTCTCTGCCTTCTTCCGTCAGCTGCTCTCTTTATGCTGACGATCTGGCCATTTGGTCCTTTTCCCCTTCGGTCCCCACTGCGATGGAGGCCACACAAGGAGCTCTGTTTCAATTGGACCGCTGGTCTGAGTACTGGTGTCTTCCTCTCAATCCGAGCAAATGTGAGGCCTCCTTCTTTTCAGTGGATCCCCACCAAGCTAATCTCCAGCCCAACCTCTTCTTACTTGGCTCCCACATCCGTTTCAATCCAACTCCAACTTTTCTTGGGGTCACCTTCGACCGCACTTTTTCCTTTTCTAAGCATGTATCTTCGCTGAAGGCCAAGTTTTTCCCACGTTTCAAGGCCTTACGCTGTATCTCTGTTTCCTCATGGGGCCCCTCTAAGGAGTCCCTTTCTGTTCTGTATAAAGCTTTTCTTTGGCCCCCTCTCACTTATGCTTCATCCAGATGGTTTCCTTTCCCAGGCGTTACCAATCTTACCAAATTGGAACGCCTCCACCGAGCGGCCAGTCGCGCCATCACCGGCTGCCTCTCGTCCTCTCCTATCCCTCTACTACTCACCGAGGCTTCTTTACTTCCCCTACGAGTCACTCTGACTCACTTCTCTCTTTTTTCTTATAAGCGGGCTCTTCGTCTCCCAACCTTCTTTTCTATTTCAGGATTGGCCAGACTAGGAGTGAAGCCAAGACTCTGCAGATCGTCCTGAAGAGCTTTTGTGTCCACTCACCCGCTCGTGCTTCCTTCTACTTCTCCTAGGGAGGCTCTTCTTGTTTGCCCTCCCTTTGCTCCCTGGAATCTGCCCTTGTTCATCGTGGAGTCCACCCTCTCCACTCCATGCTCTCGCTCTGATCCTCCACTCTCTCACCAAGGTGCGGCTCTCGCCCATCTTGACTCTCTCCTCCCTCATGATCTGGTGCTTTGGACAGACGGCTCTGTTCCTTTTCCTTTTGGCAAGGGCAGCTCCGGCGTTCTTGCCAACTGCTCTCTCTGTGGCACTGAGGCCACTCTTTCCTTCTCGGCAGGCCCAGTATGCTCAAGTTTTTCCGCTGAAGCCTGCGCCATTCTGCACGCTCTTTGCTGGTCTCGGCAGCACCAACAAGTCTGTCATTTCTCTTCTCTTCTCTGACTCTCGTTCTGTCTTCCCCTCGGTGTTTTCTTTTACCTGAAACTCTGGGACAGATCTGGCAAGGATTGTCTTCTCTCTCCTGTTCTATCAGACTACAATGGGTCCCCGGACACTCGTTTCTCACGGGAAACGACGCGGCTGATGAGCTGGCCAGACGGGGAGCGCTACTCGCGCCCTCCATTATCCCTTGTGGTCTCTCTCCTCTTATCTCTCGTATCCACTCTGGAGGCGTACTGTCTCATCGAAATTCTTCGACACACAGGTTCCCTCGATTTCCACCGCGGAACTTGTGCTCCTACGTCATGCCCGCTGTATGCTCTCTCGTCTTTGCTGCAACGGACACAGCCTTCTTTTAGGTTCTTATCTTACTAGGATTGGCAGAATCGAGAATCCTTCCTGCAGCGCCTGTGGACACTCGTCCCAGGACACCTCTCATCTCATTCTGCACTGTCCAATTACGAACTCTTTGCGCCGCTCACTCTTTGGCGAATCTCTGTCTCTTTACGACCTCTAGTCCAGACCCTGGAGAGTTGCCCGGCTTCTGGGGCTACATGGTCTTCCGCCATGCGCCCATACCTCGGAAGGGGTCGGGAAACCAAAAACAACAACCTTCAGACGAATTGGTTTGGCTGCGCTTTGCATTAGACCATTGTGTTGCTAGGCAACCAAAAGCGTGCCACAAAAACTTTTTTGTTTTTTTCTCTATCAAGTCAAGGACAACAAAATACTGAAAAAATTGCAATTAATTTGTTAGAAAAATTTTGAAAATCGATTTGAGAAAAAGGGGTCACAAAACCAAGAAGTCACAAAAGCATAGTACAGGCATAGTGATGATACCTTGAGCTTTTAATGTGAAATCTCATTGCACCCCCTCAATGCTTAAAAGTAAACTTATAAAATTTTTTTTGAAAGGAAAGAGGTAAGGCTTTTTTATATTGGTGCGACGTGTTTTCGGTCGCACACCTCCCCTACTATCTTTGTACCGATACTATTGCCTTTACTATGTCTACTATACCTATTTATAACCATCCCGAGCCGCGCCTTAGTGCTAAGAGAGTTGAACATAAAACAAAGCTGTCTTCGCGATGCGTGCTACGAGAAAACTCCTCAGATAATTACGCGCAAATTATGACAAACATTTAATGACAAGCGTTGAACGAACAATGATCGTTGAAAAAGAGACCCGCACAGATGCAGCGGGGAGGTGACGCCACTCAACATTAGTGGCACGGCGCTGAAAAAAGCCGCAATTCAATGACGTTCAACTAGTATCGGTATCCTCGTCCCATTCCAGGAGGAGGACCGCCCATACCGGGCGGGGGACCGAAACCACGAGGAGCCATGGACCCTGGAACAGGCCCTCCTAGACCATGCATTGGGCCTTGCAAACCAGGAGCTGGACCGCCAGGACCACCCATACCTCGACCAGCGGCACGGCCATGACCAGGACCACGACTTGGACCTCCAGGCGCACCCATTCCTTTCTGCAACAGAAGAATTTTAATCCCAATGTGTCTTGCAATGAATGAAATCAACTCACCCCCACGTATCTTGCAACGAATAAAAATAACTCACCCCAGAAGGCGGAGGACCTTCAACGGACATTGATACGAGGTGTTCACCACGGAGAAGAACAAGCCCTAACGTACGCTTTTCTTCACGATCGGCGGAACCTTTTTTGGGCCGAATGCGTCGGAACTCATCGCAATCAACAAGAATTAGATTCATATGTTTATCGAAGGCTTTAAAGGTTCCGATGAAAGTCCGGCCGTCCTAAAACGTTTCCTTGGTAACAGCAATCAATACGATACCTGTGTTAGGATGCGGGTATATTGTGTATACACAATATACGTTTTGGTCCGCATATGTTCTCACGCAATTTTGTATGAAAATTTTCATCTGCTTGGATATTTATGATGCTTTAAAGCAGGGGCGCACAACATAAGACCCGCAAACCCACTTGGTGCGGCCCGTGAGATGATTACCAAACATTGTTTAGACCGGAGTCGAAGTGGCAGGCGAGGCGATAACTCATTGCATGCTAAAAGTGACAAATCGTTTTTTTTTCTTTCTTTGTCTGCCGTACGTCCCCCGTCCCGATTAAGTCGTGTGCAAGGCAATAACAGGACCTCCATAGGTACAATCATTGGCGCGCGCGACGGCGGATGGGGTGGGTAGCTTACCTTCCAAAGGTGTGATGAGGTTGAAACTTTTAAAAACTTAATTACAATCTGTCGTTGCTTAACTAGTGTTGTTGGGACATTTAGAGTGAAAAGCATAAACTTTTTTGCGTCTTCAGCGCGAAAAGATAAAAATAGCGAGTTTTTGTCGTTCGCAATTCGATGGTGCACTTTTTCAACGAAAATACCAAAAGAATTTTCTGTGCCTTTGGCGTGCGATTACAACTGACCCCTAGGCATGCCGTACGTAACTTTCCCCACTGCCGCACTTCACTAATAAGTAATCTTAAGATGTTATTCAAATCAGATAGTACAGAATAATACCATTAGTTTTTATCACTTGAAGCTATTAACAATTGGTAAAGTGGCGATCTGTGGTTTTGAACTCGCCGACTTACGATTTCGACCAATTTTTAACGGGAGCGTAACGGGTTAAAATAGCCGGAAACAGGGAAATGAGCTTTTACAAAAGAAAAGTTCTCACTGTTGTTTTGAGCAAAAAATAGGAAGATAATCACTTTCAAAACGTTAATCCAAAAAAGCAACATCAAAATGCACCCAGCAGAAAATATTTTTGGTTGATGTGTCCTTTTTACTGCTTTCAGTTGTGCACCCGTTATATAGAACATGTTGTTGCTCGAACATCGGATTTTGTCCGCAAAATAGATCTACGTATCGAAAATATAGAGGTGTTTAGAGACAAAAACAAACCAAAAAATTTTTGTTGAAAAAACAGGATGTTTACCCAACAAGGTAGTGTGTACCACCACCTAAATCTCTTCCGTACAACAGTGCATGAGAACAAAAACGTATACTTTCTACAACTGTACGTCACCGGCACGATGCGCAGTGCGTCCGCTTCACAGTCGGTAAGGCTGGGGTTTATTTCCCAAGTCGAATCATACCGAAAGACTTCAAAGAATGGTATTCACAGCTTCCCTGCTTGGCGCTCAGCAAAATAGGAATAAAGTGGAGAATAAGCTTGCTTGTTGTCTCATTTCTCCATCTTTATGTGACAGACAAGTGGTGGGGTAAGCAGTCTACCCGTCGTGGTGGCCCCAGTCTAACTTAAGACTTGCATACCAAGCATGAGCGCTAACGCAGTGTATATACATCTTAATGTATAATGCTCATAACAAATACTTAAACAACGAAGAACTATACGTCTACCTTGAAGAACTGCACCAATCAACAGCCGCCTCAACGTGATGGTGCGGTCCCCGGCCCCGTTTGGGATGGGTCAAAATGACTGTTGGCCTTCCCGAGGGTCCCGTTACCCCGCGAACTCTCCTTCATTTTTTCGCTATGCTGCCCCCTGAACGACCGCAGAAGGGCAGCACACAGCTTCTTTAAAATCGGTCGCCTGTTTTCTCTTTTTCTTTTTTCCTGCCCCTCTCTTGCCCTTCTTCGTCTCCTCATTATCCTCCTTTTCTTGATGAGCGGTAACGTTCATCCTAACCCTGGCCCCATCTTTCCTTGCTCTGTGTGCGCTGGAAATGTGGCCTGGCGGGGCAAGTCAGTGCAATGATGCGCTTGCTCCAAATGGGTCCATCTAAGGGGCTCACAACTTTCTTTATCCAAATTCGAAACTCTTGACAGCTCTCACTCTTGGAGCTGCCCCCCTGCCGTAACACTGTGACTCCTCCCTCTCGGACTCCTCCGACACGTATACTTCCACTGTGGAATCTGGCCCCCCTCTACTGATGCTGCACTCTCACGTCACCCTCGTCTCCAAACCTCCTATCCCCCTTCTGCCCATCTTATATCTCCTTCCTCTGCCCCTTCACCACCGTCCCTTGCTCCTGACTGTCGTTCTGCACCTCCTGCCTTCTATCCTCTCCCTGACTCTCTCAGGGTTCTTCAATGGAGTGCTGGAGGTCTTCGAGCCAGGAGCACTGAGCTACTTCACTTTCTTTTGTCCCATCCTGTCGACCTTGTCTGCATTCAGGAATCCAATCTTAACTCATCTTCCTCTTTCCGGATTCCTGGATTCTCTGCTCTGCGTTCTGATCGTACCCACTCCCGGTCTGGCATTCTCTCCTCCGATACCACGCACGCCAGCGGCGGCGTTATCATTTTCGTTAGATAGGGCCTATCATTTTCTGAACTTTCTACCTCCTCTCTCTTCGCTTGATCTCTACTCTGATTATGTAGGGATCAACATCTCTCTTAACAACTCCTCCTCAGTGTCATTTCTCAATGTGTATGCTCCCTCTATTCGCTCTTCTCCGACGGATGGCAGAACCAATTTCTTTTATCTCTCCATTCTTCTCTCCTCCAGAAATCTCTTCATTCTGGGGAACTTCAATTACCACCACCCCCTCTGGGACTCAAAAGGTACTTCCGACCCTCACGGGGAGGAAGTATTCGACTGGGTCATTTCTTCTGAACTCCTCCCCATCAATGATTCTGACACACCCACCCTTCTCCATCGCTCCTCTGGCAGTCACTCCTCTCCTAACATCTCCTTTGCTCCCTCCTCTGTTGCCCTTTCTTGCTCCTGGGAGATGCTTCAGGACCTGGGTTCTGACCATCTACCAGTTCTTCTATCTGTCCCTCTCTCTCCGGTCTATTGCCCCTACGAGCATCCCCCTTCCTTCAATTTTCAGAAAGCTCACTGGAATGACTTCGCCTTTTACTTTGACTCTCACTGTCCCCCTGCAGAGGAATACTCGTCTCTTTGTCTTTCCCCGGCTGCTGCTCTCTCTACCCTGGGGAGTTGCTCAGCTTCTGGGGCTCCATGGTCTTCTGCCATGCCCCCATCCATTAGAAGGGGTCGGGTAACCAACAACAACTTTGAAGGAGGTATCCCGTAAAGCGCCTTGCCCAAGGAATAACAAATAAATTTTCCGGTTTTTCTCAACACTATCCCTTTCGTTCTGAGCGTCAACCTAGTAGGCTGTAAATACCGTTTTTCAAGTCTTCGGTATGATTCGACAAAGGAATTGAATACAGGTCCGCCGACTGCCAAGCGGATGCTTTAACCACAACACCATCGCGCCGGTAACCTCCGAGAGACTGTTTGCTACTTAACGCTACCGCCATCACAACGAACTGCGGTGTATTACAGAAATTAATCAATTTATCACTTAGTTCATCTGCAAAAAAATTAAGGAACACAAAACATATTTTGTCCATTTTCAATCTGTATTATAAATACGATGCATGCTCACACAGTTTGCACAAGGAACTTGACTAAAATAGAAAATTAAGTTTATAAATACTTATCGATTGAGACCACTCACTTGCAAAATGCATCGCATTCGGTAGTTAATGTGATAATTCAGCTTCGATCCACCGCGGGGAGGCTATAACATAAGTACATCAATAAATTTTATTTAACATCAAAAAATAATTTTTATTTAATTTAACTTAACTCTTTTGCTCCCGCGTGAAAAGCGAAAAAAAATGTCGTAAGGTGGCAACGCGAAAAACTGTCATAATCAATCATAATTATGTACCTCAAGTTTGTTTGTAAATCATTACTCAGCTGTCTACTTCTACATTAAGTGTGATATATCGTTGAAATCTACATTTCTTGAGGATTTCAAATAGAAAAAAACACATTTTTTTGAATATGCAAATTTTATGCAAATTAGCCCCCCCAACTGGGGGGTACTTGTCTTCAAAATTAATGTAGTACCCTCACCTCAAAGATCACTACAGATTTAATTTTTAACCAATTTTTTTAGAAATGGTCGCAAAATGATGCTAAGGAAATAAGCTTTCAAGGTACATCACTCATAACTTACCTAAAAGCCTAGGTTTTCTACAATTTGCAATTTTCTGAGGCAAATGACCTTTATTTTGACCGGTACCAAATTTTGGTAGTTAAATTTAGTACCTAAAATATGATCATTTATTATCTGCTAGAGGTTAGCCTAAACCATGTAACATTATGTATTTTTGAACAAGGAATTTCTTCAAGATTCAGAAAATATCAAGTTTAAATAGAATATGCTGTCACTGACAATGAAACAGCCGCTTGTTTACACCCTTCCCATTTGTTGAGAAACAAGGGGGATACAGCAAACTTTGATTTAGAGAAGCCAAACTTCTGGTAGCTTTTAAACTTGTATTTCAGTCTTGGTTTCCTTGGAAATTTGATACAAAATGATGACTTTAGTGGTGAAACATTTGCAATTTATCTTTTTATAGGGTGTAGTTTTTCTAAAAATTATAATTTAGTGAAGGTAAGTCAAAAAATTTTTGGGGGTTTTGAACTGACATGATGTACAGTACTCATTTTTGATCAGTAAATATCATATACCACTTAGCCTAAACTATTTAAAGTTATATATTGCTGGAAAGCAAATTTTCTAAGCTTTCAAATGTAACCGGTATTTAGCAACATATCATATTTTTTACGCACTAAATTTACTTTTAACTACTTATCACTCAAATTTGTTTGGGGGGGTTTTGAGACCCCTAAAAAATTTGGAAATTCAAAAACGTAAAATTTATTATTATCGCTTGAAATTTTGTCAAATGATGCCCCAAAAGAGTAGTTTTCAGACTGTGTTAATGATAAAGGGTTTGGTTATGTGGTAAAGATGTAATCTCAATTTGATTTTAGCGTAGTTGGCACGTGCTTAGAATTTGGCCGATTTTGTCGTCTGCAACTGGGTTCTTGGTCATTTTAACCGTTTTTGGGTATAAAAATCGAAGAATTAGGGCACAAATTATACATCTTCCGATGCGTGAGGAATAAGCGTGATCTTTTGAAAATTTTATGAAAATCGGATGAAAAATAAAGTCACAAATCAATTTTATAGTAAACTAATTTTGTAACTCAATTTAACAAAATTTGAGAGAAACACTGAAAGCACGAGATCATCAATCGATGATCGCGGGAGCGAAAGAGTTAAAACATCAATAAAGTTTATTTAACTTGAAACAATACTCGATGATCAGTAACAGCAACAAGGTGATGTTGTCATCAGTAGTGCCAAGTAAACAGAGCTGCACTATCCTGAAAGCTGGAGGGAACAGTTTATTTTTGCGACAATACCAAATTAGATAATGGCGTTCCACTATATTTTCGCAACTGGTACTAAACTTCTAAAAAATCATTTATTTGCTTTTGTGCCTGGTATGTGAAATCATAAGTCTGTTTAAATCGCTATCAATAGTATTGCTTTCTGAGACACGTCGAGAAAGCGAGAAAAACACCTATCGCGACAACCTCATCTTTCAAAAAATAAAAATTTTTCCTTTTGAAGTTGCAGCTCTATTCACTACATATTTTCCAATTTCAGATCAAAGAGATTATAATTAAAACGATGACATCAAAATAGCAGTCAAGTATCACTAAATGACCAATGGCATAAATCCAGGTCTGAACCACTTTTTGATTTCTCTGTGAAGCATGATGACAGATTATTCGTCCAAGTCGCAAGTTATGGGAAACAGAAAAACTAACGACTTCAGCAAACAATAGACTTACATGCATAGACCTGAAAGGCCCTACAACACAGGCTACGACCAAAGAAAACCTTGCTTCTGAAGAAGCTTCATGAAATGAATACAAGACCTAGAATGGCGCTTGTCAACAGGGTGTATAATACACTCCTGATTGTACCAGAATTTTTTACTAGTGTACAAGCGTGATGGAATGTATAGAAGATACCACTTTTCAAAAAGAAGACGTTTCTTGCAGATTTAAAGTTTCTCGCTGGTGAAAATAACATAAAATAGCGAATTTTTCCAATTTTTTGTTCTCTATCATTTTGACTATGCTGAATTCGATTTTGCTATCAGATTTGATAAAAAACTGGAAATACAGGTATTCTTACAGGCTGCATGCTTTTCTCCATACAGCTAAAATACAGTACCAGCACTTTACCTTCATTTTTCTCGTAATTGTGTTTTTCGCTATGTTCTACAATTCAAATCATCAAAACTGCCACATTTCTGGTGCTATCATGCTGAAATTTTGTATACAGAATATGGAACATATGTGCTTCATTCTCTAGTCATGATTTTGCTCTACCACAATTAGTTTTGTTGTTATACTGGATATGCATGTTAATTAGGCGTAATATTCATAAATCATTAAATTGATATGCCTCTAGAAATGCCACTGGTGGTTTTTTTTCAAAAATGCTGACTACAGTTTGTCATATATGTTATTACGATGTGAATTGCAGAATTTGAATGCGTTTTATTGACTATTACAAGAGAAGTATGAATTTTTGCTAGCATACTCAATTTCTTCTCAATCCGCCATTTTGGATGCTAATTTGCATAATTTGTGGAAATGACGCAAATGCTGCAAACAACTTCCTATCACCAACTACGTGGACACACAATCGATCTTTAAACACGTTTCAAAATTTTCACCACCCAGATCACCAGGGAGGAACCTTAAAAGAAAGTAGTTTTTTTTAAGTAAAAGAGTTATCTTTTTTGCTGCAGCCATCGCATGAAATGCTGTTTAAACTTTAATTTACGTTTTTATTTATTTTAAACCTGATTGGGTGCACGCCTACAGATTTTTCCGAAACCGACACAGAGTGCATCACTGCAAAATAGTTGACTAGCACTGGCCTACAATACAGACCAAAAAAAATACGTTGTGTTTGGAGAAGCTAAAAGTTTGCAAAATAAATATGCATATGCCTACAATACAGGCAACACCCCCAAAAAAAATTTTGTTTCTGGAAAAGCTAAACGTTTGGTAAATGAAGAGCACAAACAAAAAGCACTTCTTGGTTTGCTGTGTTACTGGTTGGTTTCTTGAGCTATTGCCGTTTGCATCAACATACTGTACTTATGCGGATCAAAGTTTTCACAATATACACAAACGGGAATCTACTAAGGAACAGATTGAACGCTGCATCAAATATGAACACTATCAATCCCATATAGTTTTTCAGATTTGATGCAGTTTACAAATCAAGCTATTTCTCTTATTTAACAGAACGTTTGTTTTTATTTATATCCAACTAGCCGGCGTCGCCAGGTAAGGCCCCCATCAGAAACGTCGGGTTCAGCCGAACAGGTTGGCTATACGCAGTAGTTGCAAAAACAGTAATAAAAACTTTATCTTGTTCCGAAACAAAGCTATTGTTTTTTGAAACGCAATTGATTCAAAAACATTTTCGGGGGTTGTGCATAGCCACTACATGTCTTTGAAGTTTCTCAGACCCCTGGCAATGTTTTATTTTCCCTGTTTTCACCATAGGCATCATGTAGCTTTACAAACTTTTATCAGTTAACTTGAGGAAGTCCTTGAATTAACAGCATATCAAAATCGGGAAACAGAGCCGAAGAAATTAACATGTATTTTCAGCATTAAGCAATTAACATCAGGAACACCACTCACGACTTTTTCGTAGTAGTAAAGGTATTTGTATGAGATAACGCCTCTGCCTGGGCACATGTTGCATAATCTTGGCTTAAACACAGCCATGCAAAGAGCAAACTAACCCGAAATGAATCGTGTGTGGGTAAATCATTACAATAGCAGCACTCTCATCAGTAATGTCGAGTTTAAAAATATCAGTTCACACGTCTTCAGGGTCATTCCATTATATTTCAGCAAATGATAAACACCATTTTCGTGTCTTCATATCTGATAGCCATTTGAAAATGATTTACATAGAAGTCGAGACTTTTGAAAAACCTTTTACAGTTTTAGAGATATCGCTCTTTAAAGTTTTGCATTTTTGCCACTAGTGGCACTGTTGCGCAAGTGTAAAATTTACTTAAAACTGTCTAAAATTGTCATTTCTAATCCAAAATTGCCAAACAAAGTGTCCATTTATATGTTTGGAGAAGGAATTCCAAAATGTTGTTAAAATTACAAAATTAAGCACTATTATATAGGGAGTTATCACCAAGTTTTGTTTTAATTTTCACTCCAACTTGAATCACCAGCCTCACCTCCATGATTGGTCAAAACTTTTTCTGATTGATTCCATAACACAGAGTGGTTCCTTAAACTTTCAGAATATAAGACTATCTAGCTTGAAACTTCTTTCAAACTAAAATTATTTAAAAATTTGCCGCCATACTATTCTCAATCAATTGCTTTTATTCTATAATTACATGCTTTTAGATGCTTAGTTGTGAGATGACAATTGGCTCTACTATGTGTATAAATTCCATTATTTGTTAAACAATGCATTAGTTTTGCAACAAAATTTATATGTTCTTTGTGCATTTACAGTACTGGTAATGCAAGGAAGGAATGAAGCTATTGTGAAGTGTTTATTTCAGTCTCGTTTATTTTCAGTAATGTATCAGATTTTCTACATTGAAGACATTAAGTCAATCATTAAATCCAAGTAGTAGAATGAGTGGTGATAGTCTATTAGAAACAAAATAAAAAAAGATAACAGGAATCAGTTCTTGATGAAATTGAATTTTTTTTTACATATTGGCAGGGGCGTCTGAATGTATGACACATTAAATAAGTTTTTTTATTTTATTTTTCAAGTATCACGACCGAATTTACTGTATTGTGATATTGTTGGAAAACATTTGCCTAAAATCTAATTCTAGTTCGATCTATTGCAATTTTGAAAACTGGTAATCAGATTCTGATTTTGTGAGAGATTACAAATATTGAGGAGTTTAAAGATACTTGGGAAATCGGTCTGAAAATTCTTGTCATAAAACATGGTATAAGAAAGAAAAGGAATATAAACAGCTTTGCAAACTTTCCAATGATAATATTTTAACTTTGTTTTTGGAGAGCTAGATGTAAATCTCATTTGGAAGATGGATCCTTACTTGTTAATAATTTCACCAAAGTGTGCTTTCATCACTATTGTATATACTTGACTTGCTTTGATAGAAAGCAAAAAATTGCAATAATCCTTTTGACGGTCATGCAAAGTCAAGAAAAAAAAAACAACGTGGAACACATTCAGTGAGCTTAAAAACTGCTCAACAATTGGAAGGAAAGTTTTGTTTAACTCCAGCAGAAAAACTGTGTAGAGAATGTTGGATGCAAACAAAGAATATTTTGCATGGTCACAATTCCCTATTTCCTCAACTTTATCGGAAGATGCAACAGAATTATCTAAATCAACATCTGTTGAAAATAATTTCACTTTGTTAGATGACGCACTTGCTGCATGTGGAGTATAACCTTTCTAAACTCAGAAAAATCAAAGTGCCAAAAGCTTTTTCATGCAAACAAAAAAATAGAAAAAGTAACACAAAAATTTGAAGACTTTTTCCACAAAAGAAGTAAATATAGCTCTCTGATCCCCACCACCAGCTACAAGAACCAATGATGAAAAAGATTTTGGCCAGTATATACTCGAGTTGAAGACTAAATTCTTGCAAACTTTCCTGAATGAAAAAAATCAAATTCTGACACCTAAGCCACAATCTTGGACAATAGATCGAATTGTGAAATTTTTTAATGCTACTACTTACCGAGTCAAAATAGCAATAAGAAAGATGAAGGTGTGTGATCAAAACCTAGAAGATTAGCAGGAAAAGGAATTGATGAAGACACTATAAACAATGTGATTTCATTTTACTTAGATGACGAGTTTTCAAGAGAGATGCCTGGGGCAAAAGAATATGTGAGCATCGGTTACAAACAGCATAAACAGAACGGGTTATTATCATGCAACCTGACAGAACTCTATGCTACTTTTCGGGAGAAATTTTACAATTCTAAAGTTGGATTTTCAAATTTTGTGCTCTTCATCCAAAGTGGTATAAGATGATTGATTCTTCTGGAAGCCATTGGGTATGTGTTTGTGCCATCCATCAGAATACTATTCTTGCCTGCTATGCATTAAATTTAGATTACAAATATCTCGTTAACAAAGTGGTTTGCAGTAATACAAATAAGTTGTGTATGGTTCATCGTTGTCTAAATTGCCCAGGAACGGATAACCTTATAAAATTATCAAATTATTTCAGATAATACCGTGGATGAAATAGATTTTCAACAATGAGAATCTACTGATAGAATAACTATTGTCAATACGGTAACAAAAAAATTTGAATTATAAAGTTTTTTTGAAAAAAATTGATGTATTAACAGCACGCTCGTACATCGCCAAATCACAAGCAAAGTATCTATTAGCGCTAAAAGAAAACCTTTTATCATCAACCTGCATATTGTCAGCAGATTTTGCTGAAAATTATTCTATGGTGGTTCAGGATGCAGCTCAAGGATGGCACCGGACTAAGCAACAACGCACCACACATCCATTAATAATCTATTACAAAAATGCGCAAGAAAAGTTAGCAGTTTAGTCAATGTTTTTTTTTCAAATGATTTGGAACATGACACTGGATTTCTGTATCAATTACAAAAACTACTTTGCAATTACCTTCGACTATCATACTGGTATTAGTAATATTCAGTATTTTTCTGATGGTTGTTCGGTTCAATACAAAAACTACAAAAATTTCTTGAACTTGACATGTCATAAACAAAACTTTGGATTTGATGAAACCATTAAAAGAAAGCTAACCACCGAAAGCTTGTCAAGAACAAAAACCAGTGCCATCGTTACTGCATTGCAAGCATATGAATTTTGCAAAAGTACCATGCCCACTGTAAAATTCTTTTTTGTACCTAAGGGTGATTTGACCAAAGTTCGTACAAAATTAAAAACCAGATAAGCATGTGGATATACTGTGCCAGAAACTCGCAGTTATTATGTCTTTATTCCCAAAATGTTGGAATACTTTCTTTTAAAAGAATTGGTGAAGATGAAGAGATAATTGGACAACGTGTTTTTTTTCAAGCAAAACAAACTTCCATTATTCCAAATATCCAAGACTATGTAGTAGTTGAATATTACGATCATTGGTGGATTGGTCTGGTTATTGCTGTTGAAAGTATTTCGATCGAGGCAAAAATTAAGTTTATGACTCCACACAGCCCCAGAATAAACTTTTTTTGGCCACAAAGAGATGACATTTGCTGGGTTTCAAAGGAGTCAATTTTGAAATTGCTTGCTCCTGTCTTCTACATCTCAATTAGGTCGGACAAACAAACTTGATGCTGTGGACTTAGAAGCTATATTGTAAACTCGTCTAGGTATATCTACTGCTGTAGTTTGTTTGTTTTTTCCTTTTTTTTTCTTGTCATGAGACTGCTCAAAGCATTAAATATTTGACAAATCTTCCTTGTTTTAGAAATTTTTTGTGTCTAGTTATTCTTTAAATGCACAAGCAGTTTTTGCATGAACAGCAGACATATGGTACTGCATAGACAGAACCCAATATAAAATTTTTTTGTTTCATCTGGTTAAAGGAACTGTCATCACAGCATTCACAGAAAAATGCTGTCAGAAGAGCAACTGCAAATAAGCATTTATAATTACTTGATCTTTTCCTAAAGACTAGCTCATTTGCGACCTGAAAATTTATCATAATTCACTGTACTGAGGTTGAAAATAAGTATGGGACAGTACCAAATTTTTTAATTTAGACTATCACTGTATCATGATTGTACGTGCTTGTACTATGATAACAGTCCTTAAAGTCAAATGAAATTAAAACCTCTATTAATTTCTGTCCCATACACTGTAAAGTTTTTTGCTTGGAAGTGTTTAGGATTTATTTTGACATTGACTAGCAAAGCAAATGTCTTTTTCAACTTTTAAGTAAACGTTTATGATAAAAATGTTAGTTTGCTACAAAATATATCAAAAAAAGTAAGATAGTCAAGTTTTTAAATAATTTTAGTTTGAAAGAAGTTTCAAGCTAGATAGTCTTATATTCTGAAAGTTGAAGGAACCACTCTGTGTTATGGAATCAATCAGAAAAAGTTTTGACCAATCATGGAGGTGAGGCTGGTGATTCAAGTTGGAGTGAAAATTAAAACAAAACTTGGTGATAACTCCCTATATAATAGTGCTTAATTTTGTAATTTTAACAACATTTTGGAATTCCTTCTCCAAACATATAAATGGACACTTTGTTTGGCAATTTTGGATTAGAAATGACAATTTTAGACAGTTTTAAGTAAATTTTACACTTGCGCAACAGTGCCACTAGTGGCAAAAATGCAAAACTTTAAAGAGCGATATCTCTAAAACTGTGAAAGGTTTTTCATAAATTATGCAGAAATGAAAAAAACCCAAGAGGTCATGATGTTCAAATATTTTAAAATTTGGTGAAATATAATAGAATTACTCTTCACCGAATTGATATTTGTGAGAACAGTAATAAAAAGTTAATGCATTGTTAACAGAGCCAATTGTCGTCCCAAAATCAAAAGTACCCTGTTTTTAAAAGAAATTGATTAAGCCTTAAAAACACTACAGGGGGTGGCACATAACCACCATTATTTCCCAAAAGTTTCTGGAATTCCTGGCTACGTCTTACTTGCCTTGCTTGGTATGTAGGAACTTGCTCGCAATTAAAACAGCCAACAACTTCAAAAAAGATTTGCTCATTTTATAAAGTGCATGGAAGTATAATTTCAAAGTTATGGGTAGGAGAGGTACCAAAGCAAGTTATGTATGTATTTTCAGAAATAGCCAATTAAATATTGGGACCACTACTTACCACTTTTTTATAGCTGAATGCCCATTTGTACCACCTAAATGCTCTGTCTGCGTGAATGTTACTTGGTACTCACCTAAATGCAGCCAGGCTAAGAGCAAACTAACCTGAAGTGATGCACCTACAGTCAAGCTATTATAATAGCAGCCATTAGTAATGTTGAGGTTAAGAACATCAAAAAGACAGCTGCATAAACTTCATCCAATTGGAAAAGAAATAGCTTCAACATTTAGATCATATATAGGTTGATACCAATATTTTGTTGCAAAAGACAAGACTACCTTTAACTCCACGCTTTCGTAAAGAGATCATCAATTAGTTTGCCTGGAGTAGGTTACTTGTTTCAATGTTAAACGACTTCATTTTTGCATGAATCTTTTAAAAAATTTGGTAAATAATGCCAAAGAACCAAGTTTTCTGAAATACTGCAATTTCGTGAAGACCAGAAACTAAAATTTTTGGTGTTTTTAACTGGCAGACTGCATTTCAAAATTTTTAAAGACTTTATTTTTTATGAATCTTTTTGCAAATTTAGATAAATAATGTCAAAGAATCATGCTTGAAGAAAAATAGTCAAAATATATCAAGGAACTAACTTTTTTAAAAAATACAAACTTCTTTGGTCCAATAGAGTAATTGTTCAACTAAAAATGGAACATGATGTATGGCAACCAATTGTTGATCAGCCATTATAAACTAATCCTTAGCCCTAATTAATTAGAGTAACATATTGCTGGAAAACACATTTCGCAAGCTTTCAAACGACATTAATTGATAGAACCTTATCATAATCTTTATAGATAAACCTCTTCTCACTCAGCTCACCACTTTTTGGGAAATAAAAAGTTACACAAGATATCTTGAAAGTTTAATTTTTTTGGTATAAAAACTCCATGTCGTGTATTATCAAAATTGTTTGGAAATACTTAATTTCTAAAAGTTTGAAAACCGGTTGGGAAATTAAGTCACAAATCAGCTTTTACGTAAACCAATTTTGTAAAAACATTGCAATTAATTATCAAATGACTGGTATTGAAAGGCTCTGGTATTGAAAGACTGTGTTAACCGTACCAGACAGCATTACGGCATCTTGGAGCAAGTTGAAGCGTGCAGAAAACAGGCAAAAAGCATGCTTAAAAAAGCTTATAAATCTTTAATAAAAAATCTGTAGCTACATAGCCAACTGAGCTCCAACTGTTGTGGAGTGTTTTTGTCAGAAGTACCTTGCTGAGATCTATCAAAAAAGCATTTTACAATTGTTAATTTTGACGTCACGTGAGATCTTAAAGTAAAACGTGTTGAAGTTGGTGAATACTGGCTTTCATTTAAGCCAAAACTGCTTTCCTTGGTCCATAAATGCAATTTTTAAAATATTATCCTAGATTATGACACCATGATGACATCACGAATCCCCTTATGACACCCACTCCATGGAGGTAATAAATTGAACCAAGTTTAGTGTTTGTACGTCTTGGCAGTTTTGGGCAAGACAGACAGACACATAGACAGAACTATGCTTTACAGAGTAAGATTTTTGTGGTTTTTTGCACAGTTCTGAGTATTGGGGTTCCTTGTCGGCTTTTAAATAAATTTGCAATGCTCAGTGGGGAAAAAAGTTAGGGAACAATTGCATTCAGTGTCAGCTCACATATGTATGTAAAACCTAACAGCATTCACTGTGCCATTACCTGTACTAAATAAAAATGTATTAATTCAAGCAGCTGCGCCAGCTTCACTATGCAAACATTTGTGAGAGCAGCAACAAAGCTTCAACAAATATGGGCCATAGTTTCTATACATATAATGGTGATCATCTTGGCCCTAATAACCACCACAAGTAATACTCAGAAATAAAGATGGTGCTATCACTCATACTTTTTAAGAATAAGGAGGAGGGAGGTGAAACAGTCAATAATGATGGCGACATCCAAAATGGTGGTCATTTTGACAAGAAAAGAGCCATTTAGTACTAGCCCTATTTTATGATTTGGTGCATTCCTTTTTGTATTCATATTTGTGATGTTTGCTTCAATTCTGCCATAGCGAGAAAAGCGGCCATGCCTTTCCCCTAAAGTCATATAACCTATTTTAATTGGCACCTATTGTGCGGTTTTCAAGCAAAAACTTCCCTATAAATCTAGTTGTATTAATTGATGCTATTGTTTTATTTTGATCTTTTTTTTCAACTTGGGACTATATAACATTTAACTTTGCCCCTAATCCCAACTTCTTACTTCTAAATAAAGATTAGTCTTACATACTGGTAGAAAGAGCCTATCTATAACATAATAGTAGTGACGGGCTTTACTATTTATGTTTGTGTTAAAACGGTAGTGGATATTTTATTTCCTGTTGCTGTTCTCACTATTTAGCGGTAAGTATTGTAATGTTGTTGAAGATTATGACTTTGCTCTGTGAAAAAGATTCAAGACAGAAGAAAAACGCATGCTCAAAAAACACATAAATTAATGTTTACTTGTTGCATCTTGATTCAGCGTAAGATGTTAGAGAAATACTTTTAGCAGCAACACCTCGTTAATCTTCTAAAATGCTTTCAATTGTATTTCTAAGATCAGTATTCTTTGAAAAGAGAAAACAAATTTAGAATCTGTGTTCAATTATGACTTGCAGTTAGTTCCTAACACAATGAAATTTTTGAAGTTGGCAAGTTGAGCACTGGCTTATGTTTAAGGCGAAAATCGCTTTTCTACAACAAAAACTACAATTTTTAAAAATTAATCTTCAATTATAACGTCACGAATCTCCTTGGCATGGTGATAAATGATGCTAAGTTTACAGTTTGTATGCCCAGTATTTTCAGAAAAGTTAAGCTTAAAAAGACAGTCAAATTCAAATCGCTTGTTGCATCACCATTATTGATAAATTAAAAAACCCATATATTGGGAATCATGTTGGTGATATCTTTAGAAAGTTGCAATTTTAACGGTTAGAAAGTTGATTTTTTTCCGCTTTTCATTTTTACCGCGTTTTGCAGCCTCAAACGTGCTGATTCAATGTATGTCTACCACTACACACTTGCTTTCGAACCAGACTTTGTACTGGAGCAATATAACACTTTAAATTCCAGATGCCCTTTCTGACGAATACCAGCATTATTTCTATAGTTTTAAACTCCAGACCTTTTGTTCTGAAGCCCGCAACAATACCACTACAAATTATGGATAACCATTTTTCCAATCAATTGGAAATTATGATGCCATTGAAAAGTGAAATTTTGTTAAGCTGGCAAGTCGAGTGATGGCTTTTATTTCAGCTCAAAATGGCATTCCCCAACCAAAAACTGCGATTTTTGAAAAATTTATCTTTAATTGTGATGTCATTAAACCCCCCATGACACTCACTCTGAAGTGGTGATCAATTGTACCAAATTTTATTTTTGTTAGCACAGTGGTTTTAGAAGAATTAAAGCATACGTATGTACAAAGCAAAAATTTACTTTTAGTAGGGTAGATCTAGTGTCATCATGACGTTGCTGACCAATGATTGCAATCACCTTGGGATGGTGATCAATTGTGCCCAGTTTGATGATAGTACACCTAGTAGTTTACGATTGGTAAACAAAAACAAAAAAAATCTTTGCTTTATGGTATAGATATAGCTAGCTCTGCCAGCATCGCCCCACAAAGCCCCGTGAATAATGTCGAGGTTAACAATATCAGTTCAGCTGGCTTCACCCAATCAATAGTTATAAACACAGTAATAAAAAGTTAGTCTTTTTTAACATAGCCAAATCTCATTCCAAAAAAAAATGCTACTTGACACACAATAAATTATAAAAACTATAGGGGATTTGTGTAGATCAACTACATGTCTCCAAACTTTTTCAAATCTGTGGAAACGTCTTATTTCCCCTGCTTTACCATATGCCTCCTTGAACTAAACAAACTTTTACCCATTGAATTAAGAAAGTGCTTAAAAGCATATCAACGTTGTGTGAGAGCATCAAGATAATTGGTACGTATTTTTGGGATTAAGCTATTAAATACAGGGTGTCCATAAAGTCCGTGTGCACTTTAAAAAATTTATAACTTTATTTGTATTTTTGATAGAAATAGTCTGTAAAAGGAATTACAAAAAAGAAAATTTAAATTTTTTCAAATTTTAATGAAATTTTATTTGTGTTTTCACATATCCTCCATCATTAGCAATACAAAGGGCAATACGATTTTGCAGTTCAAGGAAAACATTTGCCAACTGATTTACAGTAATGCCTGAAATCACATTAATTATTAAGCTTTCAAATCTTTTAATGAACTAGGCTCGGTTGTATCACAATTGTTTTCACATGTTCCCATAAAAAAATCTAATGGAGTAATTTCCGTGAGCGCAGACGCCAAGAAGATGGTCACCCCTTCCGATTCATCGGTTAGGAAATTCTAGATTAAGAAACTTTCTAAAATGCAGAGCAAAGTGGTAAGGAGCTCTATCTCGTTAAAACACTAAATCATCTTTCAGGTTTAATTGTTCAAGCTGCAAAATAAAATAATTCTGTAACTAAATACCTAAAACTTTATAACACTTTTTACAGATTATTTCTATCACGAACATAAATATAGTTATGAATTTTTTAAAGTGCATTTGGACTTTATAAACACCCTGTAATAGGAACACTACTTACTACCTTCTCACAACCACATGCATAATTGCATGAGCTAAATCCTGTGGTTGCGCACATGTTACTTGGTCCTGGCATAAACGCAGTCATGCAAAAAGCAAACTAAACTAAAGTGAAGAGCTCACAGTGAAGTGATTGAAGTGAAACACGCAAGATATTGCAATAGCAGGGCCCCATCAGTAATGTTGAGGTTTAAAAAAGCAAATTAACTGGTTGCTCCAACTTCACCCAATTAGAAAGAAAATTACCTTAACATTTACATTATATGTAGCTAGACATTAATATTTTGTTGCAAAAGATAAAGCATCACTGTCCTTACCTCCTCTTTTTATAGGGAGATCATAAATTTGTTTCGTTGGAGTAGGTAACTTTTTAAAAATTTTAGAGACTTCATTGATACATGAAATCTTTTTAAAACTCTTGATGGATAATGGCAAAGAACCCTGCTTCAAGAACAGTCAAAATGTACTAAAGGTCTAACTTTTTCTCGAAATTAGAATTTTGTCAAGTCCAGCCACGCAAATTTTTGAGTGTTTTTAACCAGTAGACTTCATTTATAAATTTTTAGAAATCTTATTCTTTTCAATGAATTTTTTGGCAAATTTAGACAGATAATGCTTTAAGAATCATGCTTTTTAAGGCAAAATAGTTAAAATGTATCAAGGAACTAACTTTTTTTTTACATTATTAGTTTCTTGGGTTCAATAGGAAAATTATTGAACTAAAACTGGAACATGTTGTATGGCAAGCAATCGTTGATCGACCATTATAAACTAGTCCTTAGCCCTACTAATTTATTAGAGGAATATATTGCTCCAAAGCAAATTTCCTAAGCTTTCCCACGACACTTATTGTTAGTACCTTATCATAACCTTTATATACTAAACTTACCTGTTCTTACTCAGCTTATAACTTTTCGGGAGATAAAGTTGCACTACAGGTCTTTAAGTCCATTTGTTTTGTATAAAAACTAATAGTAAAGGTACTTGTCACATAAAACAGAATAGCCAAAGACATTTTGAAAATCAGCTGAGAAATTAGGTCACACATCAGCTTTTTCACATTTCCGGTAAACTGAATTTGAAAAGCTTTTTCACATCATCAAATGATAATCGCAGGTGGCAAAAAAACTGTGTTAATCACACCAGAGAGCATTATGACACAATGAGTGAGTTGAAGCATGCAGGAAAAAAGGAAAAAGCATACTTAAAAGGCTTAAAATACTTAAAAAAGCTGTTGCTGCATTGTCAATTGTTGTAGTTTATTTCATTGATAGTACCTTGCTAAGATCTCCAGGGTTACCGCACAATCTTTTTAACCAAATTCCATGACTTTACATTAATCTAATTAAATGACATCAATTTAACTTTTCCAAGAATTATTTCAAAAAGCATTATTCTGCAATTGATGACTAGAATATGCTAAACCAGCCAATTCTGGAAATAAATCATTATCCTTTATCAAAGTCATGAAAGGCTGGTAAATTAAATTCATGAAATCTAGGAGAAACAATCACAACGCAGTCTCTCAGTACAGGCTATCCAGTTCAAAAAGAGATTTGAAAAAATTATCGATACCACAAGGTGTGGGTGAACAATCAGCTTCAGAATAAAATGGCAACTATATTTATGTGTTACAGGTGATTATCAGCGGTTGGCTTTCTATTGATCAACAACGGAGCACATTTTGTAGACAAATTAAATTTTTTACTACTTGAATAAATATGTCCCTTAAAGATTAGTTATCATATATAATGTGGACAAGGTGTAACATCAATAATTTTTTTTATATCCCTAGATTATCGCACCAGGTTTAGGTCTTGTGTCAGAATCAACTTGCAACAAATGACAAGTGAAAGGGTTGTCTGGGTTAGATAAGGGCAGAAAAAACTTGGCACTCTGTCGCAAGTTACTGCAATATCACTATAACTGTAACGAGTACATTCCCTAAATTGCAAACCATATCATTCTTAACAATATATCTTGGAAGAGCATTCCATGAAGTGTCAAGAGACATAAAAAGCACACTTATTAGCAATCACATTAAAGAGATATCACACCTTTCTTACATAAAGACCGCTGCTAATAAAATTTACAGGCAACAGGTTTGATTAATGCTAATCTGCCTGTAAACTGGGTGAGTTACATTTTTTAATTAATCTGGATGTAAACTGCAACTGTAAATCAAGAATGCTACTAGAATTGGCCTGATACTAAACCAGGGGGGCAAAAATACAATGATGTGCTCAACTGCACAACCAAGAAGTTTATGTGTATGAATGGGATTTGCAGCGGCTTACACATATGAATAATGAATGGCAAAAATTATATATGTGTGTGCTACAAAAAATTTCCACATGCTACTGAATTCCACAAAAATGTTTACACACCAGGTTTGTATATATTATACCACATATGTTGCAGTTTTTTAACGTTCTTTCAGAGAAAGAAATGAATGAAATGTAGCAAAGATGGACTTCTAGTAGCTAGAGGCTTTAAATATAGCATAGCTTAGAATGTCACACTTGTTGGGACCTGTACTAGGTCTACTGTAGTTGTCTACTTCTTTAATCAGCTAGAGTTCACCAAACAAACTTCACCTGTTTACTCAGACTACAATTAACATCTGATAACCAGAGGCTGGGCTTAATTCTATGACAACACTTTTTTGGATTAGTTTAAAATTTTTCACAATTGGAAATCTGCACAAACTACTCATGTAACGCATTTCTACCATGAGCATTGCAAGAAGAAATTGGTATAAAAGACTATTCCAAGAGCACAACAAACACCTTCTTGAAGAGGCAAGAAACCAATAACGTAATAATCACCAGCCCAGTGCTCTACCACATGAGCTATCGCTACAGACTGATTAACTTTTTCAGTTTGCAAAATTTCATGATTGTGTAAATTTCAATGACCTTCAATGATTTTTCATGACCGTGGGAACCCTGAATCTCCCAAAAGAGTGTTCATCGCATTTCTACAATTAACTTTTTGAGAAAACACAGAGAATAAATTGTGCAGTCAAAGGTTGACTGTGGTGTCATTTCAGACCTCAAAAAGATAGAATTTTTTGTAAGCTGGTAAGACAGGTTCTGGCTTTTATTTGAACAAATAACAATTTTTCTTTGTCAAAAAATGCAAGTTAATAAATTTATCTTTATGGCGTCATTGTGATGTCACAAGTCCTATTATGGTATTCACCCTCAGGGTGGTGATCAATCGTACCAAGTTTGATGATTATATGCCCTCTAGTTGTGAAAGAGTTAAAGTGCACGTACATACATACAGACAGAATTGCACTTTATATATTGGATCTCTCCCAAATATCTGTTCAATAAGTTTGTATGCTTCCATTTTTACGGCCCTTGTGGAGTTTGAGTCAAAGCACATTCCATCAACTATTTCATCAAAATTTCATTACAAGAGTGTTACAACAGCAGTTTGGGTAGAAACTTCTGGTCCTAGAAAAATTTTTGGAGCTGGTAAGAGTTGTAGCTAACCTTCACCACACACTACAATTGGTAATCGATTGACTTGGAGATTTTTTCCTGTAGACCTTTCATCAACTTGCCATGTCAATGCACTATCGCAGGTGACGTTGAAGACATATCCTTCTAAATTTTTTCCATGGTTTGTTTTCTGTGTTTTCTCCTAGTTTGTCTTATGGTAAATGACTAAACAAAACTTCATCAAGTTTGTGGCCACGACTTAATGCAGTTTCACCTACTACCATTAATGTGCTTCTATATAACACTTTAGCTCTGTCAAGAGTGGCAGATAGCTCTGAAGTCATAAATGCTTTTTACCCCAACTTTTGAGTCCTGACTTCTGTATCACATGAAATAGGCAAGCCCTCATTGATGCCTATCTCTGCTACTGATGTCGATTTATCCAACAGTTCCTTTAATTTCAGTTGCTGCTGTTTCGGTGCAACTGCATGCTGTTTTGCCTCTTTCTGTTTTCCAGTAGATGCTTTATCAGGGAACAGAAATAATCCAGGCAGCATTGTTTCCTTTGCTTTTCAGGAAATTTTTTATCTTCTTCAGTGGTAACATGTCAAAAGCACAAGCATGTGCAATACCAGATTTTCCACATTAGATGCAAATTTGTCTTCCTTTCTCTATTGCACTGTCGTTCTTCTTGATGAGTGTCTTTTCAAGCCTTGTCAATGATGGACCATCACAAGTTCAATGATGGAACAAGACAAGTTTAATGATGGAACATGGACTCCAACTTCTTGATGGAAACTTATTGGGAAGCACAAAGGGTGTGGAATGTTGCAATGGTGCCATTTTGTAAGTCATAAACAGAAATAATGATAATGCATTAACTCATGTTTGCAAAAATTTGTTCATAATAGTACAGAAAAATTTTTTAAAATTTTTTCAGACAAAAATAATAACATGTTATTCTTAACTCTTTTGCTCCCACAATCATCAATTGATGATCTCGTGTTTTCAGTGTTTTCCTCAATTTTTTTTTAAATTGAGTTACAAAGTTAGTTTACTATAAAATCGATTTGTGACTTTATTTTTCATCCGATTTTCATAAAATTTTCAAAAGATTATGCTTATTTCCTCATGCATCGAAAGATGTATAATTTGTGCCCTAATTTTTGGACTTTTATACCCAAAAAGGGTTAAAATGACCAAGAACTCAGTTGCAGACGACAAAATCTGCCAAATTCTAAGCACGTGCCAACTACGCTAAAATCAAATTGAGATTACATCTTTACCACATAACCAAACCCTTTATCATTAACACAGTCTGAAAACTACTCTTTTGGGGCATTATTTGACAAAATTTTAAGCGATAATAATAAATTTTACTTTTTTTAATTTTTTAGGGGTCTCAAACCCCCCCACACAAATTTGAATGGTAAGTAGTTAAAAGTAAATTTAGTGCGTAAAAAATATGATATGTTGCTAAATACCGGTCTCATATGAAAGCTTAGAAAATTTGCTTTCCAGCAATATATAACTTTAAATAGTTTAGACTAAGTGGTATATGATATTTGCTGATCAAAAATGAGTACTGTACATCATGTCAGTTCAAAACCCAAAAAATTTTTTGACTTACCTTCACTAAATTATAATTTTTAGAAAAACTACACCCTATAAAAAGATAAAGTGCAAATGTTTCACCACTAAAGTCATCAATTTGTATCAAATTTCCAAGGAGACAAGAAGCGAAATACAAGTTTAAAAGCTAGCCGAAGTTTGGCTTCTCTAAATCAAAGTTTGCTGTATCCCCCTTGTTTCTCAAGTAATGGAAAGGGTGTAAACAAGCGGCTGTTTCATTGTCAGTGACAGCATATTGCAGGTATTTTTTGAATCTTGAAGAAATTCCCTGTTCAAAAATACATAATGTTACATGGTTTAGGCTAACCTCTAGCAGATAATAACTGATCATATTTTAGGTACTGAATTTAACTACCAAAATTTGGTACCGGTCGGTACCGGTCAAAAAAAAGGTGATTTGCCTCAGAAAATTGCAAATTGTAGAAAACCTAGGCTTTTAGGTAAGTTTTGAGTGATGTACCTTGAAAGCTTATTTCCTTAGCATCATTTTGCGACCATTTCTAAACAAATTGGTTGAAAATTAAATCTGCAGTGATCTTTGAGGTGAGGGTACTACATTATTTTTGAAGACAACTACCCCCCAGTTGGGGGGCTAATTTGCATAAAATTTGCATATTCAAAAAATTTTTTTTCTATTCGAAATCCTCAAGAAATGTAGATTTCAACGATATATCACACTTAATGTAGAAGTAGACAGCTGAATAATGATTTACAAACAAACTTGAGGTACATAATTATGATTAATTATGATTGATTATGACAGTTTTTCGTGCTGCCACCTTGGGGACATTTTTTTTCGCTTTTCATGCGGGCGCGAAAGAGTTAAATCTTTTTTAATTTTAAACATCGAATATTCTGAAAATCATTATATGTTTACATTCAAACAGATAAATCTAGCTCAGACAGAAGTTAATGATGCAAAACCAACCACTATAATGAAAAGCATGTTAACCGTTTTAATGGTTTGACAGAAGTGAAGCAAAAAGCGTGTGAGCACATGATGTGAGTTGTGCCTTTAAGATCTATCATTTATTATGAGCAACAATGTTGACAAAGTCGCTTACAGTGCCATTTATGAACAAAACACCCTGGCATACAAGAACATAGAATTTTTTGAAGCCAAAGAAGGGTCGTTTAGGAATGAAAATTATAGGTAGTAATGCATTTCGGAAATATCCATTTACCTAAGTAGTAAAAGCATAGCTTAAAATTGCTTACTTAATTGCTTTGGCAAGGAAACTAACATTATCAGGGAAACAATACTAAAGCCATGCATGCTAAAAGCAGCCAATCTTGTTTTAAGGAAGACGAACAGGAAAAAGCTGGAAAAGATTCCTCTCTCTGACTCTATGGTGAAAACACACATTGATAAAATCACAAAGGATATTAAACTTCAAGTGCTTGAAAAAATAAACAATTTTTGAGCTTTTGCCATCCAATGTCATGAGACAACTGACGTACCTCAAATATCTCCGTTGCTGGTTTACATCTGCTTTGTTGGATCTACTTTAATTGAAAAAGAAATGCTATTTTACAAACTCCTGCAAAAGAGTACCAAAGCAAAAGATGTGTTCAAAGCTGTTTCCTTTTACTTTACCACAATTTAATTAAATGAGCGAAGATTGTGGGTGTCTGCATAGATGGGGCTTCTGAAATGCTTGGGTGACGAAGCAGATTAGTTTCCAAGATAAAGCAAAGAAGTCCAAACGCAGTAGCAAATCACTGTAGCGTATTATCCACTGTGGGTCTCTCACCTCAAGGTCATACAATGAATGACAAGCTGGCAACAGCCATTTGTGTAGTCAACTTTGTCAAAAACAAGTTGTGTCAAATCGAAGCTCTTCACTGCACTGTGCAAGGATATGGATGTTAATCACATGACTCTTGTTGCTTCACACAGCTGCTTGATGATTATCAAGAAGTGATATGCTAGCATGGGTTTACAAGTTGATGAAGGAAGTAGAGCTCCTCAAAGCTCAAGAAAATCACAATCTTCTGCATTTATTTACAGCAGATGGGTTTCAACTGACGTTGGCATACCTTGTTGACATTTTCAAAGCACTTAACTTTCTCAACAAACATTTGCAGGGCAGCCATACTAGCTGCATAGACCACGCTGATTCCATAGATCCACTAACAGAAAAATTAGAGGTGTGCTTTCGAAGAGTTTAAAGGGGAAACTTTGCATCTTTTTCTAACTTAGATGCCGCCCTTGAGAAAAAACAAGGTTGATCTGGATGCATAACTAAAAACCAAAATAGAAGCCCATCTGCAACCATTAAACAAGAATTTGCCAAGCATTTTCCAGAATTGGCAAGCACTGAACTTCTAGAATGGAAACTGGCAAGAAATCCCTTTTGTTTCATTTTTGTTGTCTTCTGCCAGACAAAATACAGGAAAAATTCTTGGAATTGAAATGCAACTCTGCTGCTAAAGATGCATTTGAAACAATGTCCTTCAATAATTTCTGAACTAAATATGAGTGTGATTGTACGGAAATATTGGTGATGTTGCTATGCATATTCTACTAACATTTTTAGCCATAAATGTATGCGGCTTTTCTGAACTAGTAAGTGTGAAGACAAAAGGTCTGAACAAACTTATGAATTGTGAAACCAATATGGGATATCATTTACTGTAACTCTTACACAAAAAAGTTAGTTGATCCAACACACCTTTAGAATGAAGTGAGTTGTCAAAACTCAAAGCTGAACTAGGTGAAATTAATCACATTTTGTGGTTTTAAAAAAATTGGGTTGATGAAATTTTTTCATAATGAAGTGCAGAATCTGAATTTGTGCTTGTTGAAAAATTGTTTTGGAAAAAATCCTGAAAAATATAGGCAATACATGAGAATGTATCTTCATCAATTCACATACTTGTAAATTCGATTTGTTTGAAAATTAAAAAATACCAGTTTTTACAAAGTTATTACGCCAGCACAAAGGCTAATTGTAGCAATAAGATAAAGTTTTCTCTCCTAATTTTTAGTAGCATCTTAAATTAAACAACTTGTTTGTGTTTGGAAGAAATGAATACAAGATTTGAAATTGTTAGTGGTACAAAATTTTCCAATTACTAGTAGCCTTGAAAAAAGCTGTGTAGGACAAATTCACAGCAATCTTTTAAGTAATGTGAAAACTTGAAACGTTTTGTTTGGCTCACTAGAATGGGGCAGAGAAGAGAAGGCATCATTGTTTATAGTTGCAAGACAATCAAAATTGTTACATTTTTACCACCGTTAAACATCCTAGTGCTAGCAAAAAAATTTCAGTGTGCAGACAAATTTCTCAGAAAGCAAGGTAATGGTTATTTGTCTTTGATGAAAGAAGCTTTGAGGGTGGCTAGATGAAGATCTAGCAGTTGCCAACATTGTAAGTTGACTGTCATTGTAGGCAGCAGCAAGTCTTGATTTTCAAGCTACAGTAGTTCAATTGTCAAGTCAGTCTGGAGAAGTAAATCTGCATTTTTTGCAGTGAAGATGGAGAGCATGGAGACTGGAAAGCTGTTTCATCTTTGACAACAGACCTTGGTATTAACACTTTGTACGCGACACCACGTAAATCTACCTTTATTGCATTTATGGGCAGAGCGCAAAATCACGTAGATTTACGTGCTTTAAAAAAATTTTAATTTCTCTGTGATAAACACTTGTTCAGCGTTTGTTTTAGGGCAGGGTTACTTCAGTACAAACCAGGACAAATTTATCTAAATCTACGTAATTTCGCGCTCTGCCCATAAACGCGATAAACGTAGATTTACATCGCGACACAAACAGTGTTAAAATATTTATTCAAAGCATGGATCATGGTCATTAACCTGTTAAGTGCGGAATTAATTTTTCTCTTTTCGAGTTACAGTGCGTATTTAATCGCGCGTTTCGCTTTTTTTTCTGTCTCGATTATTTTCGCAACAGCGAAGTTTTGCGGGAAAGTCCCTGACGGCCAGTTTCAATTCGCGGGAGCGAAATTTTGCGTAGAAATCTTTGACGAAGTATATAATTGTTGCAGTTTCTGTACCCGCTGTGTTGGAATGGTTAAGATTAAGATTGAATCTCGCTCATTTTGAGATCAAGTTCGATCCTGCTTGAAAGCATCACTGATAACCGGCAGGAAAGGTATATTACTACTACATGTCTCTTTCTGGCTGGTAAATGCTAGAAAATTTTGCTTTCATGTGTGTCAGAATAGGTCACGATTTGAACAATAATTTAAAGATATAAACGTTTGGGTCAAACTGCTGATTATTGTTGAAATGAAAAAATTTGCTAAACAGAGAAAGGCGGTTTTTATCCATGACCTCAGCAAAAAATGGTCTACATAATGATGCTTTTTTGCTAAAGTAGTGATGCATTTCGGGCTGGTGATTAACACCTTGGATAAGCAGCAATGCTAGAAAACTCTTATTTCATTGCTGTCGGTGTCAATCTACTCTTTCGAACGTAAATGCGCCATCAAGTTGGCCAAGCGTTCCTCCGAGAATTGCCTGGTGTATCGATTGGTGTTTGTAGCAATTAGGTCTACAATTTCGTTGTCAAAAATTTCAAAAAATTCCAGTGGGTCAGTTACATCGTTCAGGCTACTGGTATGCCTGGGTTGCCGGTAAATGAAAACCTGCTTCGTACTTGGTCGTTAACGGTTCACTGCAGATTATCGTTGTTAGGAACACTGCTGCTAGCTTGATCAGTGTCGCTATCAAGTATGTCGGCATTTTGCAAATACCCTATGTCAGCACTGTTACTTTCTGAGTCGTCAAGAGAAGACAAATCATCCCTAGCATTACGAATATGCAACAAAAGATCATCGTCTGAGACTTAGAAAACTTTGCTTGGTGTCGCCATTTGTATCAGCTAAAATACTCTTATAAATATATTCGGAAAACTAAAAACAAAAATAAAATAAAATATCGTAAATATTTATCCGCAAGACTCTCGCAGTGATCATCACGTTAGAAATTGTCTAAATGCTATTACAGAATTGTACTTTTAGAGCATTTGACAAATTGGTCTGAACTCAATGAATAGATCTAGCCATAAAAGTGTTTTACGCAACAAAACTTTTCTATTAGTGCAAAATGCTTACTCAGGATTTTCTCACCCTGGCGCGCGACAAACGCCAGGCGAAAGCGAAATAAAACGCGTAGTTAAAAGCGGTGGCGACTCGGACGGATATACACGTCTTACGCAGTGAGAGAGCGACATGCTTTGACGGATATACACGTCTTACGCAGTTAACGGGTTAAAGACCAATGATGTAAAGAGCAAAACAGATACAAGGGTAGGCTGAAAAGTTTGTAGCCTCACTATGAAGGAGTTGTGACAGATCAGTGAAACTTGCCATGCGTTAAATTCATGCTTTCTTGATACTGACTGCGATATTTTTTTTAGGTACCCTTATGCTGGATAAGTAATTTTGCACTTTAAAAAGTTATACTAGAGAGATTTTGTAATATCAAGAGAATTTTGCATTTTGGTTTTTTGATGATCTTGTGAATATGGATAAGATTTGGCACCATGGTGTGATCAGATATTTGCAGAAAAAAAGATTAACGACCAAGAAAATTTATGCTGATATGGTTTCCACTTTGGGGGATGATGCTCCAACTTTATCAACTGTGAAGAAGTGGGCAGCGGAATTCAAGAGGGGGAGGGAGAGCCTTGAAGATGATCAGAGATCAGGACGTCCTTCCACAGCTACCACCCAAGAAAACATTGACCGCATTCATCAAATGGTAATGAATGACAGACGATTAACCATTAGTCACTTGGCCAATGTTATCAGCATCTCTCGCGAACGAGTGGAGAACATTCTCCACAACGAACTTGGCATGTCAAAAGTTTCGCCTCGATGGGTGCCCCGGCTTTTGAGGCCTGATCAAAAGCTCATCAGACTCGTCATGTCAGAAGCAAACTTGGCAAGATTTGAGGCAGACCCAGATCGTTTTGTTGAGCGTTTTCTCACCCAAGATAAATGTTGGGTCCATCACTTTGAACCAGAGGCCATAAGGCAATCCATGCAGTGAAAGCACTCAACTTCTCCTGCTCCAAAGAAGGCCAAGGTGGTGTCATCCGCAGGAAAAGTGATGGCCTCCGTATTTTGGGATGCAAAAGGCATTGTGTTCATCAACTACCTTCAGAAAGGTAAAACTATCAATGGAGAATATTATGCCAAATTGCTAAGGGAGCTACGACAAGCAATCAAGTCAAAGCAGCCTGGAAAGCTGACAAAAGGTGTCCTGCTTCATCAGGACAATGCTCCTGCTCACAAGTCTCTGGTTGCAATGTCCGCTGTGCATGATTGTGGCTTTGAACTGATTGATTACCCTCCATAATCTCCTGATTTGGCACCATCGGATTATTTTCTGTTCCCAAACTTGAATAAACATCTTGCTGGAAAACAGTACGAGACTGATGATGACGTCATTTCTGCTGTAGAGGACTTTTTTGAGGGTCAGGAGGAGAACTTCTATGCCACCGGGATTCGAGCACTGCAGCACAGATAGAAGAAATGTGTGGACCACAGAGAAGATTATGTTGAAAAATAAACCTACTTTGGTCAAATTTAAATACTTTGTGTTAGTCAGGCTATGAACTTTGCAGCCTATCCTCGTACTATGCTGCAGCAAGCATTAAACAACATTTGACATTGTACATCTAACTGTTATCCTGTAACTAAGAAATGGTAATTCACTACATAAGTTAATTGAGCAAGAAAATACTTTAAAGTAGCTTCTAGAATTAAAAAATAAAGTTAATGTGCTAACTTGATGATTCTAGTTAGGTCATGTGATCTGCTTTACTTTGCTGAAACAAAAGAAAGAGTAAAGAAACATATGGGCAATGTGAGCAACACAGCATTACGACTTGATCAATTATGAGAGTGAAATTGCAAAATAGCCTGTAAGAGTAAACTGCCTTTGATGGCAAAATTGCTGCAACCCACCACCATGAGCCTTACATCTGGCACTGTATCCATGCATTAACAATATTTTAACAAAATATTGATTTTACACTAGACCAACAAACCTTTGCTTGCCAGAGGTTTTGTCCCGTGGTGATTTTGTCACAAAAGAGTGCAATACAATTGCTGAAAGATGCGATTTCTGCATGCCCACTGTAAATTTCCACCAAAAAATCTTTATCACTAGTGATTTTATGCAAAATGAAAATTTACTCAAAAATTTCTTTAAAACTCAACAGAGTATTGAAACAACAGAGCTGTTTTGCAGACAACACTAACATGGAAATTCATATTGAATCATGAATTACTGAAACACAGAAACATGAAAATTAATATTAAATAAGCAATCACTGAAATTCCTTTAAAAAGAGAACTACTGACTAGCAGAATTATGGAAAACTACTGGTACTAACTACAGAAATTGCAGAAATTTATGTTAAGTTGATAAAAACTATAAGTATAACCATCCAATTGGGTTTATTTATATAACTGAAATAAGTAAAACTATGTGCTTCTGTAAATTTCTGTTTTTACTCAATTTCCAAAATTTTATGTTTTTTCCCATATTTCAGCAATATATTCTGTAACTCCATAAATTTCCATATTATAGTGTTCTCTTTGATGCCTTTTCCATATTGATGACACAAGAATCTCTTTTCTTTTTTTATATATTGGTGGGAAACCATAGATTAAACAGAAAAAAGGTTTTGTTATAGTTCACTGCATGAAATATTTTAACTTTTTTTGGTGATTTAGCAGAGGCTCAATAAATTAAATAGGTCAAAGCTTTTTTTCATATAATGTTCTGGTAACTCATGGGTAGCTTTCTTTTATATATACAGTAGACCCCTCTTAATAAATATAAATAGAGTTGGAATGGAATTCTCACATCAAAAAAGTGTTGCTTTATAAATCCAAACACTGCTTAATAAATCCAATATTAATGCAAGAGGCTAGCGATGCACATAGCAAAACTGCAGACAGTGACACTGTTTCGACCTATCAGGTCTCTTCAGTGCAGTTGGTGACCGACAAGAAGCTAGAGGCTTTTAATAAAGCATAGCTTAGACCGCCACACAAATCCAATATTCATTTGAGTTTCTGAATTTCTTTGTGCTGTGCATGAGTGTTAATACATGTAAATATGTTATTGTGTTGTACTTGTACTGTATTCTCTGTTTATGATAATTCTTTTGTGCTGTGCATGAGTGCTAATATATGTAAATATGTTTTTGTGTTGTACTGTAGTGTATTTTCTATCTATTTAACCCTAACTTTGCAGCGCCGCATATCAAATCAAAAAAAGCTTGGAACAGAGGTGGATTTATTAAGTGGAGTCTGCTGTACAAAGGAGAAGATTGATTTTAGTTTTCATGTGCTTTAATATTAGGCAGTGGTTATTTTGCTGTCTACAGTATTTTACCCTTGAAGGCTATTTTGCTGTCAGACATCTGTGATTGGTCAATTACAGTGATGTATTAAACATAAGACTTTGGTCATTTCTGATTGGTCACTTTCAATAAATCAAAAAAATTGCACCCTTGGAGTACACTGCCCTATACATTTACATACCAGGTTTCCCCTCCAGTGTACACCACCATTAAGTGAGTGCCTTGCCAGCATAGACTCCAACTTGAAACCATTGCATTTCAAAGCAGCTGCACTATCCACTACATTACAACATCATTGTCACAATTGCAGCAAACATGTTTATTAAAGCACATGAATGGTGATGGCAAAATAGCCTCAAATAATAAAACGTTGTCAATAGCAAAACGGCCTTTTCTTTTTTGTTCCAACAGTAAAAAAACTGTTTTAGTATGGGAAAGTGCAAAAAAAGTTACAGCAAAAACAAGGAAATCTAAGATAGGAATGCTTACCAAATGGGAATATTCATCAAATAGTACCTTTGCCTAATCTGCCACATATTACAACTCTAATTTTGTTTTAGCTAATGCCAATATTTTAACAGTCAATGCTGTAAAGTTACCATGAATTACCAGTGCACTTCGGGTCAAAAGTGATGGCATTATAATACAAAGGTTAATCCAATGCTTTTTATAACTTGCATTTTTAGTGACAATGTTGACACGAGATCTTGATACAATTATTAGTGTGTTGAAATTACCATAAAAAGACATGATTCTTGCAGGCATGAATAACATAATTTCAAAAGATTTTTAATGACAAGGCCACTATAATTGCTTACATGATATGCTTTTCAACTGATCAAAACAAAAAAATTGCAGCTGTAGTTAGTTTAGTAGATAAATATCAGGTACTGGGTAAATGACTTTAAAACACAGCACAACTTTACCTTACCACATGACTACATCTTGAAACTGTTATTTTTCTTTTTAGTTTTCATATGCTTTGCTATCATTGCTCCTAATTAGTTTCTATATGCACCATTGTTCCCTTTAAATGCGAAAAAAGTGCGAATTTGCAACATTATGTCCGGCAGATTCGCAGTTAAAATTCAACAGTGTGTAATAAAGTCTGGCAGTTTTTGGTAACTTTTTCCGTTTTTAAAAATTTTTGTAATTTTGAAATGCGTGGGAGTTAAATGCTGTTCAATGCGTGGGAGACAGTGAATGGGAAGTAAAGGTTGGACAGCCGCTTTTTTATGGCAATGCAATATCTCCCATAAACACCGCCCGGCTATAACGCAACAATGAGTGACGGCGACTTAAAATATCACGCATGCCGTTACCAAACTTCTTTTGTATCACAAATCAACCCGAAAGCAAGTAACTAAAGTAAACTGGCCAATTTCTATCCTAGCTAAAGAGCAGTAACAGCAAGTAGCTTTCAAACATCACTTTAACACAAGACATTAGTTTTCGACAGAAGTTTGAAACTGGAATTGCTTAACTTATGTTTTCTTTATGCGTCAATGCTAATTTCAATCATGCTTGTTAAGATAAAAAAGCGCACAGCTCTCGATTTCACTTTAGCATACAAAACACCATTTTGTTAACCAGAAATAAATAGCCTCACACTTGCTATTTATAAAAACTAAAAGTAAAAAGAGTATGATTTCTAACCAATTTTAGTTTTAAATTCTCTCCAAATTTTTTTTTAAATTAAATGCAGCTGACAGTCATGTGCTGTGATAGTTTACCAGCCATGATTGAAATAAGCCTTGAAATGAGACGAAAAAATTTAAGTGCAGTTTCAATTTCTTGAAACACGTTTTTTGTTGAAGTCTAGCCTTTTCCAATTGCTGGAAAGGAAAATTTTTCTGATTTGTTTATTTTATTTTAGTTGGACAACACTTCTGACATTTACGTAGAGAACTTTTTTGAGGTCGCGCATAAAAAGAGAAAAAATATGACTGGACCAAATGCCTCTGTGCATTTCGAAAATGGGCAAAATGCCAAAAACGCTAATGAAAACGAGAAAAATGGATAACTGGATCGCATGCTTTTGTGCATTTGGAAAATGGGCAAAATGCCAAAAACGATATGAAACCAACAAACACAAAAAAAATGCTCATGAAAAAGAGAAAAAATATAACCAGGCCACATGCCTCTGTGCATTCAAAAATGGGCCAAATGCCAAAAACGGTTGAAGAGCGCTGAACTAAATAAAAAGTTTCATAATCGAAGTACATTTGAGGGGAAAATGAAGAATGTTATTGTACGCCAACCAACATTATCAGCAAACTATAAGCTATGCAAAGTTAGCTTAGTGTATACACTGACTAAATAGCAGTAGGCTACTGCAAGCATCTGTTTTTACTCCTTCAAAATATGTTACTAAGACTGGTGTAACCATTTGTTCAACAATGTCCGCCAAAACTTGTCCAGCAGTTTTTGTACATTTGCTAGCCATTTCACACTAACACCGGCGGTTACACACTTACCAAAATCTTAGAGGGAACAGTGATGTGCACTCTTGGGCAAGGTAAAGGACTTGACAGCTTTCCCAGTTAGTCATAATGTTGATTTGATCAGTGGCAGCCTATCATTAATTTTAGGAAGTGGCTATTTTGCCATTGACTGGATTTTATCCTTGCAGGCTACATTGCCGTCACCATTCATTTGTATTTAAATAGGCATATTTGCTTCACTTCTGGCAGTGATGTTGTCATGCAGTGGATAGTGCAGCTGCCTTCAAATGCGATGCCTACAAGTTGAAATCTTTACTGGCAGGGTACTCAGTCAAAGGTTTGGGTCAATGTGCACCAGTGTGTGGGCCTGGTATGTGAATGTACAGGGGAGTGTACAGTGGGAAAGAGTATAATTTTTTTTTTAATACAACATTGACCAATCAGAAACCAGTAGTCACGCATCTAATAGGCTACATTATTGAAATTGACCAGTCACAAATAACTGAGAGCAAAATAACCTGTAAGAGTAAAATGTCAATGATGGCTAAAGAGTCACTGCCTTATTTTAATGCTTGTGAGACATTTTGTGAAATAAATCACCTCATTAAACAATATTTTTCTTGTCACTTTATCTTGTGTCAGAAGCAATTACCATGCTATTGTTAACTACTTTTTCACTTTTAGGTACAAAGTGCACACCATAATATGCACTGCTTTTCTATAGTTTCCTATTTTTTGTCCTCAAATCCCTAATTAATTTTCCCTTTGATGCTCTAAAAGGAAAAACATAATACATATTGATAAATATAGCAGGCATTTCTAGTTTGTTGAGTACAACAATATTACAACCATATCAATTTGTTGTTTTTGACAAATTTATTCTTCAAATTCAACGTTTCGCTCCCTTTAGTTACTGGGGAGCTTCTTCAGAAAACGGTACATGTTACTAACGTAACATATAAACTGTACAACATAAAAATATCAAGACTACCTGTATTACTAAACACTAAAAATTATTTACCAACAGAGCAGGCAATCACGTAACAACGAAAACATTGTTACATCACAGACACAGGAGTGGCCAAGTGAAAAGTGTTGTGCAATACATAAGACATTATTTATTGGAAACAAACACACTATAAACAGCTAGAAAATTTGCACAATCATTGCAATTAATTAAATTACATGAACAGACCTTTTGATTTATCAAAAAACTTTCTGCAATGCGACATCTGTATGTATGTGATTCTGACTTCAGTATTTTGACATTATCCAAATCTATTATATGTTTGAAATCCATAACATGTTGACTCAGTGCTGACTTTCTAGTGTTAAAAGTCTTGATTGCATCTGCATGTTCCCATAAAGTTTGTTGTTTTGTAAACCTAAATATGCTATTAATTTTGAGCAAAAGTGTAGTTTGATGTATCAAATTTATTGCTGGGATTGCAATGCTGTGTATGTAGGTGAAACAGGACGTAGTGTGAGAACCAGAAAACAGGAACATGCTGATGCAATCAAGACTTTTAACACTAGAAAGTCAGCACTGAGTCAACATGTTATGGATTTCAAACATATAATAGATTTGGATAATGTCAAATAACTGAAGTCAGAATCACATGCATACAGACGTCGCATTGCAGAAAGTTTTTTAATAAATCAAAAGGCTTGTTCATGTAAGGCAGTGGCTATTTTGCCGTCGACGGCAATTTACCCTCAGAGACTATTTTGCCGTGAGTTGTTTGTGATTGGTCAATCTTAATGACGTACTAAACATGTGACTTTTGGTCGTCTCTGATTGGTCAATTTTAAAAACCGATTAAAAAAATTTTGCACCCCCGGGTCTCTATCCCCCACCCTGCACACTCCCTTACAGTGTACACTGCCCCGTACATTTACATACCGGGCCTGCCCCTTCAGTGTACACTGCCTTTCTTTTAAAGCCCTGGCCAGCTGAGATTCGAACCAGATACCTCGGTATCTCAAGACCAGCGCTCTATCCACTACACCACAGAGTCACTGGCGCGATAATAGCAAATTTGGCTATATAAACACACGTGAATGATCACGGCAAAATAGATTTCAAGGGCAAATTGCGGTCGACGGCGAAATAGCCACTGCCTTCATGTAATGTACCGGTAATTAATTGCAATGATGGTGCAAATTTTCTGACTGTTTATAGTGTGTTTATTTCCAATAATGTCTCATATATCTCGCAACACTTTTTACTTGGCCACTCCTGTATCTGTGATGTAACAATGTTTTCATTGTTACGTGATTGCCTGCCCTGTTGATAAATAACTTTTAATGAATTAGTAACAAAGGTTGTCTCTATATTCTTATGTTGTACAGTTTATATGTTACACTAGCAACATGTACCGTTTTCTGAAGAAGCTCCCTGGTAGCTAAGAGGAGCAAAACGTTAATTTTAAAGAATAAATTTGTTGAAAGAAGGAATTGATACGGTTGTAATACAAACTGATAAAGCATACCTATACAAAAAAATGCCTAATAAGTTGACGTATCACATATAACCTTTTAACTATAAGTTTATGACGTACCATGACTGTTGCTTTTTCGATCTAATGCTTTGAAATAGGAAGGAAACGTGGAGCTAGGCTAAACCACTGTTTTCGAACACAATAACTGATCCCATGAAACCAGTGAACAAAATGCGCACATTTATCAAAGCCGCGGCGACTAAAATATTTTCACAACGAATAAGAATAATTAACATTATTCTTATTTTAGTTGAGGACAACAACAAACTTTATGAATTTGACGTAACTCTCAAAGTATAGAATCTAAAAGACATTGTCGTAGCAAACGGTATAAGGTATTTGCATTCCGTTGAAGGGGGCCATTCAAAGAAAAGTTTTATTTTTGAATGAAAGAGATAAAATTTTAGCTGTGACTAAACATAAGATTCAAACACCGATATTTATGACTTGATTGATGGAAAATAAAGCGGCATTTTTCTTTTGCACACTGCAGCCAAAACCATCGTTTCACCGCTGCTAAAAGGTCAAGATTATATTTGAAAATTGCACTTGGAGTGAACTGTGCGTATTTATCACAAATCAATTTGAAAATATCCAACTGTCTAACGATTTAAAATTTCTTCAAACTGTAAACCTGATGATGACCTTCAAAAATACGGAAGGGTAACAAGCAAAAGTGCCGCCCCTAAAAGTTTTGGCAGCACTTTAAAGCACCGACAACAAAGCAATGCAATATGTTTGTTAGCAAAATAAAAAGACTTACTGTACCAACCGCTTATTTTTCCCAAATTTACTTTTGCAACATTGCAACACAAAGAACAATAGAAAAACATGTCAAAGAAAAAAAGATGGGTAAATTACAGAAACAAAAATTTTCTAAATTGACTTTGCAGGCATTCCTCCTCAAGAAATCTCAAATAATTTTATCATGATCAATATTACCTGTAAGATCAAGTTCTACTGGCTATATTGCCAAATAAGTCTACATTGTTTGGCTCATTGCTGATCTAAAGCAGGCTACTTCCGGATAAGCTGTAATTTAGAAAAGGGCAGTTGGCAGCTACCAATATTAATGGCACAAGTTAGATTGATTCGTAATACTTTGAATTACTGTAAAATTCAGCCCCCATACTTGTGCCACCCGGGGCATACTGTCCCCCTTGTTATGCCACTGAAAAAGTGGAAGCAGCTGACTAGATAAATTTAGACCCTATGGCTTTTTTGCTGCCACCATACCAAATTTAGTTCGTTATTTTTTTGATTTTCATTAGATATTTTGACCAAACCGAAAACAAACAAAATAAAAGTGATTAACTAAACGGAAGTATTTTAAACAAACAAAAAAATTCAAGCATAGTCTGTTGCTTGAATAATGCGTTTGTTTGCTTTTGGGCACAATTACCAATTTCTATTTTCAAAATCAGCAAGCATTTAATTGGATTTAAGCACTATATGAAGCTATTGGCATTGAGCCAAGGGTAGAGACTGGAAACGCAAAGTTGTGTTTGCCACCAGATTTTTAACCTAATTGAAATTTTGAAGAAAGTTAACTTCAATGACGCACTAAAAATGCTATTGTCACGAATTCACTTTTTATGGGTTTGCTTTGACTGTGCTATATTGGTGAGTTTACATAATCACTTGGCCAGCGGCATTGTTCACAGTTGTAAAAGCGATCTTTGCTGACCTCTAGCTGGGTTGCGTTCACATGCACAAAATAGCGGTGGTTAAAATCAAGTAGCCTGGTGAAAATTATATTTTTGTTAATGGATTAAGTTACACTGTCAAAGTATCTGATAGAGTAGATTAAAAGTGTTATTTGTGTACAGATAGAAAAATAAAAATTTGGTCAGGTAGAAGTGAATTGGCAAGATTTTGAAGAGCAGTAAATAGGCAACAACTGTTGCCAATCAAATTAAACAGCGTTGGTTTCTACAAATCATCTGAAACTGCCATCTATAGTATGTAGCCTAAATGCAGCAGCTTGTGCCTATGCTACCAAGGGGCGCAGCCAGGGCCGCCACTATGCCATGGCCCAGATAAAATTATGCACGAAACAAACAGTGGCCCGAAAATTTGCTCGTAGCATTGGGCTTCATGCCTAAAGTTAACACATAAGCTTAAAACTTTCTACAGTTTTCTTGATATAAAGCAGAAATCACACAAGTAAATTCTTTTGCGCAAGAAGAATCATGCAGCAATAACCTATCGGTGTCTGACGAGGCGCGCAAGAGTACTGTACAACATTAATAGCAATATTGCATCAAAATGAGTAGGCTAGTTTGCCACGAGTGAAAGCAAGGTTTGTACTTTCTGGAAAAGTTTCAAAAATATTGCCAAGAATAGAGCATGTCTCTAATTTTCAGCAAGTTTTTTACCAAATCATCTTGACGAGCCTGAATTCATAGTTGACGATTTAAATTTTTTAATTTTGGTCAAAATCCTTTGGACTATAGACTGTGAAGGAAACAAAACCATCAATTTGCTGATTAAAAATTTGATATTCTCTTTGGAATGCTTTTTAGAAAACTATAAAGATCGCAATAAAACGTTTAATGACTGGACAAAAGCAGTAGAGACGCTACAATCAGAGATAGCACAAGTTACAGTAACGTCTTTGGCTTGCAACGTACGCGAAATTCAAGCATGCGTAAGCATTAGGAAAGACATATCGGTATTTTTTTCAATTCTCAAAAACGTCTTTCGCTGCTACATGTTCAAGTTAATGACAAATGTTTTGATTCTTCGCATTCGCCTTCGAAGCGTAATTGTTCTGCAAAGTGGATTGAGAACTATAAAGTTGTCCTTGTTTTCAAGGAGCTTTATCCAGCGGTTGTTGGTTCTCTTGATCAACTGTCAGAATCAAGAGATAGAGAAGTTCTTGAAAGGGCTATGTCTTATTCGAAAGCAATAACAACAGCTGGGTTTTTGGTTAGCCTAGAAGTTATCAATGCTACACTGAAACTTACCAAAACAGTTGCAAAGAAGCTACAGGGCACCAAGAAATTATTTTAACTGCATTAGATGCTGCAAGAATTATCAGTTGCAAAGGTGTTATCCAGGCTTTTAGGGACAATGAAGAAATATTTGTTGAACTCTTTAGACATACCAAAAGTCTCTACCGGGAAGTCATAACCATGCCTCGAATTGTGAATCCGCAAGCCAATAGACCAAATCCATACGCTGTTGAACCATTACAGTTTTTCAGACGTTCTGTCTTTTTGCCTTTTATTGACACAGTGCTTGACTAACTCAGCGAAATATTTGCTCTGATCTTGTTGATTGCATAAAACTCCAATTTTTGATATCATCTGTCTGTGTAAAGCATGACATTTGCTTTGATCAGAAATGCTGTGAACTTCTATCAACCCTTTGTGGATGACCGCATTGACGCTGTGGAGGTTGAATTTATGCGATGGCGTTCAAATTAGCTGCGCCACGAAGGTAATTCATTACCGTACAACACTTTAGGCGTGTTGCTGTCTGCTAAAGAAATACAAACGTATCCATCTTTGGAAGTTCTTATTCAAATATTGACAACTGGTCTGGTTATTTCGCAACAGATGAGCGTTAATTTATTGCTCTGAGATATTTGGAAACCTATTTGCGGTTCACAACGAAAGAAGCTCGTTTGAATGGATTGGTATTGTTGTTTGTTCACCGTAACATCAACATTAATTTTAAACATGTGATTGATGAATTTTCACGTAAAAATTGTACGCTAAATTTCAATTAAGTTAAATTTTGACATACAGCATCAGTAAATTTTATGGGTTTGCCGATCACCATTACCAATCAGCTAGTATCAGTAAATTCTTTGGGTGCAATTGTGTAAGGGCAAAATTTTTTTGTGTGTGCAATTGCAGTAAATTTCTTTGCGTTCTGTTTAAAAACCGCACACACCTCTCATTTCCTGGGGAGAAAAACCTCGGTATTCCTATTCTGACTAGATCTTGAGGGTTTTACCGCTGCACCTGGGCTGTGTTGTTCAAAAAATTTTGTCCCCCCCTAAAGAAATCCTGGCTGCGACACTGATCCTACCATGTATCATTAAGGGCAAAATTTAATGCCAGTCATAATTCTTTTTTATGCGATGTTATATTATTGACAATAATTTATATATGTTAGCTAGTGGGCGGTACGTATTTTCATACCACCGCGCGCTTAGGCCTATTTTCCTTCAGGTTTTTCAACAAATAAGAGACCAAAATTTTGATAAGCATTTAATTTTCAATTCTACCACATTTAATTTCAAGCTGATTACTAGTTGCAAAAAAGTTTAATTACTCTCATACTTTCACAAATTTTGACCGACCAAGAAAACCCTGATATCTATATGCAATCTATGCTAATATGATATTCTTCTTCTTTCGTTTGAGATGTTGTTGTCTGATCATCTGCAGGGGATCAAATATCCGGGCACACATTGAGCAGCCAATCGATGGTGTTATCATTCAGTATCAATAGCCTATCTTTTCTGGCTAGACTGTAAATAAGGCATTGATACAGTAAGTGTTCAGGAGTTTGTCATTCTGCACCACAATCAAATACTGCAGTTGGCGTCAGTCCCCATCTATGCATGAGAGATCCAAATCGTCCGATGACAGTGCGAAGACGATTTAGCCAAACCCAGGCTAACCGGCTGAGTTCATGACCTGGCGGTAGTGGTCCAACATTGGTAACGAAAGAATGAAAACGTGTGATGTCTTTTGACCAGTTTTCTCTCCAAATATTATGGATCCATGTTAGAGCATTGGTGTTTTGAGCCAGCAGGCCTTGAGCTTTGATGATAAATGGTTTTCTTGATTTAAGGTGCCTCTTTGTCATTGGTCTTTTGAAATAGTTATAAAGAGTATGGCCTGGTTCTAAAAACTGACTTGCCAGTGAGAGTGTGGCAGCTTTGCGGCGAAGCTCAGCAGGGGAAATGCCAGAGAGAACTGGAAGATACTCAGTGAGTGTTGGTTTCAGGCATCCTGTCACCATGTGCAAGGCATCATTAATAGGTCTGTCAAGCAGGTGTGTATGTGCACTAAGACTTCATACTGGTGCGCCGTACTCGGCGGTGGAGTAGACAAGAGCCAGGGTGGTGATACGTAAAGTTGTTGCACGTACTCCCCAGCCAGTACCTGCCAGTCGACGGATCAAGGCAATGCGTGATGTAAGTTTCTTGCACAAGATCTCCAAGTGGTGTCGGTACGTGAGGGTCCTGTCCAGGGTGATCCCGAGATAGGTAGGTGTAGGGTTGTAGGGCAGGCCATTTCCATCAACTATGATGTTAAGTTCACGCTTGGCTTCCCTGTTGTTCAAATGGAAAGCTGTCAACACGGTTTTAGACTTGCTGAGTTTTAATCTCCAATTTTGGAGGTATGATGATATTGTTGCCATGTCCTGGTTAAGAGTCTTTTCCAATGAGGACCATTCAGCAGCCGAGTGCACTATGACCAAATCATCGGCATAGCCATATAGCTTAGACGTTGTTGGTGGGAGGTCATTGATGTAAATGTTTAAAAGGAGTGGAGCCAGAACAGAACCCTAAGGAACGCCATTTTTGAGTCGTCGCAGCCTGCTTTTTTTTCCTCTTCCATAGGTAAAGGTGAAATTGTGATTATAGATAAGCTCCATCATCATCTTGACCATGTGCCTATTGGGCAGGAGTCGAAGAAGCTTGCAGGCAAGGCCCTGATGCCATACAGTGTCGTATGCTGCTGTGAGGTCGATAAACACAGTACCAGCTTTCTTTTTATCTTCAAAGCAATCTTCAATATCTTGACTCATGCGAGTGACCTGTTCTAGAGTTGATTGACCTCGTCGGAAACCCGCTTGCTCAGGTGGTAAGTGAGGGTCAATTATTGGGTCGACACGGGAATGGATGAGCCGTTCAAGAATTTTATATGAAACATATAGGAGGGAAATAGGACAGTTAACTCCTAGCGTCATCCAGGGCCTATAGATATCAGGGACGGTAACCTGATATCTATAGGCAGTCTATGCTAATATGATATGCTAATAACCGACGTGATGCCGTAGTGATTAGAGCGTCTGCTTCGCAGTCGGTAAAACTGGGATTCAATCCCCTTGTCGAGTCATACCAAAAGATTTTTAAAAAATGTTTCCTTGCCTTTCTCTCTCATGCCTTCCTATTCCGCTTTCTCTTGTAATGAGCAGCAACGTTCATCTCAATTTTGCCACATCTTTCCTTGCTCTGTGTGCGCCGGCAATATCGTCAGGAAGAGGTCTGTGCAATTCTGTACCTGCCGCAAATGAGTACATATCAAGTTCACCTTCCTCTCCTCCTCTTTAAAATTCAACTCCTTTTACAACTGACACTCCTAAAGTTGTTCTCCTTACTTCATCTTGGCTTGCCTTGAAATTTTCCTGCCTGCCAATTTTTTGCGGCCCTCCAGCACCTACAACTTCGACGTAAACCACAATTTAGCCTTCCTCCCTTTTCCAACGCATCTCTACCCTCACCTGCGCTCACCACTTTGCTCGCCTACTTTTTCTTATCGCAAAACGTTTCCTCCACACCTGTCTATCTATGTATGTATTTCCTCCACACATCTGTAAGACATATATCAACCTATGAGAGAAACTGTTAACGGGAAATGTTCGCTGCAACAAGCTCGACAAAGCGACTTCAAACGCAAACGCCCCGTTCAATAAAAACATGGAATTGAATACATCATAGTCATTTTAGCGAATAAAAGTGATTTTTTGTTCTAGGTATACTGAAATTAGTTTAAGGAAACTCTTTTTCCGGTAGAGCAATAAACAACCAATTATCGCTAAAACCTATATATCTTTAACGTTTTGCTTGGGCGGTTACGTCGAGCGTCTTCAGAAAAGAATATGTAAAGAAATATTTTGTGACGTACTTTCAAAAACCAGTGGTTCTTAAAAGTAGGCCTAAAGCTTTAGGTATTAAACCGTGGATAACAAGACATGGGTTTAGCGCTCCTGACCCCCTGTTTGCACCCTTGATTGGTCGGCAGCAGTAGGTATCTCAACAAGACTTAGAACAAGACAATGGGCGCGATGTAAGTGCAAATGTGCGAACACACTCAGGCTTAATAAGTCTTTATCCCATCTTACCGTTAAGTACACAAAGTCAAACGCGAACAAAGGCATCCAGAGATAAAAAACTTAAACTGTTAGCTCTTTTGCTTTACATAGCGTTGCAGTAGGCTACTTACACCTATACGCACTTTCATTTTATCTGCAATGTAAGCATTATGCTCCAGTATGTAAATCATTCAAATAAATTATATCAATTCATAAAACGTACGTACCAACAACATCTTTGATTTCATTTTCTTGGTCGGGGGCATGCATTTGACTAGAATCGATATCCAGTAACGTCGTGTATTTCCATGATAAACTGCACTTTATGGGATGGCGGCTTATACTTGACTAGGATGAATATGCGACAACGTCGTGTATTCCTTGATCAACTGCATTTTCTTGGATGGCCGCTTAAACTTGACTAGAATCGATATGCGATAACGTCCTGTATTTCATGATAAAATGCATTTTCTTGAATGGGGGTTTATACTCGACTAGGGCCGATATGCAATAACGTCGTGTGTTTTATGATAAATTGCATTGTTTTGGATGGCGGCTGATACTTGCCTAGAATGAACATGCAATAACGTTGTGTATTCCATGATAAATTACATTTTCTTGGATGACGGCTTAAACTTAACAAGGATGAATAGGCAATAACGCCATGTATTCCATGATAAATTGGATTTTCTTGGATGGAGGCTTATACTTGACTAGGATACAATATGCAATAACGTCGTGTGTTTCATGATAAACTGCATGTTTTTGGGTGGGGGCTTATACTTGACTAGGATACAATATGCAATAACGTCGTGTATTCCATGATAAACTGCATTTTCTTGGATGGCGGCTTATACTTGACTAGGGTCGATATGCAATAACGCCGGGTATTCCATGATAAACTCCATTTTCTTGGATGGCGACTTACGAGGTGTGCTTGAAAAATATCGGGACTGTATGCTTTGCACAAACAATACTTGCAACAGTTGATAAAAGCTTTGTTGTTTAAGATGGCGCAATGTCTTGTGGTAGTAAAAATGTAGTTTCAGCATTCTGTGACATCCATATGCTTTTTTACAGGTTTTTCTTGAAAGGTGCTTTAGTGTAGTTCGTTTTGGGATAATTTATCTAGTAAATATTTTTTCTTTTTTTTCTTCTTTTGTTAACAAATAATGAGCATTGAACAAAGAATCAACTTGAAGTTTCTCGTTCAACTTGGAAAAACTCCAACTGAAGCATTCCATTTGCTCCAAGAAATTTACGGAGATGCTACGGTGTCAAGAACTCGGATTTTTGAGTGGCACAAGAGGTTCATAGAGGGAAGAGAGGATGTGGAAGATGATCCTAGGAGTGGAAGGCCAACAACAAGCAGAACAAACGAAAATGTTGAGCATGTGAGATAAAAGTGCGCAGTTACCGCCGCCTTACTGTAGAATGATAGCAGATGAGTTAAACATGAATAATGAGAGGGTGTGGAGGATCATCACAGAAGATCTGGGGATGAGGAAGGTTTGTGCGAAAATGGTACCAAGGTTGCTGAATGATGGGCAAAAGGAAAATCGTGTGCAAGTGTGTCAAGACATCCTGAAACAACTTGAAATTACACCAGATCTGCTGAGTAGAGTTGTTACCGGTGATGAGCTGTGGATCTTCGAGTACGATCCACTCACCAAACGGCAGAGCCTTGAATGGAAGAGTGCATCCTCACCAAAACCCAAGAAAGCAAGGCTGTTCAAGTCCAAAATTAAGGTGATGCTGATTGTTTTCTTTGATGTTCATCTAGAATTCTTGCCACAGGGCCAAACCACTAACCAGAATGTTTACAAAGACATCTTGCGACGTTTGATGCGTTCGGTAAGGGAGAAAAGGAGAATTGTGGGAGACAAAGTCACGGCTGCTTCATCATGACAATGCTCCTGCTCACAATGCCTTAAGCATACGACAATTTCTTGCAGAAAATAACATTGCCGTGCTGGAGCAACCACCCTACTCGCCAGATCTGGCTCCCTGTGATTTTTTCTTGTTTCCTAAGCTCAAGGGAGTCATTAAAGGAACCCGTTTTCAAGACTCAAAAGCCATAACAACAGCCGTAACGAAGGAACTACGAGCGATTCCAATGGAATCTTTCCAGAAGTGCATAGAAGCATGGCGGCAGAGATTAGAAAAGTGCATTTGAGCTCAAGGAGATTACGTTGAAGGGGACAACTTGTAATTTTTACGTGGCATTTCAAATAAAATCATTATTTACACAGTCCCGTTACTTTTCAAACATCCCTCATATACTTGACTAGGGCCGATATGTAATAACGTCGAGTATTCCGTGATAAATTGCATGTTTTTGGTTGGAGGTTTATACTTGACTAGGGCCGATATGCAATAACGTCATGTATTTCACCATAAATTGGAATTTTCTTGGATAGGGGCTGATACTTTACTAGGGTCGATATGCAATAACATTGAGTATTCCGTCATAAATTGCATGATGGTGGCTTATACTTGACTAGGGCCGATATGCAATAACGTCGTGTATTCCAGGATAAAATGCATCTCTTTGGTTGTGGGCTTATACTTGACTAGGATTAATATTCAATAATGTCGTGATTTCATGATAAACTCCATTTTCTTGGATTGGCCGCTTATACTTGACTAGGGTCGATATGCGATAACTTCGTGTATTTCATGATGTTGGGGTCTCATATTTAGTGTGATCTGTAAGTGTTTGCGTAGTATGCAGGTAGTTAAGCATCAAGTTCCATTTTGTTTTTGAGAATTTATACTTTATTTGGGTTTGTATACAATAGGGTTGTGCATTTCAGCATCAAATTGCGTTTTTCTGATGGGACATATGCTTAACAAGTGTTGTTATGCTAAGTTTGTTTTATATTACATTAATCTTGTATTTGCGATGGTGCCAGTTTGGAACATTGGATTGGTTTTGCAACAAAACCAAACAGGAGCCCATTGGAGAAGGTTAATCAATTATTTGAAATTTGATGTGCTTGCAAACAGCACTTTTGTATTTAACAACTTGTCTCTGAAAAGGTACAAATCTTAAGCCTTCATATTGAGAAAGTCCGCATTTTTGGCACGTTTTGATGGCATTATGACGTCACTGTGGCGTTACGGTACACACCTGTGGTCGATGATTAACTGTTGTTAGTGACTCGGCTCTGCGAACGGTTCTTCTGTACTAAAATCACGTTTTTAACAGTTTCAGTTATAAGAAAGCTTGCGCTAATAAAGAAGAGTATCTCATTTGCGCGCATTGCGTTCGTCACGTAAATTAGTCATGCAACGCATGTCACGTGATCGCCTATTACAGAGCATAAGGGCCGATTCTTTACTAGCCCCGAAAAATGTGTTAAAACCAAATGTGTCAAAAATTTTGGCACAAAAGAATAACGAGCAACCAATTTCTATGCAATATGCAGATGTGTGAAACCTTTGCAGAAGAATTGTTATTCCTTAAAAAAGCATAATGGACAGTTATAATGATTTCTTTATAACACCCACGCTGTATCTTTCCATAGCCTTGCCTGTACTTAGGCCTTATGAGATAGGCCACTGTCTAGTGTCTACACTGTACAGGTAACATTCACCATTAGGCTTTCACTATTAAGCGTTCAATCGGCCTTTGTGCTCTTTTTCGCTAGAGGAAAATACCTGAGAATAAAGCTAACTAAGAACCAACATTGTTCACTGCCTAACAGCAAATGCTAAGTTCTATTACATTATCCTAAATAAAAACATGAAAAATGTGCTAAAACTTAATGTGCCAGAATCAAATGTGCCAAAAATGTTAGCACAGCTGTTTTGGCACAAGTGCCAAAAATTTGGGCATATTTAATTTGTGTATATTTGATTCTATAATATTCATTTTCACACCACAAATCATCAAAAACAACCATTGAGTATTTTTAACATTTGATGTCTGTAATTAAATGCTTTTATTTCTAGATCCAAGCAGCACAATTTTTATTGCATCTATTCATGTTGTTCAAACTGGAGAAGAAATTGTAAATCGTATTGCAATGAAGAAATTTGGTTTTTCTCTTGAAAAATTGAAAGACCAAAAGATTATTGCAAGTTAATAGCATTGTGGGGATGTTATTTGTCTGTATGCACATCTGCTTGCAAAACGTGATGAATTAAATATACTACTGCAATGATTTAAACATTTTACATTGCAAACCTATATATACTAAACAATTTTTGAAAATTGCCTAAGCGCAAAAATAGATTTGTTTGCTTGTTTAAAATGCAAAAGCTTTCCCAATAAAATCATAGCAGAATGCAAAAGATGTAAGTGCTAGTGGCACAGCAAGTGTCCTGGATTCTCAGAACTTTGTTTGTTCATGATTGACCGAGTGTCAGAATTTTGTTTGTTCTGGTCTGTTTGAATTAATTGGTTGTGTAAAAGGATTTCTAAGCACCACTGCTGTGACAATGTTTGTGTATTTGTGAGAAGGTTTCAATAACTACATCTTTTTTGTCACCTTTATAACTGTATCACTCCCAGTGCGTTTGATAAAACCATCAAATTAGCTTTTACGAAAGGTCAAATTAAATTTTGATATTTTGGCTGAAATTCTTCATTTCCCTCACAAAAATGAGAAATCATTAATTAGGAATAAAAATTGCACAACTAAGCCCTTGGAATCAGTGATCCTCCCAAAGAAAGGTTTTTATGCTTGTTTCAGTACCAAACAAGCAAATGATTCTCTGCTGCTTTAGTGCAAACGTAATTGATGTAAATGCAACAATTTGCCTTTTTAACATTATAACCCTAGTCTATATTTAACAGTGTTGGCACGTGGTCCACAAAATTTATTTGCTTAACGTGACCCTTATACTGTTAAGTTGCGTTGGCCTGATCTACATGCAATGCCGCAAACCAGTGGGTGCTAAGTTCGGTTTCAAGCCTGGCAGAAAGTTGGGATAAAAGAGCAAGTTTGTGTTTTGTGTCGACTGATGGTGTGGAGCTTGGAATTTGGCAATTTGTTCCCTGATATCATGCTCTAGTTTTCAGACTACTCTTCTAGCACCAGTTTCTGTAATCTATGGTCAATTGGTTTGCTGGCTTGAAGACTCGTATCAAGCTCTAATGTTTTGATTGGTGACAAATTATGGTGTTCACCTTGCAACACTTTCAATTCAAAAAATGGGGGCTAGGTTTGGAGTTTGTTGACATCTAAGGGCATTACAAACATGTACTATTTAGCAGCACAGATGTTCATCTGCATTTCTGCAGGAAAACAAGACTATAATCTGGCTTGCAATACCTGAAGATGTGTACCATTCACAATTTGGTGCAATACATTAATTAGTGAAATGTAAACATCATTATTCAGAGTTAACCTTGTCCAGTTGATAAGCAACATGCTTTTTTCGTCAAAGAGATTGTTTTGCGGAACAATTCTACAAAAAGTCATTCACAAAGAACAAATTAAGCAGCCAAATTGATTGAACTATTCATAAATAGATAAAGTTAGGCTTAACCAAAAAAATAATAGCAATGTCAAAAACTAATTCTACTCGAATAGTAAGCAGGCGTCTTCATCGGTTACTAGGGAGTAGTAGCTGATATACTAATACGAGTTGTACTCAGTGATGGGATTCAGGGGGTTCGCACGGGTTCGTGCGAACCCGTTCTTGGAGTGCCGTGATAATCAGCGAACCCGTTCTTGTTTTCTGTTATAGACCTTAGACGACCGCAGCAAATGGGCTTTCTAAAATGAGGGAACCTGTTGTTAGTGAGTTTGATACAAAAGAGAACCTGTTGTTAAAATTTTGAATCCCATCACTGGTTGTACTAATACGATAGTACAAGCATACAAGAGAAGCTTGACAGATAAAGACGTTATCACTACTTCTAAACAATATTAAGTTAATGAATATATATATATTCCAGTCACACCTATTACTGCTTGGCAGAACAAAGAAAACAACTTGCTTTCAATATGGGAGTAGGATAACGGACGGATCTAGGATGCAATATTAATACAATTCAGTAAGGGGTGGATCTGGGTCCGTATTTTTTACAAGCAATAATATGGCGGTCATCACAAGAGCACATACCAGTACCACCTACAAAACTATATTACGTACAGTCACCTGCGTAATCAAAGACAGCAATGGCTCATGTCAAATAGTAGGCCTATTGCATGCATAATACCGTAATACCATGCTATTGCATGCATATACCGGTAGAGAACCATATGCAACAGCATGTCGGGCCTAATACAATAGGATACTTCATTAGCTAAAAAACACTAACTTCAATTCTCAAAAATATGTTCTAAAAAAACCCTGCCTCGCTCGGTTGTACAACTATACTACTGTACCGATACTTAACAAGTAACAGGCTTGTAGCAGCAAAAATCTACTTCAGTACTTGCGTCCTCACGGAAAATGATTTTCCGAACGTTACGTTTATTCAAATTAGGGGAATACCGCCTTCTACTTCGCAAAAATTATGTTGTTTTTGACTCTACCTACAGTCAGATGTCGTAGTATGTGGAAGGATTCGAAGAAAACGCGAACGAGGACGACAACGCCTGCAGGACGTGATGGGTGGATCCAATGAATAGATACTGCGGGCCGTGAACGATCGAGACGGCTGGAGGAACAAATGCAAGGAAGCTGTCGAAGGATGGCCTCAGCCATAACATTTAAAGAAGACAGCCAGATGTCTGCCATTGCGCCATACTGTGTTTTTGAAAGTTTTCGAGCAGTAAGAGTAGCAAGCATAAAGGGTTCCAATGCTCACCTTTTCTGGTGAAAACTTTAGCAGTAATTACGGTTGTTTAATTACCGTAGTACATGTTCTATTCTCCAGTGTTCTACAGAATCCACCTTGTCAGCAATGCGCAGAATGAAGAGTTAATCAGGGTTTACATTAAGGTTAGCGTTAAATCAGCATTAGGGTTACTCAATTACTTTGCATTAAGGAACATTTTACACGTCAACTATTTAGTGGAACTCGTGATGCCTGTACCCAACTGTACTAAAATGCTTACCAAAATTTACTAGTTTGCAGTGCATATACAGAAGTTCCAGAAGACACGAAAAGTGATCAATTGACAAAAAAGATTGCTACTTAAAGTAGAACTAAACAATGATAATTTTTTTCTTGGGATCACCTTTCACGGTGATGAGCAATTATCAATCAGATACCCTCCCAATTGGTTCCATTCGAAGGGAGTATTAGCCCTGAGAAGATTCAGCTTGAAATTCGGACTGCAAGAGGGTGCTCAAAGGAGTTGCATTTTTACAAGGTACCAGTGGCGGCTCGTGACCAAAAGACTAGGGGGTGCTGCACTGAAGAGCGATTTCACAGTAAAAATACTGCTGCTATGATAATGCGTTACACAATAAGCAACCGTTTCACACATAATGACTTTCATCAACTAGTTCATGAAACAAAATTTTCGCTCTAAATATGTGAGCTAAGCTAAACACATCTACAAAAAGAAAACATCACTTGCAAACTTTGTTACAATCGCTTTATTCGTAATAAACATCAAATGGTTAGCCTACAGCAATCCAGCCACTGCTTGAGAACCATCAGCATGTATGAGGTAAACTTCACAACATCAACACATCATCGAGCATACTATGTAAAGTTTGTTGTTTACCACAGTTCCGGGCATTGTAGAATGAACAATCTAAAAGAAAATACTCCAGTTATTTATGTAACAAACGGAGCAAGATAGTAACTGATTTATATTTTTTCAATAAACATAATGCTATTGTCCTTCCAAAACCACTTCAAAGGAAATTGTAGATTGAAGCACAAAAAGCTACAGCATATTTATTGATTGAAACTTAAATATTCTGTTTCATAATTGGAATCTATATAAAAAGATATGTCAACTATGCTTTCAACAGCTCACCAATCTTGCAGGAATTCAAGACAATTTAGTTAACTTGCATAGGTTTTAACATGCTATTCATTTTCAAACGATCTTACCTTTAGATACTCCAAACGTGGCACAAGTTGTAACACTACTATACTCAGATTAGCTACACCATCTTATTTCTAGTAAGTTGATTGCAAGTCCTCAGTTTTGGTGAATTAAAACACTTTAACGAATTGTAGTAATATTACAAAACGTAACATTATCGCTAGGCAAAAGATCTGGAAAAACATTTTGAATTTAGTATCGTACAGTATCTTATTTAAGACATCTACAGATGCTTAGTCAGTAACTGCTGTTTGTGCAACTTTGACATTTTGCACTCAAATAAATACTTGTTTTGTCAATGTGCTTTTTACCTCTTAATACAACAACAATTTAATGTTATTGAAATTGAACACCGTAGAGCAACATAAATTAAGCAAATTAGGTAAAGCAGCACGGTTTCATTAAAGAAAATGTAAGTGTGTGTAGGGCTATGTGAGACATGACAATCATGGACTTTCTACTGTAACATCACTTTTATATAGGGTTAAAACGAAAGGCATTCTCTGAATAAGACAATAAGATTGATATCCAAATTTACAAAAGTTTAGTTTCTACTCTTTTTTCTGAGGCTACTGAATAGCTTTCTGTAACATTTCAAGCAAAATTGAATCTTGTGCTCTTTCAAAATTATTCTTAAATTGCAAAAAATTGTATACTGGTTTATTAAACTCCAAGTCTGCACATATGCTCTACTGTGTTAAACTGAAATTTCCGTTATTTGTAAATCAATTCTATACGACGAGATTTTGCAGTTGCAAAATGATCAATGACTTTTCTATTAAAGTCTTTGATCTCTGAGATCATGTCTTCTGCAATAGAGATCATAGCTAGTGCAGAAAGTCGATCTGTGCCTGTTGTACTACGAAGAAAAGTTTTTATTCTTTTTAATGTTGAAAAACAACGTTCAGGCTCAGCAGTTGTCATTGGGGTTGTGAGCACAATTTTCAAGAGTTTGATTGTCTCTGGAAATACATCCTGTCTAAGCTCGTCTGAAGACAATGAACAAAATAAATCTAGCAGCTTGTTACTGCTGTACAAGTCTTGTCTTGAGTACAAAAGTAAGAGTTCACTTTTGAGTTTTTCTTGGTCAAGCATTGAATAGGCCTTGACACAATTCTCAAGTGATTTCATTGGAAAATGCCCTGCCTTTACAAAATTAGAAGCATTATTCAACTGTAACAGCTTACTAGCTTCTAAGTGAGATGTACAGTTGAACCTCTCCTTGCAATGCAAAAAGATTGAATCACACACTTCTTTTGCTTCTCTCACCTTGGTGGAAGAGGCATCATACCTTCGCTTTGCACTTTCATTGACACCAACATCAGCTTCAGATAATTCATCTCGAATTTTTTGCAATGCATCCAAAAAAGCAGCTAAATCAGAATTTGCTTTCACAGTATCAATTGAGGTAGACTGCAACTGGCCAAACAATATATCTACATGTGGCATTACTTTGTTAAAAAAATTTAACCAAAACAAAAAATCAACATCATTTAGCATTCTTTTGATGCCACTGGCACCATTACCAGTACTCTCTGACAAAGATTCCTCAAGTACAGAGCAGCATTCAAGAAGTGCATCACGCAGCTCATAAACTGTTTGTACAATCCTGCTTTTAAAGTTCCACTGAGTGGCAGAAGATCGTGGAATGCGACGATGGGCTACTTCATCCAAAACAGCCATTCGTTGAGCAGAATTCGAAAAATATGAAGGAATGCCTGACAAGTTATTGAAAAACACCCTAACACTTTTATTTTGAGAACAAGACTTTTGAATGACAAGGTTTAATTTGTGGGCATAACAATGTATAAAATGGGCAAAAGGGTAATGGTCCTTAACTCTAGCTTGAACACCATTTCTTGATCCACTCAGATTTGCTGCACCATCGTACGTTTGTGCAATTAATTTTTCAGAAGAGTTACCAGCCACTGCTTGTAACTCTTGCAGTAATATTGTGGATAGAGCTTCTGCAGTTAGATTTGGAGGATTATAAAAACTCCAAAACCTTTCCACAAGTTTTCCATCTATTTCATATCGAAACACAACAACCATCTGAGTCTTATCTTGCATATCAGTGGTTTTATCACTCATAATTGCCAGGAAATCAGATTTCAAAATTTCACTTTTAATATGATCTTGGCAAACAAACATAATTGAGTCCAAGATATCATTCTGAATGGTTTTTGAAGTTCCTTTAAATGCAGAACTGGAACTCATATGCTCTCGTAATGTGGGATCCAAGTCACATGCAAATTCTATCAATCCAAGAAACACACCACGATTTTTTGATTGAACTGTTTCATCATGACCTCGTAGAGGCAATTCAAATTTTCCACAAAACCTAATACAATTGATAAGTTTTGATAATATTAGACGATTTTTTGTGACTTGATCATTGTGTCGACAAATGTATGTAGCATATCCTGAGTCAATTTGCTGTCCAATATTAACAGTTCCTAAAAGAGACAAATTCAACATATTGTTCAAATGTGTGTTTGAAACTTTGTGCTTTTCAATTTTTTGATTTAAATGATTTAGATCTTTCACTCCATTCTTTGTCCAGGACGAGTCTCCTCCAAATAGTAAGCATGGAAAGCAAAAAAAAGCATTTTTTTGATTGCATCCACATAGCCATGGAGCTTTACCATACAAACTGGGGTTGAATTTGCGAATAAAAGATCTACTTCTACTTGATGATACTTCTTGTTGCAAAGACAGTTGCGGCAAAGGCCTCCCTTTGTTTTTCAGTTCAACTTTTTCATGCAGTGAAAGCTGGTGAAAGTGAATTGATTGCAAATACTGAACTGAATTATTCATTATCTGTTATTGTAACTGCAAGAAGGATAAAAGCCTTAACATATATTGGCTAACTCATTACAACACTAGTGTCTAGTAGTAAGTTATTTTTTGATGCACACATGGTGTAGTTATAATTCCTTGGCTAATTTGCAGTGTTGTTGTTATTTGACACAATACACTATCTGTACCCACTGAAAAACCTAGTCTTATCTATCTATAATGTACTTCCACTGCAATGGAGTATCATAGTAACTGGTACATAACTATAGACTAGTTTTATTGGGAAACAGAACCTACTTAGTACAATAGCTGAATAATGCATACAAAAAGGCTGCTTGACTTAAAGACCTGTTTCATTTGAAGATCAACAATAATGGTCTTTTTGCAGTCACCCTGTCATTTTAATATTGCTATACTAAGCTATAGTAGGTATACTCTCTATATATAATCCATAGGTTGACACTAGATACCACACAGTTGTATACAACCAGTCAAAAAGAAACCAAAATGCCATCACCAACTATAAACTACGAAAAAGGTATTGTAAGGCATTGTTTAAAAATTTAGCATCAACGTTTTAGTATTTCACGATTACTTTGGGCAAGCATCTAAACGCTTCAGCAAAACATGACCACAAGCTCTCAAATTGTGATCTATGCAAAGAATGTTTTAAATTAAACTGTTGTTTTCGTAAAACACTTTTATTAATTTGATCAAAAACAATGGCTATTTTACCATCAACATCATTTTACCCTTGGAAGCTATTTTTTTATCAGGCATTTGTTATTGGTCAATTGTAATGACATAATAAACATGTGGCTTTTGGTTTGTTCTGATTGGTCAGTTTCAATGATAAATTTTAAAAAATTTTCACTATATTTGTCCAAGTACCCTCCAGTGAAGATTTAAACCACTAACCATTGCATTTCAAGGCAGCTGCAGTATCCACTACATCACAGCATCACTGCCAAAATCGTAGCACGTATGGTTATTTCAATCCACATAAATGGTGTTGGCAAAATAGCCTCTAACGGTTAAATGTCATCAACAGCAAAATAGCTGCTTCCTTGATCAAATAGTTAAAACACATGATAGCCTACTGGTATAAGTATAAATGCTAGTGGTTGTGAGTTTGATTTTCTCCAGATTGGTTTCTGTTTGAATTAAACTTAACTGCTAGCTAGTAAAGAAACTAAGAGAAAACTTTGTCACATTGGCATTAAAAGAAACCAAAAAAGCAGATTTGGATTTTTATTTACTGTCAAAAAAATAACACCCAAACTGATACAGTAGCTACCAGCATTTATTTATTCATCTGCGGCATTTTTTACATTACCAGGTTACAAGTATTGCGGCAATACGCAATTACAATTAGAGTTGAAGTAATAGATTGTGTGAGGGTAACATCTGAAGTACTACTTTCTCATCTACCTAAAATTTTTTCGTACCACTTCTAGATCATACATAAACTGGAGGAGTTGATTATACTGGTACAGGTTGATTATCACTAATCCGGCAATCAGTTATCCAACACCAGAATACTAATTGGATCTAGAAAACAGTACCTGTACTCCGTACTGTAATTTTGAATTTCTGAAATAATTTTGTACTGTACTATACCTGTACCAATTATTTTACCTGCATATCAGTAACATTTCACTTGTGTTTTCTATATTAACCAACTTGTACTGATTTAGAGCATATTTTAATTTTAAAATGATGTGGTTAGCAACTGGGTTTGTGTATTCTAAGATAACAAATGGCTAATCCGGCACCCCCAGGTCCCAATGACTCCGGATTAGTCATGGTCAACTTGTACCGTACCTAAGACAGTTATATTGATAATTTAGTTTGCATACTGCATAGCTTAAACCATAACCAACAGATTCTACGTAGCCCAAAACTCATTAAACAGCATTTTATAGCACACTCTAACTGCCACTAAAGATGGCTTTACTTACCCTACCGCTAACAGCCACACTACAATAACGGTAGTACCGGTATTGATATCTGTTTTTTTTTGGACCGAGCTGAGTTCCTTGCAGCTCAAATCTCTGCAAAAATTCACATTCGCTTGGTCAAAGATTCACGTGACCTTTTAGTATTTGTTTATTGACTATGACGTTTTCCTGGGGGTTTGTCAAACTTTAGCAGCTCGAATAGAGTTTCCAATTATATAAAAAAGATGTTAAACTGATATGTTTATACATAAAATTGACTTTAATAATTGAAGGTATCAATATTGAAAGCACTTTCTAAAAATTTTACTTGAAAAAAATTTTTTTAATTTTTATCGGAGTAAAATTTTTTTTAATTTGTCTTCATAAAAATATTAAAAAAAAATTATTTTGTATTTTTAATTTTTTTCTCAAACTCTTGGGGGTGCTGCAGCTCCGCAGCTCCTCGATACGAGCCGCCACTGCAAGGTACCACAACACACAAACTGTAAAAACTAAGCCAAATACACAGTTAAATGGCAACTCTTGTGCCTACTCTCTACCATACTTTTTAAACAAGAATACTCAGTACCTTCACTGCAAATGTTTTTGTTATTTGTTTTGGTACCGGTAGAGCTTTTCTATTAGCTTCAACAACCTCAAAATTAGTTGGGTTTCCTTTTCATCGCGAGAAAGAACTAAATTGTAATCTTGAAACAGTTTCACACCTCGCTCAGCAGTGTCGTTCACTACACGTAGCTTCATCAGTCATTCCTTGCCTCTAATGTAGTTTTCATTGTCAGCCCGTAATTCTGGAGACAATTGGAGGAAAGAAGAATATTTCCCTCTTACTTTTCCTGTTTCCACCATAGGAGTTCTTAAACTAAATAGGCTTTTTTCTGTTAAATTCAGCAATGCCATCTGTTGTAGGTTGAGTCGGAGCAGACCTTGCCCTAAACCAAGATTCCAAACAATACAGAAAAAACAGATTTATGAACATTGACACAAAGACAATTTATTCTGTTCATTACCTCATTCTGACATCACCGTTAAAGGTGATTGCAAGAAAAAAAATGATCATTGTTCAGTTCTACTTTGAGTAGCAGTATTTTTTTGTCAATTGATCACTTTTCCTGTGTTCTGGAACTTTTGTATATTCACAGTACACTATTTTTTACTTTGCTTATTTGAAGTTGTAAACTGTTCTTAAAAAGCTACTATTCTCGCACCACAAAATTATTGGTTAGATCTTGAAAAATTAATCAAAGCACAAGGTCCTGTGCAGTAGACATAGTTTAAAAAAACGCCGAAACTTGGTTTTTTGGTCCATCATCTTTGAGTTCCTGACTCGGTTTGTATCCGTTTTATGCTAGAAAACAATTTTTTTGGATCAATTCGTGACTACCATCCATGAATATACTGAAGGAGAAACGTAATTTGTGATCGTGTCAGCGCATTGGTGATTACTGAAAAGCACAAACATTTTCAGCTAACTTTTGAAAAAATGACGATCAGGGGTGTAGTGGGGAGAGAACGTGTGGTAAGGGCGTTCCCACACTATTTCTCACATGGGAACGACGTTCCCACATTGCTTTTGCACTAACCTGACTTCGGCCGACCCGATGGCGTAGTAGTTAGAGCGTCCGCTTCGCAGTCGGTAAACCTGCGGTTCATTTTCCTTGTCGAGTCATATCGAAAGACTTTAAAAAATGGTGTCTATAGCTTTCTTGCGCGGCGCTCGGCATTTATGGGAGGTTGTGGAGAACAAGCCGGCAAGTTCGCTTGTTGTGTCCTTGAGCAAAGCACTTAACGGGACGCCCCACCTTTTTGTGGAAGACAGGTGACCCGGAAATGGCAACTCCCAAGCGAGTGCGGACTTACCGTCAAAAACATAGCGATACATCGCTTTGTCGTGAATGGAGGATAAATATGTCAAATAAAAAAAAAATCTTAATTTCTACTCTGAATTGCTGTTTGGCTTGACCATTTGACGTAGCATAAATGAATAAATTGTCAGTAACCTTTGTGCTGCAACCTACCAACATGTGTAATTTCCTTTGCGGTGGTATAATTGTGTTTATTATTTTACACTTTATGTGATTGCTTGCATCTGTCTCATTTACTCTTTGACGTAACGCTTTGATTAGATTTAGAAAGTTTCAGGCTGGCTAATGTAGCTTTCCTGCTTGGACTTTTGAAACAAAGCGTTTGTAGAGTGCTCGCTTAACATTTTTGGCGTGTTGAGAAGTAAAGGGAGCCTACTTGGATTTTTAGTTCAGACTGCCTTATCTAACGTATAGGGTAGGCAAACGGTAGTATGTTTCCTTGGTCAACTAATGGCCAAAGGATCTACATCTTGAGACAGTAATGGTCCAAAGATTGCAGGTTCATAATCTGAACCTACCTAATGAATCATAAGAAAGACAAAACCAGTTGTCAGCAAGAATTGTTTTAGTATCGCTACATGTAAACTACTATGCAGTGTTCTGTTGAGCATTTTTTTAAATGATTTATCTGTTTCTAACTTTTAGAAAATATTTAGGCTACACCCTGATACCTGAGAAAAGAAAACAAGGACAGCTGTCCATAGAATTATTTTTTTTGTAAAAAAAAGCAAAAATGTAGGTATTAGACGTGATACTCAAGTTCAAATTGCCACTGCCACCGACGTTGCATCATGCCTAACATGGCTAAAAAACTCATTGATACTTGAGATCACGTTGCTACTGCCACTGAAGCTACATCAAGCCAGACTCCGATTAAAGAACTCAGTTATGACAATCAGACCTTATGGTCTGATATTTTGTCAAGTGAGATGTGGCAGAATAAGCGAAAAATTTATCCTTGGATCATTTGGGCTTTAGGAAAAAGAATTTCCAAAATTCAACACGTGACCATTGATTCTTGTTGTGTGTTCACTTTTTAGTGTCAGTGTGGCGTAGTTGACAGTCAACCTCTTTGTGCATTATTTGTGTTGACAACGGCACGCAAATCTGCATTGCTGGTCAAAAGTCTACAACAAAACAAAATTCGGCGTGGAAGTTATTGCAGCCTGATTGGTTAAATATTACATAATTTGAAGTGCTCTTCAAAACGCATTAAATATAGTCTGCTGATTTATTGTTGAATCTGAAGCGCTTTTATAAATAACTTACATTTTGGGGGTTCCCACACTTATCTATCATTATAAAAAAAAATATGCGCTCACACACTGCTATTTTTTAGCACTACACCCCGGTTCCGATGCCGAAATTGCGTAGGCAACAGCTGAATCAAAAGATTTTTTGCCGTAAACAAGTGGCTACAACTCAAATCAAGTTAGTAGCAGTGGGATATTTAGGGCGATGACCTCCAAAACGGTGTAACAAATTGCTTCTTGATGCACCAGTTTTCATGCATTGTTGACAAGGAGTTTTGAGTTGATGTCATTTTATGCAAGTGACTAGATTTAGGTAAACTTGTTGTATATAGCAAGTCAAGCCATTGACTCTGCTCTCCCCCTCGTCAGAGTTTTAGTTAACACTCTTACAAATATCCAATTACTGAAAAGTAGGTTTTTTAGGCTACGTATTATAAGAAAGAGATATTTTTAAATCCAATTTTTTTTAAATCCAATTTTGTTCAAGTTAACACAGGTAGCCGGATTCAACTCGTGCTTCTCAACAGTTTGTAAATGCTATTACGCCACTTCAGTAGTATGTAATATGTTTTTTGATGTGTTTTTTGTGTAGCGCTCCTACGTCATTTCCGTTGAACGTGTACGACCTTGTACAGGAACTTGGAAGTACAGTGAACATTGTTTGAACTTGTAAATAGCGACTTATAAATACAACTTGAAATATAGCAACATGTAAATACATAGAAAGGATTTGTAAATAACAACTTGAAAATACATGTACATGGTAATAGCAACTTGTTAATACATCTAAATACAACTTGAAACGACAACTTAAAAATACATGGAAATGTTAACTTGTAATAACAATTGAATGCACCCCGCTTAAGAATACCGTCACTACATTTCATATTAACTGCGTTTTCAACATATGGTCGTAAGATAACATGTAGTCTCTTGCTCGAGATAGAAATCCGTCATGAACGGAAATATAAACATTTCGGAGCTTAAACCTTAAACCAATCACAAGTCAAAGTTAAATCCCAAAAATAGTTTAGTATCAACAAAAGCTGACGCCAGCGGAAGTTAGAATGTTCGGAGCTGATCACGTTTTCAAACCGTTATGCTGTAACATCAACTGACGCCTTGAAAAATCGCTAGATATAAACAATCTTACCTCTTATTTTACCAATTATGAGCGAAGTATTTTTATCTGCATTACATCACAGTTTTCATTGCACAATTGTTCGAAACAATAAAACAAGTCCAGGCAAGAATAATGATCTTTTTTCTATGCTAGCTGCTGTGTATATAAACCGTGTGTTTTAGCGAGAAAAACAGAAGAAGAAGAATGAAAAGCTGCAACGAGACACACACTTCAATTGCTGACGAATATGAAAAGAGAGCAGAAGATCCCTACTCCTCATGCTACGATGGGATGTTGGAGCAAATGGAGCCATTGGGGCGTGCAAGAAAACACCGAGAAGAAGCAAGGAAAATACGAAAAATCTTCAAAGACATTGCCAAAGAAGGGAATTCAATACCCTCAGACGGTGAGATGCTGAGGAAAGACGTGCTGACTGTGTCAAGAGGAAAAGCTCTCTTATCAACTGATCAGCTTGTTCAAGTGTGTGAGCATATGTTTGATGAACTATCATTTGTGGCTTTCAAAGACCTCGCAGATGCACGACCTTACGTGGTGGTTATTTTCTCACCCAACTGTCAATACGACGATGTCTTCGAAGTGAAAACAAGGTTGGAGATTTTCAAAAAAGAAGTTGCCATGAACAACTTTCTTATTCGATTTAAGGTAGAGTCTATCTTCACATCTGAAAAATACTTTCAACATCTACAAGATCGATCATCCGGATTCATCATTAGAAACGAAAACTGTGGTGTAAGCAAGGAGCTAGCAGTTCTTGTGAAAACCTTGAAAGAGATGAAACACACAGCCAAAAAGAAAAAATGATCCAGTAGTGTTCCGAGAAGTACTGAACTTTATCAAAAGAAGAGAAAACCCTTGCCACTAAATATTAAACAATGAATGTGTGATTCTTTACAGTGTTTAACGCATGTATCCGTCTTTATGTTTGAGTAAATTTGCTTAAAATGCTGTGCCCTTCTTTCGAACCTGAAGAAGCGCGAATCTCATCCTTCTCAGACACTTGGCCTCACCAAGTCGATAATTTAAGCCCTGAAAGAATGGCTAAAACTGGATTTTTGTACTGAGGCAGTGACAATCAAGCAATTTGCTTTTGTTGTGGATTATGTCTTTACCAGTGGGTGGACACTGACATTCCAGAAATTGAGAACGCTAAGTACTGGTCCGTGTGTGCATATCTAGAGAGAACGTTTGGAACTGGCTTCAACACCCAACACAGCAACTTTTGCATCCCATGAGATGAATTTTAGTCGGGAACGAGATTCGGGTTTGCTACTCCCGAAGAAGCAGTAGATCCAACACTTGTGAGAAACCCTCCAGTTGAAGATGTAGAACAACCAAATCTAATCCCTGAAGAAAAGCAGTATGACAAAGAACTTATGTGTATAGTGTGTTTTTTGACGCTCAAATTAATGTTTTGGCGATGCCTTGCAGACACTATTTTGGGTGTTTGAACTGTACTGCAAAACTTGATGCTAAAAAATGTCTATCTGCAGAGTGATTATTTTGGATGTAAATCGAATTTATATTGTACAATAAAACACTCGTTGCTCATTTTTAATTCTGTTTATTTCTACATTACATGCGAGACAGTTACAATTCTAATTCAGTAAATTTTGAATAAAGCGCTCAACAGTTTTATCATTTAAACTAACGTTACTGGAAAAATGGGTCAATATCTCAGATAGAGAGTAACCACACAAGTGAAATAAAATGCAGTATTTGGTATAATGTCCACAGACTTCAGATATCAAACTCTGTAGGGTCTTTGAGTTGTAGATCCAGGATGAGGATTGAGAATCTAAAAAATCTGTCAAACCATGAACGATTGGATGTAGGCTGTAGCTATCAAAAAACTCAGCAGATCCTTGATTGTTGAAGAACATAGCAACCCAGTGTTCTCCAGGGGCAGTGCTCGAATCGGTGTTGACAACATAACTCCTAGGATACTCAACAGTAGGCAGCAGATCTTTAGGATAAACGCCCTTAAAAATCTTTTTTGCGTAGGAGTCGTTTTTTAATATTCTCTCAATCAGTAGTGTGTCCATCAGAAAATCAGAAATCAGTCAACACGTTTCGATCTCTATTTATTTGAAGTAAGTTTTCAAATTTTGCATAAATTATGACATTTATTGTTTCTCTAGGAGGAGTGGAGAAGTGCAACTCCAGACGAATGTTTCCGGTTTTTAACAACTGGAAATGAGAGCAGGAAGCGACCATATTCGGTGTAAGATATATGGCATACAAAGTGTGACCTCCGACGTAATTCTCACAAGAGATACCGTTTCCGGAGTCGTTGAAGAAAGACCAGAATTTGTGAAAAGCAACAAAAAACTTCAAATATAGCGGTTTTGATTGTAATTTAATTGCAGAGGATTAGATGGTATTTGTTCCCCATCTCTGTATAAAGAAACAAAATTGACTGAGCAGTGTTTGAAACTGAAAGGATTCTTTCCAATAGCTCCATTGAAGGATTCGTTTTCAACCAAGCCAAAAACTATCCGCCGTGGTAACTGACCTAGAAAGAGATTTTCTTTTGAGATTGAATACGTACCACATGGTACTGTAAAGCTTTTCACCTCTACTCTTTGAATAGAATACTTTGCAGAGTTTTTTGCAAAGCTTGAATATGACTAAGCTGTACTGCGTCGCTAGGCACCACTTTCCGGCAGTAAAGAGAGGCACTAGTAATCTCAACCATGTAATCTCCTGTTCCCACCAAACAAAAAACATCTTTTGATCTGTTCAACCACGCTTCACCTCCACCCCACTTAAGAGATAATGATTCTGAAAACATAAATCTAGGTGGAGCTTCCCAATCATGTTTAACTCTTTGCTGCCAGCTGCTAGCTCTTTCCGCTTTTGGAAACCTTTATTTGCGTTTGTAAAAGAGTCAAATCTGCTCGCTGTGTCTTCATACCATAGCAAAGAACTTAATTGAGATTTTTTGGCTTCCTCCCCAAAACTCAAAAGGGTTTCCATGTAAGATCGAAATGGATATGTGTTTGAAGATTGGGTGACTAAAACCCCATTTAAAAATAAATCGCATTGAGACTATAAAGCGTGTAGGAAATTGCAAACAGAAGCAACATTGCTATCAGCCGCTAAAACTGTTCCATCTTGTTTTTTAATCCTCGTGCATACATGCAGCAAAGTATTTGAAAGATTGATGTAAGAGCTGCTTTCTCCTGGAACAATAAATTCAATCGGTTTGTTATTTGACAGAATAGAGACAGAATTATACTGGATAAATTTTCCTTTCTTCTGAGAAGTTTGGGAAGGAGGGACAGAGAATAAATCCAACTTCTCCAAAAAACTTTCGCACGACCCTTTAAGAATCAAACTCGCCATCTCAACTGAGGATGTTCGTCTTTGCTCTTTTTGCTTTTGAAAAGGATTTCTTTTTTCTTTTTGTGTTTTATTTAGTTCTTTTCCATTCTCCCGAAAACGTGGTTACTTTTCGCAGTAAATTAGAAACAGTCTCTTTTATGTTCAGAGTAGCTTGTTTGAGGTTTTTACCTTCCAGAATATCAGAAACAAAGTTGGTTCCACTTTTCAAAACTTCCTTTCCTATGGATTTAGCTCCTCGCTTTACAAGGGGCAAAACTAATCGTCCTAAAGAGGCAAAGATGTTTCCTATTCCATAACCTCTCTGACTTGGAGTTCCGGAGAAGAAAGACATTCCGTTTCCGGTTTGAGAAAGATAATAGTCTTCATAAATTTGAGGGTTACAACAATACGGTGGTCCCATGTTGTTAATGTTCTCGAACAATTTCTGTGAAAGTAATGTGTAAGTGCAAGATGTTGTTTTCTTTTAACCAGAGTATAATGAATTTTTTCAAACATTGAGCTTGTCACGTATCCATAACGGTGACCTCTGGTTGTTTTAAGATTTGATTAGTGCTACTGCTCGGAGTTTGGTAAAGAGTATTCTTTTTTCGTTTGATTACTGGAGACGGTAGCAGATATCCTAAACAGCTAGATAACAGAGTAATCCAGAGATTAGTGTTCCGATTTCCAGCAGTGATGTTGTAGATGCTAAACCCAACCCCAAAGATATTGCAATAATCTGTGAGAAAAACACAATTTCACTTTTAGGGATGTCTTTACCGCAAAAAGACCACTCACCCATAATTAATAAGATCTTTCTTTGTAATCCAAGAATTATATTTTTCCAGGTATCCCGACCAATTCACTAGAAATTCCACTCTTCCTCGTCTCTTACGCTTCTTTAAAATGCTGTCCCTTTCATAAATTTCGTTATCTTTTATAGACAACAGCAACTCTTTTTCATAAAACGTTCCCATAATTTTTTCACCAATAAGATCTTTTAATCTATAATACGGTGGGTTTCTGGGAAGAGCTTTCAGTATGATAAATAATTCCTTTGACCAGTTTTGTTCATACCCCTTTCGAAAAATTTTTTTATCACGCTCACACGTACAAAATCGTTTTCAGATAATTTTGGTTTCTTTTTTACCACATCTCTATATTGCCGAATCCATAGTGTCTGCTGATTTTCATGTCTTGGTTTTCTTTATTGTTGAGGGGGTTTTCTTTATTGTTTTGTGGTATCTGTTATTGTAAGAAAACATCAAATCATCGAGCATATCAATGTATTTGAATGTATTATTGGCTTCAAAATACCGCCACAATTTCGTTTTCGAAGTACTTATGAGTCTTTCAGCAAAAGGTGCTTTCGTGTCATAATTATATGTCTGGAAAACGGAAATACCCCGTTTTTCACCCATTTTTCTAACACTTTGTTTGTGAACTCTGTTCCACGATCGGTTTGCAGATAAACAAGATTGGGAGCACGATTGTAAATATTTTCGAAAGCCATCAATTTTTTACTTTTAACTGGCTCACAATAAGCGAATCTGCTAAAAACATCTATGATAATGAGAAGGAGTTGATTTCCATCATTGCTATTTTTTAAAAGTAAAAAATCTGCTAGATCAGCATGATGCTGGAAGTCTGGATAGAGGGCGATTGTTTTTCTTCTTTGATACTTATTTCTTGCTAGTTTAAAAAGTGTATATACATCCTGAGTTTCTAACCATTTTTTTACCGTTTTTTAAGGCTCTTTGAAATTTGACAACTCCAGAAAAGAATTAAGGATTTCTTATAGACTAATAACTACCAAACTCTCCCATAACAAAACTTTCTCTATCTAAAGATAACTGCTTCCACTGACATTCCCAAATTACCTTAACATGAAACCCGCACTCCTCCAGTAGTTTTATTTTCTTTTTGGTTTTTCGATGCAGTTCTTGAAAAGTTTTACCATTTAGCGGGTTTATTCCTCCTTCAAGATGACAGGAAATACATCTGTGGAAGAGGCATCTCATAAACTCAAAAGCCTCATTAGTTTCTTGACAAAAGCCATCCACCGGAAGATTTCTGGAGGTCAGACGACGCTCACCAATATTAAAACCGTGTTGAATGAATTTATCCTCAGTCACAGCAACCCAGTTTAACCACTGATAAGAGGCTAGTCCAACTTTGTGGGGTGTTTCTGGATGGTACTCGTTTGTTTCTTTATATCTGACGAAGAACTCCGTGAGCAACTTTTGCAAAATGGCCCAGAGGTACAAAGCGCTCGCGTCAAAACCTTTCAAAATTTTACAAATTTTCGGGTTGGAGTATAAGTGATTTTTAATGAGAGTTTCGTTTTTGATTGCTAATCTTTTAAAGACTATACTTGGCCCACCCACAAGCTGATCCAATATTAGCTGGTGAAGATCTGCATTTTTCTTGTCAATTAGCGAGAAGTAACAATCTGAAGGGGTTTGCAGAAATAAATATCTGTTTGTGATCCTACTCACTGGAAAAGCTTGCTTAAAAAAATCCAGCACTTCATTTTTATAAAACATCACACATTTTTCTATTGCCTCAACAAAAGGCCCCACATCCAAATTATTATAATAGATCAATAAATCGCGCAGGAATATCCAATTCTCCTCCTGCCATTTTCTGGCTACCGCTTGATAATCCTCCGGTGTGATATTAGCCTCTTTTAAGTTGCTATAGAAAGTTTCATGATTAGAAAGTAGATTATTTGACTTTTCAAGACTGTCCACATACTCATAGGGAAAGAAAAATTTAATTTGGCCAACATCATAGGCTTTGATAAATTTTTCATAGGAAAACCCAGGAGCAATATAGTTTTTGATGTCAAGAAATCTCAACACCTCTGTCTTGATACACATGAAATGGTTATTTCTTTCGATCACAAAATCCAATTTTGGTAAAAGCACTCGAATAAGCTGTTTTTTGATTAAATTAAGATCATAACATCCGGAGTTAAAACCAAGAACAATGTGATTTTTCAAGAATTTTTCAAAATTTGACTTTATCTTTTCGCTTTTGACATTTTCACTGGCAGACAGAAAATCAAAAACACGCTGATACTTGGTTTTCAATAAATCGAACGCCACAGGCGCCATTTGCTCTAAATACTTGATTACTCTCTGAATCAAATTCAAAGGACTGCCATCAGAAATATAGCACGTTGGGGATCTGAAACCTCGAATATTAGAACAAAGAGAGCAGCTGAGAGGAATGTGCGCAGATTGATACTAAAGGAGAGAGGTATTGGGGGGGTAGATTTTCTTTTGAAAGGATGCACTCAAAATCAAAAACAAAAAACAAGGGTAAAACCGATCGTTTTCAGAGACATAGATATCAAGCTCTGCCAATTCTTCAAAAATGATAGGGGTAAGCTGAAAAATTCCTTCTTTAAACGTGTACAAAACTTGCCTTTGGCAGTGTTTAAGATGTTGGTTATAATTATTTTGATGGTATCACAACACGTCACATTTTGGACAGTGATACACACTACAGTACTTCTTGAAATTAAAAATGTAGCTAAAATGTTTTTCAAAAAGATTTAACTTCATAGTTTTAGGATAAATTTTACCTAAATTTTGTATAAGTCAACAAACTGTTTCATTTTTGCGGTCTGCTAGCTCATAACCCATGACATTAATTTGGAAGAGATCCTCAACAAAGATAAGATCATGAAGAGAAACCCCTTGAAAGGTGGAGGGGTGTGTGTGTGTGTGTGTGTGTGTTTACCCCTCCTCTTCCTTGGGATGGAGGTACGGCATGAACGGTAATTCAGGTTCATGCCGTCAACCTAATTGATATTAGGCTAGGGGAAGATGGCAGCCCATTTCGAACCAGTCTTGAGTGACTGGTAGCCCCACCACCAACAAGGCGGACTGCCACTGGTGGGTACCCAAGAGTCGTCTGACATGCTGGTTTAGCAACTTCACAATTATAATCCGGTGAAGTACGGCTGGGGCCACCTGTCTGCCACATAAAGGTGGAGGCATCCCGTTAAGTGCCTTGCCCAAGGACACAACAAGAAAGCTTGCCGGCTTGTTCTCCACACTATCCCTTTTTTATGCTGAGCGCCAAGCAGGGAAGCTGTGAATACCATTTTTTAAAGTCTTTTGGTATGACTCGACTTAGGGAACGAACCCCAGGTCTACCGACTACAATGTGGACGCTCTAACCACTGCGCCATCGCGCCGGTTAGGTGGAGGGGTCGATTTGTCGGTTCTGGCAATACAGACGAAATTTTGTTTGAGTGTCGGCTTCCAAATTATTCAAACAAAATCCAGAAAACAAACTTAAACAACGAAAAAAACATAAATGATCTCTATAAAGAGTTCCACAAATATCCGCAATTAAACTATGCACACCATGATTATTGAAAAGAAAATTAGGCAGCGTTTCAGATTGTCCAATTGGTGTTTTTTCAACTTGTTTGCATAAAAAGTAATATTGGTAGTAAACAAATAAATCCATTTTGTGTCGGGTCTTTCAAAATTTTCAAAATCATTTTCTGAGATAGTCTTTAAAAAACGTGACAGTTCATAGCTGTTGCTAATTAACTTCGCGGTGTTCAAAATACAATGATTATTAAAAGAGGGATGGAAAAATGAAAAACACCGGTTTCAATATATAACCAAAACTGTAATTAATTTTAAAGCGTGAATTCTGATTGCTAATGATAGCATTATGAATTTGGTCAAATAACTCATTAATGTTGGAATTGAGAAAGAAATTGTATGTCTGGTACAGGTCTAATTATACTCCTCGGCCGAATTTGAGACCATTTCTCCAGAACAAAATTCCTGTTGATAAAGAAAACATTAGAACAGTCTAAGAAAACCCTGAGAAATTCTTACCTTAACTCTTCATTTTCAAATTCAATAACTGGTGGTTCTCTTCCCTCCGTGGATTGATTTGAAATACTAAATAAAACACGCAATGAACACAGTGCAATGTTGAGAAATTTTAATTCACTTACCTGGAATCAGCTCTTGTTTTTTTCCTGTGGTTTTGACGCCGGACCACCGCTTCTCTTCTCCTTTCTTTTTGTGCAGTGATGTCTCGCTAACTCAAGCGAGTTTGAAAAGTCGACACCGCACAGACGACAAACACAGCATTGTTGCCTATGCCTCTCCATCACATCTTTGTGATTAAACTTTTTAAAACACTTCTCGCACTGCACCTCAGCATTTTGGTAAACAGCTGCGACGTGTCTTTTAAGATATCTTGCTCTCGTGAAGGTCTTGCCACAAATCTCGCATATTTTCTCCGTTTTCGAATGTGTGTGTTGATTTTTGCTTGGGTTTTTATAGTCAACGCTGTTTGGTGAAACGAGAAAGGTTTTTGGAAATTGCGCAATGAAAACTGTGATGTAATGCAGATAAAAATACTTCGCTCATAATTGGTAAAATAAGAGGTAAGATTGTTTATATCTAGCGATTTTTCAAGGCGTCAGTTGATGTTACAGCATAACGGTTTGAAAACGTGATCAGCTCCGAACATTCTAACTTCCGCTGGCGTCAGCTTTTGTTGATACTAAACTATTTTTGGGATTTAACTTTGACTTGTGATTGGTTTAAGGTTTAAGCTCCGAAATGTTTATATTTCCGTTCATGACGGATTTCTATCTCGAGCAAGAGACTACATGTTATCTTACGACCATATGTTGAAAACGCAGTTAATATGAAATGTAGTGACGGTATTCTTAAGCGGGGTGCATTCAATTGTTATTACAAGTTAACATTTCCATGTATTTTTAAGTTGTCGTTTCAAGTTGTATTTAGATGTATTAACAAGTTGCTATTACCATGTACATGTATTTTCAAGTTGTTATTTACAAATCCTTTCTATGTATTTACATGTTGCTATATTTCAAGTTGTATTTATAAGTCGCTATTTACAAGTTCAAACAATGTTCACTGTACTTCCAAGTTCCTGTACAAGGTCGTACACGTTCAACGGAAATGACGTAGGAGCGCTACACAAAAAACACATCAAAAAACATATTACATACTACTCACTTCATTCTGTCAATGGCATTCTCTCTTTTCAGTCCAATCTAATTGATATGCTCCTCCACTTGTCTCTTCCACGTCATATTCGGTCGCCCACACCCTTTTCTTTCTGCCATTTCAAAATCCAACGCTTTGCTCAAAACATCACCATTATTTCTTATCATAACATGCCCATACCATCGCACTTCACTCGCCCTGGCTAGTCCATTCAAAGTATCCTTTAAACCTAGCAAACGCATAAGTTCTTGGCTCCTTCTTTTCTCAATTATCTTAACTCCATACATTGCTTTCATCATGGCTTTTTCGGTTCGTCTCAAAATCGCCATCTCATTCCTTCTTGGACACCATGTCTTGCTCTCATACAACATTGCTGATATTTTGCAACTCTGATAAATTCTTCCTTTCATTTTTAATGAAAACTTTCTCCCATAAAGTAACTTTCCACATTCTCTAAATTTTATCCATTCAATTCTCGTTCTTGCTGCTACCGCTGCTTTACCTTCCTCACTGGCGTTCAACCTGTCCCCCGAACAACAAAAGCTGTTCACAAAGTCAACCTGATCAAAAAATGACAATTCTTCACCTGGTTCCACAGTTTCTTCCTTTCTATCAACACATGATTCACAAACAAAACCTTTTGCCTGAGTTGAAGTCGCTCTTTTCATTTTCACGCATCTACCATGTGCCCATTTATAGGGTGGCCATACGTCCCGTTTTTAGGCCTTGGTCCCGGTGTCCCACCCAGCTTACCACTTTGTCCCGAAATTTTTGATTCAAAATTTGCTTTTGTTATTACGGTATGTCAACGATACACAAACGAGCCATTTGTTATTCTGTATTAGCAGCAAGACACAAATTCCTCAGCTTTGTGACGTCACAGAGCGGTAAGGAGACGCTACAGAGCTGTTTAGCTGGTTTTTTTTGTCATTAAAAACTTTAGCTAGACTAAGCAAGCAAATTGACCGCGGGATTTCGGTAAAAGTTGGCAGAAGTTGATATAGCCGCATAACGTATCAGTAACTAGATTAATTTTTAGCATTACTATAAAGACATTATGCCCAAAAGAAAATGTACGTTTGCAAATGAGCTGAAGCAAGAATTTCCTTACCTGAAAGACACTTGAAATGGTAAAGTGCTGTGCAATCATTGTGGTTCTGTATTTTCAATAGTCCATGGTGGACGTGCAGACGTTAATAATCATATAGGGAGCAAAAAGCACAAAGTTGCTGTTGAAGCAGCTGCATCCTCATCTCGAGTGACTTCTTTTTTCAAAGATGTTGGCTCCGCCTCCGTTGCTAGCCTAGCTTTAGCTGCTAAAGAAGCAACTTTTGCTTATCATACTGCTACTCACGGGCAAAGTTTCAGAAGTTCTGATTGTACATCCAAGTTGGTCTTAAAACTGTTTGAACATAAATTCTCATTAGGGAAAACTAAGTGTGAAGCTATAGTTATTAAGGTCATTGCCCCGATGTGTATTGATGAACTTCACCAAGAGTTAGATCAAATTAACTTTGTCACTGTGTCAATTGATGCGTCGAACATGAAAAAAGTGAAACTTGTGCCGATTGTGGTTCGCTAATTTTTACCAGAAAGTGGCGTTAAGGTAAAACTTTTAGAATTTAAATCGGTTCCCGGAGAAACAGCTGAAATATTAAGTGAATACCTGCTTTCAATTCTAGACCAAACAAAACTAAAAGATAAATTGATTGGATTTTGTGCGGACAATTGCAACACTAACTTTGGCGGTGTTAATAGAAGAGGACCTAATAATGTATTCTATAAAGTTAAAGATAACATTAAACGAGACCTTGTAGGCATCGGATGTACAATTCACATCGTACACAACTGCCTTCAGCATGCTATGGATACTTTGCCAGTATGCGTAGAAAGCCTTGTAAAAATTTATAAATTCTTTCATATTTACACTGTTCGGGTTTTCGAACTTTCCAACATATTTACACTGTTCGAGTTTTGCGATTTTGCTAATGTTGAGTACCAACGACTTTTGCAGCACGGCAATACCAGATTTTTGTCGTTGCTATCCGCTTTGGGGAGGGTTCTTGAGTTGCTTGAAGCATTGAAAAGCTACTTTAATTCACAAGAACATTGTCCAACTATAATTCGCCAATGCTTTGAGAATCCAACCCAAGAACTCTATCTGTGGTTCATTTATTGACAGTTGGAGTACTTTAACGAAACAATATTAAAGTTGGAGAGACAAAAGACAAGTGCTGTGGAGGTGGCGATTATTCTTACAGAATTGAAGTTAAACCTACACGAAAAAAGAGTTAATAATTTTGTTCCACACCAAGCAAAGTGCATATTGGAAAAGCTTCAGAAAGATGGAGAAGTGAATGCAAACTTCTTTCTTAATCAAGCTATATGCTTTTACGAGAAATGTGAATCATACCTGGATGTTTATCGACATGCCTACGAAGGTGTGACACCTCATCTTTGGCTAAACTCAAGTGAAGATCTATCCTGGAAACCTGTATGTGCATCAGCGGAAAAGATCAACTCCATGTTTGCGAAGCAAATAATCGATATTGACGCTCTTTTCAACGAGCACGTTCTGGTGAAAAACTACATCTCTGCAAGCGATAGAAAAGAGAGATGGAAAAATACAACCATATCTTATGAGCAAAAGTGGACTCAATTGCTTCAGGCTTTCAAGGATAAAAACATTCCCATTTCAAACTTTCAGAAACTAGTCGAGTTTGTATTTTGCTTACCAGGAACATCAGCTCCGGTTGAAAGAATTTTTTCAATAATGAAAAGTATGTGGTCTGATGACAGAAGCAGTATGCACGAAAAAAATGTTAGAGCTCCCTCGTGTGCAAAAGTAACATTGATTTGACATCTACCGAATTTTATGAGAACATAAAATCAAACGTGCTATTAAAAAAGGTGATAGGTACAGATAAATATCAGTGATTATTTTATTTGTTGATCAACCGTAATTCGTTTTCTTTTTGTGTGTTTAGTACCATCGCGCTGCTCTAACTCGTGATTTGCCAAAAAAGATCAATTTCATTGTATCTAAAATATACAGTACTTTACTGTACTTACATAGTGTGATTTACTGTACTTACATAGTGTTGGCAGTTTCCCATAAGCGTCCCGTTTTTGCATTTCGAAAAAATGGCCAGCCTACCCATTTACCACACTTTGTACACATCACTGAATTTGCCATCACCCTCTTGTGGCATTTGGCACATAGATTAACTTTACTCTTGAGTACCTCACCTTTCGAACCGCTCACCATTACTTTGGTTTTCTTGAGGTTCAAATTCAGCCCCTTGCTTTCCAATGCCTTTTTCCATTTTAAAAACTTCTCTTTCAAATTCTCTACACTTTCACTTATCAAAACCAAGTCATCTGCATACAAAATTTCATTCATCAATCCTTCTCTTGCATTTTCCAAGATTACATCCACTGCAATTGCAAAAAGCAGTGGCGACAACACAGATTCTTGATGTACACCCACTTGTACCAAAAATTCCTGAGATAACTCAGATCCCACTCGAACTTTCGTCTTTGCCCCGTGATAGAGACTCATCACCGCTCTTACGATTATTTCCGGTAAACCTTTCTTTCTCATTGCTCATTCCATTACCTTTCTTAGAACTCTATCAAATCCCTTCTCAATATCCACAAAACACATTTACAACTTTTTCTTCTTATCCCTATATTCCTCTTGCATTCTTTGCACTACAAACAATGCATCTGTTGTTCCCCTTCCAGGCATAAAACCAAACTGCATTGAATCAATATTTACTAATTCTCGAATTCTTCTCTCCAGTACTCTTTCAACGATTTTCATGACGTGCTCTAACAGTTTTACTCCTCAGTAAATATTGCAATTTTTTACATCTTTTGCTTGAAAATTGGTACCAGCACACTTGTTTGCCATTTATCTGGCATTTCTTTCCCATCTAACACGCGTTGTCAAAGTTCCACCATCACACTAACCTCTACCTCTCCACTAGCAGATATCATCTCTGCATATACTTCAAAGGGTCTAGCTGTCTTTCCTGGTTTCATCACTTTTATTGCTATCGCCATTTTTTTTCGGATAACATTTTTAATAAGTCCTATCATCATACTAGCTGCTGTCACGCGGTCCCAATCATTCTCTTTATTAATAATCTTTATGTAATTTTTCCATATTCTGTTTTTGTCTTTTTCACTGAAATCTAACCTTCCGTCTTTTCCTCATGTAACATATGGATTTAGCACTCCCCCCCTAAGTCATTGTTAACCACTCTATAGCGACGCATAGTGTTGCTAGATTGTTGTCATGACGCTGCTACATGTGCGTCTCTCTTTTTCTTTGTTCGAGATTACTGAAGCTGGATGTACATAGCTGAATAAGTAATAAACTGTATATACGGTACTTATCATCGTGTTGAAGTAACGAGAGGACAGCAGATAAAACATGGTGTCAGACAGGGCATTCGAATAAGACTGTCCAAAAGCACAGAACGGTGGTCTTAAAAGCAAAAGCATCGTGAATTGCCTATTAGCCTAATTTTTTATTTAAAAAAAAAAGTTGCCCAATAAGCAGATAAGTGTAATCCATCACGAATACGAAATGTGGTCGTTGGAACCACCCAAATCAATGAATTTTAATACAAAGAACCTTGCTGATAGCTGGAGAAGGTAAGAAAGACTGTTCCGTACATACTATGAGGAAGCAGAACTGCATAAGAAAAAGGGATCAACCCAAGTTGCCATATTACTTCACTGTGCTGGAGAAGGTGCTGCAGATCGATTTGACAAGTTTCACTTTACAGAAGTAGGTCGAGACAAAAAAGACAATATCGAAACTGTCTTGAGCAAATTTAGATCTTTATGTGGGCCAAAAAAGAACATCTTTTATGATACCCATCTGTTCTTACAAAGAAGACAGCTCCCTGGAGAATCCTTTGAATGTTTCATAAATTCATTGAGAACTGAAGCAAAAAAATGCGACCTCGGAGAAATAGAAGACCGTTTCATATGTACCGTAAGTGGGGGCTACTTTAAATATAGAGGGCTACTTTGAAAAGGCTCCCAGAAAATGATTCAATGACACCTAACATGCACATCACAAGTCCGGTAGATTTTGTTTTGTTTTTCAGCAGGTCTTTGAGCATTTAAGTAATTGATACATAAGCTATCAGGTTTAAATTGATTTGTTTAGTTGTATATTTTTGAGATTACTTTGGATCAACAAATTTGCAGCTTTTTTTTCTCCTGTTAACTTCCTTCTGCCCAAAGGTAAGTAAAAGTTGTATTAGGTTAAAACTCTTCATGTATGTTCTTAATTTAGTGGTGATATAACCTGCAAAAAGTTTGGTGGCTTAGCTATCAATACAAAAGAAATATATTGAAAAAAGTATTTTGCAATCAAAATATTTGTGTTTTGAGGGCTACTTTGAATAGGGGGTTACTTTGAACACATCCCTAATAAAGGCTGGCACGGGCGTTGCAATTAACAACTACACATTTTTTTACATTGTAGATGGTCAAAAAATAAAAAAGACAGCTGGGGAGCAGAAAATATAAAGATTACAGTGAAGATGCAATCAAAGAAGCTATGCAAAAGGTGAAAAATGAGGAGATGTCGATGAATGCTGCAAGTAAAACTTACAAAATTCCTATAGGAACTTTGAGCAATAAACTGCGAGGTCTTCATGAAAAAAAAGTAGGTCATCCGTATGTATTTAGAGAAGAGGAAGAAGCAGCATTTGTCGCACAAATTTTAGAGGTGTCTCGCTGGGGATTTCCATTTAATTTGTATGATTTGAAAGTATTGGCAAAAACGTATTTGGATCATATTGGAAAAACAGTGTCTAATTTTGTCAATAATTTTCCTAGTTATGAATGGGCCGAGACATTTTCTGATCGCCACAAAAAAAAACTTACTCTTCGTCAATGCCAAAATATCAAGGCGTCTCGAGCTAAACTTTCTGCTGAGGACGTATCTGAATACTTTGAAAGAATGAAGGAAACTCTTACAAAGCCAGGCGGATCAGAGATACCTCCTTCTAATCTGTTTAATTTTGATGAAACGAACCTCTCCGACAACCCGGGGACAAAAAAGTGTTTGTTTAAACGAGGTGTAAAATACCCTGAAAGAGTGAAAGATAGCACAAAAGCATCCATTTCCATGATGTTTTGCGGATCTGCTGATGGGTGCATGCTTCCTGCATATGTCGTCTACAAAGCTGAACACATCTGGTCCACATGGACGGAAGGGGGGCCGATTGGTGTACGTTATAGCAGGTCTAAGAGTGGCTGGTTCGACGGACCAACATTTGAAGATTGGTTCAATACCATCTTTTTGAGTCATGTTCGAAACATACCTGGGAAGAAGGTTTTACTTGGTGATAATTTGAGCACACATTTTAGCCCCAATGTATTGAAAGCTGCTGCAGAAAACAATATCGTAATGGCATGTCTAGTTCCAAACGCAACCCACATCATGCAACCGCTTGATGTGGCGTTTTTCGCTCCAATGAAAAGGGCTTGGCGCAATATCCTCAACAATTGGAAAGCAGCACCTGCTAGAGGCTCTTCCATCTTATCAAAAGACCACTTTCCCAGGCTCCTAAAGCAGCTGTGCGTGGCCATTTATGGTGATGACAGCGGTGAAGACATCCTGATGCGACAAAGTGCCAGCCTTGTTTCAGGTTTTCGAAAATGTGGTTTGGTTCCATTTAACCCTGAAGAAGTCTTATCTCGTCTGCCCGATTATCAACCACCTGATGTCGGTTCAAACGTGTCCACCGCTGTTGTAAATGTGCTAAAGAAAATGCGTGGCGTACACAAGCCAAAAAACCCAACCCAGAAAAGAAGGAGAATTGCAGTTCTTCCTGGGGCAAGCATCAGCGTGGAAGGAAGCCAAGACCACCTAAACCTAAACCAGCAAGCTCCATCAACCTCATCTTCTGCATCTGGATTCACCTCTGTCAGACTCTGTTCTTCTACGCCAATGCCCAGGTCCACAAGAGCAAGACGACACCAAGCACGCATCCCCAGCGACAACAGCTCTGATTCTGAGAGCTCAAAGGATATCGATTACGGATCTTCATCCGATAGCCAGTATGATAATGAATTGCTGCTCAGTAGCGATGAGAATCAAGCCACAGATTTGCCAAGCGATACCTTTACCATTGATGACTTTGTGCTTGTGCAGTTCGAAGGAACACTTTGCAATGTTGCGAAAATCGTTGAGGAAGTAGAAGAGGGTGAAGATCTTATTGTGTCATATCTACGCAAAAGCCCAAATATAGCAAGTGCTTTTTGTTTCCCAGAGGTTCCTGACGTGCATGCTGCAAGCGTGAATGATGTTATCTGCAAGCTATCGTCACCTTACAGCAGCAAAACTGCACGTCTAGCTCGACATGTGCGATTTCCATTTGATTTCAGTGGGAGAAATTTGCGCTAAAATGGCATATAATGACTGATTTCTTTATTTAACAAACTGCTATTAAAAATGATTCGTTTATATATCGTGTTTTTACACTTCAAGGAATCGAACCTGGAGCTTAAAAACCAACGTTATTGCAAATTGAGCAGAAAAAATGCAAGTATCGTACACGTAGACAGACTTAGTGAAAGAATTATAGTTGCGGCTCCAATCGTGCTTCCAGATCTTCCAGAGTGTACGAAAATCCAATTAATCTTTCAAAGTAATCCAAACAACAGTATTTCATTGAAAAATTACAGATTTTAAATGCCTTTTCAAAGTAGCCCCTATGCGGGGATTACTTTGAAAACCCATAAAAGTCTGATTAAATATCTAATGTCGTTGGAAAAAATGAAATGTATCATTCGGAACTTTATAATCAAGGTACAGCCCAAGTTTTAGGCAAAAAAAATTCTTAAGATTCCATGCGTATTTTCCAGCACGCATTGAAACATCTCAAAACCCGTTCAAAGTAGCCCCTATTTACGGTATGCAAGTAGTTTTTGGACATCAAGACCACTTAGTCAGAGACAAGCTTTTACTTGATTCTAGAATTACACTGGAAAAAGCAATTGACATATGCCAGGATGCTGAAGCCAGCAAAATTCGAAAACGCACCATAGACTCTTCTTGCGTAGTAAACACTGTAGCCTAAACCAATGCATAGATCCAATAGGCTGCATAATTCTAGACAGCCAATCGATTGTCAATATTGTGGTCAACAACATGCTCGTAGGCAGTGTCCTGCATATGGAAAAGTTTGCAAGAAATGTGGCAAAAGAAATCATTTTGCAAACGTTTGTCGATCATCTGAGCCAAAGAAAATGCGTCAAGTTGAAACCGACTCTGATTACCCAAGTGATAAACAATTTCTCAAGATTGGCTCCCTTTCCTCATCTACTTTGAAGTCAAGAATATCTGAACACTTGATTGTTGAAGACAATGACTCTGTGAAATATAGAATTGCTTTTACTCTTGATACCGGTGCAGAGGTAAATGTTTTACCGAAAACGTTTTTTGATAAAATGCGTTTAAAACTTAGTCATGCTAATGTCACTTTAACTGGTTTTGGACGTAAGATGGTCCAACCGTGTGGTAAAGTTGAGTTGAAATGCCTTGATAAAACTGAAAAGTGTCATAATTTAACTTTATGTGTGTTGCTGTTGGCTGCTTCGTTAAAACGCACACTTGATGTGTAGTGGTTTTCTATTAAACGTAAAACTTGATTAATGCGAAATAAACGGCAAATAAGATTAAAGTAACATTAAATAAAGAAAGTAATAGTAACAAGCGGTGGTCACAGATGCGAATTCCTTTTGCACTATCCAAATCAACATTAACTTTAATCACAATAAATCAAGAAAGAATGCAAAGTCAATCAAACAGCACATCACTTACCAACTGTTGCGGAAATCGCAGCCAACAACAGTCGCCATATCCAACAGTATACTTTTATACAAATATATTTAACACGCTAAACAAATAGATTCAATTAGTTCTTAGTTAAAACTGCTCGTCTCCAAAACCCAATACTCTACCGTAATTTTTAAACTAAACGCAAAATCTAGTTCACATGCAAATAAATGCATTCTAAGGCCGAATGCAAGCGCGTAATCAATAAAGGCGTCGTTTAAACAAAAAGGTTGCCTGCGTCAATAAACCAAATAAAAACAAAGTTTGCGCTAAAAGCTGCAGTAACAATGTGTGTGATGCTATTAATCATGCTATTCTTGGAGAAAGTGCTTGTTTTGATTTAAATCTTCTTAAAAGAGTAAATTCATGCAGTGATACCAAATTTAATTCACTCCTACTCTTTTCAAACATTTGTGATGACTATGCTGACTAGTTTACTGGTTATGGGTTGTATGAAAAAGAATATCATATTGCGATTAAGCCAAATGTTCAAGGTGTTGTACAACCACCTCACAAAGTGCCCTATGCGCTGCAACCTAAATTTAAAAAATATTTGCAAACCTTGACCGATAATTGTATAATTGCTGATGTAGACGAACCTACTGACTGGGTTCATAACATTGTCGTGGTAGAAAAAAAGAAAGGCCAATTGCGTATTTGCCTTGATCCTAAGCCCCTTAATGCTGTAATTTTACGTGAGCACTACAGTATTCCTACCCCTGGTGATGTTCAATCACAACTCAGTGGCAACACTTTGTTCACTGTAATTGACATGAAAGATGCGTATTGGCACGTGAAACTAACACCCGAGTCATCATTATTAACTTCATTTCATACTCCATGGGGACGCAAGCGCTTTTTACGAATGCCTTTTGGTATATCATCTGCCAGTGAAATTATGCAAAAACGGAATGAAGAGACGTTTGGAGATATTAATGGCGTCCAGGTTATCGCTGATGATCTAATTATTGCAGCTCGAGATGAACAAGAACATGACACAATCCTTCAAACTGTTCTGCAAAGAGCTCGTGAGAAAGGAGTAAAATTTAACAAAAACAAGATTCAATTCAAGGTACCCACAGTCGCATACACGGGTAACGTTGTTACCGCGAATGGGCTGCAACCAGATGAACAAAAAATTGTAGCTATAGTTGACATGCCTCCACCAACAGATGTATCTTCTCTTCAACGACTGCTAGGTATGTCCAGATACCTCTCACAATACATACAAACTGAGTCTACTATTACTGCTCTTCTCAGAGAACTGCTGAAGAAAAATGCTGATTGGAAGTGAACCAAGTCGCATGATACAGCGCTGCAGCAGCTCAAAACCGCTCTCACCCATGCTCCCACTCTATCTTTTTATGACGTTCACAAGCCAGTGACCATTCAATGCGATGCTTCTCAGTCTGGCTTGGGAGCATGTATTCTGCAACAAGGAAAACCGATTGCGTATGCATCCAGAGCTTTGAGCAAAGCCGAACTTAATTACGCTCAGATCGAAAAAGAAATGCTGTCAATTGTCTTTGCGGTTAGAAAATTCCACCAATACATTTACGACAAAGAGCACGTGGTAATTGAGAATGATCACAAGCCACTGGAGACAATCATGAAGAAGACAATGGACAAAGTTCCTCCCAGATTGCAGAGAATGATGTTGAATCTGCAACCATATGATTTGCATGTTCACTATGTTCCTGGAAAATTTATGTATTTAGCTGACACGCTATCCCGAGCGTATCTGCCTATTCAAAATGCTGATCATGAAGACCAAGAAATTGATTATGTTGTTCATTCCATAATTAAACACTTGCCGATTACCACTTCAAAACTAGACGAATTTCGAGAAGCCACCGCCCGTGATTCGACACTACAGACCGTCGTGAAATACTGTAAAAATGGATGGCCTAAAGCCCAAAGAAATGTTCCGGCCAATGTCAGAAAATACTGGCATATTCGCAATACGCTTCACTTTTTCGAAGGCATTATTTTCACCAATTCTCGTATTGTCGTTCCTTCTGAATTGCAAACTGAAATGCTGACGCTTATTCATGAAAGTCATTTTGGCATAGAAAAGTATAAGACGCGTGCGCGTAAATTGCTGTATTGGCCACGCATGTCACACGACATTGAATCGCTAGTAAGTGCATGTAATGTTTGCTGTAAGTTTCAAAATGAGCATTAACGAGAACCGTTAATTTCACATGAAATACCGAATGCTCGCTTTTATAAAGTTGGTGTTGACATTATGACTTTTAAAAATGTCGATTATTTGGTTGTTGTTGATTATTTTTCTAAATTTCCTGAAATGATTGTTTTGCCAGACAAAACCGCGAAAACTGTAGTTGAACATTTAAAATGTGTTTTTGCTCGATTTGGTATTCCTAATGAGGGAATGTCCGATAATGCCATTTCAAAGCCAAGAATTTTTGACGTTCTCTCACGAATGGGGTTTTAAAACCACAACGTCTAGTCCTAATTACCCCCAAAGTAATGGCCAAGTTGAACGTACTATTCAAACGCTAAAACGTATTCTCAAAAAAGCTGACTATGAAAACAAAGATCCCTATTTGTCATTGCTTGAGTTTCGCAATACTCCTGTATCTGGTTTACCGTACTCTCCTGCTCAAATATTAATGAGTAAGCGATTGCGCAGTAAATTGCCTTGTGCTCGTAAGTTGCTTGAACCTTGTGTTGTTGATATTACTGATTCTCTTAGCGCTATACAGTCTCGCCAACAATATTATTACAATCGAGGCACTAAGCCCTTATCACCTTTCAAAAAAGGGGAGAAAGTGTACTGGAAACAGCGTAATCGCAGAGATCAAGCCGTTGTTGTAGATCGTGATGCTAACCCTCGTTCATATGTGGTGCAAAGCCAACATGGTCTAGTTCGACGAAACAGACGTCATCTATTTAAAGCTAACCCTACTGCTAATTTTGACAGTGATACTCAATGTGTTGATGATGCTGATCACTATACTAATGCTGTGTGTAATAACTCCCGAAATTTTGTTCGTGCAACTACGCCTCACATTAGAACATCGTGTTTTGGTCGTCGTATTACCCATCCTCGAAAATTTGACGATTACGTTTGATTCAAACATGCCTCATGCTTGCTTTGTTAAAAGGGGGGATGTAACATATGGATTTAGCACTCCCCTCCTAAGTCATTGTTAACCACTCTATAGCGACGCATAGTGTTGCTAGATTGTTGTCATGACGCTGCTACATGTGCGTCTCTCTTTTTCTTTGTTCGAGATTACTGAAGCTGGATGTACATAGCTGAATAAGTAATAAACTGTATATACTTATCATCGTGTTGAAGTAACGAGAGGACAGCAGACAAAACACCTCACATCCATCTATCTGCTTTGATATCTTTTCCATCTTTTTTCATGAACTTCACCAATGTAAAAATGCTATTTGGTTTTTTGTTCAAGTTTGTTAACTCTTTTTCAGTTTTTTCCTGGTAGAATTAGCAACCACTTCTTTGTTCAATTTTTGATATTCTTATATTTAGCCTTGTTTTCCTCTGATCGAGTTTGCACATCTTATGTGCCACTTTGGTTGTCTTGCTTCCTTCACACTTTATTCCATCACCACGTATCTCCATGGTTTTTTCTACCTTTCTTCTTTCCACATATTTCATCACAAGCTTGCAGCATACTATTTTTAAAAGTATTCCATAGATTGGCAGCATCAACATCAACCAATTTCTTAACTCTTTTCCTGAAATTTTGTTTATATGTTGTTTTCCTTCAACTTCCAAATCCTCCTAAAAGTTTTTTCATTCACTACTTTCTTTTGTCTATGTCTGTTGCCACCAGCTGACGTTGCAATTCCCAAGGGATGGATTTTATTACTTTTGAATACTTTCTCAGTTTCATTTCAACCTATACTGTATGTTATTTTTCTCTGCTCCTTCATTTCAAACCATGTATTTGCCACGCACGACTCCTTTTCATTACAAAACTTGAGTAGTCTTCTTCCCTCAACATTTATTTTTCCCATTCCATACTCACCTCAAACACATCAATCCGTCCCCCAACATGTTTGTTGAAGTTCCCCATACCAAGAACCACTTCACTAGGGTTTTGCAAATCCCACTCACTTGCCATGTCATTATAAAATTGATCTTTTTTGCACTCTGATCTTCCAACCTGGGCAGCATATAACTTCCTCCTCAAAAACCAGCACTATTGCCATGACTCTGTCACTTTTTCTCTGGACTTCTACGACCTCTTTGCAAAGTTCTTTTTTCACTGAAATTCCAACACCTCCTATTCCATCATTATTTCTCCTACCACTGCAGCCAAAAAATCCAGCTCCTTGCCCTCTCCATCTTACTTCTTGTAGACAGCACATATCCACTTCTCTCTTTCTTAACTGTTCACACACTTCCAAATCTTATCTCAAATTTCTGTAACCTGGAGATTCTTCGCACCCCCTGCTCATTTAAGAGCTATCGGAAACTGGGGGCCAATTCTTAAACAAACTCTTTCATGAGGTAATTTTTGATGTTTTATTTTTTACGGGGAGTATGCCCTTACTTTCCTCCAACTTCAGTTTTTAGACAGGAGGAGTCCCCAACCTTAGTTAACATAAGGCGGTACCCAAAAGTCGTCGCTTACGACATGCTGGGTACTAATCAACTGCACCAATCAACAGCCGCCTCAACGTGGTGGTGCGGTCCCCGGACCCGTTTGGGTTGAGTCGAAATGGCTGTTGGCCTTCCTGAGGGTCCCAGTTACCCCGCGAACTCCCCATTCATTTTTTCGCTATGCTGCCCCCTGAACGACCGCAGAAGGGCAGCACACAGCATCTTTAAAATCAGTCGCCTGTTCTCACTTTCTCTTCTCTCCTGCCTTACTCTTGCCCTCCTTCGTCTCCTCATTCTTCTTCTTCTCCTGATGAGCGGTAACGTTCATCCTAACCCTGGCCCCATCTTTCCTTGCTCTGTGTGCGCTGGAAATGTGACCTGGCGGGGCAAGTCAGTGCAATGCTGCGCTTGCTCCAAATGGGTCCATCTAAGGTGCTCACAACATTCCTTATCTAACTTCAGAGCTCTTGGCAGCTCTCACTCTTGGATCTTCCCCCTGCCGTAACACTGTGACTGCCCCCTCCTCGGACTCCTCCGGCACGTATACCTCCACTGTGGAATCCGGCCCCCCCTCTGCTAATGCTGCACTCTTTCCCCACCCTCGTCTCCAAACTTCTTATCCCCCATCTGCCCATTATATATCTTCTTCCCCTGCCCTCCCACCACCGTCCCTTGCTCCTGGCTATACTTCTGCACTTCCTGCCTCCTCTCCTCCCCCTGACTCTCTCAGGGTTCTTCAATGGAATGCTGGAGGTCTTCGAGCCAGGAGCACTGAACTATTTCACTTTCTTTCATCCCATCCTGTCAACCTTATCTGCATTCAGGAATCCAATCTTAACTCATCTTCCTCTTTCCGGATTCCTGGATTCTCTGTTCTGCGTTCTGATCGCACCCACTCCCGGTCTGGCATTCTCTCTTCTGATGCCTCACATGCCAGTGGCGGTGGTGTCATCATTTTCGTCAGACAGGGCCTATCATTTTCTGAACTTTCTACCACCTCTCTTTCTTTGCTCGATCCCTACTCTGATTATGCAGGGGTCAACATCTCTCTTAACAAATCCTCCTCGGTGTCATTTCTTAATGTGTATGCCCCCTATTCGCTCCTCCCCAACGGATGGCAGAACCGATTCCTTCTCTCCCTCCATTCTTCCCTCCTCCAGAAATCTCTTTATTTTGGGGAACTTCATTGCCATCACCGGCTTTGGGACTCAAAAGGTACTTCCGACCCCCGTAGGAAGGAAGTATTCGACTGGGTCATCTCCTCAGACCTCCTCCCCCTCAATGACCCTGACACGCCCACCCTTCTCCATTGCTCCTCTGGCAGTCGCTCCTCGCCTGACATCTCCTTTGCTCCTTCTACTCTTGCTTTTTCTTGCTCCTGGGAGGTGCTACAGGACCTGGGTTCTGACCACCTACCAATTCTTCTATCTATCCCTCTCTCTCCGGTCTTTCGCCCCAACGAGCGTCCCCCTTCCTTCAATTTTCAGAAAGCTCGCTGGGATGACTTTGCCTCCTACTTTGACTCTCACTGTCTTTCTGCAGAGGAATACTCGTCTCTTTCTCTTTCCTCTGCAGCTGCTCTCTTTACCTCTCTGGCAATGAATGCGGCCAAATCTTCCATTCCTTTCGGCCGCATCAAACGCCCTCCTAAAGCCTGGTGATCTGCTGAGGTGGAACAAGCGGTTGGTGAAAAACGCAGGGCTTTCGCTACTGCTCACAAAAGTGATGAAGATCGCCAGGCTTACATCTCCGCTTCTCGACGTGCCTCGTCGATCATTGCCAAGGCCAAGGCTGAGACATGGCAGACGACCTGCACTTCTCTCACCTAAATCTAGCCCTAAATCTGTGCACTCTCTTCTTCGCTCTATCGCTGGCTCTCCTTCCTCGTCTTCCTCCTCTCCTAACTTTCCTAACTGTTCTTCTCCCAGGGAATCGGCTTCGGTTTATGCCGCTTACCTGAGATCTCACTTTTACGTTTCTCAGCCAAAGGCCATGCGCAGCAGAGCCAGAGGCTACCTCACTGAGCTCCGCCGAGCTACGTGCTCTGTGGAGTCTCACTCGTCCTTTTGCTCTCCCTTCTCTCCCGCTGAATTTCTTGCGGCTGCCTCCAACCTCTCCTCATCCACTGCCACTGGTCCAGACAAAGTTGCCTATTCCATGCTAAAGCATCTTCCTCGCTCTGGCATGAATTTTCTTCTTCACATCTTCAATCTTTCTTGGTCTTCACATTCCTTTCCTTCCATCTGGAAGACATCTTCTATTATTCCCATACATACGATGGGAAAACCTCTCGACTCTCCTGCTTCCTTCCGGCCTATATCTCTTACCTCCTGCGTCTCAAAGCTGTTTGAACGCATCATTCTATCCCGTCTTCTCTTTTTTCTGGAATCTAATTCCATTCTTTCTCCCCGCCAGGCCGGCTTCCGCCCTGGTCGGTCTACACTCGATCAAATTCTGTACCTTTCTCAGTCCATTTCGGATGGGTTTAACAAATCCAAGTCGGGCTCTCGGACGATCCTGTCTACTATCGATATCTCGAAAGCTTTTGACTCTGTCTGGCATCCCGCCCTTTTCCATAAACTCATTTCGGCTGGCCTCTCTCCTTGCTTTGCTCGTTGGACTCAATCTTTTCCTTTCTGATAGGCGCGCTTCTGCGGTTTATCAAAATCACAAAAGTCGTTGCTTTCGAGTCCGTCGAGGTGTTCCGCAAGGATCCGTTCTTGGCCCTGTACTTTTCTCTCTCTTTATTAATGATCTTCCGGCCTCTCTGCCTTCTTCCGTCAGTTGCTCTCTTTATGCTGACGATCTGGCCATTTGGTCCTCCTCCCCCTCGGTCCCTACTGCGGAGGAGGCCACACAAGGAGCTCTGTTTCGATTGTAGCGCTGGTCTGAGTACTGGTGTCTTCCTCTCAATCCGAGCAAATGTGAGGCCTCCTTCTTTTCAGTGGATCCCCACCAGGCTAACCTCCAGCCCAACCTCCTCCTACTCGGCTCCCGCCTCCGTTTCAATCCAACTCCAACTTTTCTTGGGGTCACCTTCGACCGCACACTTTCCTTTTCTAAGCATGTATCTTCGCTGCAGGCCAAGTTTTTCCCACGTCTCAAGGCCTTACGCTGTATCTCTGTTTCCTCATGGGGCCCTCTAAGGAGTCCCTCTCTGTTCTGTATAAATCTTTTCTTCGGTCCCTTCTTACTTACGCTTCACCCGGATAGTTTCCTTTCCTAAGCGCTACCAATATCACCAAATTGGAACGCCTTCACCGAGCGGCCAGTCGCGCCATCACCGGCTGCCTCTCGTCCTCCCCTTTCCCTCTACTACTCACCGAGGCTTCTCTACCTCCCCTACGAGTCACTCTGACTCACTTCACTCTTTTATCTTATGAGCGGGCTCTTCGTCTCCCAACCTCCTTTCCCATCTCAGGTTTGGCCAGACTAGGAGTGAAACCAAGACTCTGCAGATCGTCCTGGAGAGCTTTGGTGTCCGCTCACCCGCTCATGCTTCCTTCTACTTGTTCTAGGGAGGCTCTTGTTGCTTGCCCTCCCTGGAATCTTCCTTCCTTCACGGTGGAGTCCACCCTTTCCACTCCATGCTCTCGCTCTGATTCCCCTCACTCTCGCCAAGGTGCGGCTCTCGCCCATCTTGACTCTCTCTCCCCTCATGATCTGGTGCTTTGGACAGACGGCTATGTTCCTTTTCCATTTGGCAAGGGCGGCTCCGGCGTTCTTGCCAACTGCTCTATCTGTGGCACTGAGGCGGCCACTCTTTTTTTCTCGGCAGGCCCAGTTTGTTCCAGTTTTTCCGCTGAAGCCTGCGCCATTCTGCACGCTCTTTGCTGGTCTCGGCAACACCATAAAGTCTGCCATTTTTCTTTTCTTCTTCTCCTGTCTGACTCTCGTTCTGTCCTCTCCTCCACCTTTCCTGTTGTCTCAAACTCTGTGGCAGATCTGGCAGGAACTGTTCTTTTTCTCCTGTTCTATCAGGCTACAATGGGTCCCCGGACACTCGTTTCTCCCGGGGAACGAAACAGCTGATGAGCTTGCCAGACGGGGAGCGCTATTTGCGCCCTCCGCAATCCCTTGTACTCTCTCGTCTTTTCTCGCACTGTCTCTTCAAAGTATTTGACACACAGGTTTCCTCAATTTCCCCTGAGGAACTTGTGCTCCCTCGTCATGCTCGCTGTGTCCTCTCTCGTCTTCGCTGCAATGGACACAGCCTTCTTTTAGGTTTTTATCTTTCCAGGATTGGCAGAATCGAGAATTCTTCTTGCAGCGGCTGTGGACACCCGTCCCAGGACATCTCTCATCTCATTCTGCACTGTCCAGCTTCGGACTCTTTGCGCCGCTCACTCTTTGTCTCTTTATGACCTCTGGTCCAGACGCTGGGGAGTTGCCCGGCTTCTGGGGCTCCATGGTCTTCCGCCATGCCCTCATCCCTCGGAAGGGGTCGGGTAAACAACAACAACATGCTGGGTAAAAAGCCTCACTATTCTATCCCCGGTGAAGCACGGGAATTGTTCTTTATGCACTAGTATATACATTTCTGATGGAATCTATTGGTATTTTTGCTTGAAATGCATTTCTTAAAAGATACATCATAAACGGTGACTTAAGAAAGAAATCAGTACTGGTGAAGCTAGCCGACCACAATTGTCTGATTTGTCAAAATAGTAACTGTAAAGAAGTGGCAGTGAAGAGTTACAACTCAACGCTTTAATTTTGTTATCATATCCTGCCAAGTGAACCCAATAGTGAGGCTTGACTACTAAATCAACTATCAGAACAGAATTAGCAACATTTGTGACAAATCAATAATTGGGGCAGCAGACCTGGAATCAAAATTAAAAATTTTTTCAATAAGCCACAATAGTTTAATAGTTTTTCGAGGATGTTCAGAATTTTTTCATATACATTCTTACGCATTTACATGCAGTTAAAGATTTTGCAAGTCTCAAAAAATCAATTTTGATGCGGTACATTAAAGTAGCAGGATCCACATTAGCCATGTGGTCTTCGGTTTATGCAGTTTTTCCACCAACAATGCTAAAATTCTTCGGCATTAAGTTCCTTCAGACTATTGAACAAGCTTTATATCGTTGTCTAGCTCGTTGTTCTTCAATACCTTTGCTGCAAAGCACACACCTTTTTTGAACGCCTGTAACCTATTTTTAAAATTAAAAACATTCCGTGCAGTACCTGTTGTCACGCAGTAGAGAACACTTTTTAACTCATTTTGTCCCGTCTCGCTACGGACTCTTAAATGTCGCGCCCTTTCTCTATACACGACCTCTGGTCTCAGCCGCGAACAGACACTCTACTTCTACGTTTGCCGCCATGCTCCCATCTCAATGATAACAATGCTGTAGACGGTTGCACTTGCTCATATTGCCAGAGTAAGGCAGCGTGATTATATTTCAAGATTCCCTGTCCACCGGCTCCCGGCTCAATGGAGCTTAAAATGAACTTAAAAACACAATAATTTGGGACGCATAAAATATTGATTAAGACGAAAATAGGAGTGAAAATGTAAAAACTGCGCCACCCACAGCACAATAACGTCATTGTGAAAAGACTGTATCACGTGACCGCGCAAAAGCGTCCAGTTGACGTCACAAACGATTAGTTTAAAATAAGAGCAATAAATGACGCAATCTGTCGCATATCCTCGTTGAGGTGCAATTGAATGAAAGGATGCTCTTCAAGGTCGCGGTAGTTCGGGCGTTCAGCGGCATCTTTGTGGAGACATGAGCGACAAAAATCCACGAGATCGGTTGAAAAAGTTTCAGCTGGTAGGACAGGGGAAGGATCTTCAACAACCTGAGCATACAAAAGGGGAATCAACCAATCTTGAATAAATACACGCGCGTTAAACCGGACAAACTACGTTCAACAAGAGTATACAATGCGAGTAGGCAAAAATAAACGATCCACCCGTTAATACTTGAAAAACCGCCATCTACTTTGAGCAAACCCGCTCAAATTCAACATTTGTTTAACAAAATTACACCCACATTCAACACCACCACACTCACATTCAATCAAACCTCATTCCAAAAATGACTCATGTTATATTTCTCATATCACACCTATATTCAATATAACCGCACCCACATTGAACACAACTACACTCAAATTTAACACAACCACATTTTCATTCAACATCAACATATTCATATTCAACAAGTCTAACTGTAACATTCAGCGCATCTCACTCTCACGTTTTATTAAATCACAGTCATAAATTCAACACACTCACTCATGACAATCATATCCAAAATCAACACACACACACACACACACACATTAAACAACAAAATACCTTGTCCGGGCACCAGACAATTCATACAGTTTCTAAGGTCTAACACCAGGCTAAGCGTTTTGCCGATACCTTCTACTCCGCTTCCAGAATGACGTGATTCACGGCCACCTTTAATTACGTTTTTCACCAAAGACGTTTTTTGACATTAGTACCTCATCACGCTATGGGTCAATAACATTAGTGCTTCACAACGCCATGGGTCCGTAAACATTAGTGCTTCACCACGCTATAAGTCAATAACATTAGTGCCGCATCACGCCATGCGTCAAATACCTTAGTGCTTCACCACGCTATGGGTCAATAGCATTAGTGCTTCACCACGCTATGAGTCAATAACATTGGTGCCTCACCATGCTATGGGTCAATAACATTAGTGTCTTACCGCGCTATGGGTCAATAACATTAGTGCTTCACAACGCCATGGGTCAATAGCATTAGTGTCTCACAACGCCATGGGTCAATAACATTAGTGCCTCACAACGCCATGGGTCAATAACATTAGTGCTTCACAACGCTATGGGTCAATAACATTAGTGCCTCACAACGCCATGGGTCAATAACATTAGTGCTTCACAACGCTATGGGTCAATAACATTAGTGTCTCATAACGCTATGGGTCAATAACATTAGTGCCTCACAACGCTATGGGTCAATAACATTAGTGTCTCACCACGCTATGGGTCAATAACATTAGTGCTTCACAACGCCATGGGTCAATAACATTAGTGCTTCACAACGCCATGGGTCAATAACATTAGTGCTTCACAACGCCATGGGTCAATAACATTAGTGCTTCACAACGCTATGGGTCAATAACATTAGTGCTTCACAACGCCATGGGTCAATAACATTAGTGCTTCACAACGCTATGGGTCAATAACATTAGTGCTTCACAACGCCATGGGTCAATAACATTAGTGCCTCACAACGCCATGGGTCAATAACATTAGTGCTTCACAACGCTATGGGTCAATAACATTAGTGCTTCACAACGCTATGGGTCAATAACATTAGTGCCTCACAACGCCATGGGTCAATAACATTAGTGCTTCACAACGCTATGGGTCAATAACATTAGTGGCTCACAACGTCATGGGTCAATAACATTAGTGCTTCACAACGCCATGGGTCAATAACATTAGTGTCTCACAACGCTATGGGTCAATAACATCAGTGCCTCACAACGCTATGGGTCAATAACATTATAGTGCCTCACAACGCCATGGGTCAATAACATTAGTGCTTCACAACGCTATGGGTCAATAACATTAGTGTCTCACAACGCTATGAGTCAATAACATTGGTGCCTCACAACGCTATGGGTCAATAACATTAGTGTCTTACCGCGCTATGGGTCAATAACATTAGTGCTTCACAACGCTATGGGTCAATAACATTAGTGCTTCACAACGCCATGGGTCAATAACATTAGTGCCTCACAACGCCATGGGTCAATAACATTAGTGCTTCACAACGCTATGGGTCAATAACAATAGTGCTTCACAACGCTATGGGTCAATAACATTAGTGCTTCACAACGCCATGGGTCAATAACATTAGTGCCTCACAACGCCATGGGTCAATAACATTAGTGCTTCACAACGCTATGGGTCAATAACATTAGTGCTTCACAACGCCATGGGTCAATAACATTAGTGCTTCACAACGCCATGGGTCAATAACATTAGTGCTTCACAACGCCATGGGTCAATAACATTAGTGCTTCACAACGCCATGGGTCAATAACATTAGTGCTTCACAACGCCATGGGTCAATAACATTAGTGGCTCACAACGCTATGGGTCAATAACATTAGCGCCTCATCACGCTATGAGTCAATAACATTAGTGGCTCACAACGCTATGGGTCAATAACATCAGTGGCTCACAACGCTATGGGTCAATAACATCAGTGGCTCACAACGCTATGGGTCAATAACATCAGTGCTTCACAACGCCATGGGTCAATAACATTAGTGCCTCATCACGCTATGGGTCAATAACATTAGTGGCTCACAACGCTATGGGTCAATAACATCAGTGGCTCACAACGCTATGGGTCAATAACATCAGTGCTTCACAACGCTATGGGTCAATAACATTAGCGCCTCATCACGCTATGGGTCAATAACATTAGTGGCTCACAACGCTATGAGTGAATAACATCAGTGCTTCACCTTGCTAAGGGTCAATAACATTAGTGGCTCATTACGCTATGAGTCAATAACATTAGTGCTTCACTACGCTATGGGTCAATAACATTAGTGGCTCACAACGCTATGGGTCAATATAATAAGTGCCTCATCACGCTATGGGCCCATAACATTAGTGCTTTGGGTCAATAACATTAGTGGCTCACCACGCTATGGGTCAATATTATTGCTGTCTTACCACGCTATGGGTCAATAAGATTGGTGCCTCACCACGCTATGGGTCAATAACATTGGTGCTTCAACACGCTATGGGTCAATATCAGTGGTGCCTCACCACGCTATGGATCAATAACATTAGTGCCTCAGCATGCTATGGGTCATGAACATTAGTGGCTCACCACGCTATGGGCCAATAACGTTGGTGCTTCACCACGCTATGAGTCAATAGCATTAGTGTCTCACAACACTATAGGTCAATAACATTAGTGCCTCACCACACTATGAGTCAATAAGATTGGTGCTTCACCACGCTATAAGTCAATATCATTGGTGCCTCACCATGCTATGGATCAATAGCATTTATGCCTCACCACAATATGGGTCAATATCATTGGTGCTTTACAACGCTATGGGCCAATAACATTAATCCCTCACCAAGCATTGGGTCAATAACATTGGTGCTACATCACGCTATGGGTAAATAACATCGGTGTCTCATCACGCTATGGGTCAATAACATTAGTGTCTCACCACGCTATGGGTCAATATCTCCCGTGAGGAGAAACAAGTTGACATCATACTTTCAAACGATGACGCCCATATTTAATGAACCACACCCACAATCGGCAAATGAAGCTGTAATCAGTAATCCATAACCACATCCAACAAACATCTACACTCGAACCTGCTTGAGTTGCTGAAATGGATTTCGCCATGTGTCGTACGGAAATTCCCCCGTCGCAACTTCGATCATTGTAATGCCTAAACTCCATACGTCACTTTTCACGTCATACCCTTGCTTATTGCGTGCTGGGTCAATGCGCTCTGGAGCCATATATGGCTTGCACCCAGCATCTATCGTTTTGGCGAGTGAGTCGACCAGCTGGCCACTGATACCGAAATCGCACAGCTTGACTTCACCTAAAATGAAGTAGCAAGATTGCAGCACCACTCCATTGACGAGTAGAACGTAGGACGATACTGCCAGTGGCGAAAAGAATGCGCTTGGGTTGTATTTGCCTAATTGTTTATTTGAAGTTTCACCGCGCAGCCTAAAGCTATCATGGCAAAAGCAGTTTTTCCAGACCACTTCGAGATTTTCAAATTTCATATTCGGCTTCAACTCTATATTGCTCTCATGTACGCTCCTCCTCAATAAAACTTAACAGGCAAAATAATATCAATTCAAGGAAACGCTGGAATACGCAGGTAACGTTTTCCTAAGAACCCAATTTGGTGTTTTGGAATTAACTAAACGAAGGAACCATCTTAACCTGCTTTTTTAAAGGACACAACATCACAACGGTCTTAGGTATCAATCGCACAATTATTCGATGGCAATCACCGATCAATTGCTGCCTTGTCCACTCGCCAACAGGCTGGTTGGTTGGGTTCAAACATTTTGTTAAGCACGCAAAAGCAATAGGTAGGTCTTGAAATTTTTTAAGAATTTTGCTACGACCACCTCACCTTGTTTTACAATATCTAAAAAAAAGTTAATTTGAAAAATTTGGTTAAGACTAAACGTTTAAAGCTGCCACTAAGCCATTTAAGTTTTCACTCAAGACACATTTTATAGTATGTGTGGCTTTAATACGAACAGCTTAGTAACGTGACGTCTTGTGTTCTAAAAGTAACAATTGCTGTTACTTGCCTGTGATGTCTATAACCGTCTGTACGGTTTTTCATAGCTTATTGCGACCAATACCATAACAAATGTCCAGAGCAGCGGCTCTTAAACTATGGATCGCGATCCACTGGTGGCTCGTGGACGGAATTTCAGTCGGTCGCGAAAGCTTTTCAAAATTTGAATTATTGCATGCTTTGTCTGAAATAATTTGCTGTTCGCTTGAGTGCTAAGGTAGGCGTGTGCCAACGAAGTCAGCTCGGAAAATATCAGCACATTAAAATTTTGAATATCTGTTTTGTTTTCACTGCACTTTTTTCAAGTACTTTGAAATACATGTAAAATTAGGCTAGTTTTGAAAACTTATGTTAAGAAAAGTAGGTCGTGACTAGAAACAGTTTGGAAACCACTGGTCTCGGGTATTCTATAGACTGTTTAAACTATGTTTTGCAGGCCAGCAACAACAGCTCTTTTTGTTGCGTCAGGAAAGTTCGTACAGTGATCTGTCACCACTTCAAGCAGACATTGTCTTTGTTATTCATACTTAGAACAAGGATGTACTCTTGAATTTGAGCCACTTTCCTCTCAGGTGCGTCCTTAAGCAATCGCACCTGTACTCCTTTCTTCTTTCTTGCAATGTAACCATCAATCAACAGCAACAGCGATGATAATGACAGAAAATCTGTTGACACATATAGAGCTTTGAATAAATGCATAGATTTTACTTCACTTGCTATGATTTTTTCGAATTTCAAGCTTGCTTTTTCCGCACCAATATTTTTCCAATTTTTTGAGATTCTGGATCATCTATCGCTTCTTTCCTTCGGTATCATCATCATTACAGAATGCAAATGCTAAAACTTCTTCTCTCAGGTACAACAGATGGTTCAGAAATTTCGTACACTTGGAAATATTGCTTTTGATAAAGGCATAAGGTTTGAAATTCTTTAAGAAGGCTAGGTCATGGCTGGGGCTGAAACTGCTACCAGTGCCACAAAGCTAACTCTCAAATATACCAACATTGCGAACAGCACAACTTCTTCAAGCCTTTTCTTTTGCTCTGACGTTAGCTTTACTTGTGACCGAAACATCCAAACCTTAAAGGAATGAAGAACCTTGCTTCCGTGTTCAACGGAAAGCTTCACGCTTTGACAACCTGAACACCTTGATCTGACAATCAACCAACGAAGAGGATAATCAATCCCAGAAATTCTTGATAAGCTTCTCTTGGTTGTTTTTCCTACTGATTTTCTTTGCGTACATCAACAAGGAATCGTGCTTTGGTTTGATATAAACCTCCACTGAAGGCTCACTTGTTGCAATTGCCTGAGATGTAGCCACCGTGCGTGAAGCTGCTGGAAAGTCTCGAAGTCAAACCCCGATGATCGTCCCATTGCATTGTCAAATACCGACACGACAACCATAAAAGTTTTTTTCTATAATGAAACTCAAGGTGACGTGCTCCATTTCATTGTCCCGTGTTGAAACTAGTTGTGTCAAAACGCATTTTCGATTTCATAGAATTGGCATATTCCTTACAGAACTGCTGGCCCTTTGGGGTTTTGAGATCTTCTTTGCATATAGTTCATACTACCCCTCAGCTAATTTTATTTGCAATCGCTAAACCTGATTTGAAACCTCGTGTGGCTCCGCCAAATCTTAACTAAGTTTTTTTGGAATTTTGTTTGTTCACTTCTTTCAGCCATTGTAAAAAAGTGGTAGGATGGTCACAATGTTTGGTAAAAATGTTTTCCATACATTTAGGGGCCACCCTAAAGAGCAGCTTCCACGGACAAACCATCCTTGTGAGATATCTAGACGCACACTTCATACAATTTGCTGTTGACGCTCAGTCTTAAAAAGCGATCTGGGTGAAAGAATTAGGCACTGCTGCGTTTACAAATTACGAAAACTTTCCAGTGAAATCAACCTACTCTCACTCTTTTTTGATTTTGTCATTCACCAGTTAAATTCGCGTTTTCAGTAAAAGAAAAAAAAAAGAAAATGCGCAACCAATTTCGAGAGTAAAGGTGCGTGATCGGCAAGCACAGCTTAAGCAGCATAACTGACTATGACCCTGCTGTAAAGAATCGCACAGGTCGCTTGAAATACTCATCCGTACTCACCGTTCTTGTTGAGGAGTACATTGGAAGGCTTCACGTCCCGATGTATGACATGAAGATCTTCCTGTAAATATCTCAGCGCTTTAACGATCGAAACAGCGATTACACCAAGAACATCTTCGCTAATTGTTAATCCTCGATCCTTCACCTAAATAACCAGAGTAAATCACGTACAATTTTATGGTTTTTGCTTCTTTTGTCCTAAAATAAAGACACCGTGCAAAGCGGAAAGTCCACGCCTCGCAGTAGAATTTCAACAAAATACATTGGTTAGGTGACTTGCAGTATACTTACAACCAGTCACGAATCAATGCAAAAAGCCCCAGCATTGACAAAAACATGCGTTGAAGGGTTGGTCACATCAGTAAATAATTTATATTTGCTACCTTCAAGCTAGCACATTTGATCAAGACATATGTATTGCAAAAAAATAAAAACTGTAAAACAATTCGTCAAAAAGCATCGAAACAGTATCATAGTTTTCAAGTCAAGATGCTTCTCGACAGTCGACACTGGTAAGTTAAAAAAAAAATATATTGAGCAATGCTGAGCCAAATAAAATACAGCAAAAATCATGGGAAATTCAGACAAGAGAACGAAAACACACATTCGACATGCACTTAAAAAAACGACATTCTCAGTGCAATCACTCCATAGTTATCTAAACAGGGTAAAAACACAAACATCTGTGCACATTTTGAAGAGCTTTAAATTGAAAGATTATAAAAATCTAAACAAGTTTTGAACTATTTCTAAACATTTGGTGATGGATGCTTAACTATGGCGTGAGGGCCAGACGCGAGCCTTATCGCTGATTAATGGAGCGCGCCACAACATTGAAAATGTAGATTCTACCTTTTTTTTCGGTTTTGTTTCGTTGACCACAACAAGGCCTATTGGATTGAGTTTGACCAGAACAATTTGGGTCAAACTCAATCGCTTGCGTACTGGCGTTGGGCGTTTCGGTTTGTCAATGCACTGATGGGGTCTCGCTACTTCAGCGAAATGCGAGTGTGGCGCTAGTGAACATACTGCAGACTACATTATTTTAACATCTCCCACACATCGGGCACCTCGAGGAATAATGGGTCTGATAGTTTTGGATGACGAAACACGGTGCTGGTCAACTCAATCACTGCCAGCATCTGATCTGGGAAACACAGCAGGTTGGGGAGGTAAAAGGACAAACCTTCGGCCCCCATCTTTTTCTTGTGTCTGACCTGGATCATGGATACCCTGCCATATGATGACGACGACCCCAACCCTTTCTCAAGATGGGGGCGGGGCAGAAGACCATAGACACCAAGAAGCTGGGAAACTTCTTGACATAGACCAGAGATAATGGAGGGCGAGTCACCGAAGAGCGGGAGGCATAAAACGCGTAGCAGGACAGCAAAGCATGACAAGAGGAGAGTTCTGAGTTGGACGACCACAGACACTGCAAGAATGATTCTCTGTTCAGCAGATTCTCGTTTGAGTTGCAGGAGGTAAGGGAGGAAGGCCGAAAATAAGAAGAGTCCAGAGGTTTCCCCATTATATGAGTGGGAATTATAGAGGAAGCATTCTTGACGGAAGAAATAAAAGCAAAGAAAAAAAATTTGTGAAAATATCCATATCAGAGCGGGAAGGCGCTACAGCATAAGTTAAGCCACTCTAGGGAGATCAGAGAGTAGAAAAGAAATGAGACTTCAGAGGACAGAAGTTTTTGGCTGAGAAAAAAGGGAGTTCTCAGATAGTTGGCGAACACAACTGCCGACTACGTAAAAGAAGAGCAGTTGCGAAGAAGAGGGAGAAGCAGAACCAGCATCAAAGCAAAGAAGAGAATAGACTAGTTTAGAATCAGATGTAAGAGAGGAAATTGCTATATGCCATGACTTAGGCTCGGCAATGACAAAAAAAGCAAAGATTTAAGCTTGGCATTCCTCATCATTTTTGTGAGCAGAGGCAAAAAGCCTTACGTTTTTTCTTATACTCCGGAAGGCCACCAAGTTTGAGGTTGGCGTTTGATACGGCCGAAAAATCGCATTCAGGGACAGAAAAGTGAAGACAACAAGTGTAAAAAATAAAGAGAGAAAAAGGAGTATTCTTCTGCAAATGAACCGTGAATGGTAAAATTAGCAGCAAATTTTCCAACTACACTAGAAAAATGGCTTGTACAGGTTCTCTGCTCGGCACTCAGCACGTAAGAAACGGTGTGGTGAAAAATTTGGCAAGTTGACTAGTTGTGTCCTTGGAAAGGCGCTTAACAAGATTCCTCGATGATTACGTGGCAGACAGGTTGGCGAACCGAGCAGTTTCCCCATGGAGGTGGCCCAGTCTCAAAATAGGCACGCAAAAACAGAGCTTAAGCTCATAAGCATGAATGAACGAATCCCCGTTTTCTAAATATTTAAAAAGACGCTGTTTGGATCGGAAGACAGGAAAAAGGAGAATTGTGAGAATTGAAATCTAACTTCTAAATCAGCTTTTTATGTGAGAGCAAAAGTGATGTCTAGAGAAAGCATGTCGAAGACGACCCAACTAAATACATCTCAACCAGGTTCCAGGGCACCTTTCGATTCTCCAAAAGGATGGTGGTAGCTGAAGTCCACCCAAATAAAAAATTCTGGAGGAAAAAGAATTATCAGAAAGTCGGAGCCAGGTTCTTGAAAGAAGCAAATAGGTAGGGCGTATTCGTTAGGAGCGAAGAAGAATTTTGCACATTTCGCGTAGTGTAAATACCATACGGGTCAAGAGAGGAGTGGAAAGTCACATGAAGAGATGCTCCTGCCTGACACAGATGATGACTCCACCATCCGCCGGCCGAACACAGAATGGGGGTGATCACATCGGTTTCCAGCCCAGTTTTTCATGCCACGTTTTTTGACCTTTAGTTATCTTTATCACTTTATCCAACAGCGCATGGTTCTTGTGTAATTTGATTGGAATTCGCTAGTTTGCGCTGTTCAGTTGATCGGTGCACATTCTGAATTACTGATATTGCCGAAGGCATTTTGCAAATAAAATTTGTTGATTTTGCTTTTACTGGGTTCAGATATTTTGTTCTCAGCAGTTCAAAGAAGTTCCGTTGGTTAGACTGGTTCCTCTAAATTTGTTTCTGTTCTATTTAGTTAAATAAATAAATGGATCCATTTTTTGAGTTTATTCTAAAATAGTCCACTTGGAGAAACATGCAATCAAACCATTGATCACCATCCTTTAAACGTACTATTGCCAGTTTCCAATCTGGTGATCGCTACACCCACAGTCAGGGATCCTGAAAGAGGAAAGGTCGTTGAGGTTGAATTCCTAAATACATATCAGGTCAACTGGGGAGAGGATTTTGATCATCTGCCAGCCATATATGCTATCAGCAGTTGAGGAGGAACTTTTTTCTAAAATCATGCGCGTTGTTTTACTTGTCTCGCGAGCCAACATACAATTAAGCAGTTGGGGAAGATGACAATTGCCTTTATGGGGCCATCTGTGTAGGCAGCAAAAAACTCGTTCAAAACAAAGTCATCACACTCGACTCAGTAGACGTGTTAAATACAAGTTGGATAAAGAGATGCAATTACTAGAACGCAGCAGCAACGCTGTGTAAAAATACCGAAAACGTGCCATGCAGAAGCTCAATAAAAAGGAGCTCACTGCTGATAAAGCCAGCGCTGATTGACATAACTAAAACTAAAAGGCTAACGATACCAGGCTTCTCGCTACCTGGTTGTGTATAAACTGGAAACATGGCATTGCAGTCCTGGTATGTGAGCAGGTAAGTTGGACTTTGTCAGCCCGATGCCTCCTAGACAGGATATTAAACAGGTATACGTAGATGAAACGGCCTAAAGCAAATGTCACGCTGAATCCGATTACAGCAACGATACGGTAACTTCTCTTACGTGAACAGATCACAGATTGCATTACATGGGAAGGCTTTGTTTTTGGTTTATGTTTATCTATCTAAAAGTACTTTAGAAATGGTATTTACCGATTTCCTGCTTATCGTTCAACAGTGGGAGTAACGTGGAGGATGAAAAATAGGAACTAAATTTAGTCACCTAAGAATAAAGAGTGAAATGGGTTTCCTAAGCACGTTGCCATCAAAACAATTCCCAAAAATAGGAGTGGCCTATGCAATCGCATTTGCCTAAAGCAACCAATGAGTATCACCACTTGAAATAAAGTGGTCGCAATTCTAATACCTTCTAAAGACCAGCTACTGCCAGTGGCGTCATCGGGGATAAAACTCGGGCAACATCATGCAGAATTTCTTTTTAGATAACTCTCCTGAAAAAGTTAAAAAAAGATGATCCATTTACCAAGGGTAGCAAGAGGGTGATGGCAAATTCAGTGATGTGTACAAAGTGTGGTAAATGGGCACATGGTAGATGCGTGAAAGTGAAAAAAGTGACTTTAACTCTGGCAAAAGGTTTTGTTTGTGAATCATGTGTTAACTCTTTTGCTCCCGCGTGAATAGCGAAAAAAAATGTCCCCAAGGTGGCAGCGCGAAAAACTGTCATAATCAATCATAATTAATCATAATTATGTACCTCAAATTTGTTTGTAAATCATTACTCAGCTGTCTACTTCTACATTAAGTGTGATATATCGTTGAAATCTACATTTCTTGAGGATTTCAAATAGAAAAAACATTTTTTTGAATATGCAAATTAGCCCCCCCAACTGGGGGGTACTTGTCTTCAAAATTAAAGTAGTACCCTCACCTCAAAGATCACTACAGATTTAATTTTCAACCAATTTTTTTAGAAATGGTCGCAAAATGATGCCAAGGAAATAAGCTTTCAAGGTACATCACTCAAAACTTACCTAAAAGCCTAGGTTTTCTACAATTTGCAATTTTCTGAGACAAATGACCTTTTTTTGACCGGTACCGACCGGTACCAAATTTTGGTAGTTAAATTCAGTACCTAAAATATGATCAGTTACTATCTGCTAGAGATTAGCCTAAACCATGTAACATTATGTATTTTTGAACAGGGAATTTCTTCAAGATTCAGAAAATATTAAGTTTAAATAGAATATGCTGTCACTGACAATGAAACAGCCGCTTGTTTACACCCTTTCCATTACTTGAGAAACAAGGGGGATACAGCAAACTTTGATTTAGAGAAGCCAAACTTGTGCTAGCTTTTAAACTTGTATTTTGCTTCTTGTCTCCTTGGAAATTTGATACAAAATGACGACTTTAGTGGTGAAACATTTGCACTTTATCTTTTTATAGGGTGTAGTTTTTCTAAAAATTATAATTTAGTGAAGGTAAGTCAAAAATTTTTGGGGGGTTTTGAACTGACATGATGTACAGTACTCATTTTTGATCAGTAAATATCATATACCACTTAGTCTAAACTATTTAAAGTTATATATTGCTGGAAAGCAAATTTTCTAAGCTTTCATATGAGACCGGTATTTGGCAACATATCATATTTTTTACGCACTAAATTTACTTTTATCTACTTACCATTTAAATTTGTTTGGGGGAGTTTGAGACCCCTAAAAAATTTGGAAATTTATAAAAGTAAAATTTATCATTATCGCTTAAAATTTTGTCAAATGATGCCCCAAAAGAGTAGTTTTCAGACTGTGTTAATGATAAAGGGTTTGGTTATGTGGTAAAGATGTAATCTCAATTTGATTTTAGTGTAGTTGGCACGTGCTGAGAATTTGGCCGATTTTGTCGTCTGCAACTGGGTTGTTGGTCATTTTAACCGTTTTTGGGTATAAAAGTCCAAGAATTAGGGCACAAATTATACATCATCCGATGCGTGAGGAAATAAGCATAATCTTTTGAAAATTTTATGAAAATCGGATGAAAAATAAAGTCACAAATTGATTTTATAGTAAACTAACTTTGCAACTCAATTAAAAAAAAATTGAGGGAAACACTGAAAACACGAGATCATCAATCGATGATCGCAGGAGCGAAAGAGTTAATACAAAGGAAGGAACTGTGGAACCAGGTGAAGAATTGTCATTTTTTGATCAGGTTGACTTTGTGAACAGCTTTTGTTGTTCGGGGGACAGGTTGAACACCAGTGAGGAAGGTAAAGCAGCGGTAGCAGCAAGAACGAGAATTGAATGGATAAAATTTAGAGAATGTGGAAAGTTACTTTATGGGAGAAAGTTTTCATTAAAAATGAAAGGAAGAATTTATCAGAGTTGCGTAATATCAGCAATGTTGTATGAGAGCAAGACATGGTGTCCAAGAAGGAATAAGATGGCGATTTTAAGAAGAACCGAAAAAGCCATGATGAAAGCAATGTATGGAGTTAAGATAATTGAGAAAAGAAGGAGCCAAGAACTTATGAGTTTGCTAGGTTTACAGGATACTTTGAATGCACTAGCCAGGGCGAGTGGAGTGCAATGGTATAGGCATGTTATGAGAAGGAATAATGGTGATGTTTTGAGCAGAGCGTTGGATTTTGAAGTGGTAGGAAAAAGAGGGGGTGGGCGATCAAATATGACGTGGAAGAGACAAGTGGAGGAGCATACCAACCAGATTGGACTGAAAAAGGAGGATGCCATTAACAAATTGAGGTGGCGTGAGGGTGTGTACGAATTTTCGACAAACATGAGGTGAATCTGGCTACCTGCGTTAACACAGACAGAATCGGATTTTAAAAAGTGGATTTCTCTTTCTCTCTCTCCTGAATTAGAAATGGATTTTTGATTTGGGGGTGACACTTTTGAAATTGTCATGGGCATCACGATTTCAACAGCCCTGGTTAGTGCAACATAGCTTGGTGCGACAAAAAGCTAGCTTGCTATTATAAGGTCATGAATTTAATGCATGAGAGGCTATGCAATGCTTTTTAAAAAAGCGCTTTGAAACAATATTTTTGCTTGATTACTGACTGGTAAAAATCATAGGATTTCACGCGAACGGCAAAAATGGCTTTGAATAACCACCTGATCATAGTGGAAACCGCATGCAAGCAAAGCAAAAGTAGTTACAAAATTCTTTGGTGGCGTTGAAATTTAGGAACTAGCCTACCCATAAATTGATATTGAAACTCCTTCATGAATACACATAACTGACAAAAGTAACTGTTTTACTGGCCTCCTGCTTTATAAGGCCTTAAAATGTTAACATCGGACAAGACAGACGTCACATGTAGACAAAAGAGAAACAGCGATAACATAAAACACAGAAATATCTTGGAATATTTCAAAAATAAACGGAACAACTGTTGACTAATGACAACCATAGATTTCCTAGCTGTATTTGGAAGCATAGCTCTGAGTATAGCTGTTACCATTGTACTGAAAGCTTGGAACTGTTCTGTGCTGGGAACACTTTTGTTAGTAGATGCTTCAATTGTCTTACTACTCTTGCCAGGGTAAAACAGAAAATTTGCTCAAAAACAATCACCAATATCACACCATAAAATGCAATGACCTGTTACAACATGTCAAAAACTCGCGACTGATTTCGACCTTTTTGGGTTTGTCAGGTAGGTTTAAAAGACAAGTAATAATACAAACGCATATACACTAAGCCAGGGCAAATGATAACAACATTTTTCATTTTCAAAACTCCACTTTATGCATGTAGTTAACCGCCACGTAGTTAATCACGCTCAAAAGACGTAAAAAGAAATTTTGTGCAAATTGTCTGAGGATCGCACAATTTGCTCAAAATTTCACCTTTTTTTGCAATTTTTGCCCATTTTATCAATTCTTTTAGGGCCAATTAATTTTTGGGGTATCCTTTTACTTCACACATTTTATTGAAACGCATTATTTTTCACAAAACTTTAACATTTTGTCATAATTTTAACGGTATGAAATGTACCGAATACCGAAAAAAATTATTTTGTCTGTATTTTTCAGGTCAAGTGTTATAACTGTAACTGAGTGTTTTTTCTCTCATTACCCATCTCTGTTTAGACCAAATTCCATTTCCCACTATTTACCAAAATCTATCTATTTAATTTTGCTAGTTCAAAATCCAATTTATCTGCTACACTCAATATAAAACAGCCCTATATATCCAAAGAACAATTTAATTTAACAGCAACAACACTTGAAAATGCTGACTTGCAGAAATAAGTAGAACGGAACACAGCCAAAAACGTTAATGGTTTTTTTGCAACTTTTTGATATGCGTTCTCAATTATTTCCCAAAAACTTTCCAAGCTTTTTCATCTTCAAAAGAAGCCTTTACAGTTGAATCACGAACTATGCCCAAAAACTTTTCTTGAATACCTTCATCTTCATTTTGCTCATTTGGAAATTCTTCAACAGAAATTCTGAAAGGGTTCCTTATTAATGCCATCACAAACACGTCATATTCAACACCGGAAAAGTAACGATAATATAAGCTGTTAAAGTGGTCAACGGCTTCACTGTGAATAACGCTGTTGATTTCTACCAGTTCATTCATCATTGGAAACGTTGCTACTGTCTGGCCATCTTGTATTTTTGTATTCCCTAATTAAGTTTGGCAATAAAAGCAGCAATCTTATTTTATAGTGTAAGTATGTTGGTGTCGACACCTTGCAAATTGCGGTTCAGTTCGTTCAAATGAGAAAACATGTTTGCTAAGAATGCCAATCTGTTTTGAAATACTAGGCCTGAAATATTCCACCTAAGTTCTTGTTTATGCTGGATTTCAAGAAATTCGTTAACCTCTGGTAATAGACACGCAAGCCTATTCATCATGTTTCCTTTTGAAAGCCAACGCACGTAAGTGTGAAATAACAGAGAAATCATACTCAAAAAGAGTAGAGTATTCAAACCACCCGCTTCTATATAGTTGACAACTTTAATAGCACAATCAAGTGCTTGCTAAAATGGTGATGACATAGTTCTTGATGCCAACGCTTCTCGATATAGAATGCAGTGCATTCCAATAGGGCTAAAGTTTTTCTGTTTGACCAGTGTCAAAAATCCAGATCACACCCCGAGCATAGAAGGCGCTCCGTCTGTGCAAATGCTTCCAAGTTTGTCCCAATCTAATTTTTCTGCTGTGAAAAAGTCATCCACAAGCTTTAGCACATCAAAGCCAGCGATGTCACCAAGCATTATTTGAATCCGCCCGTTGTTTCCGATGGGCGGCCAAACGAAAGTCTTCTTCAATGGTTTTATTCTTGACATACAGGACAAATACCATTAATTAAGAAAAGTTTGCACAATCAACTGACTCATTTTCCAAATAATTCTTCTGATGAAGCCTGCACCATTCTGCAAGCTCTTTGATGGTCTCTGCAGCACCAACACGTCTGCCGCTTTTCCTCTCTTCTCCTTCCCTCTGCCTCTTACTATGTCCTCGCCACACTGTCCTCTCCTTCGTCTTTCCTTTTAGCTCAATCTTTTTGGCAATCTGACAAGATGAAGAATCCCAAGTCAGTCAGACTCATGATGCAAGAGATGACAAAACTCGGGAGAATTCCAACACCTTCTGACAGGTGTATTTCATGGAATTTTTCTCCAGAAGAATTTGCCAGTACCATGCAGCTGCTACAGTTAGAAAAATCTTCGAGCCCTGATTCTATATGCCCAGAGCTGATACTCCATGCTGGTACTGCCCTGAAGTCCTGGTTAAAAGGTTCCTTTCTACACACGCCAATTCAAGCTTTCCAAAATTTGGAAAAGAGCAGCAGAGGCTACCATCCCAAAGCAGAATAAGCCAACAACAGATCCAAAGAACTAAAGACGAATCCCTTTGTTGTGTATTTTGTATTGGATCTTGAAGAGACTTATCTATGCGTGCATCAAACCAATTTATAGAGCCATTGCTACTTCAAGAGCAAGCTGGGTTTCGATGTGAAAAATTGACCATAGATCAAACCACCCCCCTAACTTAAGAAATTGAGGATAGCTTTGCAGCTAAAAAGAAGGCTGGTGCTGTGCTTGTCAATCTCAGAGCAGCCTACAATACAGCTTCTGTGTCTATTTCCAGACAGGCGCATGATTTCAATGATTATGAAACTTGTCAGCAACTGTAGTTCCACCCTCGTCACCAGTTCTGAAAAGCAAAGCAGGTTACGACACTTTAAGAACAGTGTCCCACAGGGATCAGGTCTGGTTTTCTTCGTGTTTAATATATACATACATGATCTGCCAGCAACAATTGCTGAAAAGTTCACATTAGTTGACAACCTGGTCATTTAGTCCTCCTCCACTTTGATCGCTGCTGCAGTGGAAGCTACTCAATCAACTCTGATTTGACTGGAGTGCTGGTTTGAGTACTGGAGTCCTCTCAATTTAAGTAATTGCAAGGCCTCCTCCTTCTCTATGGATCCCCATCAAGCTAACCTCCAGTCCCCCATCCTCTTATTCAACTCTCCTCTCTGCTTCAATCTGACTCCAACTTTCCTTTGGGTCACCTTCAACCATACTCATTTTTTTTCTAAACTTTTATCTTTGCTGAAGGCCAAGTTCCTCCCCCATCTCAAAAACTGATGCTGTATCTCTACTTCCTGATGGGTCCTCTCTAAGTAGTCCCTCGTTCTTCTGAATACAGCTCTTTTCAGCCCTTTCTCACTTATACTTTACCCACATGGTTTCCTTTTTTTAGTGTTACCAACTTTACCTAATTGGAGTGCCTTCACTGAGAAGCTAATCACGCCATCACCAGCTTCCTCTTGTCCTCCCCATTCCACTTCTCTCTGAAGCATCTCTACCTCCCCTACAAGTCGCTATGACTCATTGTGCTCTATCATCATATGAGCTGGCCTTTTGCCTCCCAACTTCCTTTTCCATTTCAGATTTGGCGAGACTTGGAGTGAAACCAAGATTTTCCTGATCCTCCTGGAAAGCTTTTGCATTCACTCACCTACTCATGATTTCTCCTGCTTCTTCTAGGAAGGTCCTCTTTGCTTGCCATCTCTCTCCTCATAGTGAAGTCCACCCTTTCCTTCCCATGCTCCCGCTCTGATCCCCTCCTTTTTCACCAGGGTGCGGCTCTGGCTTACTTCGACTCTAACCATTCATGATCTGGTTATCTAGACTAATGGCTTTGTTCCTTTTCTTTTTGGCAAAGTCAGCTCTGGCATACTTGCCAGCTGCTCACTTTGTGGCACTGAGGCCACTTTTCCTTTTGGCATGCCCAGTTTGCTATAGCTTTTCCACTGAAGCCTGCAGCATTCTGCAAGCTCTCAGATGGTCTCAGCAACACCAACAAATCTGCCATTTTTTTTCTCTTTTCCTTCTCTCTGACTGTCGCTTTTTCCTCATCACTCTGTCCTTCGTCTTTCCTTTTACCTCAAACTCTCTGGAAGATCTGGCAGGAACTGTCTTCTCTCTCTCCTTTTTTACTATCAGGCTACAATGGGTCCTAAACACTCATTTTTCCTGGGGAATGACGCAGCTGATGAGCTGGCCAGACAGGGAGCACTGCTCCTGACCTTTGCAATTCCTTGTAGTCTATCTCTTCTTACTTCTCATATCCACTCTTATCTTTTCTCAGGCTGGAAGCATACTGTCTCATCTAAATTCTGTGACATACAGGTTCCCTCAGTTTCTGGTGAGGAACTTGCACTCCCTAGTCATGCTCGCTGTGTGCTCTCTCGTCTTTGCTGCAGTGGATGCAGCCTTCTGTTAAGCTTCTATCTCTCTATATGTGGAAGAATCAAGAATCCTTCATGCAGCACCTGCAGTCATTCGTCCCAGGTCACCTTTCATCTCATTCTGCACTGTCCAGCTACAGACTTTACGCCACTCGCTCTTTGGCAACTCTCTGTCTCTCTACGACTTCAAGTCCAGGCCCAGGAAAACTCCCATCTTCTGGGACTATATGGTCTTCCAACATATCCCCATCTCTTGGAAGAGGTTGGGCAACAACAACACTTGGCGATCTTGCATTCTTCAAGCAACTGGCAGGCATAAGAGGGAACTCTTACTATGGCAACTCTATGTTCTTATCTCCAAAAATAGAAGCTTAAGCTCTGTATCACCAAAACAATGTCGGCAGCCTTCCACCTTTACAACAAGGAGGCAAGGCGTGAACAAGGCAAAGCGATATTAATATCTCTATTTAAGGGCAGGCCCTACCTTTTTATGCCAAACCAACTTAACTCAGTATAAAGCTGGATAGAGTACTTGCATTTCACTGACATTTGGAGTCACTGTGCAAGAAGTTAACAACTCACGTTGGGCTTTTGAGCCGACTGGTAGGATCAAACAGTGGTGTAAGTGCTGCAGTATTGCATATAGCCCCCCTTGCCTGAGCTCATTCTACTTCTGAATACTGCAAATCTGTTTGGTGCTGCAGTGCTCATACTCCCCTCATTGACCAGCCAATTAATGATTCCTTGCACATAGTGACCAGATGCCTGCATCCTACTGCAATGAACAACCTCTTTATACGAGCAGGAATTCAACCAACTGAGCTTTGGCCCAAAAAGGCTATACTGTCCCTAGCTTGATGAGTTTGTGAGCCAGAAAACTTGCTCCACAAAAGGCTCTTGTCTCCATTCTGTGGGCATCTCTGGGAACTTAAATTGAGACACCCATTTGTGCCTGCAGCACTGGAACTGCTGAAAAGTCTTGCTCAGTCAGTCACCATTGTTGCACAATGGGCAGGTTACAACTGGAACATGTAGTGATGGCAAAACATTTCCAGACTACATGCATTCATTGCAGACGTCAGTTCACTGCCATGGGGAATGTCGTTTCTGAAACCTGTAACGATCAAGCTTAATCAACTTTGAACTAGTGCTGAGGTAAATTATTCAACAATGCACAAATAAGCTATGGCTCCTACTGCGGTTTGTGAGTGTGGTGCAAAGGAGCAAACAGCTGAGCAGATGACAACATCCTGTCCCATCTATCACCATCCAAATGAAGCTCGGGTTCTGTTGGCAAGTCACCTGTTGACAAGAGCTTGGTGTCCTGGCTGAAAGACACATGTCCGGCCATCTAGTGGACTGCCTTCTAAAACTGGACACCTTCCCGGACCAAGAAGAAAAAGTGCTTCAAAATAGGGGGTCAGTAGCCTTACATGAACACAAAAAATAAACGTGAGCTAAACAACAACCTCAATGGCAAGACTTCTTGTAAATACTTGGAAGGGACACTTTTTATTCCATTGCAAAGCATAGATGCAGAATTAAGGCTGCTGGTTTAGAGACTGCAAGCAAAAAAAGGTGAATGGCAATTGCAAAATCGTGTTGTCTAGTTAATTACAACAAGGGAATTAATTTAATTATTTTCTGTAAACAGGCAACAATCAAGGTTTGCAAGCATTTTTTTTGTGCCACATTTGTGGTAAGCAACCTAGAGACCCATTATTATATTAACAGCCGTATTATTCTGTTCATGGGGCATAGGCTTAATCTTGTCAATATGCGCTGTTAACATGATATTCTGAAACACTTGCGAATGACTCTCGCAAACTCTGTGGAGTTGAGTAAGGACCTTTGATCTCAAGCATTCAATGCTGGGTAAAACATAAAATTTATTGGAATGGCAATGAGGTTATCATTCATATCAAAAGCCACATCTTATGCCACAGCTATTTTAACTGGTAGAATAATCGTTCGTAAACCTTAAGACTGAGATGACCACATGAATGAATTTATTACCAAAGCATAATGTTACTGTCTTGGTAACCAGAAAATTTTGAAAACTTGGTGTCTATGCTAGTACATTCCACTACCAAATACTACACTCCTGTCAGGTGACAAAGGACTCATGCCAAAGTCCAATCCTATTAAACAACTTACAAGTCTTTGCTGGCATTCATTCACCTGAGCTTTATCACAAAAAGCCACATTATCTTTTATCCACAAAACTTTAAATCCATATCATCTGCTCAACCAAAAAATTGGTAGTGCCCATGCTGACAAAACAACTCGATGACTTAAACAGAGACATCAGTGTAGCCAGCAGGGCGGTCATGTGTGGAAAGAAGAATGGAAAGAAAACTCTTTGCTCTTTTGAATACAGACCTGGATACACCTGTCGAGATCAGGCTTAACTAAATTTAAATTGTTGCAGGCTGTTTCCAGGCAATTATGTACAAATGGGGATCGACTTCCTCAGCAGATTTCAAGCATAGTGCAAAAAAGCTAGCAGCAGACCATGTTTCTCTACGACATCTAATCCAAGCTCTGGAACTTGTATTGATGGCTCCTAGTAGAACATCACATCTAACAGATCGTGATAACAAATTAGTACAGTGGCTGGCTGCCCAGATGTGTAGTCAAACAACTGCTTTACTAAGTCAAACCATATTTTCAAGAAATTGGAAGATGGGCTAAGAACTCTTAGGTGATTTGATTCCACATACTTTACCATATGAACTGACATTCAGTACGACTAACATTGACAAAGATTGCTAAATATTAGTGATGGGATGAGAAATCAAAATCAAAAATATAGGAACTTTTTCTGGTATCGGAATCGGAGAATTTCAATCAAATTTCTGATTCTGAAAACGATTCTTTGAAATTCGCAAGGTTGCAAATTAAACTACAATCGAGGAATATTGGGACTTAAATATGAATAAATACCTTCAAGGAATTTGCTTAAATATTTTTTTTCTAAACATTTACTCTTTTCATTTCATTTTATTATATAAGAAAGTTTTTTTTCGCTTTTACAATAACAAAACCATTAATGTTCCTTCTGAATGCATAATTAATAAAAGTGTTTTGTCCAAAAAGTATTTGTTTCTTAAACCAGCTTCAGGGTCTGAAAATTATCATGAATTCATTGCATATATTGGAATCGGGACTCAAATAGGAATTGCAATTTTAATGAGGTATTGGGATTTGTGTTGAAATCGTTATATAATTTGGTATCATCCCATTACTACTAAATATCTAAATTAAGTGGTCCTCATCCCAGATCTATTATGAAAATGGAAACCATATTTCCATATAAACCATATTGAGAAAGATGCCACAATGCTTAAGTGATTTGATTTCTCCTACTGTACAATATGATCTGACATTCAGTTAGATTAACATTAACAAAGGTAGTTGAAGATCTCAATTAGGTGGTACTCATCACAGATCTACTCTGAGAGTTATCAAAGTCACATCCCCACAAACATCTAATTTGATAAGCTAGTTCAGGAAGACACAGTAACAATGTACACTATGAACTACAAAGAAATTTCAAGTGCTATTTCATTGTTTTATGAGCTTATGAATGTCACGCTATTACCTGGTTTTACCACATCGTTATATAATTTGGCATTCATCCTTGTCAAATTATATAAGCTGTGGCCTGCACACTAGAAAATCATCAAATCCTACTATAGCAGCTTCATAAGGAATGTCAAATGTTCTAAGCCACCCAACATGTTTCTAATTGGTGAAGCACACACAATCAGAATCTTTGAGCTGGGAGTCACCTAGGCATAAGGCATGATCTGAAATGACTGCTAACTCCAATGCACATTCGCAGCATAACTTAGCAAACCTGATCGATTTTTTGGAAACGCAATGAACCCATTGCATCTATAAAAACAAAACCCATTGAGTAAAGTGAAACTTGAAGTAGTTACCTTCTTGTAGAACTGATCCACCGAAGTGTCCATGACCTCCATACAAATCCAGACATCGCCTTGACGAAAGAGCGCACCATAAAATGTCACCTGGTGAAAATCATTGGCGTTTTCACCTCACACTATCACAAAATTATTAAGTAAAAACAAGCTCAATCCCAAGCCAAGACATTAATGATCAACACGTGCCATACAAGCAGAAGATGGCAGTCCAGTTGGTAAGTGTGTGAACACAGGGGGGAAGAGGTAACAAAGTATGACCAAAAAAATATCAGCTTTTGCACACAATCACTGTATCAGTTAAACTCACTGTGTAATCACAATCCACAGAGCGCATCGCAACATCAAGATCCATCAACAAGCGCTTCTGTTCCTGTGTGTTGAGTGTTGCACGAATCCGTTTGACTGCAATTATTATATCCGTGCTTCTGTGTCTCATCTAAATAAATTTAAATTGACATAACATAATAAACTGTTCACAGCGTATGAACAAAATTGACAAATACCTTGATGTTTTTTATTACAATTATCAGTATTTTTGACTTAAATGAGATTTTTTCACTTAAATAGCAATATCTGTTTGAATTTGCATCTACAATTCAAAGTGGTTGTAAATTTTATGAAAAATGCCCAATCATAAAGAGTAAAATTGTACAACCAAAACAACTCTTAAAATCAGCAATTAATTTGCACTAGACTGCACACATAAAAACGTGCAAAAGGGAAAGGAGACTTAGTAACTGCCAAAGAAGACAACAACTCTTGCATTACTGTCGAGAAAAAGAAGCATGCAAAACTGTATAGCAGAGCTACTAGTTTTAACAAAGTTCTAGTTGGATAAGTTCAATATTTCGAAAGGTCCAGTAAAATTAAAACTTGCAATGACAAAAATGAAACTATCATTATAAATAAATACAGAAAAATACTTGGATTTTCTCTTAGTCCACTCACTCCACACTAATCATCAAAATCAAAAATAAAATAAACTTAATGTACTCTATTCCGCAAATTTTGTAAAAAAAAAGCTCATTTCTTATTTTTAGCCAGTTCTTAAAACTAGGTTTATTGAAATAAGACCACATTAAAGGCGATGGCAGGGTGTTTGGCGTTTGTACCATACAGTAGACTATCATGTGTGCCAGTAAGATCTGCAAATGCAATGCCTCATTTATTATTTTCTTCAAAGCGATGTTCAACGTCATAGGCTAGTTTAAACACTTGATCGATTATGCATTGACTATGTGTGAAACCAGCTTGTTTGTCAGAAAGTTGATGTCTGAAACAGTATCTAGAAACCCTAAGAGTAACTGCTCATAAAGCTTGAATGAAACGCTCAGCAGAGATATAGGCTGGAAGCTCATTTAGTCATCAGCTGCTTTGCCAGGTTTTGGTACAAAGAAAACTGTGGCCAGTCGCCATATAGTGGGAATTGTTTGGTAGGTCATGCAGGCTCTGTAAAAGTTTTGAAGCTATGTAAGGCATTTGGGGCCGCAGTGCTTCAGAATATACCTGGCAGGGCAATTGTCTACACTTTACCACCCTTGATCAGTTTCATTGCAGAGGCAAATTTAGGGTAGGAGAAAGGCATGGATAACAGACTTTCAGCACTGGGAAAAAAGTTTTCTCCTGTTTTTCATGTTGATTGTGTTGTTGGTTAGTCCTTTCAAAGGTGCTGCTAGTGAATACTCAAAACCTGCAGTTGTGCCGAAGGTGCAAAATTTTTTGCTATTTTGCTTAAAAGTAACTTAATACTGAGAACAAGTCAACAAAGTTTGGCAAAATGGACATGGGCTTTTTCGCAACCTGTGGGTGCACTTACTGTTTCTCATGCTGGAGCTTGAGGTCCAGTTTTAATACTCAAAAGATCTGGATTCAAACCGTGGTCTGCCAATTGAGTTGCCCTGCTCTATACCATTTGACAGATGTCGACAGGCCTGTTTTGATCTATAAGATCATCATGATGATGTCACAATCAAAAATAACTTTTTAAAATTGCATTTTTTGATAGAGAAAAGTGGTTTTTAACCTCAAACAAAAGCAAGTACTTGACTCGCCGACTTCAACAGATTTCACTTGTTTAGCATCTCACATGATGTCATAATAAATAATTGTAAAATTTGTTTTGTTAATTTACTTAAAAAGTACTGATTTTAGAAAGACGATTAAAAGCTATCTTGAAAGAAATTAGCAAAGTGCTTTTGATAATATCAACTACACAACAACATAAGTTCAATTGAGAATGCAACAACAGATTTTTTATAAAGAATTTTAAACCTTACCAGCATACTTTTTGCTTTTTTCTGCCTGCTTTAACTCGCTCTAAGATATCACAATGTTTCCTGGTACGATCACCATGCTACCTGAGATTATTATATGATTTTTTCAAAATAGAAAAGATTTTACAAAATTAATTTAGCTAAAAAATGATTTGTGACCTCATCTCTAAACTGATTTTTAAAATTGTTTTATCAAATTAAAGGTTATTTCAAGACAATTCCAATAATATACAAATTGTATATTTAAAATATTTAACTTTAAGACCTGTACTGTAACTTCTTACGCCCTTGTGAAAAGTGGTAAGCTGACTAAGACCAGATAAGTTTAACACATAAAAGTTGTGATAAGGTACCAACAATTAGTGTCTTTTGAAAGCTGAGAAAACTTGATTTCCAGAAACATGCAACTCTGTTCAGTTAGGGCTAAAGATTAGTTTATAATGGCATGGGCTAATTTTATAATAACATAGGCTATGCCAAAATGCTATGTGCTGTGCACGTGTAACCAGTGGACCTAGGCTGGCCAAATAGAAGTCATGTGACTCGAATGGAAGAACGTCACTAGCTCCCAATTACTTGGTACTCCCTGCATGAAAAACATGCACTTCAGTACCTTTTGCAGAAAAAAACTCAAAACCTACACTACAGTTTGTTGTTCTCATCAGATGTCTAGTGGGTCACAAGTAGGTGTTTAGTAGGGAACACCTACTTGTGACCAGTTTATAATCTGAAATGTTTATAAAGCTTTTTACATAATTAATGTGGTACCTATGAGATTGATTTTCGATTACTTTAGCATATTTTAAGATTTTCTTGATTTGGAATATAGCTACTGCAACTAAAGCAGTTCATACAGGCTCAGCAGATTTACTTCAGAAGCCTACTAAATTAGCTGTGACGCAGAAATGCAAAGGCAATTAGTGGCATTAAGACAACTTGCTTTTATAGATTTTGGTGTCAATTAAATTCTTGCTTTAGCCCTGAGTGATATGCTGTATCGCAAAAGAAACGTAAACTGAACCCTGGTTCTTGGAAAAGAAACAAAATCAAAATGGCAAAAGCAGAAAGTAAGATTTTAGTGTATCACTTTTAATAGAGTTAAGTTAGGTATCAACTAACACATGAATGGTTGCTTTACTGGTGAAGCACACAGAACCAATACAGGAGGCCAAAGGGAAAAAAATCATACAAAGGCTGGGGCAAAGGCTGTTATTACAATGAAAAGTAAACTGCATTACAAATTTCAACTGGCTATGAGATCACAAAACTCAAAAAGAATATTTGCATTTTTATGGTTTCTCCAGACAAGATACTCGGTGGACCTCATGCTTCCACTTCAAGTGAAAAAAATACCTACCATTGTTCTGTAACAACTGGTAAAAGCTATTTGCAAGTTTGCAAAACTGCTTTCTTTGGTGTGCAAGGCATCAAGGAATCTAGATTAAAAATAAAAATGCTGAAATGTGGCTCAAACAATAGTGATGATTGCAGTAAGCACCTGAATCATCCCCATATAAATGACAATGTCGAGCAAAGTATCCACAATCATATCAACAACTTCCTAGCTCTGTACCAATTAACAGCTGCCTCAATGTGGTGGTGTGGTCCCCGACCATGTTTGGGTTGGGTCAAAATGGCTGTTGGCCTTTCTGAGGGTCCCAGTTACCCTGGGCATTCCCCTTCATTTTTTCACTATGCTGTCCCCTCAATGACCGCAGTAGGGCAGCACACAGCTTCCTTAAAATCAGTCGCTTGTTTTCTCTTTGTCTTTTCTCCTGCCCTTCTCTTGCCCGCCTTTGTTTCCTTATTCTTCTTCTCTTGATGAGCGGTAACATTTATCCCAACCCTGGCCCCATCTTCCCCTGCTCTGTGTGCACCGGAAATGTGACCTGGCAGGGCAAGTCAGTGCAATGCTGCACCTGCTCCAAATGGGTCCATCTACGGTGCTCATAGCTTTCCTTCTCCAAATTCAGAGCTCTTGACAACTCTCACTCTTGGAGCTGCTCCCCCTGCTGTGTCTCCACTCATAACACTGTGACTCTCTCCTCAGACTCCTTCAACACGTATTCCTCCACTGGACAATCTAGCCCTTTGTCTGCTAATGCTACACTCCTGCCCCACCCTTATCTCCAAACCTCCTATCCCTCGTTGGCCCATTTCATATCTTCTCCCTCTGCCCTTTCACCACTGTCCCTTGCTCCTGGCCATCCTTCTATGCCTCCTGCCTCCTCTCCCCCTGACTCTTTCAGGGTTCTCCAATGGAATGCTGGAGGACTTTGAGCCAGGAGCACTGAACTACTTCACTTTCTTTTGTCCCATCATGTTGACCTTATCTGCATCCAGGAATTCAATCTTAACTTCTCTTCCTCTTTCTGGATTCTCTGCTCTGCGTTCTGATCACACCCACTCCTGGTCTGGCATTCTCTCTCCTGATGCCATGCACACTGGTGGTGGTGTCATTCTTTTCGTCAGGCAAGGCCTATTTTTTTCTGAACTTTCTACCTCCTCTCTTTCCCTGCTCAATCCCTACTCTGATTACGTAGGGATCAACATCTCTCTAAACAAATCCTCCTTCTGTTTTTTCTTTATGTGTATGCCCCACCTATTTGCTCCTTTCTGACGGATAGCAGAACCAACTCCTTTTCTCTCCCAATTCTTCCCTCTTCCAGAAATCTCTTTATTCTGGGGGACTTCAATTGCCATCACCCCCTCTGGGACTCAAGAGGTACTTCCGACCCCGACGGGGAGGAAGTATTCAATTGGGTCATCTCTTCTGAACTCCTCTCTCTCAATGACCCTGACACACCCACTTTTCTCCATTGCTCCTCTGGCAGTTGCTCATCTCTTGACATCTCCTTTGCTCGGTCTTCTCTTGCTTTTTCTTGCTCCAGGGAGATGCTTCAGAACCTGGTTTCTAACCATCTACCAATTCTTCTATCTGTCGCTCTGTCTCCGGCCTATTACCCCAATAAGCATCACCCTTCCTTCAACTTTCAGAAAGCTTGCTGGGATGACTTTGCCTTGTACTTTGACTCCCACTGTCGTTCTGCAGAGGAATACTCGTCTCTTTGTCTTTCCTCTGCTGCTACTCTCTTTACCTCTCTGGCACAGAATGTGGCCAAATCTTCCATTCCTTTTGGCCACATCAAACACCATCCTAAAGCCTGGTGGTCGGCTGAGGTTGAAAATGCAGGTAGTGAAAGACGCAAGACTTTTGCTGCCACTCACAGAAGTGATGAAGATCGCCAGGCTTATATCTCCGCTTCTTGACGTGCCTCGTCAGTCATCGCCAAGGCCAAGGCTGAGGCATGGCAGATGACTTGCTCTTCTCTTTCACCTAAATCTAACTACAAATCTGTATACTTTCTTCTTTGCTTTATTGCTGGCTCTCCTTCCTCATCTTTCTCCTCTTCTAATTTCACAAACAGTTTCTGAACCAGGGAATCAGCTTTGATCTTTGCCACTTACCTGAGATCTCACTTTTCCATCTCTCAGCCAAAGACCCTGCGAAGCAGAGCCAGAGAATACCTATCTGAGCTCCTCTGTGCCACATGCCCTGAGGAGTCTCACTTGTCCTTCTGCTCTCCTTTCTCCCATACTGAACTGCAGCTGCCTCCAACCTTTTCTCGTCCACTGCCACTGGGCCAGACAAAGTTGCCTATCCCATGCGAAAGCATCTTCCTTGCTCTGGCATGGATTTTCTTCTTCACATTTTCAATCTCTTCTGGACTTTGCATTCCTTTCCTTCCATCTGGAAGACATCTTCTACTATTCCCATGCACAAGATGGGAAAACCTCTCGACTCTCTTGCTTTTTTCTGGCCTATCTCTCTCACCTCCTGCATCTCAAAGCTTTTTAATCGCATCCTTCTATCTAGTCTACTTTTCTTTCTGGAATGTAATTCTATTCTCTCTCCCCACCAGGCTGGTTTCCGCCCTGAACAGTCTACACTAGATCAAATTCTGTTCTTTTCTCAGTCCATTTCGAATGGGTTTAACAAACCCAGGCCGGGCTCTAGGACGATCCTGTCTACTATTGATTTCTCTAAAGCTTTTGACTCTGTCTGGCATCCCGCCCTTTTCCATAAACTCATTTCGGCTGGCCTCCCTCCTTGCTTTGCTCATTGGACTTAATCTTTCCTTTCTGACAGTCATGCTTGCATGGTTTATCAAAACCACAAAAACCACTTCTTTTGAGTCCATTGAGTTGTTCTGCAAGGATCCGTTCTTGGCCCTGTACTTTTCTCTCTCTTCATTAATGATCTTCTGGCCTCACTGCCTTCTTCCATCAGCTGCTCTCTTTATGTTGATGATCTGGCCATTTGGTCCTCCTCCCCCTCATTCCCCACTGGGGAGGATGCCACACAAGGAGCTCTGTTTCAATTGGATCACTGGTCTGAGTACTGGTGTCTTCCTCTCAATCCAAGCAAATGTGAGGCCTCCTTCTTTTCAGTGGATCCCCACCAAGCTAACTCCCAGCCCAATCTCCTCTCAACTCACGCCTCCATTTCAACCCAACTCCAATTTTCTTGGGGTCACCTTCAACCACACTCTTTCCTTTTCTAAACAGGTATCTTTGCTGAAGGCCAAATTCTTTCCACGCCTCAAGGCCTTACGCCATATCTCTGCTTCCTCATGGGCCCCCTTTAAGGAGTCCCTCTCTGTTCTGTATAAATCTTTTCTTTGGCCTGCTCTCACTTATGCTTCACCCGTATGAATTCCTTTCTTAAGCGCTACCATTATTATCAAATTGGAACACCTCCATCAAGTGGCTAGTCATGCCATCACCGGCTGCCTCTCGTACTACCCATCCCGCTGCTTCTCTCCAAGGCTTCATTACCTCCCCTACGAGTCACCCTGACTCATTTCGCTCTATCATCTTATCAGTGAGCTCTTTGTCTCCCAACTTCCTTTTCCATTTCAGGATTGGCTAGACTAGGAGTGAAACCAAGACTCTGCAGATTGCCCTGGAGAGCTTTTGCATCCACTCACCTGCTCATACCTCCTTCTACTTGTTCTAGGGAGGCAATTCTTGCTTGCCCTCCTTTTCCTCCTTAGAATCTGCCTTCCTTCACAGTGGAGTCCACCTTTTCCAATTGATGCTCTTGCTCTGATCCTCCTCTCTCTCACCAAGGCGCAGCTCTCACTCACCTTGGCTCTCTCCTCCCTCATAATGTGGTACTCTGGACCTTTGGCTCTGTTCCTTTTCCTCTTGGCAAGGGCGGCTCCGGCATACTTGCCAACTGCTCTCTCTGTGGCAGTAAGGCCACTCTTTCCTTCTCAGCAGGCCCAGTATGTTCAAGTTTTTCCGCTAGAGCCTGTGCCATTCTGCATGCACTTTGCTGGTCTCGGCAGCACCAACACGTCTGCCACTTCTCTTCTCTTCCTATCTGACTCTTGTTCTGTTCTCACCGTCCTGTCCTCTCCTCCATCTTTCCTTTTACCTCAAACTCCCTGGCAGAAACTGCCTTCTCTCTCTCCTTCTTTACTATCAGGCTACAATGGGTCCCTGGACCTTGTTTCTCCTGGGGAATGTCACTGTTGATGAGCTGGCCAGAGGGGGAGCGCTACTCATGCCCACTGACATCTCTTGTAGTCTCTCTCCTCTTATCTCTCGTATTCAATTTTGTCTTTTCTTGGACTGAAGGCATACTGTCTCATTTTACTTCTTTGACATACAGGTTTCCTCGATTTCCACCAAGGAACTTGTGCTCCCTCATCCTGCTCGCTGTGTTCTCTCTCGTCTACGTTGCAACAGACACAGCCTTCTGTTAAGTTCTTATCTCTCTAGGATTGGAAGAATTAGGAATCCTTACTGCAGCACCTGTAGACACTCGTCCCAGGACATCTCTTATCGTATTCTGCACTGTCCAGCTACAAACTTTTTGCGCTGCTCACTCTTTTGCGACACTCTGTCTCTCTACAACGGCTGGTCCAGACCCTGGGGAGTTGCCTGGCTTCTGGGGCTCCATGGTCTTCCACCATGCCTCCATCCTTTGGAAGAGGTCGGGTAAACAACAACTTCCTAGGTCGTGAGAGTCACTACAGCAGGTGCAGAAATAAACACAACAAGTATTTGGACTCGTCTTTATGTGGTGAAGATGCGTAGACTTTTCATCAAAAAAAATCCAGATCTGATGGCAATACACAAATACTCACTTTATTATAAGATATTCAACGAGTTCAACATTAGTTTTGGCTTTCCAAGAAGCAACATATGCGATTTTTGTGAAAGGCAGCAAGTTGTTATAAAAGCTGCAGAAGTAAACAGTAATGCTACTGAAAAGAAAGAAGCAGAAGTGGAGCATGATATTCACATCAGGAAAGCTGAAGTTTTTGGTGTTCAACTGAACAAAGTAATGTCAGCAGCAAAAATCATGGAAAGCAGCAAAACTGCCATGGATTATGAAAAGAATCTTCCTTTGCCATCAACAGGTGTTTCACGAAAACGCTGTAAGAGGCAGTTGTGGCAAGATAATCTGTGCATCCATAATAATGCAAATGACCAAGCTACAATGTTCTTAAACTCAGACCATTTTGCAGGCAAAGTCCCAATAAAGTCATTTTATGTTTAGATTTTCATGTATCAAGTCTTCTACAATGGTTCAAGAAGATATATTTATTCAAGAACAATTGTTTTTTGCAGAACAAAAACCAGTATTTCTTTGCCTATCTGCATGTTTTAGTCACTTATAAACTGGTCTTAAGCATGTTTTTATCATTCACTCATAAGTGAACATTCACCGTCCTATACCAGGACACAAGGGTACATGTCAATAACCTCCACGTGGTGTACCCTGGTAACCAGCAAATTCATTCCTGGGCAAATATTGACAACCTGAGTAAGCACATCGTGCAAAGCTATCACCTAATACCATCCATATGATGGCCCAGCTGTCTCAATCTGACTCCAACTTTGAGCAAGCACCCTTATTAGAGCAGACAGAAAACTTTGTCATAATGGAAGTCATGTTGCTACAGCTCAATGTAGAAGGCTTCACAAAGGCGAAGATCAACGTCATTGAACATCTGACACAAAAACATAACCCAACAGCCATACTACCCTAAGAAACACATGCAAGTGACACCTCTTGCCTCAAAATATGCAGATACCAACTTGCTGCCCATACTGAAAGCAACATCTATGGAACAGCCAAGTTTGTTAAAAATGGCTAGACCAAAAGACCATAAGACAATACCAAAAAATTGTTTTTAAATGGCAATTCTTACCACCCTCTATGCATTTTTAAATCTATTGTTTTCGGTGAATCTGTTAGACTAAGCAGATTAAATAAAAAAAATGAGTTGTACCTTAAAGATTTAGAAAGGCTAAAAAAAAATGTATAGACTCTTATTTCATCAAAAAAGTGATGGAGAAAATCATTAATTTAGCAAAAACATGGACCGACCGTTTTGGACCAAAACCATTGAATAAAAACAAGACTACAGATCCTATGCTGATTTGGGCATCCGCTTTTTCCAATTTACTCCAACTTACTGCCAAAGAAAAAAGCCTAGTTCAAGCTAACGTCGTGTATAAGCGTCCACCTACCCTTGAAGTATGCTTACCAATTACAAAAAGGTAGCTCATTCAGTCATTGAAAATACTGGTCAAGGAAGATCCCAACCTTGCAAGAAATGTGCCCTTTGCGTCCATTTCAACCATTATAAATCTATGGTACATCAAACTAGTACCATCACAGCAGCCAATGGTAAAATTTTTGCATTAAAGCAAACCTTGGATTGTTCAAACTATGGCATATACGTGGCTACATGCTGTTTATGTCACAAACAATATATTGGTCAAACCGTAAACAAATTTTCAAAATGCTGGTGCCACCACAGATTTATTTAACATCAATTTAGATACGACAATATCAATGATAAAGCAGCTTTATTACATCATTACCACACCTTCCATCAACTCACATTACAGATAAAACCAGATATTGCAGATTATTTTTGGAACGTTTGTAAATCAACTGCCCAAACATCTTTTATCTATTTACGAAAACACATGGCTAGACAAATTGAATGCCATTATTAACATAAATAAAATGCTCTTGCCCTCAATTAAGTGACTTTGTAACTATTTTTTGTTTTTGAAATACTGTTTTAGTTTTATTTCCTGTCACATCTCAGTGTGTTATCTATCACTTGTGTCACTGCTTCTCTAGGTTATGACCCTTTACTCATTATTATGATATACTGCCCTTTGTCTATTTAGTAATTAGACGCCTCTTTTATCTCACATCTATTTCTACATAACTTAACCTATCATATCAGTTTGAATGTATTTTGAAAAGAGTCGGAGCTAGTTTTATGGCCTGTAGTTTTGATAGCTGTTTATTGTTATTGTAAACTCTGTGCAGATAAATATTTTTGCTTCTTGTTAAGTTTTGAAGATTTTATTATCTTAGTACAGGCTTTTCCCTGGTTCACCATTAGTTTGTTTGAAAATATTTAATTTTTCGATGCAATTTTTTATTTTTTGCTGAAACTGAGGATGCGTTAGCAAAATTAATTTTTCTTGTGGCAAATAAATGTCTAAGCTGACTTTATTACTGTTTGTTAATAGCAGACCCTTTTTAAACATTTAAAAATGGCTCCTAGTGGAAGATAGCTGCAACCGATCCAGCTGATTCAATACTAAATTGGACAGCTGTTGAGGTCAAAGGCACTATGGTCATCAATGCATACAAACCACCTGTAAGTGCTCTCAATAAGAGTGATATCTCCATCTTTCCCTCACCATGCATCTATGCAGATTTCAACTGCCGCAGTACTGTAGGAAGATACCAAGCAACCAGCCCTAACGGCTCTGCCTTAAGAGGACTGGATATCCATTGCTGATGTGACCCTCCTCCATGACCCACACGAACTAGACAGTTTTAGATCTGGCAGACGGAACACCAATTTCAACTTAGACTTGGCTTTTGCCAACGTAACAAGTACCTTACCGCAATGCTTAGTTTTAGACCCTTTTCTAAGATCTCAACACTGACGTTCATTTACTACCCCACATAACCCAGTTAAACCTATTCCAAAAAAGGATGTTAAGAGATGGAATTTCTGCAAGGCCAAATGGGAACAATTTGCACACCTGGTGGAATCTGGGATTGATACGCTGCCGTCTCTCTGTACCCTTGATCCAAACATAGCATACACAGCCTTTTGCCAACTGCTTTCCCAATCAGCAAAGAAAACCACATTATGTGGCTGCCGCCAGCAGTATATCCCAACATGAGACAACAAACGTAATAATCACTACAAAGAATTCGTCCAAGCTGAAGACAAACAGTCAGCTGATGCCAAGGCTGCAGACCTGATGGACCACCTCAAGAAGAACCGCAATAAACGATGGAAAGAAACAGTTTAAGGAATAGACTTCACCCACTCAAGCAGGAAAGCCTGGAAAACTTTTAATTGCCTCACTGGGCACAAATTTGATTCAAAACAATGCTCAATTACAGCCAACTCCATTGCAAAGCAGCTGTTAGCCAGTGGGCGTTTTAGAGGAGCTGATAAACAAGATGATCTTTCTGTTAAGAAGCAGTGTAGTATGATGTGGGGGTGCTGGGGGTTGGTGGTCAGATGGCCACACCTTTCACCACTTCAGAAGTCACAGCAACCATAAAATTACGGAAAGGTAGGAAAGCCCAAGGCCCAGACAACATCTCACCAGACCTCATGATGAACTGTGGTAAAAAATACTTGAAATGGGTGTGCAAATTCTACTCCTTTTGTCTTGAGCACACAGTTATCCCGAAGATTTGGCATAGAGCCACTGTTGTGGCTATCCTAAAACCCAACAAACCAGCAGACGACCCCAAAAGCTACAGACCCATTTCATTACTCTGTGTTCCTTATAAAATTTTGGAAAGACTGATTCTTGCCCACATCAACCCCGTAATCGAACCCCAACTACCATCGAAGCAGGCAGGCTTCAGACAGGTCGCTCAACAGTACAGCAAGTACTAAAACTCACATGTGACATGGAAAAAAGTTTAAAGAATGGATATAAAGCTGTAATGGTGAGTATAAAAATCTCTTCAATACGAAAATGACAAGATGCATTGTCAATGACAATTACAACTGGCCTTCTTTTTGGCTGAAGTAGAGTTCAGCAGAAATATTATTTTAACGTTGGCACCTTACAGCCCAATGCTCAATCCTATTGAGCATGTTTGGTCTGTGATTAAAGCAAAAGTAATGAGTAATCTTGCTGAAAATCCCAATCAAATGTTGAACGATGATGCAAGAGGGCAATTGAGCGTGAGGGAATACAGATTGCATTTCCTTGAGAGATTTATTGCAGCAATTAGGTTAATTGATCCTGCTTTGTGCTGTAGTAATATTGCGCATATTCAAAGAAAACTAGCTCCTGCATTGGCTGAAGAAAACATGAACTTCTGATAATTTTTTTTTAAATGTGCTGTTTTTAACTGTAAGATATAACTATTATGCAAATATAATTTTTCTGAAAAATAGTATAAATGTCAAAATAATATTCCTATTTAGTTTGTTACTATTCCCATTTGATATGTTACTATTCCCATCTAGCATGCAACTATTCCCATTTAGTATGTAAAATGGCATAGGGATATGGAGGACCTTGCTGACTTCATACAAACCTGAAGACTAAAATTGAATACAACAAAGACCTTGACCCCTTTTCATTTGAACAATCATGCAACGCCACGGCAAGTAAACATCTGCACCCATGGAACCACCCTCCCTCACAACCCACACCCTAAATACCTTGTAGTAAAACTGGACAGACAGGTAAAGCATAGACATCATATAGAAGGTCTATGTGAAAAAGTATGGACAAGAAACAACTTTATCCGATGCTAGTCTGGATCAACTTGGGGTGCAAATGCTAAAACCCTTCGAACAGCAGCCCTTGCAATTGTTTACAGCCATGCAAAGTATACCACTCCAGCATGGAGCCAAAGCTCCCATGCCAAAAAGCTGGACAAATCCCTGAATAATACCATAAAAACCATAATCGGCTGCATGAAACCTACCATGACACATCTCCTTCCTGTAGTCTTAGGAATTCCCCCAGCCAAGCTGAGAAGAAACTATGTCACCAACAAAATATCTTACCACCCATGGGCCAACAAAGTACACCCACTGCACAGTCTGGTACCTGATCCACAACGTCTGAAGTCACACCACCCCTTCTATTGCCATGCAGCAGAACACCAAACTGCGACCACGATATCATCAAGGCCTGGAACAAAAAGTGGGCTCAACATCAACTCCCTAAACAGCTGACGCTAACCATGGATACCACCGCACCACTTGGATCTGACTTACTTTGAAAACTGTGGGTTACCCTAAATTGCCTCAGAGCTGGAGTGGGACGGTTTGGTGCAATTATGCACAAATGGGGACTTAGAACATCAGCCTCATGTGCATGCGAAGCTGCCACCCAAAATGCAGAGCACATCTTGTTTGATTGCAATCTCCTTTGTCCACCTAACACCGTCAAGAACCTCACTAACGTGACTGATTATACAAAGAACTGGCTTTAACATCTAGCCAAAAACTTGCAATAAGCCCTCAAACGAAAGAAGACCATGTCTTTATGTGTTCTTTTGATATGTCCAACTTGTTCACCAACGTTTCCCTTGATGACACCATCAAAATCTGTTTAGAAACCCTCTATGATCAGTATGATTCCCAACCAGTCATTCCTAAAGACATGTTTGTTAAATTGATGAAGAGTGCTACATCCTCAGTTGAGTTCAGTTTCAATAACACTATGTACAAGCAAACAAACGGAATAGCTATAGGATCACCATTTGGTCCAGCTTTGGCTAACATCTTTGTTGGATATTATGAAGAAAAGCTATTTTCTCAAACGCAGAAGCCTCCAACATACTTCAGATATGTTAACGACATGTTTGCCATCTTTGATCACAAAGCTGAAGCAGATGAATTTCTGATCAAACTAAATTGCCTTCATCCATTCCTCAAATTCACCTTTGAAAAAGAGAAAGGTCCACCATTCCTTGATGTTTACGTTGAAAGAACAGATATTGACTTTGAAATTAGTGTATACTGAAAACCCACTTTCACTGGCAAGTATTTGCATTGGGAGTCCTTTAGCCCACTCAATTGTAAAATAACTCTAATATCTACATTGGTTCATTGAGCCCTAATGATTTGCACCAAGCATAAACTCAATGGAGAAATAGAATATATCAAGAAAATATTACTGGACAATGGCTATCCTAAAAACGTCATTAACACTCAGATCGCCAAGAAAATTGCTCAGTTCTCCACCCTTAAGTGATTTGGCCCTCAAAAGTGCCCTGCGTACTTAGGGTTTTTTTGGATTGGTAAGCCCTACACAAACTTGGAAAAAAATGTCAAAACGGCCATGGAAAGCAAAGACCTCCACAAACTTGGAAAAAATGTCAAAACCGCCGTGAAAAGCTGCTATGGTTCCATCAGCACCCGCTTGGTCTTTACATCAAAGTGCATGCTGCCTGTGGCCAACAAGGATGTTCTATCTACCACTCAGAAAAGTTCAGTCATATATGAATACAAGTGCCACTGTGATGGTCGGTACGTAGGGCAAACATCTCAACAGCAGCTACAGGATCGCATCAAGCAACTGGTTCAACAATGGTTAAGACAACAATTGATCCATCCACGCCGATCTCAACCACACAGATCGTGCAAACATAAAGACACCAAACTGGATTGTGACTCTGCCATTGGTCAACATCTTCTAGAAAATGATCAATGTGCTTTGAACTATGATAAGCAGTTTTCAATCCTTGCTACAGCATGCAGCTCTTTCCAGCTTAATCTCTTAGAGGCTGCTTATATCAAGACCAGGCAACCAGTGTTATGAAGATAGAAAGAGTTTGTTTACACTCTCAAATTCTTTCAATAATCGCAGCATTCTTATTTGGCCTCTTGCTGCACTTTCTTTAGCATTTTGCTATTGCAAAATCTTTCTTTGGCATGCTTTACAATACTAGCACTATCATTGGCTTGTCTTGATTGCCTAACGTCCAAATTAATCACAGAAAAACACTTGCTCACTCTAGATCTCCCCTTTTGACGTGATTCTACCACTGATGAGAGCGTCACAAAAAGCTTGTGGCTCAAACAGCTGTTTTCAAAGCTATATTGAAATTCTGTACCACTAACAACATTCTTTTATACAACAAACTTATTGTCACATTTATATTTTACGTATTGTAGAAGCTTGAATTGAAGCAAAGTAAGGTATTTGTTTAGAAATGACTTCTCATACATTTCATTGTTCTTTAACATTGCTTTTCCAAACATAAACTCATTTCTTTTATTGAATAAAAATAAGCAAATATCAGTTGTTTTTTGATGGTTGCTTTTTACCAATATGATATACACGTTGGATATCATGTTCTTCTAAATAAATGTTTATTTCTTGAGCAATATTTAAGGTCTCTAAAACTGTAGTTTTCATCATCACTGCTCTCTAGTATTCCGTATATTCTAATATATTCTCTCTGCCCATACTGTTCAAGCTCATCGAGTTTATAGATATAGTATTCAGAGCTTGTTTGAGCTGGTAATTTTCAATTTTTACTAAATTTTCTTCATTTTTAGTTGTTTATAAACTCACTTTTAGATCTTTAGCTTTTGCAATTAATTTATTAACTAAACCAATAACATGGCAAAGTTTCTAACAATTGTCTTTATTAAAATTTTTAAAGCGTTATTGAATAGGATTTGAACAAATTTTCTTAGCCATATTCATTTTCCTTATCACTTGAGAACTAGCTTGCAATCTACAGACTACAGCAAAAACTGAAAGCTGTTGAAAAAACAAACATGTCCACATGCATCAACAGTCAACCATCAAGAAACAGCTTGTTGTCAACAACTGCAGACAAGTTTATGCATTTACGTCTTGACTGTATTGAATATTGGCAATATTGCAATAAGATTAATGTCAAATGGCTAATAGCCTGCATTCTAATATTTTTCTCAGTGCATCTGCACAAACAGTTGCAAAATGTCTTTTTTTGAATAATTTGCAAATTTCTCAATACTGTGTGCACTGGACAGGGAAATTATTCAAACATAATCGACAAAACCAAAAACGCAGCTTATCACAACACACAGTCTAAATAACCTTAACAAATTTCCTCCCACAAACTATCAAACTTAAATTCGTAGAAACAGTGCTATCACCAAGCCAATAATGGCAAAAACAAAAAGCAAATTAATAGCAAAGCAATGTCAGAAATTGACTTCACCTTCTCCACGACTCCATATGCCCCTCTTCCAAGCTCTTCAACCACCGTCAAGTCATCAGCTCGAATATCAACTTCCATTCCGTTAATCCTCATTCGGGAATTAGGCTTCTGAGGGACACGAGATGGGTGCTGGGAAAAAAATGTTGGAGTGGTCAGTTGAACAAACTTTTTTCAATGACAGAAAATAATTTTATGTAATGGCCACCAAAGACAACTACCAAACAAAAGCAACTACAAAAGCAAAAGCAACAAAGAAATCAAAATAAAAACCTAAATTTGAGCATGTTTTTGAAGCCTCTTATACCCAGAACAAAGGTTTTCAAAACATATATTAGGGTAAGTCAGGTGCCTGTTTTTGGAAAATACATTGCCATGGTTGCTGTTGAATGATGCCAATTGAAAAAGTAAACTTTTAGGGTATCAAGATTTAACTAGACTGAAATAAACTGGCGGAGCCAATTGGTTACATTTGGCATTTTTAATAGCTTTGTCAGTTTAGTTATCTAATACAAAATAATAATCCCGTTATCAAACTTCATAAAAGAAAGTTAGCCTAGTCTAGGGCTGCAAAACTATAGACTACATCAGTAGTTATCAACGTTTCTCCCTTACAAACCTCAGACACAGTCATTTCGTCCTTACCATAAATTATAAAATATATGTTTAAATAGACTTTTATATTTAAAGATTGATATTTTCAAAGTCTAAATTGATAAATTTTTGATCAAAACTGAAGGTTAAAGGCTTTTTTTGCAGTTCACATATCTCATCAAATCAGTAATGGTTAACTAAAACACTCAAATCTTTACAGAAACTGAAAATAAAATAAAAACTTAGAATTATTATATTTCCTCCCCATTTTCTCTGCTGAATGAATTTTCTTCCATGAATTAATGATTCTGCCCATAGTAAGCTAAATGGCTCTTGATTGAGAACCAATGGGTGAGATCAAATGAACTTGAAATGATTAAACCATGCCTTTGCAAATAAAGGTAATGTGGTTGTTCATCCAAAAAATTTTCATCAAACTCATTGTCATTGTTTGCATTGTCTTATTGACTGGACTGGAGCATGCAACTTTTTTCCATACAACATAGGCTAAAAATAATGTGGTTCAATCATGAGATTTCCCACAGCTGCAATGCACTTTCAAAAATTTGTTTTTACAAATTGAAACCAAATGCACATTTATAGCTAAATAAATGCCAAATCAGTAGTCAGAAAACTTTTGTAAATGACCCAAACCGTCCTTTCAGTGTTATTTAAAGTTTATATTGCCAATGAGTTCGTGTAGTTTAATTTATTTAGTTTGCACACTGTAGTTAATTTCCTCATGAAAAAATTTGTTTAAGAATTGGCCCCCAGTCCCCAGTAGTTCTTAAATGGACAGAAGGTGTGAAGAATCTCCAGGTTACAGAAATATGAGATAAAATTTGGAATGTTGGAAGTTTTTGTAGAAGAGATATGGAAGTTTGTGAACAGTTAAGAAAGAGAGAAGTGGATATGTGCTGTCTACAAGAAGTAAGATGGAGAGGGCAAGGAGCTGGATTTTTTGGCTGCAGTGGTAGGAGAAATAATGATGGAATAGGAGGTGTTGGAATTTCAGTGAAAAAAGAACTTTGCAAAGAGGTCGTAGAAGTCCAGAGAAAAAGTGACAGAGTCATGGCAATAGTGCTGGTTTTTGAGGAGGAAGTTATATGCTGCCCAGGTTGGAAGATCAGAGTGCAAAAAAGATCAATTTTATAATGACATGGCAAGTGAGTGGGATTTGCAAAACCCTAGTGAAGTGGTTCTTGGTATGGGGAACTTCAACAAACATGTTGGGGGACGGATTGATGTGTTTGAGGTGAGTATGGAATGGGAAAAATAAATGTTGAGGGAAGAAGACTACTCAAGTTTTGTAATGAAAAGGAGTCGTGCGTGGCAAATACATGGTTTGAAATGAAGGAGCAGAGAAAAATAACATACAGTATAGGTTGAAATGAAACTGAGAAAGTATTCAAAAGTAATAAAATCCATCCCTTGGGAATTGCAACGTCAGCTGGTGGCAACAGACATAGACAAAAGAAAGTAGTGAATGAAAAAACTTTTAGGAGGATTTGGAAGTTGAAGGAAAACAACATATAAACAAAATTTCAGGAAAAGAGTTAAGAAATTGGTTGATGTTGATGCTGCCAATCTATGGAATACTTTTAAAAATAGTATGCTGCAAGCTTGTGATGAAATATGTGGAAAGAAGAAAGGTAGAAAAACCATGGAGATACGTGGTGATGGAATAAAGTGTGAAGGAAGCAAAACAACCAAAGTGGCACATAAGATGTGCAAACTCGATCAGAGGAAAACAAGGCTAAATATAAGAATATCAAAAATTGAACAAAGAAAGTGGTTGCTAACTCTATGAGAAAAAAAACTGAAAAAGAGTTAACAAACTTGAACAAAAAACCAAGTAACATTTTTACATTGAAGTTCATGAAAAAAGATGGAAAAGATATCAAAGCAGATAGATGCATGTGAGGAAAAGACGGAAGGTTAGGTTTCAGTGAAAAAGACAAAAACAGAATATGGAAAAATTACATAAAGATTATTAATAAAGAGAATGATTGGGACCGCGTGACAGCAGCTAGTATGATGATAGGACTTATTAAAAATGTTATCCGAAAAAAAATGATGACAGCAATAAAAGTGATGAAACCAGGAAAGACAGCTAGACGTTTTGAAGTATGGGCAGAGATGATATCTGCTAGTGGAGAAGTAGGGGTTAGTGTGATGGTGGAACTTTGACAACACGTGTTAGATGGGAAAGGAATGCCAGATAAATGGCAAACAAGTGTGCTGGTACCAATTTTCAAGCAAAAGATGTAAAAAACTGCAATATTTACTGAAGAGTAAAACTGTTAGAGCATGCAATGAAGATCATTAAGAGGGTACTGGAGAGAAGAATTCGAGAATTAGTAAATATTGATTCAATGCAGTTTGGTTTTATGCCTGGAAGAGGAACAACAGATGCATTGTTTGTAGTGCAAAGAATGCAAGAGGAATATAGGGACAATAAGAAAAAGTTGTACCTGTGTCTGGTGGATATTGAGAAGGCATTTGATAGAATTTTAACCCAAATTCTACTGAACGTCTATACATAGTTATGTGATTTGATGAATTTTTTTCAGTTATTGTTTGGTAGGATATAATTATAATACCGTTAATTACTTTTACTTAACCTTGTTTGTGAGATATTAGTGTTTTTCCAACAACATTATATCCTACCAAAACAATAACTGAAAAAAATTCATCAAATCACTTAACTATATATAGACGTTCAGTAGAATATGGGTTAAGAAAGGTGATGGAGGAGGTGATGAGAAAGAAAGGTTTACTGGAAGTAATCATAAGAGCGGTGATGAGCCTCTATCATGGGGCAAAGAGGAAAGTTCGAGTGGGATCTGAGTTATTTCAGGAATTTTTGGTACAAGTAGGTGTACATCAAGAATCTGTGTTGTCGCCACTGCTTTTTGCAATTGCAGTGGATGTAATCTTGGAAAATGCAAGAGAAGGATTGATGAATGAAATTTTGTATGCAGATGACTTGGTTTTGATAAGTGAAAGTGTAGAGAATTTGAAAGAGAAGTTTTTAAAATGGAAAAAGGCATTGGAAAGCAAGGGGCTGAATTTGAACCTCAAGAAAACCAAAGTAATGGTGAACGGTTCGAAAGGTGAGGTACTCAAGAGTAAAGTTGATCCATGTGCCAAATGCGACAAGAGGGTGATGGCAAATTCAGTGATGTGTACAAAGTGTGGTAAATGGGTACATGGTAGATGCGTGAAAATGAAGTGACTTCAACTCTGGCAAAAGGTTTTGTTTGTGAACTATGTGTAAATACTAGGGATGGGATTTTGGGACTAAATTAGAAATCCCGAGCTCGAAATTTTCCTGGGATTCCCCTTACATAATACCGGGATTTCTCGGGATTGACAAAGCAGTAAAATGAACAATTGTACTGTAAAATAAACAAAGTTTATTTACTGTAATAATGGCGCAAAAACAAAGCATCAATGGTGTCATCGTTAAGACGATTTCTGATTTTGCTTCCAAAATAGCCAAGAACTGAAAATGCACGCTCAGCTTCAACTAATGTGGGTTTGATAGTTTTTAGAGCTGCATACAACTTTTCTAGATTATTTGGCCTCGTTTTAGTAATTTCATAGAGCATCATCTCTTTTTGCACACCTCGAGAGCTCACATTATTGTATTGTTCTTCTTCATTTTTGTCATCTGCAACGAAAGCATACAGTTCTTGAGCTAAAGTCATTTGAGTTTGAGTTTCTTGGCCATTAGTATTACTTGTTGTCACTTCTTCATTGGAGGCAACTTTGTCAGATTTGTTGTTGCCAAACAACCTTTGTATCAGAGTTGTAGCCATGGCAGCAATTTTTTGGCGACATATTTTGTGTCCAAGATGATCTTCAGGTTGATTAATGCATGATGATTTTTTGAGATATTCAAAAAGATGTACAAGGTGGTCATTGCGACGTTCACCAATTCGAACGCTAAATCTTTGTATTAATTCTTTGCTGATGTTAGATTGCAGCTCACCAAGTTTCTTCAATACAAATGCAATGATCTTTTCTGATAGCAACATGTCTGCATCCTCGCAGGCTAGAGCATCAACAGCAGCTTTAAAGGGAGCAAGGGCTTTAAACATCTCATTAATATCTTTCATTTCTTATCAGATAAATCAAAGGGAACATCAAGCTGCACCACAGCCATTTTAATCTCTTTTTTTAGCTCATAAAATCTTTCCAGCATTGTCAATAAACTATTCCACCTAGTTTTGCAGCCTAAAAGAAGCAACTTTTCTCTTCCAAAATTTTCCAAAATATAGGGCTGCAGATGGTTATCATTTTTCACTGTAGATCACCGAAAAAGCTTTACAATTTTTTGAACTTTTTGCACCACATCTTGCAAGTTAGATGCCAAAGGAACAGCTTTATTCGTTTCTTCCTCCTCAGAATCATCTTCACCTTCAGCAATGGAGTCGTTTTCGGTGTCATTTTCACAATGATCCACGAGATAAATGAAATCTTCACTCGGCTTATGCTGTGGTTTTTTATATAGAACATCACAGACAACTAAAAGAATAGCATGGGCATAACAGGTCACATGTTCAAGACAAGTGTCTTTTCCGATTTTAACCATAAGACTTGCACTATCTGTAATAGTAGCAACCACATCTTTGTTCAGGTTCAGATCAAACAATTGCAATCGTTCTTCAACCAGTTTAATTGCCTTTGCTGCATTCAAGCTTCCTTGAATGCAAACTAATCCTAGAGAACAAAAACCACCTTGAAAATGAACAATAATGTTCATGTACCGACGATTTCTCATGGAAGTTGACTCATCGAAGATGATGGAAAAGCGACCATCTCTTAGTTTAATTGCATTAAGCTCCCCTCAGATAGTTTTTACTATATCCTCCTTCTGCTTCATCACCAAATCTCGAACCTTTTTGTGCAATCTAGGCAAATCATATCCATCAGCTTTAAATGCTCGGCGTACGAGGTGTGTCCGAAAAGTAACGAGACTGCAACCGCTGCTCGCTTGCTTCAATGAATTTAGACAAATTTATTGCGTCAGACATCAGCACTGTCAAGGCACTGTCGCAGGGTGAAAACAAGTTCATTTCCCACGCTTTCTGATTGAAGCGTCTCTTTTTGTTTGCCTTGTGTTTCTTACGTTTCGTTGTACTGCTTGAAAAGCTGCATTTTTTACGCTTTTGACGGTGAGAGTACCCTCCAAACATGAGTACTGTGGAGCAAAGAATTAATTCGAAATTTTTAGCCAAGCTTGGTAAGACAGCTTCTGAATGTTTTGTGTTGCTACAGCAAGTTTACAAAGAAGAAACAATGTCGAGAGCTTGTGCTTTTGAATGGCACAAACGATTCCGAGAGAGTCGAGAAGAATGTGAGGACGATCAAAGGTCTGGCAGGCCAGTGACAAGCAGGACTAATAGCAACATCGATCGTGTGAAACAACTGGTGCGTGCAAATCGTCGACTGACTGTAAGAATGATTTGTGAGGAGCTTTCCATTGGCATAGACGCAGTGTGGAAAATTCTTACTAAAAACTTGAAAATGCGCAAATTGTGTCTGAAAATGGTTCCAAAGATTCTCTCCAAATACCAAAGACAACAAAGATTCACTGTTTGCAAGACATTACCGAGCATCTGGAGGCTGAACCAGACTTGCTCAACTCTGTCATAACTGGGGATGAAACATGGGTATTTGAATACGATCCAGAAATGAAGAGACAGAGTCGTGAATGGAAAAGTTATGGATCTCCAAGGCCAAAGAAAGCAAGGAAGTCGAAGTCAAAAGTAAAAGTGATGCTCATTGTGTTCTTGGATATTCAAGGCATCGTTCATTTCGAATTCCTACCCCAAAGCCAAACAGTGAACCGAACCGTCTATAAAGAGATTCTTTGGCATCTCGTAAGATCAGTGCATGACAAGAGGCAGAGCCTTTGGGAAGCCAACGCATGGGCGCTCCATGATAATAATGCTCCTGCTCACACAGCCCTGAGTATTTGTCAGTTTCTTGCGGAAAGGAACATTGCAACTTTGGAACACTCCCCATATTCCCCCGATCTGGCCCCATGTGACTTTTTCCTCTTCCCAAAGATCAAATCTGTTCTGAAGGGAACCCATTTTTCTGACATCGATTTCATCAAAAAGGCCGTGACGACGGAGCTCAAGAAGATCCCAGAAAATCCCTTCCAAGAATTTTTGAATCATGGAAAAAGCAAATGCACAAGTGCTTACGAGTGGAAGGGGATTACTTTGAAGGACTTTGACTTTGGTATATTTAAATATTTTTCAATAAACTTTTTATAACAAGTCTCGTTACTTTTTGGACATACCTCGTAGTCGTTTGCTTGTGGCAATTTAATTAAATGTAGGTCCATCAATAGCAGTTAATTGACTAACCAATTTGCCGAGGCTCTGCTTGTTTGGTTTAAAAAAGGAATCAATCTTTTGTATTTTAAATTTTGGCTCATCTATTTTTGCAACTTCAACCCGGCTTGATTTTACTGCAATTTTATGTTGCAATTTCAAATGCATAATTAGTTCCTTCGTACTTGGTTCAGCAGCTTTTAAAATTGCTTGACACAACTTGCATTTTGCTTTTTCAGTAGTCTTGCAGTACGTAAAGTTTTGCCACACTTCAGATTTTCTTGATGATCCTACTACGTCTTCAAAATTCGACATTTTGACTAAAATTATAAACTCAAAATAAACTCAATCGATGAATCGACTCACTGACTCTCTAGTGTTACTTACTATACAGTAAGAGAACTAAACTTCTTTTTTAATGTCTGCAGTAAAAGAATCTTGAAGATAAAAGACAACATGTGCCTTTGGACTAACGTTTATTAGCAATACATTAATTTTAGAACATTGTTAATGATGCAATAGAAAGAGTCTATTTGGCCATTGTTTTGTAATACGAAGTGCTGATATATCAGCATCAGCACACAATAAGTGTAAATATTTCACATTAAAACAGGTAGGTCCTATAGGAATTCGTTAGCCTATATAGCAAACAATATTGGTAAGCTGTTTTAAGCAAAGCTAATCACAACCAGCCATACATTGCGGTGATTCTGAAACACCTGTAGTCTCAGGATTGGTAAAAATAGGCGGAAATCCCAGGAATTCGGGATCAAGATTTCCCAGAATCCCAACCCTAGTAAATACAAAGGAAGGAATTGTGGAACCAGGTGAAGAACTATTATTTTTTGACCAGGTTGACTTTGTGAACAGCTTTTGTTGTTTGGGGGACAGGTTGAACGCTAATGGTGGAAGTGAAGCAGCATTAACAGAAAGAACGAGAATTGAATGGATAAAATTTAGAGAATGTGGAGAGTTCCTTTTGGGAGAAAGTTTTCATTAAAAATGAAAGAAAGAATTTATCAGAGTTGCATAATATCAGCAATGCTGTGTGGGAGCAAAGCATGGTGTCTAAGAGAGAATGAGATGGCAATTTTGAGAAGAACCGAAAAAGCCATGATGAGAGCAATGTGTGTAGTTAAGATGATTGAGAAAAGAAGGAGCCAAGAACATACGAGTTTGCTGGGTTTACAGGATACTTTGGATGGACTAGCCAGGGCGAGTGGAGTGCGATGGTATAGGCATGTTATGAGAAGAAATAATGGTGATGTTTTGAGAAGAGCGTTGGATTTTCAAGTAGTAGGAAAAAGAGGGGGTGGGCAATCAAATATGATGTGGAAGAGACAAGTGGAGGAGCATATCAATCAGATTGGATTGAGAAGAGAGAATGCCACTGACAGAAGTAAGAGGCATAATGGTGTTTATGAACTGTCAAGAAGCACAAGGAAAATCTGGCCACCTGTGTTAACATGAACAAAACAAGATTTAAAACACTGGATCTCTTTCTCTCTACTGAACAGGAGAACCATCAAATTACCAACAACAAATTTTTCTATGATGACACATAGACATAACCTGATTTAATATAAATCAAATGATTTAAGATGCACCTTTTACTAAATTTCAAAAATCTGCCATGAATGCTTTGATGCCATCTTAACTTTTTAAACAAAATCTCTAATGCATTTCTGTTTCTGCACTGTCATTTTCCATGCAGAGCTACATTGTATATCAGTTTATTCCAACAGATTCCCTGCATTCAGCAATTTCAATTACAAATCAGAATTTTATAGATTTACAGATTACCACAGATAAGAAATTAGAAATATACAATGTTAGGAATATATAGGACTTCTAATTAGGGCCAAATTACATTAATTGATAGCTAAACAGCCTCACACAATCTTCTTCAAATAGAAAATAAAGAAGAATCATCAAAACAATAATAGGCTAACAGATATTACTTCTCAAACCTATCCAACACAAAGCTCAAAGCTAACAAACACAGCCTGCGCCAAAAGTGAAGACTTTGCACAAACAATTAATACTGTGCTTGTGCTTGAGCTTAATGTTTTTTGCCTTGCAGAACTTATTAATCGACTTTGCTTGCCAAACCAAGTTATGCAAAGCAAAAGACATTAAGCTCAAGCACAAGCACAGTATTAATTGTTCAACACTTACACCAATAGCACTAACCACAGGCGATTAAAAAAAACAATAGAAGGTAAACTCAACTATTTTCATCTTATAAAGATGTTGCCAATGCATTGCCTAAACTCCAAGAACATTACACTCCAGACATTTAGTGGTTAAAAAGCTAATGTCGCTGAGAAATGCAAATGATTTTGAATTGCAAGATCTATCTGTGAAGATTAAATAAGCACACGCGAACCTAATAGATCTGCAGAGCAACTTAGTATGCATGATCCTTTGGAAAAAATGGAGAGCATCCAAAAACAAGATCAACCTTAACTGAGTTTATGCAGCATTCCATTACATCAGAGTTAGCTTGTAAAGTGTCTACAAAGAGATCAGATTCCAGTCCCAGAGAAATCCAATTGGTAAAATTTGGTTTTCTATCAGTTGACAAAGATAGCTGGATTCATCTCATGTTCCTTGCAATTTAATAAACAACATTGCTTCACTTTGTGCTCAGTTAATGGCAACTTATTTCCCTATTCCATTTCTTTTTAACTCTTCTTCCACCTGCCTTTTCTACATCATCTTCAGTTGCCCTTGATTTCTTATTTTAGCCAAGAAATATAAGTCCCAGAGCCTATCAGTCAATTAACTGTGGGAAAGGCTTGAAAATTGGAATGTCACAGGTCTATCTAGCAGAGGAACAGAAGTGGGTGAATAATCAGAAAAAGTTAAGTAAATGCAACCCGTCAAAAGGTGACATGAAAAAAGCAAAGGAGCTTGATTTGTAAAGACCACAGAAAGAAGATACTGCACGTGGTAGTCTGGAAATTACGACAGTATAGATAATTTCAAATCTTAAAAAATTTGAAAAGTCTGTAAAGATCAAAAACAGAAGTGACAGAGTAAGGGCAAGGGTACTAGTTTTTGAGATAGGTTTGATGAAAGCAATATGTGCATAAGAATATCACACAACAAAAAAATCTATTTTTTATACTGAAATAGCAAGTGAGCAAAATTCGCAAAACAGTAATGAAATGATTCTTGGTCGAGAAAGCTTTAACAGACATGCTGTCAAACACACTGATGATTTCAAAAGTATGCATGGAGGAAACAGATGAGGTAAGAGAAACATTGAGGGAAGACTCATTGAGTTCTGCAATGAAGAGAAATAATAATGCTTTTATCAATAACTATTTCATCATACCCTTTCACAAATATAATCTCAAATGTTTTTGTTTAGCTCTTCTCAAGAGTTTTCACTAAAACGGCAGCCTAACAATGCAGTGAAGAATTTATACTGTACCAGGTGGTTTCTGGTTGGTAGACTGAATCAGAATGTGTTAAAAAGTCTAAATTACAAATGAGCTAATTTCAAAGTATAAAGAAATTCCTTTTGATGACAAAGTTCAGGTTTTAAGGTTTTAATATAAGTAGCTTCTTAAATGGAAAGATGAAGGTGCGATTTTCAATTAGCCAATATTAAAAATTGCTTGTCATCATAGTGAATTGTACAGTCTTTATTTTCTAAGAGACATTGTCCGATTGCCAAGTACCCTGCTGGTGAAAGTTGAGATGCTGCCTTGCAGTCACATTTGATGGAAAGCCGTTCTGGTTGCAGTTTGCTTTTTATTGATCTTGGAACATGTTGTCTAATTTACATGTTGCAACCTTTGAGATGTGTGGCCCACATACCAAACATCACAGCAGCACATGTATTAGTATGCCTCCACGCTTTTTTGAATGGTAGGCACAGCATCTTTCCAAATTGAAGAAAGCCTTTTCTTAGTGGAGAAAATGACACAAGGTTTCACTTCACCATAGTACATCCTGATGGCACTCTTGCATTGTTCTTCGAATTTCAGTGAAATGTTGCCAATCCAACGTAGTTTTAGGTAAACTGAGCAATTTTGTGCACCTTCTTTAGATAAAAATTTAAATTGTTGGAGCTTCTTTTGTATTCACAAAAAGACAGAGTATGTACCAGATAGAGAGAGAGAAAGAGATCCAGATCTGGTTTTGTCGGCATTAACACAGGTGGCCAGATTTTCCTCATGCTTCTCGACAGTTTGTAAACACCATTATGCCTCTTACTTCTGTCAGTGGCATTCTCTCTTCTCAATCCAATCTGATTGATATGCTCCTCCACTTGTCTCTTCCACATCATATTTGATTGCCCACCCCCTCTTTTTCCCACTACTTGAAAATCCAACGCTCTTCTCAAAACATCACCATTATTTCTTCTCATAACATGCCTATACCATCGCACTCCACTCGCCCTGGCTAGTCCATCCAAAGTATCCTGTAAACCCAGCAAACTCGTATGTTCTTGGCTCCTTCTTTTCTCAATCATCTTAACTACACACATTGCTCTCATCATGGCTTTTTCGGTTCTTCTCAAAATTGCCATCTCATTCTCCATGGTTTCAAAAACAAGAAGCAAAAGTACATCCAGTGAAGATGTAAAAGAAACTGAACATGACTTGGCATTGGTCAGCAAAAATAACAAAATATTTTAAGCAATGTGAAAGCAATTACCAGGAATAATGATAGTAAGTGATCATAAACACAGATAAAAAAAAAATTGAATAAAGTAGTAAAGCGGGAAAGAGCTGTTAGTAGCAGGGTGAAAAGTTGAAAAAATATATGACAGCAAGGCTTCAGGAAGCAATTAGAGTGTTACCTGATGGTGACACACCAAATTCTTGCCATGGTTTTAAGAGTGGAGGTTTAAATACTTCTGAATGAAATATGCACAAAGAAAGGCAGAAGGAATCATGGAGATACGTGGTGTGAAATGGAGATAAAGTAACAATAAGGCAAAAGAAAGTGAAATATAACAAATTAAGCTTGAATCAATCAAAACAAGAGAAGTCTAGATACAACATCAAAAAAATTTAAAGGAAGAAACTGGTTGCTGATGATATGAAGAGGCTGAAAAAGAATTTAAAAGATTGAGAAACATAAAATGGTATTTTTAGTGTAATGAAATTCATGAAAAAAAAATAATTGGAATCAGATGACAGAAACAAATCATGAAAATAATCATAAAAGTAACCAGAAGAAAATGTTGAAAGCATTATGATTGGTGAAACCAGAAAAGGCCGCTGGACCCTACAAAGTATGATTTGTACAGAAATAATATCTGGCAGGGAAAAAAAGGGATTGATGTAATGGTGGAACTTTGACAAGATTTGTTGGATTGAGTAGTAAAGCAGGAGCAGTAGTAAACAAACGTTCTGGCAACCATATTAATGGAAAATGTGACATGAGCAATTGTGGTGTGTACAGAAGAGTAAAGCCGATAAAGCACGCTATGTAGATCATCAATAGTACTGCCAATAAGAATTTGAGCATTAGTAAAGTCAATGGAATGCAATTTGTTTTCATGCTGAACAGAGGATTGACAGACGCTTTGTATATTGTGAAAAAAATGCAAGATAAACCTAGAGATCTAAAGAGAAAGTTGCACATGAGCTTCAGAAATATTTAGAAAGTATTTGACAAAACTCCATGAAAGGTGATGTAATTAGCAACAAGAACAGTTTACCACAAGCAATTAGAAGACTTTTAAAAAAAATCAAGGTTATCTGTAAAATTTTGAGAGCAAGTAGGTGTAATCAAAGAATTTGTGTTTTCTCCATTAATTTTTGCTATTGTGGTTGATGCCATTACAGTATGCAACGAATAAATTTGTGAGCAGAAGACATGATTCTGATGAAAGCATAAAGAATTTAAAAAACAAATTTTGAAATGGAAAAAGGTGTTATACAATAGAGTGATGAAGACTAGTTTCAAACAAATAAAAGTGATGATGAGTGGTTGAAAAAAGTGATATCAGAGAATAAATTTAATCTATGTACAATGTGCAGCAAGAGAGTGACGAAACATTTTAGTCAAGTACATGAATGAAAATTAGAAAAGTGTTTTCCAAGTTTGGTAGAATACATTGTTTATAAAATGCATTGAGACAATAAAAGGTAGGCAGCTAAATCAGACCATACATGATCACTTAAAAAGTGTAACCAAATAAGGAATTAACATTTTATAACAGGAGGAAAAAGTGCAGAGCTCCTGATATCTGGGGGGACCAGAATGATTCTATCTGGGATGATTCTATCTCCTGATAGAATGCCAGTGATCCAACTAAGGAGGTAGTCACAGCAAGAACAAGAGTTGATTTGATATAGTTTAGAGAATGTTAGGGGGTAGCTTCATGAGAAAATGCTTTCTATTGAAGACAAAATAAACCATCTACCAAGATTTTGCAAGATCTGCAATGCTGTACAAAAGTGAGACATGGTGTAGAAAATTAAGATGGTGATTTTGAAAATGAATAATAGAGCAATGATGAGAGCAATGCATGGTGTGAAAATGATTTATAAAAGGCATAGCCAATAATTGACAAATACTCTAGATGAAAGATTAGCAAAAGTGAATGGAGTATAATGGGACGAGCATGTTCAAAAAAGAATAGTAACAAAGTGTTGAAAAGAACATCAAAATTTTATGTGATTGGAAGAACATGGCACAATCAACCAAAAATGGCATGATGATGCCAGGTGAATTAAATAGACTGGACTTGATAAGAGGAAGATCCCATTAAGTTAGAACACTGTTTATATAATTAAGAGAGCCATAAGGTGAATTAAGCTACCTTCACTGATGGTGACAAAATCAGACTTTAAAAAATTGGATCTCTCATCTCTTTCATTTGCTCCATTTATTATGTGTTAACATTCAGTAAATCAAAATTTCATAAACAGTGTGCATAGGTAGTCTTACTAGTACAGAAATTACAATTCTTTGGCTCTTTCTTGTTGTCATTTTCAAAAAAGTGTGTGGAAAAAATTGGACAACATTGCTGCAAAACACAGAAGGCCTGAAATGACATGTAACAGAAAAATGTATAAAATAGTATCCTTTTGACCTTGCAGCAGCACGGTGTTGAGCCTGCATGCAAATTTGTGAGACTGACAGTGCATCTCTGTAAGTAACCTCTCCTTTAGCAATCATCTCTTGAAGTGCCCTGCCTTTTTACACCTTGATTTAGAGTTTGCTTTGGCCACGAATAAGAAAATTTATGTTAAAGAATAGTTTTATATATTTATAGTTATTGTGATCTGTTGTTTTATTTTGCAGTGATCATTTTATTTGTAAATCTGAATTGTCTGAAGCCCCAAACTTGCTAAAATGTTTTCGAAAAAAGACCTTTTGTTCTTTCACATTTATAAATAGCTTTGTAACTCACACCTTTCCTGACATCACAAGGGTTGACTACGTGACTTAGTTCCAGTGTATTCTAGTGATTCTTGTTTCTTCTCAAAGATTTTTCTTTTTTTATTATTATCGATTACATAATTTATTAATGGTGTTTTCCTGTGTCACATGAGGCTCTAGCAATTTTTAGATTATTTTCCAGTCTTATATATAAGGCAGTGAGATTTTTCATTTATTCAAAGAGAGTGTAGTAAAGTAAAGTGTGGAAAGAATAAAAGTGTGTAGAGGCTGAAGGGAAAAACGTGTTGATCTGTGGTGATTTATGGTGGATTTCTAGTAGTGTGACAAGCAATTATTTTGGTGGATTTAGTTTTGATTAGTCTCGGATATTTATATATTAAAGTGCTTTAGTTTCTGTGTTTGGAAGAGAAGGAATTCAAAGTTTTACAGTGATTTGTGAATATATTTGTTCTGCTCTTGATCGAGAAGAGTGTGATTTAAAGTATCTTAGTGGAAGCCAATCTTTTACTAGCTATTAAGTTGCAACCAGACTTAATTATTCAAGCGATATTATAAGTCACCTTAATTTCAAAAAGTAAATTAAGATTGAGGCAGAATCAAAAAAATTTCTATTGGAACGCGACAGCTTTGCACACGTGACTAGACTTTGCTTAGAAGTATAAATAGTAAATTTATTTGTTACTTTCAGACTAAATAAGAAAGCAAAACATCATATTAAATTACCAGGAATACTGTGAGGTTAAAGGTTAGGAAGCATTGAAGAACCTTAGAGTTTTCAAGTCAAGATGTTTCCAGACAGTTGACAAAATTAATTGAAAAAAATTAATACAATCTGCACAAACAACTTAACTAATGATTCAAAAATAAAAATTAATGAAGTTAAAAAAAAGGAAGCCAATAAGAGTAGTGATAAGAAAATTAGACATACATATAAACAGGAAAAATACTAAATTAGCGATCAAGGTTATTAATTTGTTAGCCATAGAAAATCCAAATAAGTAAGTAATGCCTTTGGCTCTAGTTTATTGATTTTGCTTATCCAAAAGAAAATTTTTGAACGTTTTTTAAATATTGAATAATACTATTTTTTTATAAAAGTGTCAATTTTAGTGGATACTGTGGTGTTGCAATAGCCAAATTGATTCTGACAAAATGAAGTTGCTTTTAAGGAGGGGAAGTAAACTGAATCAAAAATTTGTTCAGTATTGTAAGAGTGCTCAAGATTTTAACATAGTTCACATTAAAAGCAGCAGACAATTTATTGTTGGTCAATTTTCGCATACACTTTGCCAGTTCAAGTTTATAAATGGAGCCCAAATGTAGTAGATTTAGTAGTTTATACCACTAGTTCAGATTGTTATATCTAATACTCCAGGTCATTAATCAAATAACATTATTTTGTTATTCTTTAATTTCATAAGTCTACAATAAGCAGAAGTGTCCCAACTAACAATATTGCATTGTAAGCGGCAACAGATATTGGAATAGTAAAGAATTTTAAATTTTTCTTGGTTTCAAAATGAAATAAAATGTATATAGACCTGGTGTGCTTAGAAATTTGATTTAATTGGTTCAAACCAATGAAGTTTGTCATTTATATATATAGTCCAAGATATTTGATTCTCTAGATTTGTTCTATGACATTATTATTAAGTGACATTTTAAAGTTATTCTGTATTGTAATATTTTGTTGTCTAATAATTACTAGAAATTAGTTTCAGAATAATTACGTAGTAATGTATTATTTCTAACCACTGGTTATTTTCTTAAAGTTCTTAATCTACTTGCATTTCTAGAGTTGTCAAGTTGTCATATAAAATCAGAAACAAATCATTTGTATCTTATATGGTGAAAAAATTTAATGCCAAGAGATCATTTGTGAAGAGTAAAAATAAGAGTGATCCAAGTAAAGATCTTTGAGTAATCCCACATGTTATTTTATTTAAATCAGAACAGCTAAGCTTGGTTTGCAAGATAGCTTTAGAAAATCATAAATGTGCTGCCAAGCATGCCACCACTTTTGTTTTAATTTCCACAACAAAACCTTGTGGTTGACTGAATTAACTGCTTTTCTTTTATCTAAGACTAAACAACAAGTTTATTTTCCTAAAAAACAGATATAACTGCCTATTTTTTGACAATTTTGTACATAAACTGAACATTGGGCTCACCTTAGTAACCTGGGAGCTTCATCAGAATATGGCAAATGTTATAACCAATGTAACATACTAATTTTTAAACATAAAAATAAACTCTAAAAATTATTACTAAGAATCCAGGCTATTGTAAAACAACAAAAGCATTATTACGTCATGGAACAAGGGGTGATTACATGTACAATGCGTTACAAGGTACATAAAACAAGACATAATTTATTGACAGTAAACACACCACAAACATTAATGTGCTGCCATTTTGTGGTTTAAACATTATACCTTGCTTCACCTAGATACACAGCATTGCAGTCCTGGCATGAAATTTGATATACCAAACCATGCTTTTGTTCAAAATTACTATCGTCTTTTGGTTTGGGAAACAATGAAGATACACCCTTGTGCAAATTAATTGCATCAAACATCAAAAGCACCAAAAATTTAGTTGTATTTAAATATTTTATTTAATGAGTGTTTTAATTCACCTATTAGTACGTAATATCAGCACCGCAATTATTAAGAAGCATTTTGATGCGTTTGAGCATTGAGTTGAACAATTTTGAACAATATGTTAAGATTTAGGGGTCCTTGTACCACAATGAATTAGAGACTAAATCAGCTTTTCCTTCAAGGTACAGTCCATTGTACAAAGTCTACGCTTGCAAATAGACCACAAATTTTCAATTGGGCTTAGGTAGGGAGAGTTTCCAGCAATTTAATGTGAATTTGATTCATAAATTTTTTGACTTGTTTTGATATGTCACATGGGGCTAAATCTTGTTGAAGCACACCAGATCCATCTGGAAACAATTGGTTCACCTCTGGCATGGCTCTTCTTCGGATCACTTCGACATATTGTGGAAAGCGCATCATACCTTCAACTGGGTGCAAGCAACAAATGTCATAATAACTGAAACATCCTCAAACATCTGTTTTTGAGTTTTTTTCTCCCTACCTAAGCCCAATTGAAAATTTGTGGTCTATTTGCAAGGGTAGACTTTGTACAATGAACTGTACCTCGAAGGAAAAGCTTGTTCGACTCAATGCTCAAACGCATCAAAATGCTTCTTAATAATCGCGGTGGTGATATTATGTACTAATATGTGAATTAAAACCCTTGTTAAATAAAGAATTTAAATACAACTAAATTTTTGGTGCTTTTGATGTTTGATTCAATTAATTTGCAGAAGGGTGTAACTTGTGATGTGGTTTTAAAGGTAGTCAGATACCAACTCTACAAAAAGTTTGGCCAATAGATTATGAAACATCTTACATATTGCAAATCCAAGTAAATTTTTTGTGTTTTTTTGTGCATTTGGTAGTGCAATTCTTCAAGTGTGTTTTGAAGCTTCATTAGTTACAAAAAAATCTATTGTTTTTAAAAACTTTTGTGATATAATAAAATTTTTGAGCCTTTTTTTCTTCATTGGATGCTAGACAGCTCTGCCGACATCTCCTGCAGGGACCCTACCAGAAATGTTGAGGTTAACAATATCAGTTCAGCTGGCCAATCCATCTTCATCAAATGGATAGTTGTGAAAACAGAAATAAAAAGTTGATGTTTTTTGACATAGCTAAATCTCATTCCAAAACAAAGCTATTTTTTTGAAATGCAATCAATTAAAAATAACATTACAAGGGATTACATATAGCTAATACATGTCTCAAAGTTTATCAAGTCCCTGGCAGCATCTCATTTGCTGTGTTTTCACCAAAATGTCTTTAAAGCTTTTCTATGAGCTTTAAAGCTTTCTTAAAGCTTTCTAAAGCTTTTCTATGTTAAGTTGGTCACATGCTGAAAGCATATAAAAGTTGTGAAAGGCACCAAAATCATTGGTATGTATTTTTCAGGATTCAAGTATTACATATTAACGGTAGGCACATTTATATGTATTAATCCCTCTGGCTGGGCACATGTTGCTTGTTCCCAGCATAAATGCAGCAAGGCAAAAAGCAAACACAAAATGAAACACTCACAGTCAAGTGACTACAATAGCAGGGTCCCCATCAGTAATGAACAAGGTTAAGAAAATCAGTTCAGCTGGCTTCCTGGTTTCATTCAACAGATATTTTTGAGAACAGTAATAAACAATTTGCGTGTTGTTGACAAAGCCAATTTTCATTCCAAAATCAACAGTATTGTTTTTTACATCAATTAATTTTGAAAAACCATTATAGGGGATTGTGCATTGCTGCTGTTTCTCTCAATGTTTCTGGAGTTCCTAGCTACATCTTGCTTGCCCTGTTTTGTTACTTAAGAACTGGACTTGCTCAAAATTGAAACATCCAACATCAAACATCCAACAACTTGAAAAAGCTTTATTCATGCATTTTATGACATGCGTGAAAGCGTAATTTTAAAGTTGTGAGATAGGGAGGGGAGTACCAAGATAATTGATATATATATTTCAGGAGTATGCTATTTACTATTAAGACTACTACTTACCACTTTTTTGTTATTGTATGTGTACTAGTAAGACCTAAAGCCTCTGACTACATGCATGTTGCTTGGTCCACACATAAACGTAGAGCCATGCATAAAGCAAACTAAACCAAAATGAAAGACTCACAATAAAGCTATCAGAGCTCCAAGGCCCCTTTTCCCCATCTGTAGCCATAATCAGGTTAAAAATATCAAATCATCCAGCTGCATCCGATTTACCCATAAATAAAAAAGATTTTTTAAACATTTAGATAAGGGTCAACAGTAATATTTTGTTGCAAAAGATAAAACTGGATCATCTTTACCATTATCTCTTTTTCTAGGGGGATCAACAACGTTTTTGCTTGGAGTAGGCTTAAATTTAGAATTTCTAAAGAGTTGATTTTTAGATTAATCTTTTTGAAAATTTTGATAGAAAATGCCAACAATTCATGCTTAGAAGAATAGTCAAAATATACCATAGAACTAAGTTTTTTCCAAAAATTTTAATTTTGTGAAGCTCAGCCACCAAAATTTTGAGTATTTTTGACCAACAAGCTGCATTTCAAAATTTTTAGAGACTTCATTTATAGATAAATTTTTTCAAAAATTTAAAGCAAAACAAAATTTATTCAAATTAAAACAGCTTAACAATTTGTTTTGCCAGAAATTTTGCAACACAATATTAGTACAAGATACTGTGGGTGAAACTCAGAAATACAGTCAAGAATAAATTAGAAGCTTGAAATATCAAAATAAGACAAGCAATATAAAGCTGCTTTTCTCTGGCACAGCTTGCTTTGATTGGTGAGTAGAAGTTGGTATAATCATGTGCAATGCTGTTTCCAACACAGGAAGCTAGTGAAGTATGGAAAAGGCTAAAAATAATACATACAGGTAGAACAATTGTAGGGGCCAAAAATAAAGCAGTGAGGTAAAGATTGCATTAATTACCGTACTGCTTTTTATTTGTGCTTTGTTCTTTTTTGTAAATTTAATCAGATAATGTCAAAGAACCATGCATTTGATTAAAAATAGCTAAAATGTATCACGAACAATTTTGTTCTAAAAAGCGCAAGTTTCTCTTAGCTCTGGCAGGAAAATTGCACAACTAAATATGCAAAATGATGTATGGCAACCAATTTTTGATCAACCAACTAATCCTTAGCCCTAACTAATTAGAGTTACATATAGCTGGAAAGGCACATGTTACCTATTATCTAAATTGCCTTGAAACAACCTTCAATTTGATACATAAATTTTGGACATCAATTGAGAATTGAGATCACAAATCAGTATTTAAGTAAACAAATTTTACAAAACTTCTGCAATTAAAAAAAAATCATCATATAATGATCTCTGGTGACAAAAGATTGTGTTGATTGTACTAGATAGCATTACAACATAAAAGAGGCAGTGTGAAGCATGCAGCAAAAGGAAGAAGCATGCTTAGAAGGTTTAAAATGCTCAAAAAAAGTATCTGTTGCTGCATGTCAATCAACGTAAATTGTAGTAGTTTGTTTGTATCAAAGCACCTTGCTAATATGTTCTCAAAAAGCATTTAATCGCATTTCTATGGTCAGCAGTTTTTAGGAAAATATGTAGAACAAATTACGCAATCAAGCATTAGATGAGACGTCATTTTAGACCCCAAAAGGATAAAATTGTTTGCAGGTTGGTAACTGGCTTTTATTTGAGCAAAAAAAACGGTTTTCCTCTGTGAAAAAATGCAAACTTAAAAAAATCATCTTTGACTATGATGCCATGATGACATCATGAACATTCTTATGACACTTACTCGGAGGAGAAGATTAAATGTGCCAAATTTCATGTCTGAACGTCCAGTAGTTTTGGAAGAGTTAAAACACATACACAGACACAAAATTGTACTTTATGGTATAGATCAGTGTTTTTCATCAGGTTCTACTTTCCAACCTGAAGTTACTTTTCACTACCTACACTTAAGAGGTGTCATTTAGCCAGCTTGCACGTACTGGCTCTTACAATTTTCCAAGCTCATGAAAAGAGTTGTTAAAAATATTTTAACATGAATTTTCATTTCCAAATTTCTATAACCAAAAAAACGATCTTTGCCTTGTGTTGAGGGAACATTCATTTACTTTTTTTCTGAGAGCATGTTCTCACAACTTTTGGATGCCAGTACTGTCTACAATCACTATATTTGCCACACAACAACTACAAATAGCTAAAAATTAAATCACTTTTTCAAAAGGATCAAGTTTTTGGAAGTATCAATTTTTCTATTTTTGTCCCAAAATAAAATTGAAGATCTTTTTTTGAACGCATTGTTCTGCAAGTCTTTGTTCACCTCCCACAAGATTTCCAGGGGAGATTGGCCTCCCTGATAGGGAATAACAGGTATAAATGATTTGATCAGTATTAGATATGATTTTTTGCAAAACTGATAAATTCACATCAACAAAAAAGGTGTCAGAACTGAAAAAATCATATCAAATAAAAAAAGGGAGGGAAAATGAGCACCTTCACGTGGTCCCTCCAGTAAGTAGCTAAATCATCAAAGCAGCAATTCAAGCTGATTAATGAAGAAGCAAAACGAAGCTTATCAAGTCAGAGGAAATGATCTTGCTCTTGACATACGAAAGCATAAACGACCTTTCTTAAGGCCTAAGGCCACCCCAGCCGGGAAAATGGCCAAAAAGAAGAGTATTCAGCCAGGATTGCCTTTACGAAAACTCCAGCTAAAGGTTGGGGGGCTCTAACCAGTAAACTTGACATTGTTGAGTGACTGACCATTCAGCACAATGTAACTATCATCCTTTTACAGGAAACCCACTGCCGAACTGTGGGGAAGCTTGTTATTAACCACTTAAGAAACTTTTTTTTTCAGAAAACCGGTCGAAAAAAATCCATTTTTTGTTTCTTGTTATGAAATTTGTGTTAGTAGCTGAAATGAAGGCACAACGTTTGGAAGCAAATTTTTTATTATTTTTTCCAAAAAAAATTTTTGAAAAAATTCTAAAAAATTATCCTGAATTAACTCGTTCATGTCGAAAAAAGGTAATAAAATGAATTGTAGACAAATACATATAAAAAATCGGCAGCTCGTAATCCCGTAATAACTCGGGATAATTTTTTGAAGACCCTATAGGCTATCCCGAGTTAACTCGGGATAATTTCTTAAGTGGTTAATAACTACAAGCTGGCAGGACATACTATCAGCAAGAGACATGGCCTTATCTCCTTTGTCAGAAACAACCTATCATGGAAACTATCAGACTCTTCTGGAGAAGAATCAGATATAAAGTGGCAATGCATTAATGTAGAGGGCTATAACATCGTTAACATCTACAAGCCCCCTCCTTCACAAAGGATGCTGACATCACTGCCAGTTTTCGATACTCCCTGCATCTATGATGATGATTTCAATTGTTAACTGACTGACTGGGGGTACAATAACATTAGCCCTGATGGAGAGTGTTTAGCAGTATGGGCTGCAAACAATGACCTGACCCTTCTTCAAGACCCTAAGGGTAACTTCACTTTTCATTCAGGACACTGGAAATCTGAGATTAATCCATCGTCACATGTCTAGAGAAGTGTCTGAGTTATGGAAAATTCCAACACTACCAGATCACAACATCTCCAAGGAATTCTCTGATAATGAGCTCACCTCAGCACTGAATCTCCTTAAGCCAGGAAAAGCACTGGGCCCAGATTGTATATGCTCAGAATTTATTCTCTATGGAGGAAAACCACTGAAATCTTTGTTATGTGAATTTCTGTCTTCCTGCCTGCACCACCTCAAGATAACCAAAATCTGGAGACAAGCTGATGTGGTTGCCATACTGAAACCCAACAAGCCCCTGGATGATGCTAGGAGTTAACTGTCCTATTTCACTCCTATGTGTTCCATATAAAATTCTTGAACGGCTCATCCATTTCCATGTTGAGCCAATAATTGACCCTCACCACCTGAGAAAGTGGGTTTTTGACAAGGTCAATCAACTCTAGAACAGGTCACTTGCATGAGTCAAGATATTGAAGATTGCTTTGAAGATAAAAAGAAAGTCGGTGCTGTGTTTATCAACATCACAGCAGCTTATGACACTGTATGGCATTGGCGCCTTGCCTGCAAGCTTCTTCGACTCCTGCCCAATAGGCACATGGTCAAGATGATGATGGAGCTTATTTATAATCACAGTTTCACCCTTACCTACAGAAGAGGAGGTAAAAACAGGCTGTGGTGACTCAAGAATGGCATTCCTTAGGGTTCTGTTCTGGCTCCACTCCTTTTAAACATTTACATCAATGACCTCCCACCAACAACGTCTAAGCTATATGGCTATGCCGATGATTTGGTCATAGTGCACTCGGCTGCTGAATGGTCCTCATTGGAAAAGACTCTTAACCAGGACATGGCAACAATATCATCATACCTCCAAAATTGGAGATTAAAACTCAGCAAGTCTAAAACCGTGTTGACAGCTTTCCATTTGAACAACAGGGAAGCCAAGCGTGAACTTAACATCATAGTTGATGGAAATGGCCTGCCCTACAACCCTACACCTACCTATCTCGGGATCACCCTGGACAGGACCCTCACGTATCGACACCACTTGGAGACCCTGTGCAAGAAACTTACATCACACATTGCCTTGATCCGTTGACTGGCAGGTACTGGCTTGGGAGCATGTGCAACAACTTTACGCATCACCACCCTGGCTCTTGTCTACTCCACCGCCGAGTACGGCGCACCAGTATGGAGTCTTAGTGCACATACACACCTGCTTGACAGACCTATTAATGATGCCTTGCACATGGTGACAGGATGCCTGAAACCAACACCGAAACCAACACCCACTGATTATCTTCCAGTTCTCTCTGGCATTTCCCCTGCTAAGCTTTGCTGTAAAGCTGTCACACTCTCACTGGCAAGTCAGTCTTTAGGACCAGGCCATACTCTTTATAACTATTTCAAAAGGCCAATGACAAAGAGGCACCTTAAATCAAGAAAACCATTTATCATCGAAACTCAAGGCCTGCTGGCTCAAAACACCAATGCTCCAACATGGATCCATAATATTTGGAGAGAAAACTGGACAAAAAAATCACACATCTTCATTCTTTCATTACCGATGTTGGACCATTACCATCAGATCATGAACTCATCCGGTTAGCCTGGGTTTGGCTACATTGTCTTTGCACTGTCATCGAACGATTTGGATCTCTCATGCATAGATGGGGACCAACAACAACTGCAGTATGTGATTGTGGTGCAGAACGACAAACTCCTGAACACTTACTGTATCAATGCCTTATTTACAGTCTAGCCAGAAAAGACGGGCTATTGATACTAGATGATAACACCATTGATTGGCTGCTCAATGTGTGCCCAGATATTTGATCCCCTGCAGATGATCAGACAACAACACCTCAAGCAAAAGAAGAAATAAAAAAAGATTTCAGAGCTGATAAATATCACCTAAAACATAATAGTGACAATTACTAGCGCTAAGTTTGTCATTTGTTTGCAGACTCTAGAATTAAAATTTTTTTGATCAGAGGTTGTATGGATAGGATGCCAAAAATCACACCCATATTTTTATCTCATTTATCACTGTTATCCCCACATTTTTCAGAAAAGGCACATAGCAAGAGATGCAATCATTTACAGTAAGCAACATTGTATTTTTTATGAACAGTTCAACCTTGCTAGCTCAAGATAAGTTGTCTGAGTGGATAAACTTATAAGCATCTAACTTGACATTGCAATGCATCATGCCTTGGATTATTTTAGTTTCCAAAATAGTGATGACATCATATCGTTTATCAAACAATGATATATAAAATGCCTAACCTCATCAACATATTTTGTAGGCTTTTTATGTTGACATGCATAATGCTAAAACTGATTTTGCTAGTTTGAAAAATATTTTCAGTAGCTAGATCAAAATACTAAGAATTTGTAATAAAATAATTCTCAGTTAGGTTATAGTTACTATTAGATGAAAATGTAGTTTATTGCTTTCCAACTTGTAACTTGAAAAGTAATTAAGCTCTCTGTAGTTTAGCACACAGAAGGTTTGCAATCATTATTATGATCAAAAACATCATTACACCAAATGCATTATAGCACAAATGCATTTTGGTAGTTGTGAACACTAGATTTATGCCCTAGGCTAATATTGATTGGTCAATTTTTTCAATGGCTGTCATTATTTTTTTCAACAATGAAGCCATTTTAAAGTACCATTGATTAACATTTTAAATATTCATACGAGTTAGAAAGCTAGATTAATATGCAAGATTGAACATCAATTGCAAATAATTCAGTTTTGAAAAATCTATGTCAATGGATGTCTAAATCTTCAAGCAATGATATAGTCAGCCAGTTACAGATTTCCACATCTTTTTCATCAATCTACAAAAGTACCTGCTTTCTTTGGTGATTTCTTTATGCACATGTCACCATGTCTTGTTTGGATTTAAACAAACTCATTAAAATTCTGACTTGTAATGGAGTAGTTTGGCATGAAAAGGCGTCAGGTCTTCAAATATAAATGCAAAATTGAAGCTATTGCTGTCTTTAATTTTTTTCGCTGCTAGAATTTCATCTTTTTTAATGACAGCAATGAAGTACCAGTGGTCATAGCTTGGATGTTGTTATATTGATTATATATTATACTGCTATATTTGCTATTTTCTTAATCTGAGTGCTCAATAAATGTTTGCAGGATTGAGATTGAATTTCATAATTTCCAAAAATTTTAAAACTATATCTTCCTCATTGTCCTGATGCACTGCTATACTATGAATTTTGAGGATTTCTCTTCTACCATATTGGACCACTAGCCAGGACCATTCTCAGGACCCTTATTAATGGTGCCAAGGCTAAGAATATCAGTTCAGCTGACCAATCTGGCTTCACCCAATGGATAGTTGTGAAAGCATTAAGAAAAAGTTAATCTTTTTTGATCTGGCTAAGTATTGTTTCATATTAAAACTATTGTTTTTCAAAATGCAATCAAATAAAAATACATTATGGGGGTTTGCACATGGCTACTTCATGTCTCCCAAATATCTCAAGTCCCTGGCAACATTTTATTTGACCTGCTTTTAGCATGGGCAACCTCATACATAACAAACTTTTATCCGTTTAATTCAGCAGGCACTTAAAAGCATCTCAAAGTTGTGGAAGGCTGCCAAAGAAACTGATACATATTTTCAGTACTAAGATACTAAATATTAGGCTCACTACTTATGACTTTTTCTAACTGATAATGCCAAAAAAATTTAAACAATATCAAAGAACCATGCTTTTGATGAAAAATAGTTAAAATGTGCCAAAGAACTAACTTATTTCAAAAAGTGCAAGTTCTTAGGCCTGGTAGCGAAACTGTTCTACTAAAAATATAAATTGGTGTATGGCAACCAATTTTTAATTGGCCATTACAACCTAATCCTTATCCCTGACAAATTAGAGTTGCATATCATCGTAAAGAAAATTTCCAAAGCTTTTACAAAGCAGTACTTGTCAGTGCCTTATTATAACCTTTATGTGTATAACTTACACGGTTTTTACCCAGTTGGATAAGACTGATACAAGTTAATGTATGGGCAAAGACGCGCCATGAGTAAAGTTGAACACACAAACAAAAAATGTTTACATTGCACTCACAATTTCATTACTGGAAATCAGTCACTAAAAATAATGAATCATCCTTGAACAATACTCAAGTTGGCCCAGATCTCAATGGACCTCTAGTTTTGCTTCCACTAATAAAGGCAGAATTCTACTTACGCCCATACACTTCAATGACTACTTTTTGTATGAAGAATTAAGAACACTGTTTACAATGAGTAAGTTTCCAATAGTTGAGTGCACTGCTTACATTAGTCCAATGCACTACATGAATATTCTTATCAGGTAGGTTAACCTATGTAAAAACTTTTCACAGTCAATGTTCTGTTAGAGGAAAGATGCCTCTGCACAACCCGATGGCAAATGCAGTTTACATTAAGTCTTACAAAATGCCACAACTCAGTAGACGAATGGTGCTCTTTTGCTTCACCTTATTTCATTTGTTCATTCACCATATTTCATGTCTAGTGAGTGGGAATTACAAAACCCTGGTGAAATGATTCTCGCACCAAGTGGCTTAAATGAACATGCTGGGAGATGGATCAATGGTGTACAAGGTGGATATGAATTTGGCAAGCAAAATATTGAGTGAAGAATACTGCTTGAGTTTTGCTATGAAAAGGAGTTGTGTGTGGAAAACACATGGTTTGAAAAGGAGCAGAGGAAAACAACATACAGTATAGATGGAAATAAAACGGATATTGATTTTGTGTTGGTTGGTAAAAGCAACAGAAAGTATTTAAAAGACATCCAAGCAATTCTATGGGAATTGGAACATAAGCAGGTAATAACAGAAATAGACATAAGAAAGTTGATGAAAGCAGTGAAGAACAAACAAATCGGTTAGAAGGGAAGAAAATAATATGAGAGCAAGATTTCAAGAAAGAATTAAGGAGTCAGTTGATGTTTACATCCTCAATATATGAAATGGTTTTAAAAATGGTATTTTATAGGCTTCTGATGAAGTGTGTGGAAAGAATAATGGCAGAAGGAATTGTGGTGACACATGGTGGTGGAATGATGAGGTAAGGAAGCAATACAACAAAAAAAATAGACGTAAATGATGTGCAAAAATCATTCAGAGTAAAACAAGACTAGGTATAAAAATATGAAAAATCAAACAAAGAAAGTGGTTGTTTATTCTATGCGGAAAGAAGAGCTGCAAAAAAAACAAATCTGAGCGTAATCCAAATCCAAACAACACTTTTAAACTAATGAAGTTTATGAAAAAAGCTGGAGAAGATATTGATGGAAGAACATACACGAGAAGTAAAGACGGAAAGTAAGAATTCAGTAAAAAAGACAGAAAAATATGAAAAAACACATGGGTGAAATCATGAATGAAGAGTATTATTGAGATTTAAGGACAGAAGCTAGTATGGTAGAGGGACTCATTAAACATGTTACTTGCAAAGAAATGGTAATAGCAACAACAGCAATAAAACTAGGAAAGGCTTCTGAATCCTCTAAAGTATGTGTAAAAATGATATTGGCCAGTGGAGAAGTGGGGATTGGTGTGACGATGGAACCTTGCCAATGTGTATTGGATAAAAAAGAATATCAAATAAATGACAAACGAGTATGCTAATCCCCACTTTCAAAGGAAAAGGAGATGTAAAAAATTGCAATGCTTGCAGATGAGTAAAGTTGTTTGTGCATGATATCAAGATTGTGAAAGTGCGTTGGAAAGACAGATTTGACAAGTAGTAAATGTTGATGAAATGTAATTTGGCATTATGCCTGGCAAAGGAATGACAGAGGCATTGTTTATTATCAGAAGAATGCAAGAAGTATACATAGATAAAGAGGGGAAGTTGTTTATGTGCGTTGTGGATAATGCAAAGGCATTTGATAAGAGTTCCAAAAATGGTGATCGAATTGGCAACAAGGAAGAAAGATTTTTTTGTTGACACCAAGGTATGCACAAAACATGGTAAATGTGCCAAAATGAAGAGAGAGTAAATTTGGCTCTGGCAAAAGGTTTTATTTGTGAGAGATGTCTAGATGTAGTGAAAGAAAATGTCAAACCAGCAAAAGAGTTACATTTTATGACCATGTAAAGATGACATGAAGAAGGCAGGTCGTTAAAGAGATGGAAGAAATTACACTAAAAAAGGAAGATGCCATAGACAGATCAAAGTGGGGTGATGCTGTAAATGAACTTTTGAGGATCATGAGGTGAATATGGCCACCTCTGTTAACAGAGACCAAACCAGATTTGAGACATTGAATCTCTCCCTATAATTTGGACATGTTGACTGTTGCACGGTTTAACTAAATGAAGTCAAATTTAGGGGCAGAATATGAAAACTTAGATTTGATTTCAGAAAATTTGGTGTTTTACTACAGCCTGTAAGGTTAATGGTTGTTTATTTGATGAATAAAAAGGTTAAGAAATGCATTGAAAGAATGATTACAAGCTAAAATTTATAAACTATGGTAAATCTGGTTAATTTAAATTTAGCATTTCTTTTAAATTGAAACCTTCTTCAGTTCCACCACTGGCATTTAGTCTTATGAAGCTATGATCTTCCCAGCAACATGGTAATACACGTTTGAATGCCAATGGTGACAGCAAAAACAAGAATTGATTGGATAAAGACTAAAGAAGAGGGGACTTGCTTCATGAAAGAAAACTTTTGGTTGAAAACAACAGGAAGAACTTATCAAGAGTTGTTTAAGTCATTGATATTTTACAGAAGTAAGACATGGCACCTGAGAAAAGATGAAATAACAATTTTAAGAAAAACTGACAGCGCAATGATAAGAGCAAAGCATGATTGTTGCACATCAGAAATTTGGTTCTATCTCAATGATAGTATTTTATAAATGAGGCAACATAATGCATTATCGCTCAAACTATTGGAGTGATTGAAACTTTACTGAGACTTCATAATTCAATACCAAATATCCTCTCTACCAGTTGTAGACCACCACTTCTTGTATGATATAACCAGAAATAAATATTTACAAATAAACTTTACCTTCAACTGCACTGCCAAGTAAAACAATTACCAGTTTGACTTGGCCTTTTAGCTGCCAACAACAACAGTTTTTCTTTGTATAAAATACACAGGTACACATAAAACCAGGGCTGGGAAACCAGAGCCAGAGCTGGAGCTGGGATTTTTTGAAGGAACCAGAGCTGGAGTTTTATTTTCAGATGTTAGTGGAGCCGGAGCTGGAGCTGAAGCCATCAAAATTTTTGGCAGCTCCAGCTCCTATCCAATTATAGAAAAGAATAAATAATTATTTTATTGCTCTGATTCTATCATTGAGCTCTCTTCTGCCAAATTGATCGACTACGCAATTATAGAAAAGATGTAGCTGTAATACTGTAATTTTACTGATTTTTCAGATTCATTTCCATTTCATGTTCACTGATCTGAGTGTTTATCTAAAAACCATTGCTATTTCATAACTTTTTTTGGATATTCCTTTACCATACACTTATATTATCAGTAAAATCCATTGCTAAAAATATATTGCATTTCACTACATTAGTAAAACCTTGAAAACTTGACTGGAGCTGGAGCTAGAGCTGGAAGCATAGATTTGAAAATTGCTAACTCTGGAGCTGGAGCCTGGTCTATACTAAGCCAGCTTCCCAGCCCTGCATAAAACACAACCTAACTATTTTTTGTCTCTCTCTCTCTCTCTCTCTCTCTCGCTAGCTCTAAAGATTTTTAATCATCTAACCAACAAATAACTATAATATATACCAACAAATAACTTTTTTTTCTAAAAGATTCCAGATCAACAACAATGAAAATCACCATAACGTTATAAGCTCAAACTTTCGAGTTTTACCACACCCCCTGCTACTTCACGATCACAATTTTACAATTTAAACCTTGAAAAGACTTCACTCAAATCAAAATATAGTGAACAAGTTAGCAGTATCAAAATATCCTAAACATGTTTTGCTAAATAAAAACTTGGTAACCATTAAAGTAACACTTTAAAAGCTTGAACAAATTATTTTTTGTGACAATGACGTTAAATTAATTGAGAAAAAGAGAAAAATATATGGGTTTCCTGGGTATGGAAAAAACTTAAGACAAATTAGCCAAAGCAAATGGGGTATGCTAGTATGGGCATATTTTGAGAAGAGATAGAGACAATGCCTTAAAAAAAGCTAGAACTGAGCTGTTTTTTTGAACTGGTTGGAAGGAGACATTGACAACCAAAGATGAGAAAAAGGCAGAAGAATGGATTGAATTAAAAAACATCTCTTTGACAGAGCTGCATGGCACAAAACTGTTTGTGAACTTTGAAGGAACAAGAAGTGAATCTGATCACCTCTGCTGATTAAGACATAGCCAGATCAAAATTAGATCTCCCTTTTCAGCAATGAAATTTTACTACCACATTGAGAGTACTGCATTTGAACATTGTGATTGTCGATTTTAATTGCCTTAGGAAAAATATCATGAGGTAAAACCCTTTTCTGACATTATCTACTTAAAACAAGTGTTTGCACCCAGCTTTCAAAAACCTTCAATATATTTTGTTAAGTCTTTCTTCTGCTATTTTACAACAACATGGTTTAGATTATATTTTGAATTTCAACTTGTTTTCCTACAAGAAATAAAACCATCTTTGCAATATATTATGCATCTGAGAGAATTTTTGAGGTACACGATGACAAACTTTGTTCATTGTTTTAGCATGTAAGATTTGTTTTTTAATAACTAAGTAAACAAAAGATCACATGTTTGTATAGCAATGTACATTCCATATGCAGACTTGCAATCAATACTACATTTTAGTTGATCACAATGAATAGTGATAATACAAAACCCAACAAGTCTATCTAAAAAAAGGCAAAAAGCAATTGTTGGCAACTAATCTGCAATACCTTGTATTATACTATTACTCACCTAGCCAAAGAATACATTTACAACCAAAATTAACATGTACTAAGGTTCTGTTTAAAATAAGTTTTAGGGAATTAGCCTAATGATGAGAAATAAGTTTTAAAAAAGGTTATCAAACTGGTTTAAACAGATTATCAGTAAAAATCTCCAAGAAAACAGAGTTTTACATATTTAAGGTGACTAACTTCCTTCCCATTCCCACCTAAATATGGGTTTGTAGTGAATTATGATATTCACGAGAAAAGTGAGGGCATAATTTTGGCAAATAATACCACTATTGTTTGAAATAAATGAGTAATTTTCTGTTGAAAGCAAAAAAACAAACTCATGAAAAACGACAGCAATTCACCATAAAGCAAAACAGCAGTGAGCAAACTGCTTTGACTTACTAGATTTCATCAACTCAGTTGTTGTTGTTGTTGGTTACCCGACGCCTTCCGATGGATGGGGGCATGGTGGAAGACCATGGAGCCCCAGAAGCTGGTCAACTCCCCAGGGTCTGGACCAGAGGTCGTCAAGAGACAGAGAGTCGCCAAAGAGTGAGCGGCGCAAAGAATTCGTAGCTGGACAGTGCAGAATGAGATGAGAGATGTCCTGGGACGAGTGTCCACAGGCGCTGCAAGAAGAATTCTCAATTCTTCCAATCCTAGAGAGATAGGAACCTAAAAGAAGGCTGTGTCCATTGCAGCGAAGACGAGAGAGGACACAGCGAGCATGACAAGGGAGCACAAGTTCCTCAGTGGAAGTTGAGGGAACCTGTGTGTCAAAATATTTGGAAGAGACAGTACGCCTCCAGTCTGAGAAAAGACGACAGTGGATACGAGAGGTAAGGGGAGAGAGACTACAAGGGATTGCAGAAGGCGCAAGCAGCGCTCCCCATCTGGCCAGCTCATCAGCTGTGTCGTTCCCCAGGAGAAACGAGTGTCCGGGGACCCATTGTAGCCTGATAGAACAGGAGAGAGTAGATAGTTCCTGCCAGATCTGCCACAAAGTTTGAGATAAAGAGGAAAGATGGAGGAGAGGACAGGGTGGCAAGGACAGAGCGAGAGTCAGACAGGAGAAGAGAAGAAAAATGACAGACTTTATGGTGCTGCCAAGACCAGCAAAGAGCGTGCAGAATGGCGCAGGCTTCAGCGAAAAACTGGAGCAAACTGGGCCTGCTGAAAAGGAAACAGTGGCCTCAGTGCCACAGAGAGAGCAGTTGGCAAGAACGCCGGAGCCGCCCTTGCCAAAAGGAAAAGAAACAGAGCCGTCTGTCCAGAGTACCAGGTCATGAGGGGGGAGAATCAACTCAGTTTGTCGCAAACAATTGGCTAGAGGCTTTAAAAATAAACTTAAACTTCACACTAGTGAAACCTACACTAAATCTGAGGTCGTGTGTTTTTAAGCAGCACAGAATTTGTGTTCTCTTCCAAGTTTTGTGTTTGGTTTACACGTTATCATGAAAAGCAATTCTCTTCACCCTTAGAATGTTGCTTATTTAGTTTAAGTTTCTCCTCATCAATGATTAATCCAAAATTCACATTTTCAAACAATAGATATTTTTTATCAAAAAAGCACAATTTTTCAACCTGCAAAATGTGTACAAAACTGCACATATTTAGTAATAATTAAAAAGAACAAAATTACACCCAGATGTGCAAGTTCTAAACTTCAAAAGAGAACACAAATCAAATGATTTAACATTAAAAATGATTGTAGCATGATTCAATATGGTTTTGGTCGGAATCAAGAATCACATATTTCAAGCTTGTGGTGCGAATAGCTGCAGTAAAGAAAGCCAATTATGGTTGCTTGATTTTGCACAACACATAGGACAAAGGCACCCAAAAAAGATCTTTGTGCAAAGGCCAACAAAAATATGTGTATGGTCCTTGAGGGTGAAGGAAGTTGATACGGATATCATTTTCCAGGAAATCAATTTCAACCACATGTCCAATCCACTAGTTGGAATCATAAACACAGCAAATGTAGCTCATCAATGGAATATCTGCAGCATTCAAAGATGATCCTTGACATAAAAAAATGGTGAAATAAGCAAAAACTTAAACTATTTTACAATCGTTTAAATTTCAGCTTCCCCATTACATCAGATTCAAAATGATGAAATGATCATGTGCCTGGCACAGTGCTAGCTAAAGCATACCTTTCTGTAAATGATCTCAAACACGTTAAAGAGCTTCCTTGGAAATTAAAAAAAGGTTAACATTTCTACTTTGGTTAAAACAAAATTCATCAGCTGCTTCTGTTGAGAGAATTTGATTAGCAGTGAATCGCTTTAAACTTGCTTGAGTGAGCACTCGTTTTACCATTCCTCTAACACCATCACATGGAGACTTGCCGTGACTCATCCCAACAATTGATCAGAATGCATCCAAACTAAGATCCTGAATGTGATGTGTCAAATCCAAAAAATTTTTGCAATTTCTATGTTGAGTACTGCATCTATCAGAGAAGTATTCCAAGCGTTTAATTGAAGGAAAGTTTTCCTTCCTGTAGGGATGGGCAATTCAGAATATTTTACTATTCTAGAATATTCTAGAATAGTTAAACCGAATCCAGAATCTGAATCCGAATCTTTTTTGCAATTAGCACAATCAACATAAAAGCATTTATTACAAGTTTACAACAACAAAAGCACAATCAGATAACAAGATTATTGTAGTGCAATACATTTAAGCTTTCTATATCTTTGCCTGTGTGTGCGATTTAGTTTTTGGATCATTGCATGCAATGAGTGTTCTCTTTAAACGCGAAAAAAGTGCGACTTTGCATAAACATGTCTGGTGGATTCGCAGTTATAACTCCAAGATGCGTGAAAAAGTCCATTGGTATTTGTTAATTTTTTCGCAGTTGTTAAAATCTTTGGAACCAACTGTTTCACGTGAGAGACAGTGAATTAGAATTGAAGGTTGAACCGTCGCTTTTATAGAGAAGAGTAACGTCTTACGTAAACAACAAGTGATTCTGACGCAACAGCGAGTGAGGACAACTAAAAAATCTGTTGTATCGAAATTATCTCTCAAGTAATTGACACAAAGTAAATCAAAAAGTTTTTTTCTCTATTTTTTACGGTCAATTTTAATCGTAGCTAAAAAGCAATAATACCAAAGAGCTCTCAAACATCAGTTTAACACAAGATATCATTTTTTGAGGGAAGTTTGAAGCTGGAAGTGGTTAAAATGTGTATTTTTTTCTTTATGCTTCAATGCCAATTTCAATAGTGCTTGATAAGATAAGAAAGCGCACAGCTCTCGGTTTCAATTTAGCACAAAAAAACACCATTTATTGAAGGAATTATTCAGTTTTTGTAAAATACTAATAAATAACCTTTTCACTCTTGCCAATTATGAAAACCAAAAGTAAAAAAAAATACGACTTCTAAGTTCTGATCAACCCCTAAAATGTGAAGCAAAAAAGTGGATTCTAGTTTTGATCCCTTTAAAAGTGTATACAGGGTGGCCCAAAAGTAGGTATACAGTTATTAAACTATTTTTTATGTGCTTTGAAGTTACCAGCAGTGCACTTTATGTGGCCCAAAAGTAGGCATACAGTTAATGGAGAGAACTATTTGGAAATTCTTTGTGAAGTGGTAGTGCCACAACTTCAAACTAAACCTAACTTTGATGAACTCTTCTTTCAGCAAGATGGAACTTCTCCACATTATGCGTTAAGAGTAAGAGATTACCTTAACAAAGTCTTTACACAGCGTTGGTTCGGAAGAACAGGTAGCATTGAATGGCCACCATGCTCACCTGACCTGACACCAATGGATTTCTTTTTTTTGGGGTGTTATAAAGAACAAAGAGTATGTAAAGAACAAGGAGAAGAATCCCAAAACAGTAAATGAATTAAAAGATTGCATTTATGACGCATTCAGAGAAATTGATGCAAATTGAAATTGGTGCTGCACGGTATGTCAGAGTGTTTTGAACAGATGTAAAGAAGGACATTTTGAGCACTAAAAAGATTAAACAGTTTCCATTTAAGATATAACTATCATTCTAGAGGTTTAAAAGTGCCTACATAAGAACTACAAATCTACGTTTGGACCCAAACCCTACTTAAATAACTGTATACCTACTTTTGGGCCACCCTGTATATTGAATTGTAGCCTTTTTTTTATGTAATTTACTTGAAAGATAATTTGAAATATTTCTCTCCCCCCAGAAATTTTGAAAGCTCTGCGCTTACACCAATAGAGTTGTTGTTTGGACTTGCTTTTAGATTTATCCTTAAAGATCTTTAACGTGCAGTAACTCCAGTTCTTGCTGCAAAAAATGTAACAGAGTAAACAAGATACAACTCGCAAGCTGGCGTCTTAATCAATTAAAAAATATAATTGAAAACATAGGTCGCCGATAAAATTAAGAAAAATTAATGATCAGGCCACGTGTCTCTACGTTTAAAAAATGGGCCACATGAAAAAAAACGGTTAAAAAGCACTGAACTAGGTTTAACATGCCATAATTGAAAAAAAATACGACTGAGGGAAAAACAAAGGGAAAATACGACTGAGGGAAAAACAAAGGGTGTGACTATACCCAAATCAACGTTACAGGTAAATTTTGAGTATCCGAAATACTGGAATTCTGCAGGAACTGAGGGAAACGTTACGTTATTAAAAAGTAGGTTGATGTCATAAAGCCATTAGATTAATTCTACTGTATGATAAAAGCATGGAAACAGTGCGCGCGTAGCTTACAAATCGCTGATGCTTTAACTGCTTTTGAAAAAATTTGGGACAAAAGATCGGAGATCTAAGTTGGGGTAAACAACATCTTTTATTAGCTTAGCATACATACTTACAGCAGTACGCTATCACAAACATGTTTTTTACAACTTTCAAATACGTTACTTGGGCTGATGTAGCGGTTTGTTCAGCAATGTCCACCAAAATTTGTCCGGCGGTTTTTGTACATTTACTAGCAATTTTGCGTTTGTGCCAACGGTTATACACTTACTAAAATCTTAGAGGAAACACTGCATGTAATTGATACTTTTACAAAAAGGAAATCTGTGACCAAGCAACGTGATAAAGCTTGTAAGCAGGATATAAACCGAATCCTATTATTGGATTCGGATAGTTTGGGATTCGAATCCTTCAGATTTGGTATTCTGAATTGCCCATCCCTACCTTCCTGTGACTTGTGAGCAATTGCTGGACAGCGTAAACAAAACCAGTGTCATAACTAAGGTATTCATACAAAAAACAGAAGCTTATCACTTTTAGTGATTCATCAACATCCCTGACATACACCACCACTGGATGCAGAGTGCATTGGTCTTTTTTCCAATGATATCTTGAACTGCATTTTGCACAACAAAAAAAACAGTTTTTGGAAAAATCTACCAGAATGATTGCAGTATTGAAATGAATTGTTTTCTGTTTTTCAAATATTGAGCCTGGCTTTTAGCAAAAAAAGAATTAATTTGTCCAGTTGGGATGGAGCAAATTTAATAAATTCATCTGTTGGAAGTGTTAGTGTATTCAGAGTTGTTCTGTCAGTAGATTGCCATTGTTTGAATATTACTTCAAAGGTTTCCTCCAAGCAGTCCGGTTGTTGCAATTTAGAGACCAATACTGATTTTCCAGTGCAGCCAGGGCATTGATGAACCATGCAGTTTTTATCACTTATGTCACAAACAATTGCTTTCACCATTTCTTCATAATCCCATTGACAATCCAATTGAATTTTGTAAACACAAACTGCATGACTACCAGATGAACCAAGTAAAACACACCATTCAGGCCGCAGAGAGCAAAATTTAGAAAAACTTATCTTGATGTTTGAGTGAATATTTTGAATTCAATAAATAGCTCTCTTAAATTAAATAACAAAAAGGCGTTTTTGTTGATGAATTTTATAACCAACACTGACATCTTTAGAACCTGGCAACAATCTTGTAAATTCATCATCTTAATAAAAACCATGCACAAGAGTTACATCATCAGCAATACCTTTTCTGGTAGCTCGAGTTGGTTTAGCAAGAACTCCATCTTTTGCTTTCACTGTCAAAGCTTGTCAAACAGTGTGAAGTGTACACTGAAAAAAGTGGGCTGTCTCTTCAATAGTCCACGATGCAGGCTTGCATGTTAATATTTAAACCTGATCAGAATGTGATGTTGTGGTTTGAAATTTTGATTTTAGCTCATTCATTGGTTGATTAAGATCTTGAGTGGCAACTGCATCTGAGCTTGTGCATGGTTTGTCTTCAAATGAAATATTCCATTTTTGGGTTTTGGCAACTTTTAGAAAAACTTTCATTTAGATTCTGTGCAACAATTGATAACTTTCGCTTCACAAGGGGTGGTCTTTGATGCATTGCCTTTCCATGCATATTCATAAGAGACTCTCCAAGCATTTGCAATACAGTACTAACCATTTCTTAGGATGTATTGCCTGAAGCTTCTGCATGCTTCCAATCACTTCCAGCAATGCTTAATTCACTCTCAGATGTAACAGAACTTTCAGAACTGATGGAACCGGACCAAGTATCTGTTGGTTTTGCGGAAGCTTTGTTTGCTTTGTTCCAGAAAGAGACACATAGTTGTTTTTCAGGAACATCAGGAAAACTGGAAATCAAGAGCTTTGCCAACTCTAATGTGATTATGTGAGAACCTTTAGGTTTTTTGTGTTAAAGTATTTCAAAAACATCACAGCACGTTTTGCGAACAATTTTGTAATACATGTATAATAGCCATCATGATGCAAACAAATGTGCTTTGAAGAAATATCTTCATTCAGTAAATTTGTTTTAGATCTGTAAGCTACCAATTCAATTTCAGATTTGGATAAGACAACAAAATCAGACCTGGTTTCTTGAGTACCAATTTTCATGGCAATTAGTATTACTAGGCAATCCAAGCAAACAATATTCCGTTATAAATTATTCATAATAATAACAAACTTACTAATAAACATTAATGGTTTACCTTGCTGGCTAATCTAACTAAACAAAAATCTGCAAAACAAAACACACTTATTTCACTGTGACTTAACTTTAACTAGCTGTCAACTACAATCTGACTTGCAAATAATGCTGACAAAAAGTTAACCTAGCCTAGCCTGCTTGAATGACTACCAACTGTACTGTGCAAAAATGAGAATGATTTTCAACATGCTGTTACTTGGTTATGAATTGCATATGAGGTAACAATTGTTTGCTTATGTGGTAATTAATGATGCAAGTTGACAACTGTGATGCATCTTTTATGACATATCAATAACAATTATGATGTAATAAACTTTGGTATAATTCAACAGCAGGCAATGCAATATTTTTACTTAAATACAGTTGTTACAGTATTAGACTTAATTTTTTGGAAAGAATAATTCTTTCCACTCTTCTTTCCCAAAAAAATAAAATTGTCATCACAAGTAAGGTTGTTTAAAATTGGAAAATATGGTTAATGAATGAAAAAACAACAGCTTAATTTTTTTTTGTACTTTGTGTCCCACATGGGGATTTTGAGACATTTTGTAGCACACCCAAAACTGAAAAAAAATGCAAATAAGTTTTTAAACAATAGTTTTACACAAAAACATGCATTTTTTAAATTCTGCATCCTCCAAAGTGGTAAAATTGACACTTTAATCACCTTTCTAGCCCTCAAGTTACCCACAAAACAAAAATTAGTTAAGCAAATAAAGAGCGCCACCTAGTGATGGCCCAAATAGCAAATAATCATATCATGAAAACCACTTCACTGGTTTTCAAAATTTTTTTGTTTTGTTTCATTTTGAAAGATCAACATATCAAAATTGCAACAAAAAGTGGTGACCCATGGTTGCATTTTTAAAAAATTTATTGTATTATAATGGCATGCCACCTAGAGAAAGCTAAGTCAACACCCCGTCACATCGAATCACTCATGATAAATGGCAGATGCCAATTACCAATTGCACTGATGGGACCTGATAGATTGAAACAGTGAACACTGCATGGATTACCGGTACTTCTTTTTTTTCAAAAAATAGGCAACATGACTTTTCTCCCTTGATGAAACTGATTCCTTTATTTCTTTTATTACAATTCCCTTTAAATTACTTTAAAAAGCTTGAAATCAACACAAAACAGGTCTCAAACTTTTTGAATTACAGTTGATTTTGTTCTTTAGTGCCATTTAACAAATTAACTTTGAAGAGCAGTCTTTTCCAGATTGGTGCCACAACCAGAGTGCTCTATGTTAAGATCAATTAAAATATCATTGCTACTACATGTTGAGGCTTAAGAAAGAAAAACGAATGCCAGATTGCTTTTCTCTTATTAAATGTACTAAATCAACAAACTCAACGTGACTGTGATAACATAATCATGGAGTTTTGGAAGTTTCCTAAATCATTTCAAAACTATCTAAGCAAGCCAAATAGCAAATAACTTGTAAAATTTTGTTAGCTTGCCATGGAGAACACTCAGTAGTGCTTACAACAATAAGCATTGGTCAAACAAACACACATAGAAATTTTTACTCACCCCTTGTACAATAGACTCAGGTGGAATGTGAACTTTCAAGTTAGGAACATTCTTTTTTTGTTTTCTGCGACCTTTAAAAAGTTTATCATTTATTTTAACTACACTTGTTGTTTTCTTGCTCCATTCTATGGCCTTTCTTTTGCCTTTTTTGCACATTTAGAAATCCTGAACTAAAGACGTATGCCAATATATACTTGCATCTGAAACCGATTTTTTCTAAAGCAACACAACACTTAGCAAGAATGCAGCTTGCATGGAACACCTATGGTTACTGTTGTGGGGTTTTAAACCCAAGACATTTTTTCTGAAGACAGAAATAGTTACCACTGCACCATAGAGGCAAAAACATCACTAAATTACCAACTCAATGAAAACGTTCAGCTACATGAAGCATTTGATAGTCATCTATAGCTTTATGATATTAACTATGGACTTGGTGATGAAAAACGAATTTGCAGTGGCAGTTCATAAATCTAGCCATCGAATCAATTAGTGGAATGATTAAAAATATTTAATTAAGAATTAAACTCTATTTAATGAGATTACCAATATTCAGCACAAAACCAAAATGGTTTAGATGGGATGATTTATGATTCTGCCAATTATGATCTTCCTTCATTTATCTGCCTTCTATTTATCCATTTATTTATCTGTATTTTTGCAGTTGGCTTGTTGCATTGCTTAATTATATTTATAATGTTAATTTGTAATGACTGCACTTGCATCACATGACTTGTGTTTGCAGTATATAACGTACACACTGCTCATTTATAATAATTAGCATTGCTTATTATTAGTATGGTTTATGATTGCTATTATCAATTTGTGTTGTGTGCTTCTGTTGATGATAATTTCTGTAGTTGCAAATTACATAGTAATAACAACAAGCAACACATATTGATAATAACAATCATAAACAAGACTACCAATAAGCCATGCTAATTAAAATAAATGAGCAATGCATACATTATATATTGCAAGCACAAATCTCAGTCATACAAATTAAGATTACACAAGGTCTGTTCAAAAAGTATCCGACCTTTTTCTCTCTCGCCCACAAAGTATGAGCAAATTGCCCATGCAAAGCGTGGCTGCACACACATGCATTCATGCGTAATCATGAAGAGTTTCGAGCCGATTCATCATTCATTTCTTTCTCTGTAAAGCATTTAGTGCAGGTGGGTGGTACGTGTTTGTCAATTTTTTGATTTTTCAGCAAATTTCATTTCAATGACAGAATGCATGAAACAGAGGTATTGCATCAAGTTTTGTCAAAAACTTGGTGATACTCAAGTTGAAACAATTCAAAAGATTGAACAAGCTTTTGAGAATGAGGCCTTAAGCCCAACTCAGATAAAGCAATGGTTTAAATGCTTTAAAGATGGCTGTGCATCAGTGGAGAGTAATCCCCGCTCGGGAAGACCATCCACGAGCCCAAAAGAGGTGATGGATCAAGTTTGTGAAAAAGTGCTGGAGAATCGTTGCTTAACGGTACAAAAAATTGTTGCAGAAGTGGGAATAAGCACCGGCTCAGTTCATTCCATCCTAACTGAGGATTTGAACCTGCGGAGAGTGTCCGCTAAATTTGTCCCGAAGCTGCTGACGGAGCAACAGAAGGAACTCTGGAAGAAAATTTCTGAGGACATGCTCGATCTTGCAAATCATGACCCAGAATTTATTAAGACCATCATCACTGGTGATGAGACTTGGGTTTATGGTTACGACCCAGAAACCAAGTTTCAATCCTCATAATGGAAGCATGCGGAATCACCGCGGCCAAAAAAAGCTTGGCAAGTTCACAGCAATGTGAAAGTGATGCTGACCTGTTTTTTTTTTATTCCCATGGCATAGTGCATCACGAATACGCACCAGAAGGCCAGACAATTAACAAGGAGTACTACCTGCAGGTTCTACGTCGCCTTCGTGAAGCTGTGCAAAGAAAGCAGCCCGACATGTGGGCAGCAAAAAATTTTCAGCTCCACCATGACAATGCCCCCGCTCATTCTGCATATGTGATTCATGCTTTTCTAGCCAAAAACAGCATGCCACTTGTTAAACAGGCTCCTTACTCTCCCGACTTGGCACCGTGTGACTTCTGGCTGTTCCCCAAGCTAAAAACAATTTTTAAAGGGAAGCAATTTCAATCAAGAGAAGACATTATGAAAAATTGACAAAGGAGCTTGGGAGCATTCCGGAGGAGGAGTTTAAGAGATGTTTTAAGAAGTGGCAAAACCACTGGGAAAAGTGTGTGCACCGCCAAGGGGAATACTTTAAAGGAGATTGAATAAAACTTGCAAAATTTGTTGTGTTGTGTGCTTTATACAAAAAAGTCGAATACTTTTTGAACAGACCTCGTAAATAAAACTGAGCAATGCAGTAAGCCAACGGTGATGAAATACATATAAAAAGAAGAGCAGTGTTCCCTTTAAACCCCAAAATGTGCAAATCTGCTTAATTATGTCTAGCAAATTTGCAGTTGAAAGTCAACAGTGTGTAAAAAAGTCTGGCAGCTTCTGAAAACTTTTCAGTTTGTTAAAATTTTAGCAATTTTGCTAGAAAAATCTTCAGACAACTGTTTAATGCATGGGAAATAGTAAAAAGAAATCCAAGTTAGCAAAAGTGCTTGTTTAGAGCAAGGCAACGTCTCATGCAACACTGCATGGCTGTGATACAACAGCTAGTGGCAGCAACTTAAAATATCGTGCATGCCATTGCCACACTTTTTTTGTAATACAAATTTTCTCCCAAGCAATTAACCCAAAATGAGATCAGATTTATTTTCTTACTTTTTCCCAGCCGATTTCAATCCTAGCTGAAGAGCAGTAATAGCAAGTAGCTCTCATATTCCAGTTTTATCACAAGACATCATTTTTCAAGGCATAAAAGTAGAATTAGTTAAATTTTATGTTTTTTATGTTTCAATACTGGCTTCAATTGTGCTTGTTAAAATAAAAAAGCACGTAGATATGGGTTCAGTTTAACACAAAAAGCACCTATTTTAGAGGGAATGGTTCAGTTTTTGTTCATCTAATATATAAAGTGCAATTCTGTCTGTTTTAACTTCTCTGACACTGCTGCAGGCACAAGCATCAAACTTGAAACGATCAATCACCACCCGAGTGAGTGTCATAAGGGTATTTGTGACGTCATCCTGGCGTCATAACCCTAAATATCTTTTTTTTAAATTTGCATTATGTAACAAAGGATAACCGCTTTTTTCTCAAATTAAAACCAGCTTCTGACATACATTTCAAAAACTTTCATTTTTTTGGTCTAAAATCACGTCACAATCAACAATTTATTGAACAACCTGTTTTTTGTTTTTTCTCAAAAAGTACTGATCACACAAACGCATAAAACGTTCTTTTCGAAGATATTAATAAGCTGCTTTTCATTGTGACCTCACTTCTCAACTGATTTTCAAACTTTTTTCAACAAATTAATGGTTATTTCAAGGTGATTCATAGAGTGTATAATATGTACAATTAATATTAGTCTTTATACTGAAAAAAATGAACTTTAAGACCTGTGGTGTAACTTTTTACCCCTCCCAAAAGTGGTAAGCTCAGTAAAAACAGGTGACTTTAATACAATAATGTCATAATGAAGTACTAACATACCGTATATACCGCCCAATAAGCCGACTCGGCAAATAAGCCGAGGTTGATTTTTAGCTCAGCAAATGAGGGTTTTTACATATTACCGTCCAATAAGCCGAAGCAGAAAAATTACGTTCAACTACCATACCTTTTTTTCTTTTTCCAACATTTTTTCCAGTTATGCGTTATATTCATTCAATCATTCCATTCGCACTTTTTTTCTTTTTACGCACCAATACACATGCTTTAAAATGACATCATTCTATTCGTGCGTTTTCTTTTTTACACAGTTTATAGTACATACCGAATTCAACAGACGAAGTGCTTTGTTTTAATCAGCCACTAAATAATTATTTACAAGCGTATTTTGGTAAATACATGTTCTTTTATTTACCGTCTTTAATTAACTTTAGTTGTGAATTGACGTGAGATCGTGCTGTGAGATCATGCTATTGTAAGATCGTACGTGTCATTTTGCGACAAATTTTGACCTTTGGTATTTTTGGCTCAAAGCTATATTTGCCCAATAAGCCGACCCCAGAAAATTAGGTTAAAAAATTAGGTCCAGAAAATCGGCTTATTAGCCGGTATATATGGTATGCTGTCCTTTAAAATCTTAGGAAATTTCCTTTCCAGTAATATGCAACTCCAATTACTTGAGGCTAAGGAATAGTTTATAATGGCTGATCAAAACTTGGTTGCCATACATCATGTTTCATTTTTAGTTGTACAATTATCCTACTACAGCTAACAAACTTGGCAATTGTTAAACAAAGTTAGTTCTTTGGTACATTTTCACTACTTTTCCTCACGAGCATGATTCTTTTACATTGTCTGTCGACATTTTCAAATAGATCCATCAAAAACTGAAGTCTCCAAATGTTTATGAAATGTAGTCTACCGGTTAGAAACACACAAAATTTTAGGGCCTGCACCTTACAAAATTGCAATTTCTAGAATAACTAAGTCCTTTGGTACATTTTGGATATTCATTCTCGATAGCATGGATCTTTGGCATTATCAATCAAATTGTTCAAAAGACTCATTGAAAAATGAAATTTACAAAATTTAATATGTAGCCTACTCCAAGCAAAATACTTAATAATCACCCAAGAAAAATACAATGAGGTAAAGATGGTCTTTTCTTATGGTTTGCAACAAAATGTAAGTGTTGAGCTGCATGTGATCTAAATGTTGAAGCAATTTCCTTTGCAATCAGGCAAGGCTGTCGCAGTAGCCAGCTGATTTGATGTTCTTAACCTCGACATTATTAATGGAGGCTGCCGCTACTGCTGTAACTGAACTGTGAGTGCTTCATTTTAGGTAAGTTTGCTCTTTGCATGGCAACATTTATGCCAGGACCAAGGAACATGCATACAGTCAGAGACGTTAGTTCATATTAATTCGCCTAGCCCTAGAATGACGAAAAAGTGGTAAGTAGCAATCCTAATAATAATGGCTAAAAACGCATTGTGATGTCGTAATGTTAAATGACATCTCAATACTTGCCACTATTTACTAAAACAGAAGCAAACAGCAAAATTATCACTATCATTTTGATTGCAAACATAAATGGTAAACCCCATTACTGATATTTGTAATTGCAAGGATAGGCCTATCAGTGCAAAACACTAATCTTCATTTCACAGTAGGGAGGTCTGGATTAAGGGCAAAGTTAAATGTAATAAAATCCCAAATTTAAGAAACGACCAAAATTAAACAATAATAGCATCAATTTGTAACATTGGATTAAGAGGAAATGTTTTTGTTTGAAAAGAGCTTAATAGGGGCTTATTGCAATAAGTTATATGACTTGGGGCAAAGGCATGACCCCTTTTCATGACATGGCCGAATTCAAGCAAACAGCGCAGGCAAAAATCTTATTCCCACAGATATTAATAAAGCGAGCCCACCAAATCATCGAACATGCCTACCACTAAATATTCCACTTCTTTATGAGTCAAAATGACCACCATTTGGGCGACACCATAAATTTTGACTATGTTTCACCTCTCCCCTCCCCCTTACACTTTTAAAAATTACATATGATAGTTAGTGTCATCATTTATTCTTTTTTAATACTTTCAGTATTCATTAATAAACCAACATGACCACCATTACATGTACAGGAACTAAGGCTTATATTTACGAAAACATTTTGCTGTGGCTCTAACATATGTTTGTATGGTGAAGCTGGCACAGCTGCATTAATTGAGACCTTTTAAATAGACATGGGTGATAGTATGGCCTGCCAGGTTAAAATCGCACCATACATAGGAGAAACATTTTTCTATTTTGCTTGATAATAGCTTTATAGAGCTACCAAAATCAAACCTGAAAATTTGGAAAAAAGAACTTATTTAACTTCCATGAACATACCTAATAAATAAGAATCATTTTGCGCAACCAGCAGGGACTTAAGAAAGATTGAGGCAAAATCAAAATTAACGTCACTGTGTTAAATCGCACCACATGGAACATATTACTGGCATTTTGCTGTATAATGGCTTTATAGAGCTACCAGGATCAAACCAAACATTTGAGGAAAAGCAAAGACACCTTAAAATTTCCCAGGCATGTCAAGCAGGGAGAAAAGAACATGCCACATAATGCGTAGCCAGTGAGGACTTGAGAAAGTTTAAAAGGAAATCAAAAGAAAATATTGTCACTGTGTGAAATTGCACTACACAAAAGACATTTTTGTGTCTTTGCTTCAGAATAGCTTAATATCAGAAATGTAATCCCTACTTCCAAACTATGGGAAATGCAAGACCCCCTTGGGTTTGTGTCAGCAATGAACAGAGCACATAGACCTAAGGCATAGCCAGGATCTTGAAATGAGATATTCTACGAGGAAAAGGAGCATAAAAAGTCATGAAAATCTCATGTGCAGAAAACACATAAACGTTTGGTAACTCTTCATACAAGAACCTGATAGGTAAAGGCTTGGCTTGGCTGGCTGAACCGCCACTCTCAATCCTGATGTTATTGATGGAAGCTCTTTGGGTGATGCTGTCATATATACTATAAAGCAAGAATTTTTTTCTCATGCTGATATGCTGCCTGTTGTGGTATTTATGTCTATACTCTGCATCAGTGATTCTCAACCATTGTGCTGCAAAATTATAAAAGTGTGCCACAAAATTTTAGATACATTTTGCATTAAAAGTATTCTTATTATTAACTCGCAATTAATCCTTTAATAAACGCACTGTTATTTTTGTAATACATGCTATTTTATTTTGCACATTAAAAATTTTTATCACAAACTATTTTATGCTGTATGTTATAGGTAAGTAAATAATTTTTAAACTTATCTTTTTCTATGTGTGCCACCAAATTTTGAAAGCATTAGAAGTGTGCCACAACAAAAAAAAGTTTGAGAGTCACTGCTCAACATCATTGTAGTAAAATCCAAAGTTTAAGAAAAAATCAACATAAAACCATAACCATAAAACCAATTTGTAAAACTGAATATAAAGAGAATAATAGCCACTTTGTCACTAAGCCAGAAACAAGACCAATAGCACAGCCAAATTAAGAACTTAATACTACAAATATAAATAGGAAAGGGGAATGTCAGCACTAATTGGCTGACATTACTAATGGAGACAATCTGGACATTACTAATGGAGGATCTCTGCTGAGCAACGCTGGCAAATTCAGCTGGTTACAAATAAATAGACTTCTAATCAATTTAAGTTTTAAATCCTTTCAGAAATTTTTTTTAATAAAATGTAGCTGACAGATATGTGCTGCAATAGCTTGCCAGTCATGATTGAAATATGACTTAAAACGTGAAGAAAAAATGTAAATCATGGTTTGATCTCTCCAAAAAGAGGAGTGCCCAAGGTAACTGAGACCCTGGGGAAGCCTAACAGCATTTTTTACCCAACCCAAATGGGGTCGGGGAATGTTCTTCAACATTGAGGCAGCTGTTGATTGGTGCAGAACGTGGCTGATGAGCTGACCAGACGGGGAGTGCTACTTGTGCCCTCTGCAATCACTTGTAGTCTCTCTCCTCTTCTCCCCCATATCCACTCTTCTCTTTTCTCAGACTGGAGGCATACTGTCTCATCTAAATTCTTTGCCACACAGGTTCCCTCGATTTCCACTGAGGAACCTGTGCTACCTCATCATGCTCGCTGTGTTTTCTCCTGCCTTTGGTGCAACAGAAACAGTCTTCTGTAAAACTTTTACCTCTCTAGGGTTAGCAGAGTCGAGAATCCTTCTTGCAGTGCCTGAAAACACTCTCCCAGAACACCCCTCATCTCATTTTGCACTGTCCAGCTACAAACTCTTTGCGTCACTTGCTCTTTGGCAACTCTCTGTTTCTTTATGACATCTGATTCAGGCCCTGGGGAGTTGCCTGGCTTCTGGGGCTTCATGGTCTTCTGCCATGCTCCCATCCCTTGGAAGGGGTTGGGTAACAACAACAATAATAACATCTTTTTAAAAACGTTTTACGTTGAAATCGAGCCATTTTTATTTTTTTTGCTTGAAAGGTAATATGTAATACAGTAAAATTTTCCCATGTTATGGGATTAAAAAAACTGCCGTTCACAATTGATTACTTCAAAATTGTTTTTAGATTCAACATCAAGGTGTATTGTCCAATCTGGTTCAACAGTCTAAAGAAAAATCACAAATAGTGTAAACAGAAACTTCTTGCTTTGGGTAAGAAATTTTCACTGAAGTGTAATCATGTATGAGCTGCTACTGCAATCTTTTGCATCTACCTGTACACTGCGACGCTGGGTGAAGTAGGCAGGGCTCCCCAAAAATTTTTTCTGGGAAGTGCAGCCCTTTCTCAAATGCAGTAAAATCTTTCTCAAAAGTTTCATGAAGAATACCCCTTAATATTTTGTGTAGTCAGCACCTCTCAGTGAAAGCCTGTAATTTTATGTGTAGTTACAAATATATGTACTTCAATTTTTTTACTAGATTTAGAGGTTGCATTTACCAAACTCACAAATATTCGTGTCTACAAGTTTTTCTTTCTAATTTGATCAATTTTCAAATGCTTTTCACAAACATAAAATTTTACATAATAATTATTTGCGACCTCTTATGACGAATTCAGTAAATGGTTCATTAAAACTTAATAAGAGGAAAAATCATCTACAGCACATAGCCAACAGTTACATTTCATTTAAAATAATTTAAAAGGGATTCAAAACTGTATCTTCACATAAAAGCTAGTCATAAAAAAGCTAGTTTCAAAAGAGTTGTGGCCACAAAATTTGGGTTAGGGTATGCCTAGCTATTTTGCAGCACTACTTCTTTTGTGGAAGTAAATTTTTTTTGAGCTCACTATTTTTGGGTATTTTTGTATTTGCTAATAACCATTCAAAACTAGAGTTGGTAAAAAATTGCAGGCTACCTACAAGTGATAATATAAGTGTTAAAAGGTAAATTATTTGATAAGTGTGAGAAGGTAAGTTATTTATAATTATCAAAAACTGAATTATTCCCACAAAAAGTGATGTTGTTTGTGCTAAATGGAAACAGAGAGATATGCTTTTTTATTTTAACAAGTACCATCGAAATTAACATTGAAACATAAAATAGTAAATTGTAAACCTTGCAACTAATTGGCAAAGCAGCTAACGGGCGTAAGGGGCATTAACAATTTATTAAAATGAATATGCCAGGAAACAATAATGAGTATACCACCCAACCAATTTAGACGAGACCATCCCTGGACGCGTTTCGTCCTTTTGGACTCCTCAGCAGGGCCCGTCCCGTCAAAAGCAAAAGTAACCCACTCATTAGCGTTATCCTTAAAAAAATCCATGAAACATAAAAGAATAAAATGCAGATTTATCCAACTTCCATTTCCAGCTTTCCTCAAAAAATTATGTCTTGTGTTAAACTGATGATTGAGAGCTGCTTGCTATTATTGCTCTTAACCAGTTAATGCCCAAACTATATTATTTGGTAAAAACTTGTTGATATTCTAACATGTTATTTCAAATACTTTATTTTTTTGATGCTTAGTCAAATTTTTTAAATATTTGTTGCAACTTCGAGAGAAATTGCTGGCCTATAAATAGGATGTTGGGCATTTGTGTAATGCAATTCCTCTGCTTATCTATCTCGCCAAGTACATGATTTTGTTGGTCAAGGCGAAAGTAATGAGCAACTTGTTTCCTGGATGTTGATGGAAAACTCAGCAGGGGTCCCCTCATCACTCTTGAACCGTGTCTCAGCTTCAAATAAGTTGTGGCAATTGCTCTGCAAAAATCCTTCATCAAAATTAAAATTGGATCCATGAATAAGTGTGTATAGTACAAAACTATTAACCTTAGCAATGGCCCCCAGATCTCTAAACTATCAGCAATGTGGCTCTTTATGGAAAAAGTTTGTACACCCCTGCTCTAGATATATTGCAAAATGTAGGTGCATCCAGGTTTTCTTCATCAACTTCGTCTTTATCTGTGAGTTCATCAACATCGGGCGAAATAGCAGCCATTGTCTCACCAATATCTGAACCAAGTAAGTATTCCACTGTGTCTTTAACATTTGCAAAGGCTTTTTGACTCATTACAACCAGTAACACTAAGAAACATGAAATGGTTTAGGAAAAAGAAGCCACAGTTCACTAAATGCCAGATGAACAAAATATTTTTTCATGACGTTTTTCTTACCTATCTGTAAGATTGTAGTTGCTTGGAAGGGTTGGGCATGCTTCGATGCTGCTGACTCAATGCCGCAGACTCGATGCCAGGCCAACTCGATGCCAAAACATACAGTTAAACTTTCAAATTGTTGTTTACTAGTGGTGTTGTCATCAAGTTGGCAGCATTTCGTTTGCCTGGCATCAAGTTGGGCCATTTCTGCTGGGAACGTTATACCTGCCACAAATTCAATAAATTTGCTGCAAAGTTTTATTCACTAACTACACTGTCAAAAACTTAAAAACAACTGCATTAAAACAGGATATAAAAACAAGAACAAGATATCAAAAAAGATATTTATAAAATCAATTTCTAACCTAAGGTATAAAATCATGCAATGTACCTACACCTCTCTGAATGTAGTTACTGTTTAGCAATTAAGCTTATCTTTGTTGACTATTGTACTTCTGATTTCTGAAGTCCATGTCAAAAACACAAGGCACCAAACTATCTATGCTTCTACGTTTACACAACGTCCTTGCACACAAAAACAAAGGCGTAGCTGGATACAGATGATGCAGCTAATTGAGCCAGACACAACGAACATAGCTCATAAATCATGATAAAAGTGCTTATAACTGCCCAGCGTTTTATTTATAGGACAGTGATGTTTGCGTTTATGTTACTCGGTGACAATAGTAATTTTTTGAAACCTTGCTTATCAGTGGTCTAAAACAATTCATAAAGAAGCCATTTGTTAAGAAACTCGGAAAACTTTTGTTTTCAGATTTTGAATACAGTCCCAAATAGAACTGACGATCAGCAAACAAAAAAACTGCTACTGCTACTTTTACATCCACAGAATCCACATTTCAAAATTTAAAAAATTGCTTAAACTTTAATGACGTGACAGCTAGAAGGGTCTTGTCATCCAATATATAGGTTAAGAGCAAACTTTGATTATAAATCTGTAAAATCAGAACATACGCTACTGTCCTATAAATAGAATGTTGAGCGTTAATGGGTTAAGCTATTACTAAAATTGGCTGGAAAAAGTAAACATAAAAAACTTTTGTGTTAATTGCTTGAGAGATAATTTGTAGTACAAAAGAGTGCTAACGATTTGCACAAAGGTGAAGTCAGCATTTCTTGCTGTTGCGTTGTAGCCACATGATGTTCAAGTAAGATGATGGACTTTCCTAAAAAACATTGTTCCAAACTTGAATTCCCTTTTACTGTCCTCCACACATTAAACAGTTAGTTAAAGATTTTGCCAGCAAATTTGCAAAAATTGGAACAAACTGAAAAGTGTGACCAAAAACTGCCATACTACTTGTGTGCATCATTAAAATTTGATTATGAATCTGCTGGATATGTGTTTAAACTGGTGGCTCTGTTCCTTTCTTTTTGGCAAAGACAGCTTGGGCATTGTTGCCAACTGCTCACTTTGTAGTACCGATGCCACCTATTTGTATTTGGCAGGACCAGTGTGTTTAAGTTTTTCTGTTAAAACCTGTGCCATGTTGCAAATTTATGCTGGCTGTGCAGCACCCATAAGTCTGCCATTTTTTTCTTGTATCAGATTAATGCCCAGTCTTCTCCCCGATTTTTGCTTTTACCTCAAACTTTCTAGGACATCTAGCAGAAACTATCTTCTTTTCTCTTGTTTTTTGCTGATACAAGCACTGTCTCCTGTTAAACTCTATATTTCTCTAAAATTGGCAGCATTGAGAAGTCTTTGCACAGTGCCTTTGGTCATCTGATGCAGGACACCTTTCATCTCTCAACTGTTTGCGCAGCTTGCTCTTTGGCAAATCTTTGTTCATCTACTATCTCTGGTCCAGGCCCCATTGAGTTGCCTGGTTTCTAGGTCTCCCACCCTGTCCCTATCCCTCAAAAGAGGTTGGTAGCACAACAACAGCAACAATTTTTTATGCAAACCAAGATGACAACTCTTTGGAAATCTTTTGGTGCTTTTCCAAATTCCATCTAAGCTGATGCTTTTTAGTTTTCCTGAGAATTCCTTTTTTCTTTATAGCTCTCAACATGTCAAGTATAATTTAATTGTCTTTAGCTTTTTCTGCTTTTAGTGACTTAATAGCTGCCTGGAAAATGTGATCTTCAGTGATAATACTTTTTGGCATATTATGTAGCAGTTGAATGAGTCATGCTAATAATTCTTAAAGTATTCTCTTCATTCATACAGAATGTCTTTTTGCTGGTTTAATATTACATCTTGCTCGTCCTGCATATAGCTTGTATAGCTTCGTCTTTGTGCTGTGAGGTAACATATTGTTTGCCATGTTACATTATTTGTTGATTTGGCTCCAACTTGGATAAGAAAAAAGTAAAAGGATAAATGGATAACGTGGCATGAACCTCTGCTGAAGCACTGCAAAATAGAGTTTGTCAAAAGTAATCATTTCTTAAAATATGAAAACTTATGTATTGGTAGACTGATTTCAATTGCTACAAATCAGTTAGTGGTGAAATATGAGGAAATTGTGAAAGGCTTGGTTCAAACTGTTCACTAATTACACAAAGTGGTCATCCAAGAAAAAAACATTTTTCCATGACAAAAAAGCTTAATTCTAAAAGTCATGACATACATGCTTATGCTTTGTGGTCGATAATAAAAGCATGTGTAGTTTTGGAGATAGTGATTGCCAGGTCTAGCTGGAGGCAGTGACAGAGATGATGGTTGGTCTCAGCTTTTGGGTTGCAGGCATATTTGGACAGTAAATAGAGCAGCTACATAAACTGGGTTGGGCATTTTTCCAGCACTTCCATTCACCACTCCAAAAATCTTAGAGCTCAATTGCAGCTTTGTCCAAGATTGTTTTTCTTTTTCCTATTTTGTCATTGACCAAATTTTCATCTTAATGAGCATTGACAGCTACCAAGAATTAATTATTGAGACGATTAAAAATTTTTAATTTAGAATTAAAATCATTTATTGGGATAATTCCAAATATTTAGAAAAAAACCAAAATGATATTGATGGGATGATTAAGCTGATCTTAATGAGATGATTTATGATTCTGCCAGTTATGATCTTCCTCTATTTATCTGCCTCTTTTATTTATATGTATTTCATCACCGTTGGCTTGCTGCATTGCTCAGTTTTATTTATAATCCTAATTTGCGTGACTGTGCCTGTGCCATGTAAATTGTGCTTGCAATATATTATGTATGCATCGCTCATTTATTTTAATTAGCATGGCTTATTGGTAGTCTTGTTTATGATTGTTATTATCAATATGTGTTGCTTGTTGTTATTATCATGTAATTTGCAACTACAGAAATGATCATCAACAGAAGCACACAACACAAATTGATAATAGCAATCATAAACCATACTAATAATAAGCAATGCTAATTATTATAAATGAGCAGTGTGTACGTTATATACTGCAAACACAAGTCATGTAATGCAAGTGCAGTCATTACAAATTAACATTATAAATATAATTAAGCAATGCAACAAGCCAACTGCAAAAATACAGATAAATAAATGGATAAATAGAAGGCAGATAAATGAAGGAAGATCATAACTGGCAGAATCATAAATCATCCCATCTAAACCATTTTGGTTTTGTGCTGAATATTGGTAATCTCATTAAATAGAGTTTAATTCTTAATTAAATATTTTTAATCATTCCACTAATTGATTCGATGGCTAGATTTATGAACTGCCACTGCAAATTCGTTTTTCATCACCAAGTCCATAGTTAATATCATAAAGCTATAGATGACTATCAAATACTTTATGTAAGCGTTCAAGAAAAAAGAGAAGTACCATTTTTACAATGCTTAAAAAAGTATCTGTTACTGCATTGTCGATTCGGCTAACACTGTGATAGAATTTTTCTATCAACTTTTTCGCTACCACGTGAATAGCGAAAAAAACTTTGGTAAGGTGGCAGTGTGAAAAACTGTCACAATTAATTATCATAAAATAACCCAAGTTTGTTTGCAAATCATTACTCGTCTACTTACATCTACATCAACAGTTATATGTTGTTGAAATCTCTATTTCCTGAAGATTTCAAATAGAAAAAAAATTTTTTTGAATATGCAAATTACGTTCCCCCCAATAGGTGCTGAGTTGTCTTTGAAATTAAAGTAGTACCCTTACTTCAAAAATCACTAGCGATTTTATTTTTCTACCAATTTTTTTAGAAATGATCACTAAATGATACTACGGAAATAAGCTTTTGAGGTATATCAGTCAAAACTTACCTAAAAGCCTAAGTTTTCTACAATTTGCAACTTTCTGAGGCCCATGACCTTTTTTTGACCAGAACTAAATTTTGTAAGTTAAATTTAGTACCTAAAACATGACCAGTCATTATCTGCCAAAGGTTAGCCTAAACCATGTAACATTACAAATTTTTGAAAAGGGAATTTTTTCAAGATTTAGATAATATCAAGTTTAAATAGAATATGTGGTCACTAGCAATGAAACAGAAGCTTTTTTACACCCCTCCCATTTGTTGAGAAACAAGGGGGATAGAGCAAATTTTGATTTGGTGAAGCCAAACTTGTCAGCTTTCAAACTTTATTTTAGGCTCTATCTCCTTGGAAACTTGATACAAAATGACGACTTTAGTAGTGAAAGGTTTGCAATTTATTTTATCTTTTTAATGAATGTAGTTTTTCTAAAAATTATAATTTAGTGAAGGTAAGTCGAAAATTTTGGGGGATTTTGAACTGATAAGATGTATGGTACCCATTTTTAATCAGTAAATATATACCGCTTAGCCTAGATTATTCAAAGTTATATATTACTGGAAAGCAAATTTGCAATGCTTTCAAATGAGACTGGTATTTATCAAAATATCAATTTTTTTTATGCACCAAATTTACTCTTTTTTACTTACCATACAAATTTTTTTGGGGGTTTTGAGACCCCTAAGGAATTTAAAAATTTTAATAGGTAAATTTTATTATTGCTTGAAATTTTGTCAAATGATGCCCCAAAGAGTAGTTTTCAGACTGCATTGATGATAAAGGCTTTGATTTTCTGGAAAACACGATATCTCAATTTGATTTCAAGGAAGTTGGCTTTTGCCCATGTCTGCCAAAAATTTGGCAGGTTTTGTCGTCTGCAACTGGGTTCTAGGTCTTTTAACCTTTTTTGGGTATGAAAATTGCAGAATTAGGGCACAAAGTTTACATCTTCCGATGTGTGAGAAATTAAGCATAATCTTTTGAAAATTCTACAAAAATCAGATAAGAAATAAAGTCACAAATCCATTTTTAGTAAAATGATTTTGTAACTCGGCGGACAAAAATTTGAGAGAAACACTGAAAACACAAGCTCATCAATTGATCGTGGGAGCAAATGAGTTAAAAGCACTTTGTTGAAATCTCTCAAATAAGCCTTTGATCACATTTCTACAATCTGTAGTTTTTGAGAAAAAATTGTGCTTTTGAGCATTAACTGTGTCATCATCTTAAACCCAAAATGGATAAAATTTTTACTGGTTGGAAACTGGCTTTTGTTAGAGCAAAAAACAGTTTTCCTCTGTCAAGAAATGGAAATTAAAAAATTATCTTTGATTTTGTCATGGACCCCCTTATGACAGTGACTATGTGGATGTGATCAAATGTGCCAAGTTTGATATTTGAACATCCAGTGGTTTTGGAAGAGTTAAAACACACAGTTGTATATACAGACAGAAAGAATTGTGCTTTATAGTGTAGATTTCTATGGCTGCTTTCCCTGCAACCATCCTCAGAGGAAAGTAAGATAAGATGTATGTAAGTTTTCATTCAAATCAAATATCTTGAGGTAACCCATTTTACATCAAAACTTAATGCTACAATAAAAGATATAAAAACAGAAGTCAAAAGTAGATTTTGGTATATTGTTTAGGTATTTAGAGGTTGTTAATTACGCTAATAACCTAGTTTGATAAATGACCAATGTTAAAAACGTTAGCACTCACCTGATCTTCCACCACCATCTGGCGTATGAGGTGGTCCATTTCCCGGACTTGCCATTCACAACACTTCAGCAATTAATCATGCATACAAAACATTCTTAAAATAAATCAACAGAAAAACTAAACATAAAGACTTTAGTTTCAGAACCAGTTCATACATCAGTGCATTGGAACATTGCAACAATGAGGTGTGTGAAGAACAAAGAGCAGATGAGCTGGCAATTTTGACAGTTAGGGTAGTTATAGACGAAAATTCATAGCTGAAAATGAAGATGTGTTATCAATTTTTTTTTTAATTTTTAAATATTAAGTGTGTAAAAAAGCTGTGAAGAAGCACTGACTTGGAGCCACCTCTTCCAGAACAGGTAATAACTTTACAAATAAAACTGTTACTTACTCAAGTAGTAATGAAACTAAACATGCTTTTGATCTATCATGAAAATTAGCAACAGGCTAAAATTGAAATAATTACATACACATATCTTAACACTTACCCCCGGTCACATATATCTGGTCATATACCCCTCTCCAGGCTCCAACTCCACTCCAACCCTAACCCTAACACTAATCCAAGAGACTGGGGATAAATGTCCTGATACCACCTAAACATTAGCAGTAGACATTAAGATCAAGAGAAATAAATAATTGTGTGCTCTTGAAAGTTTGATTTTGGCCAGCATTAATACAAGCTCTAGGTAATACCTGTCAGGTATGCAGGGACGTACAGAATGTGTGCTCCTTAGACTACACTTGAGTATAGGTCATTCCAAGTCAATTGATCCAAAAAAATGCAACATGAAACCAACAATCTCAGATTTTTTATGAAACTTGGCATGATGATAGATCTTTTGCTCCTGATCACAAAAAAAACACACTTTCCCATAATTGGACAAGAGTGAATCAAGATATGAGCATCTAAAGTTTGTTCTTTGTGTGTTTTCACAAGCAAGAACAAATTTTTCAAATTTAAACATATAATCATGAGGCATAAATACCAAAGAATGTCTCTTCTGTTTAACATTGTTTTTGCACACATGATATAAGGTTGTAGGGAAAGTTCTCACAGTTGGTAGAATTGCATTTTATTAGCTACAAACTTCCTTGCAGCTAGTAGGTTGTTTCCAGTATTATAGAGGAAGTGTGTCTATGTTTATCATTACTCTATTTTGGTTTAAATGCTGCATACCTTATTCAGCATGATGGAGCTTTCAAAACAATATTTTTGTGGTCTTCTTCTTTATGACTTTAAATCTGGCAAATCAGCAACAGCATCCAGCCATTGCATTAATGCTGCATTCGGGGACGATACAATGTCTGAATGCACTGCACAAGATTGGTTTAGACACTTCCGTAATGGGAACTTCAACCTCGAAGTTTCCCCATGGTCAGGATGTCCAGCCCAAGTTGACAATGATCGATTGCACCAGTTGATAGAGGCAGATTCTTGGCAAACTATGCGTGACCTGGCACGAGTCTTGGGGGTTCACTTCACTACCATCACTACACATCTGCATCAATTAGGCAAAGTGCACAAATTGGCACAGTGGGTTCCCCATGCCTTAACCCTTTCAGGTCTACTGAGACACATATGTCCCAGCTAGGTGGTATTCAAGTTATCTGTCCCATTTTGTTTCGAAATGTTGTTTATTTGCGATTTCTATTGCCTTGCAGTCACACACCACTGACCACACTTGTAGCGATCAGAATTCCGCCAGCTTTTGCATTTGCTTGTGAAATGGTGCAGTTGCTGTTAAAAGTTTTCTGAAATTTTCACATTTGGGAAGCAATTCTACCCAGAGGTAAGCCATACTATCTCTTTATTTTTGCCTTTGTAGCTTTTTATTGCTGCAACTTGATAGTAGGCTGTTGTTTGGACTGTTAGAAACGAAGTTTGTTCAGGCAAACAGGTGGTGGGACAATAGTGTCCCATCAGGCTTTTTTGCTGGGACAAATATGTCCCAACAGTCTCTTTCAACTGCAATTGTGCAGACTAGCCACTACTAAAATATAGTTTCAGTCTGACATTTGTTTGTGTTTTCAGTTCCTTTTATAAACTAAATTTTAGTTTTTCTATTAGGCATGTCAAGAAACTTGAATCCTGATCGAATTGCCGTGTTGGTTGAAGAGGAGTATTTTGATGTGGACACTGATGATTCCTTTGATGATCCAGATTTTTTTAGTCTTTCAGATACTGACTCCAGCAGTGAAGAGACTGAATCTGAAGAAGAACCAGATAACAATCCAATCTCTCGACTGGACACTTTTGCTCCCCTTCAACCACAAGCTGCCAATCAAGTTCATTCAACAGCTGTAAATCAAGTCATGGACTGGAAAGAGCCCCACAATTTTTCTCCAAAGCATACTGTTTCAAGTAAACAATGCTGCCAAATCATATCTAACTTGGGGCATTTATCATCACCGTTGGATTGCTTCATGATGGAGTGCCATATGGTTTATGGGTGTGGATTTTCCAGCACACCAATGAAAGACTGCAAATTTATGAAAGAGAAAAGAAAAAAAAGATTATGATGACAAACCCACATGAAATAATGTCCCTTCTTGGAGGTCTGTGTGTGATGGGATTCAACTGCCTGCCTTCCATAAATTGTTATTGGTCAGGTAAACCTTCAATGGGAAACACCTTACTAAAGTCAACCTTTTCCAGAGACAGATTTAAGTTATTGTTATCCAAGCTCTACATGAATAAGCCAGAAAAACCATCATCTGCTGGAAAGTTATACTACATGGAGGAACTCATAGGATGCTTGAAGCACACTTTTCAAAGATGCCGACAAGATAGTAGTTTTCAAAGCATAAATGAATCAATGACGAAGTTCAAGGGCAGATCCACTCTCAAACAATACTTGCCAATGAAGCCAGTCAAGAGGAGCATCAAGCTGTGGATGAGATACGATGCACTTACAGGATGCAGGTACGACATGAATGTTTACGTTGGAAAAGACGTTTAACCCAATCCAGTTGGAACCCTCAGTGAAAGGGTCGTAGGAGCACTTGTATCTACCATCAAAGAAACCAATGTGACTCATGCCTTTGACAGATTTTTTACATCAGTTAACCTTATGGACACCCTGCAGTTTGGCCCTGTTGGTATCTGTAACACCACAAGAAATATCTGCCCAAAGCAGCACAACACCTTAAAAAATGAGAATCAGAGTTCAAATGTAACAACAATGGAACTCTGCTTGCACGTTGGCATGACACAAAAGAAGTAATTTTGTTGAGCAATTGTCACAATAAAAGTTCCAGTCCAATACAGAAAAAGACAAAGATGGGCAGTGGGAGGTGGTTATCGTGCCCAGAAGCAATATAGTTCTATTGGAAGATTATGGGTGGTGTTGACCTTGCTGATCAAATTGCAGGCCTCTATGACCTGGACAGATAGTCGCTGAAATGGTGGAAGAAGGTTTTTGATGTCTCATGTTCAGCATTGTAAATTCTTGGGTTGTGTATCAACAACTTCAACAACATCCAAACAAACCATTCCTGGATTTTTTGTGTGAATTGTCAGAAGCATTGATAGCCAAAGGCTAGGAGCACAACACAGTCAAGAGAGCTCTCCGTCCAGGAAGAAAAAGTGTACAGGTGAGTCAGATGGTGGATGTAGGAAGACACTTGCCAATCAAAGGAACAACATAAAGATGTGTAGGTTGCTCACGTTGTGGGAAGTAGACATGCACAAAAACTTTGTGTTGGCAGTGTAACAGACCGTATTGCAAAACGTGCTTTTCTGTGTGTCACATGTATTACAATAATAAATTGTGATTGTGTGGTTATTGCATGGTTTATCAGTGAGCAAGGAGGTATTTTCATGTCTAGTGGGACATATGTGTCCCACTCGGCTGTGACAGAAAAAGCCTTATGGGACAAACATGTCCCACCCTACGCTTACAAAATAATAAGAAAAAATCTTTAAAGACAGTTAGATTAGCATCTTCAGCCACGTATTTCATTATTTTAAAGTTACTATACCTTACACGAGTTGAAACAAAAATTCCTGCTTGAAAGGGTTAACTGATTTCAATTGTCAGCGATGTGCGGAGGTGGCAACTGCATTGCTTTCATACAGACGAGCAGACAACTGGCTGGTTTCAATTATCACAGGTGATGAGAAGTGGTGTCTGTATGTAAACATCAAGCGGAAATGACACTGGGTTGGCAAGGATGAGCAGCCAGAACTTCAGCCAAAGACTGGTCTTCACCCACTAAAAGTTATGGTTAGTGTTTTGTGGGATTGCAAAGGCATAATTCATTATGAGTTATTGCCATGCAACACTAACCTTATGGCAGCCCTGTATTGTCAGCAACACTAACCTTACGGCAGCCCTGTATTGTCAGCAGTGGGATAGATTAGCACCAAAATTGCAAAAAAGCGACCAAATCATGGCGTGATTCGATTTTTGCATGACAACGCTCAGCCTCACACTGCAAGAATGACTCACCAAAAGCTACTCGACTTGGGATGGAAAGTAATGCCCCACTCACCATATAGCCCAGACTTGGCACCAACAGACTATCATCTTTTCTTGTCACTCTCCAACGCTATGCAAGGTAAAACGTTTGACAATCCAGATGACATTGATTGCTGGTTGAACAACTTTTTTGCTATGAAGAAAGAACAGTTTTATGCTAAAGGGATTAAAAGCCTACCAGATAGGTGGAAAAAAGTGCTGGAAAATGATGGTAATTATTTCATATCTTAAAATGTTTTTTATATTGTAAATATGTCAATAAAATGCAGTGCTCCAAAAACTGCGAGAACTTTGCCTACAACCTTATACTTTAAAAACCACTTTATCCCATCAATGTGAAATGCCTCATGGGAAAGTGCACTTCGATTTTTGAGTCCACAATTACTGATTATAGGCATCCACAGTCACTCAGCCATAACATCTTTTTTAATTGCTAATATTTGGAGGTGCCCAGGGTGTATCAGCAAATATGATACCTCATATGATAGGTCTTGATGTGTAGTAGACAAATCAAGCATAAAAATAATAGCTTATTAAGAGTAGCATAAACATACATAATGCACATAAAGATTTTTAATCTGATGACTATTAAGAATATACACTCTACGAACCAGCACAAAACACAAAAACTTTCAGTCCATTGATGGTCTACCAACAGGTAGGTAAATCACAATATCAAAAAAATATTCTGTCAATATAAATGGAAATGAAGCAATATTTGATGAAGAAATTTTTAACAGCCTTATTTGTTGTCTTAAAAAACATAGCCGGGTATTTTCAATAGGACTTTATTTTTATGCTTGATTTGTCTACTACACATTATAAACTATCGTTTGAGGTATCATATGTGATAATAAATCCTGGGCACCTTCAAATATTAGCCATCAAAAAGATGTTATGCATGAGTGATTTTGAATGCCTATAATCAGTAATTGTATAGTCAAAGATCAAAGTGCACTTTCCCTGGGTTATTTCACGTTGACGGAATAAAGTGATTTTTAAAGTATCATGTGTGCAAGAACAATGCTAAACAGAAGAGATATCCTGTAGTTTTGATGCATCATGATTATTTGTTTAAATCAGACAAATTTCTTCTTGCTTGAGAAAATACAAGAAGAGCAAACTTTAGATGCCCACAACTTGACCCTCTGTTAAATGCCAGTGGTGGAAGTGAAGTAATGGCAAAAGCAAGATCAAGAATTGGATGAATAAAATTTGGAGTAGGTGGGGGGAATTCATTAATAAAAGAAGGCATTTCTTAAAAATGAAAGAACAAATTTATCAGAGTTGTGTAAGGTGGGCAATGCTGTACGGGAATGAGACATTGTGTCTGCAAATGAGATGGCAATTTTGAAAACTGAAAGAAGAATGATAAGCGCAATGTTTGGAGTCAAATTAATTTAGAAAAAGAGAAGCCAAAAACTTAAAAATGTGCTGACTTTAGAAAAAACTTTGGACAGAATAGCCAAAATGAATGAAATCTGATGGTTTGGGCATGTTTTGAGTAGGGATAATGACAATGTGTTGAGAAGGGCAATGGATTTTGAAGTAAGTGGTTGGGAGAAGAGGGCATGGGCAACCAAAGTTGATAAGAAGGCAGGTGATTAAACAAGTGCAAGAAATTGCATTAAAAAAGGAAGATGCCATTGACAGATCAAAGTGGTGCAATGCTGTAAATCAGGGGTTCCCAACTTTTCTTGCCTAATGGATCAGTTTTGATTTGAAAATAGTGTTTGCAGACCAATAAACAGAAAAAATACATCTTGTACAAGTACTCATATATGAAACGTGTTTAGGTCTACTGAGAACAAGGTTTCTCACCACGACTTTATCACAATATTAGTTGCCAGTAGCCCACTAAGGATCCAGGAAAAACACAAGCAGAAATAATACAGTTGTTCATCAAACCCACATTAGTTCTTATAAACATATATAATAAAAATGCGGCATCCACTAGGATTGCTTAGTTATAGCAAGCCTTGAGGTTGTTTTTTGACCATAAGACAATTCCAACACAGAGTGATGGCAGATAGGGAAACACTCAGGGTGTTGGCTACATCCAATCTGCTCCTCAACTTTGTTTTGGTTACTGCCATTGCAGAAAAACCTGCTTCCCAAAGATAGGAATTTGGAAAAGGTGACAAGTTTCAATTGCCTTTGTAGCTATTTCCGGATATTCTTTATTTGCTTTGATCCAAAACCAGGCAGGGAAGAATTTTGAAAAACAATCTTCAGCTCACCATCATTTACAATATCAATGAGTTAATTTTCTTCTTTTGTCAGCATAGAAATTTCACTGGAAGCATTATGCAAACAGGTCATAGATCTATTCCATTGTGCATCTTGGATTGTATATTGATTAGAAGTAATTCTCAAATTCACTTGAAAGTGATGATAACTATAAGTGATCATGGACCAACTGAGAAAGCAACAGAGCTTTGGAGTTGGAGCTAGGAGCCATAGCCCCGGAGACAGGCTTTTTCAGAGGAGCTGGAGCTCTTTGTAAAATTCAAGTAGAGCTGGAGCCAGTTGCTTGAAAGTTAGCTCCAGCTCCGATTCATTCCCTGAGATGCTACTGTTATTGAACAGTCTATTCCGGCTTATAGTCCAGGCATTTAAATCGACTGCTACTGCTGTTAGCACATGATAAAGGAAGTAAAGCACAGTAGTTCATTTTGTATTTAGTTTCTACAGTACTTTGTTTTACTGATTTCTAGTAGGCTACTGGTATATTATCATTAGATCTTCTATATGGGTGCTGAACCAAATATTTAAATTTCAGGCTAAATTTCAGTTGGCTTTACTATTGCACTAAATATGAGTAGAGAAACTAAGAAATGTACTGTTGCCAGTCATTTCCAGGAAGTGGCTGGAGAGGGTTATGTTTGTCAAATCGAAAAACATGGAGATGTTTATAAAACCAAATTAAGATCAAAACTTTTCAATCTAAAACGTCACATTGAAAGGCATCACTGTGACATTTTCAAGTCTATTGTTGAAGAAGAACAACCAAAGAAGCAAAGCAGTTGTTCAAAAAGGCAGTACAAGCAAGCAACAGACGCTTTCAAAATACTTTCAAGAGTGAAAAAATTACTCTGTCAATGACAAAAGAAAAATTCAAACACTATCCTATTCAGCTGGTTGTGGAGAATGGAGTGCCTTGAAGCTCGTCTCTTCACCTGGTTTTATAGGTTTGCATGGAGAAATGGCTGAAAAACTTGGTGTTTCATTATTTAGCATTAGAAATCTGAATCTGTGTGAAGCGGAAGAACAGAAGAACAAATTAAAAGAAGAGTTACGTGATAAATTTTTGTTTTTAAAAATGGATGAATGCACAAGGCACAGAATAAACTACTTTGTGTTGAACGTTCAGTTTGTTGATTCCAAAACTGAAGGGAAGATCTTTACATTGGCAGTAAGAGACACAGAAAACCAACATTCCAGTGATTTTATCTAGAGGCTAGTTGAAGATGTTCTGAAGGACTTTGAGATAAGCAAACAACAAGTTTGGGCAGAAGTGACAGATAATGCTTCAAACATGACTCTAGCAGTTCAGAAATTATCTGAAGACTCCATTACTGTTGTAGCTGAACTCCATTACTGTTGTAGCTCAAAATGAAGATGAACTTGAAGGCATTTCAACATTAGAAGAAGACTCTAGCTTGGCTTTTAGATTTGATTCTGAGTTTAAAACAATGACATATATGCAATGTGCTGCCCATACATTGCAGCTGCCAATACGTGATGGGTTGAAAGTGTGGTATGTTGCTTCACTAATCAACAAAATTTGCCAGATCACCTAAAATTGATGCAACTTTGAGGAGAAAATCAAACAAAGATGCCGTTCTAGACCAAGCAACCAGATGGGGCAGCACATACCTCATGCTGGAACTCCTTTCTGAACTAAAACCTGCCTTGATAGACATCATACATCCAGATGTATCACTGTCTGATGCTCAGTGGAATGAAGTCAAACAATTGGATGGTTTGCTTAGCCATCCTTTTCTCACAACCAAAAAACTACAGGCAGCCTATTTGACACCAGGGTCATTTTTCAAAGAATGTAAAAAGTTAATTTTCAAATTTTCTCAAATTGGTGGCATTCTGGCTGATGCCATGAGAACATCCATGGAGTGCCACAAAAATGTTCTTCTTGACAGCAACATGTTACTGGCAGCAGTATATGTTGACCCCATCTACAGGGCGACATTGAACGATGAGGAATGTGCAAAAGGAACCAAATTGCTCTTTCCTTTAAACATCATGAAGAAAAAAGGTGTGGTGCAGACCTGTTCAAGGAAAAAAATCAAAGCAAAGAAAACTTTTCAGCTACCTCAGAGTCAGAAGATGAGGACTTTCAAAAGCTACTTGACAGGCAGGCAAAGTGCCGCAAAACTTACATCGAAGATGCGACTAGTAATTCATCTCCACTTTGACTGTTCAAAATGGACTTCAACAATGCATTAACAGACATGGAAAACATTGATAGGTCATCAAAAGTGACTGTCATGGATGCAATTTTATGGTACCTAGCCATTTTGCAAAAAGTAGCATACACAGTCGCAGCTTTGCCATCAACACAAGTTAGTGTGGAGAGGCTATTCTCTGCACTGCGCATTATTCGCTCAGACCTGAGAACTTCAATGAAAGAAGACTTATTAGAGGCAATCCTATTCCTTCGCATGATTGATTGTGGAAAACTTTGTGTTTAAGATTGTGGACTGTTTCAGAAATAAATGTTTTGAATTCATTGAGTTGTGTGATTAAATGAGAGAAAATTTAGAAACTTGAAACTTCAAATTGCACAAACATGCTTGAACTTAAATTTTTAACCAATGAAGCCGGAGCAGTGGTATCAAGGAGCTCCAGAGCCAGAGCTGGAGCTACTTTGTGATAGAAGAGAGCTTCAGAGCTGGAGCCAGAGCAGTTGCATATTTGTACCTGCTCCAAAGCCCTGCAAAGCAAGGTATCAGATTCAGTCTCTTCCAACTAACCAGATAACATTGAGAACATGTCTAAGATACGCATGGACATAACATTGGTCATTCTACCTTGAAGTCAGATATTGAGTTTGTTGAGGAGGTTAAAGATGCCACATAGATAAGCGAGATTACCCAACCAGATCTTATCACCAAGGTGTGCCACAAGTGATATTTTTGGACAGCAATCACTGTATTGCATCTTTTAACTCAAAAATTGTGTTCAACATCTAACTTCTTGATAGCCACCTCACTTCAGCGTGCAAAAGGAGGTGTTTGTGATCAGCTTCCATGTCTAGACAAAAGTTGCTGGAAAAGTCAGGAAATCAGAGCATTGATTTTTATGCAATTGATAACTTTAACAACATCATTTAATGTGCCATGAAATTCTGGTGACATTTTTTGACTAGCATTTCTTGATGTATGATGCAGTGCATTGACATGCAATCTGGTGGAACCTCTTTGACAAGAGCGGTAAAACCAGACAGTCTTCCAACCATAGCAGCTGCCCCGTCTGTGCATATTCTAACATAGTGTGACCAGTCCAGTACTCCTGCCATGTAGTTGTTCAATGAGGTGAATATTTTTGTCCAAGTTGTGTCAGTTGGCATTGAAAGGGCACACGTATTTTTATGCACCTTTCTTCAAAGATGTGTTGCATACTAACCAAAAGAACAGCCTTGTTTTCAATATTAGTTGACTCATCAGCCTGCAATGCATACTATGATGACTCGTTGATCCTTTACAACAACTGGATTTCAATATCTTCTGCTATGTCCTTGATTTTCCACGTGATAGTGCTAGCTGAAAGAGGAAGATGTCTTGATTTGTTAGCAGCAGTTTTACCTAGTATTTTATGGCAGATATCCTTTCCAGCAGGTAGAATCAATTCTTCTCCAATTGTAAAAGGCTTTTTTGCTTTAGCAATTTGGTCTGCTACTAAGTATGGCACTCTCAATGCACTCATGTTTACTGATGTAGCTGCTTTAAGTAGTTGCTATTGCCAGCTTGCTGCTGCTGTTTTCCCTCAAAACATTTAGTAGGTTTGTCTTTGAAAGCACAGTGCTTTGTCTTGAGATACTGAAGCAGTTTTGATGATTTCATTGGCTCGTTAGCACTATCTATTACCTGTAGCAATAACAGTGTATTTTAGGTAAGATATGTAATACTTCAGGTTGAAAGTACCTTTTCTCTTCTTTGCTATAGCTCCATTATTTTTATTTATTCTATTCTTAGCTCCAAAAAAATTCTTAAGTGAAGCTTGCTTCTTACTCATATTGCTTTGAAATAAAACTTTTTAAAATTAGATTTCTCCTATCCAGCTTTAAGTCTTGTATCTATCTGTTTACTGAAAATAATCAAATCATTTCTGAAAAAACATGGAACACTGAACTTACACAAACAAATTGGTAACACTGCACAAACTAAAAATGCGCTAGATTCACTGCCCCACTGCTCCAATTACTTTACAATCAGTCAGTGAATCACAATATAAATAGGCGATTAAGCATAGCAGTGATGGTGAAATAATGTAACAAAGATTCAGCATTATGATTTTACAAAGGCAAGTCAGCAGGTCATTACTTATGGCAAATCCCAAGTCAAAGTATATAACTTTCGTAAAAGTGCATTTTAGGTGTGGAAATTATTAAGCTCAAATAACACATCAAGTATTGTTGCCAGGTTTCAGATCTACAATAGTAAATTATTTTATGCTTATTTTGTTGTACTGTACATTGGGTGTAATAATGTGTGCTACAAAAGCAAGTAATAACATGTTATTGTTGTACATTGAATCTAATAATTTACACAACTGAACATTTGAGCTTTGTAATTTACACCCCTAAAATGTACTTTTACCACCACTTTAATGCCAGTGTAGGCTACAAGTGAAGAAATACGGTGTTTTTTTCTTGTTTGTTTGTTATTTGATATTATATTTCATTATTGACGTACCCAAGATAAAAGCACTTGAGTGAGCTAGTACATTTGATATACACACATGCCAATAAGCAGGAAAAGGTGGCAAAATCCAAGGCAGTTTAAAACATGCGACATAATTTTACAGCAAGCACACCCACCAACATCACAGTTTTTTCGTGGATCAATTGCTGTTTAACTTGTTTTATAATCCTGCAACAAGTTTGAAAATCTTTCAGCTTTTCAGCGCTCATGACATCAAACAGCGATAAAATGGCTGCAACTGTTTTCATTTCGCTATTCATCGTGTAAGACATGCCTTCCACTATCTTGTACTCTGTCTGATAATTCTTGAGATTTAAAATGTGCAGTTAACATCTACTAGTAAACCAAAGCATAAACCTTGATAAGGATCAAACACTTACAGTTGCTTAAGGGTTACATAAAAAAAAATTATTTATTAAACTTCAAAAATGCTTCAACGTTGAGGGGTTTTATGATTACAAAAAATACTGCAACTACCTTAATCAAGTAATTAAAACTGCAAAACAAAATTATTACAATGAAGCAATTGAGGCGAATAAAAATAATCAAGATTAGATGTGGAAAATCATTAAATGTTTAGCTCAACTGAAAAGTAAAACGAAAACTCTTCCCACAGAGTTAAAGACAGGGGACAAGGGACTTTTGAATGATCAGGAGGCAATTTGCAATAAATTTAATCAATTTTTTGCTAACATAGGAAAAAACTTGTCTGAACTTATTCCTTCTGGTGACATGACATGAGCACTTGACTAATAACAGAGAGGTAACAACTAAAAATTCCTTTTTTTTCATGCCAACTGCACCTGAAGAGGTAGCTACTATTATTCGTTCTTCAAAAACAAAAAAATCAGTTGGAGAAAATGATATCAGCATCAATTTTCTTAAATACAGCACTCTAATTCCTTTATCGTATATCAGTGACTTATTTAATTGCTGCATAGAACAAGGTGAGTTTTCAAATGCACTAAAAATAGATGAAGTCATGCTGATTTACAAAAAAGGGGACCCTAATCTGTGCACCAATTACAGGCCTATTTCTTTATTACTGCAATTTTAGCAATTTCAGTAAAATTTTAGAAAAACTTCTTTTTGTTCATATTTGCCCTTATTTAGAAAAATATAACATGCTGAGCAAGCAGCAATTTGGCTTTAGGAAAAACATGTCGACTACACAAACTATATGCAACATACATGAGAAAATAATAAAAAAGATAGACTGCAGTCTGTATACTTGCTGTGTTTTTCTAAATTTAACAAAAGCGTTTGATACTGTAAACCACACAATAATACTTTACAAAAAGGAGCATAGTTTTGGAGTTCGTGGATTACAACTGCAACTATTCAATAGCTACCTTTCAAATAGATATCAATATACAAAAATTAACAACTATTAAGTATTCACTGTTAAAAGTATCCTGTAGAGTCCCTCAAGGATCCTTCTTAGGGCTGCTACTCTTCCTTCTCTACATAAATGACATACCCCAAGAAAGTTAGTTCGACTCTATGCTATTTGCAGATGATACACTTTTTATGTTAAGTGAAAAAACTTAAATAATTTGGAAAATAAGGTAAAAAACCACATAAACAAAATTGACTATTGGTTGAAAAAAAATAAGCTATCACAGAACTATACCAAAAAAACTACATGTTGCAGTAGGAATGACTGTTTTGATTGGAAAATTGTATTCTGATAGAGGAAAGTTGTTGCCTAGTCAGGAAATGATTACCTATTTAGGACCATCGAAAACAATAAAATTGATTTTCGCCTTAAATGCTGCAAAACCACCTTTTGTAATCATTACGTTCATAATCCTCATCAAAAAACAATAAAACTAACCAAGGCAAAAAAAATTCACTTTTGTCCGCTAGGTGAATTTTGATTACAAAGAAGGAAAAAGGAGCACAAATAAGCACAAAATAGTCTTTTGCTGGGTTAGTGTCTTAGTGAAACCAAGTAAGTAAATCCGATCTCATCCATCAATATGATGGCGAATACTCCACGCAAGAATTAAAATTGTTAAGTTTAAAAGATGATTAAGTTAGGCTATTGAATTAACGCGATAAATAGGCATAGGATCTATAAGATTCAAGCTTTGTTTTAGTGGATCTAATACACTGCTGGCTGCTGGTAGTGTGATAGGCATGTGGTGATTACGTGCTTATTTGATTACGTGCTTATTTGATTTTGCTTTGCTTTGTGTTGACTGTAAATTATTTGGCTTTATTTTTAATATCACAATCAGTATTTCCCATACCTGGTGTTAAACATCAACGTTAGCATTTGGTGTGGGAAATTGCATTGCTTTCACGCCAACCTTATTAAAACTCCATTGCTTTATCGTGTCATGTGATTCATGTGCATATATATGTTTGTATGGCTCGATTTAACCATTCCACTATAATTCTGTTTTATTAAATACAGCTATTGATTGTTACCAGCAATAAAAAAGGAACAACTCTATATCGAGTGAGGAATAATACGGTATAGTAAACTAACGAACTCACGACAGGCATATATCAATAGAAATATTACTAAGAGATAGTTAAATATGCGCTGACTCTAACATAAAGATATTTGATTAGTGGTGTTACCGACAGCCTAGGTTCAAACTCTAGAATATAGCTGGTTCAGGATATTAGTTCTTAATCTATCCCAAAATTATTTTTTATGCAGTTTGTTTTACATTTTAGGTATACCTGGCTATGAGGATCATTTATTCTTGTAAAATGCTGATCTTGGCTCTGTATTGTTTTTTCATGCTTTCATTGTCTGATCTTGCTAAAGTCTTTGTCAGTTATCCCAAAACAACTTTTGTTTAAACCAAAGGTGCAAAAACATGATCATGCCACGCAACCAAAAAGCTTACACATGCAATCAAAACGTCTACATGCGCAACCAGAAAAGTTTACGTGAATGACCAAAGTTTACATGCATGACCAAAAAGTTTATGGGCACCTGATTAGGAAATTTTGCAATGATATGAAGACCAAAGTCAGTGGGTGAATAAGGTTGATCACCAAAAAAATAGCTATGGCAGGTTAATCGCTGCTGCTACGCTTATCCTGCCTCTTGGTTTAGGTAAATTTGGGCATGTCCTTAATGTTGATCTCCAAAAAATAAAGATATCAATTGCTGATCACTTCATCAATGAAACTTTTGCCTCAGGGAAATTTTTAAACTTAATTGGGGAAAAGCATGAAGAACCATCTGGCAACACTGCTTTATGCATGTGTGTGCAACCAACAGTTTCTCCTCACAACTAAACTCCAAAAAGTTTCTGTATCCCTGGTTTAAACATTAACCATTCTTTTTCAATGTAGTGCAACCAAGCAGGACAATATCTATATAGTGCCTTTCTCAGGTGCTTTACAACAAAGCTTTGTTAGGGTTTGAACTCATAATCTTGTCACCATAAACATTGAAAATTGCTTTAACCCACTACACGACATAACCAAACTTTTTCATTTCATCAAAATATTTTAGAACTTAACCCTGCTCTGGTACCATGAAAAAAATCATGGTAGCAGTACCTTGGGGTCAATATGACCCCATTACTAAAAATACATATTGCCACCAGTAGAAAAACTCATTTTGTTATCAGTCTGTGTTTATTGCTTGAAAAATGTAGTGGAGTGCACAATACACAAATATTTTACTTCTGACACTGGTTACAGACCATCTTGCTGTGTTCTTCACAAGTGGTGTTATGACATCTACTGCAGGTGAGTCTGTACTTTTTGTCCTTCAATCTTGGACAAAGGAAGCATCTCTGGTGCCCTGATGGACAATCCTGGGTGATGTTTTGAACAACTAGAGGTGCTTCTGGTAAAATTCCACAGCTGCAAATGATTTGCTTCACAACCTGAGGTGTTTGCGGGGTCACCAATCTGCAGTTAGCTTGAAGAACAATCAACCATATGAATAGTTCTTTCATGGGGTCAATATGATCTCAAACAAATAAAATGTGAAATTTACAAAAAAGGCAACATTGAAATTAAGACTGAATGAATGGAAACAGTTGACAAGAACTTGTCATGAATCTATATTTCAGCAGTTCAAAATTGTACCAATCATGAATTTGGTGTTGAGGGGAGCTAACGATTCAAAAAAAGTGACTGGAAACACCCTTGTGCCACATCACCTGACGACTGCCAAAAGATATTCTGAAAGAAATTGACTTCTTTGATGAAAAAGTTATAGAGAGATCACTCTCGATGTTAGAACCATGCAAAGTGGCATCAACTTTATTGCTTTTGCTTATTTGGATTCAAACAACAAAATCTAACACACTCCACGCAAATGTTTCCATGACGATTAGCTACAAGTAGGGAATGACCGGGGCAACAATTTTGGCTGGGGCCAGGGCCCCAGCTGGAGCTGGGGTTTAATGTCTGCCCCAGCCGGGGCCGGAGCCAGGGTTTATGAAGATATTACAGTACTATATGTACATTTAAAAAGACTTGATGCACAATATATTCCCATTAAAAGTTATTTAAAAACACAACACTTCAGTGTTATCCTTTAGATGTAATATTAAATACCCATTTATCATACTTTTAAGTTTGCCGTATCTACAGAAGTGCTGTAATGGACTAATTTCTACCATAATTTGAAATAAAGAATTAGCCATATTTTGTAAGAAGTAGAATTTTTATTCTATTTTTGATTTTAAATCGTGAGACAATTCTCAAAAATCATGCAAACATTAATAATGAGCCTACTATGCAATGCAAATTGCTTACAAAAATATTTGAGCACTATTACAAAATTTTGCAATTGCTAACAAAAACATTTTGAACTACTTCAAAATAGAAAAAATAAGGAAAACAAAATGCCTCACAAATCTGCATTGTTTAATAGTCTACACTCTATGGAAAAAAAACAAGTTTAGAAATGTTTCACTTTATTAAAATGAATATGCCAGGAAACAATAATGAGTACACCACCCAACCAATTTAGACGAGACCATCCCTGGATGCATTTCGTCTTTTTGGACTCATCAGCAGGGCCTGTCTCGTCACAAGCAAAAGTAACCCACTCATTAACGTTATCCTTAACAAAATAAAAAAATCTAACTATGCACATGTAGAAGCACTGAGACTTCAACCGACGATGTATTGCATTGCTTAACAGGAAGGGTTGACAAATTGGTTGATTTTGGCTGCATATCCACTGGGAGATCAGTTTACACACTGATCTGAAAAAGCAGATTAAACGCTGCATATATAGCCTAGCGCCTTGTCTTTGCAATGCCATCACACTCGCGGCAAGTGCGTTGACAATTCACAAGGTGGGAGCTGGGCGACCTTTGATAGACGTGTCGAGCAAATCCATGCCAACGAATTTTCACTCTATCTCACTTTGCAGTAAACCGGGCAAATCCATGCCAACGGGCAAATTCCTGGCATATTCATTTCAGTAAATTGTTAATGCCCCTTACGCCCGTATGCTGCTTTGCCAATTAGGTGCAAGGTTTACAATTTCCATCTTCCCCTATAATTTTCAAATGTTTCACTGTTTACAAGTCTTCATTAATAAACCATTTCTCAACTTCAGTCTGTAACTGCTGACAATCTTGATTACAGTCAAGTATTTTACCCTCTGGGAGAGTGACAGAATTGTACGATATTGCTTTTAAGTTGTATTTTAAAAACAAGAGTTTTTGGACATTTTGTGGCCTCAGTCAAACTCTGTTTCCATTAGCAATATCACTTGCGACTTTAAATTCACGCTCACTAGAAACAGAGCTGACTGGAGATAAAAGAAAAATAAGGAGTTTACAATGAAAGATAGCTGAGAAATACATTTAGTCAGCAAATCATGCTGTGGTCATTCATAAGATGCATAAAGATTATACTCTCAATCCCAAAGACAGTCAACTTGAAACTGATAAAAGACAATATTTGTTTGCTTTTCATCAGCATATGGAGTAAATTGCCTTTTATCCTCAGTCAAAAGCATATTAAATTTCCAGTCAAAAGTCAAGAATTGTTAAATTTATTGTTTGTTTAATTATCCCCGGCCCCGGCCACTTTTGATGGTCACCCCGGCCAGGGCCAGTCTGGGGCAAAAAGTGGCATCCCCAGCCAGGGCCGGACCCCAGTCTATCCCTAGCTACAAGTTTATTTTTACACAGAGATAGCACAAAGTTCCTTTTTACATCTTTTCTAGACTTCAAATCAACTAAACAGTGGTTGTTAGATATGTGCAGAATCGACTGACATTCTTTTTGTATTGGCTTATTTTTGTTCAGGATTAGCTTTCTTAAATCTTGTTTTCATCAGGCAACCTTAAATATTGAGCTAGGCCAAATTGTGCCCTTGTAAGCAATACTTACAATGAAACACTATTGCAACCACAATTCAGTAACTATTACAGCATTTATGGATTGAACCTAAAAATATAAAAATTGCCTAAAAATATTCACTTGTATTATTTACGAAATTCCAGTAGAGACAAGAAGTCTTGGATACCAAAAATTTGTTATGTGCAGACATAAATGCAAATTGTTTATTACAACAATAATTTTTTTATTCCTCAAAAAGTTTTTGAGATGTAGACTACTTGCCTCAAATGCTTTTTTACTACCTGTTTTTATTGGCAAGAGCTTAACAATTTAAAATCTTGAGTCCAGAGCTCCATACTTCAAAACAGGAAAGGACTGGTATTTTGTTCACTGATATTTTGTTCATAATTATTCGCCAAGTGCTTATTTGTGGAACAGTTTCATACTGAAGCAATTCAATTTTTTATTAAATTTCATCCTTGTCAACAATTTTTGAAGTAACAACTTGGTGGATATTTCCTTGTTTTCATTTCATAGCATAAAGTTATTTGAGGTTGCAATCCAAACTGCATTTCTTCATATAACAAAGAAAGCAATTTCTGCTGAAAATTTGCTCTATTGCAGCGTTTACATTAAAATGCCAGTACTCAACTACTTACAGCTGAAGTTATTACTGCTAAAGATGCTAATGCTGCATCAAAAGAAAAAAAATTGAATAATGCAAGTCATATTTTTGTTGGGACTTCAACGAGTTTCAAATTAGATCAAGCTGTAGGAGAGTGACTTTTTTTGAAAACCATCTACATTTGGAAAAGTTTTGCAAAGTAACAGATAATTTCCTATTTTGGAAGAGTGGGAAATTTTGGAAAAGTTAAAGAAGATTTGTTTGGGAAGAAAGTATGGATTTTTGAGATACCGCGTGAATGCAAAATCTTGCTCTCCCTAGGCAAAAACCTTAGATTCAGCTTTGCACTACGTAGGACTAGCATAAAAAGTTTAGCCAACACTGAACTAGACAGCTATTCTTCACATTCCCAGGATATAGTTGGTGAAGTATATGATGCATTCATGATCTTTTATCCTTTCTCTACCAAAAAACTTGACATTTCTGTAATCTCTTTTCGCATGCAATCAACCAATCGAATTCATTTTAATGTACAACAAAAAGTAAACCAGCGACATTCTGCCAGAACAAAAAGTGTCTCAGGCAAATTTGCGATAAAAATTAAGGGACAACAAACAGAAGAAAAGAGCTCCATCGTTTGCACGCATTTAACCTATTACTGAGGCTTTGCAAAAGTAGTTTTTGAAATGTCGCAAATGAAAAATTGCTAATGTATTGCAAAGTTTCATGGTGGGACCGACATGAACTGCTCATCAGAATAACTACAAACTCGTGTGATAATGAATAACCAAGCAAGTTTATATAGCTATTCTGATTAGTGGTTCATGGCAGCCCCACCACAAAACTTTGCTATATGTTAGCAAACTCTTGTTGTGGAATGTCAAAATTATATCAAAATTGTTAATCAGAAAAGTGTTTAATTTGGCTTAGACTGACCACAAGTTCTTTATGGTTGGCCATCATTCTGTTTAGGAACCAATAACTCCCTTCGCCTGATCACTATCATGCAAGTTTGTAGTTTTTCTGATGAGCAGTTCTTGGCAGCCCTATCATGAAACTTTGCTATATGTTAGCAAATTGATACTGTTGTGGAATGTCAAAATCATATTGAAATCGTTAATGGAATAGGTGTTTCATTTAGCTTAGACTGACCACAAGTTCTTCATGGTTGGCTGCCATTCTGTTTAGTAAGCAATAACCCCCCCCCCCCCTCCTGGCCATTATCATGTGAGTTTGTAGTTTTTCTGATGAAAGTTATATGGCGGTCCCACCATGAAACTTTGCAATATGTTAGCAATTTTTCACTAGCAGTGTTCCAAAAACTTTTTTTTGCAAAGCCTCAGAAATAGGTTAGATGGATGCAATCGAGGGAGCTCTTTTCTTCTGTTTGTTGTCCTTTTATGGTAACTTTTATCGCAAATTTGACTGAGAGTAAAAGCAGAGCTTTTTTTTGGCATAATCTCAAGGGTATAAAATAAAGTCTGAAATGTAGATAGAAAATGATATATCAGGAAACGATTTCCCAATCAAAACAGTGGTCCCCACTGTGTTAATTAACAAGTGATCCAACATCTCCTGCATTGCTGAGTTTCAATTGCAGCTCAACAAAACTTCTCTGAAAAGAGAACATACCATAAATTATCAAGGAATATTTTTACTGTATTCTAGGAATATTTTTACTGTAATCTAGGAATGTCACAAAAACTTGAAGTGGTGTGATTAAATCCAACACCTGTCTTTTCAGCTAGCTCACTACTCTACCTTGTTGTATAAAATTTGTAACTTTCTCCCAAGACAGACATCACGCATGCTGTATCACAGTTTAATATAATCCAAATTACAATATGGTATTTTGGTTTGGGGCACTGTATCTAAAACTCACCTTCATGAATTAATGGTTCAATTAAACAACACTGTTCACATTATTACCTTCAGTAGGAATTGTAGTCAAATGTCAAATTTATACAGAAGTTTTTATCTCTTGAAACTAACTGATATATACAAACTTGAACTTACCAAATTCATGTTTATGCTTCATGATAATCACTTACCAAAAATTTTTTATGACTTGCTCACCAAACTAAAGGCAGTACATGACCATAACACCAGACAATTAACAAATAATGTTCATTTTAAACCCTCAGTTAATAAAAACATCGGTAAAGAAACTATATTATATAGGGGGAGTTGATGGGGAGAAATAGATATGAATACCAAAAACGCTAATTGGGTATCCTTAAAAATGCAATAAAAAAAAATTTTAATTGAATCTTACGAGTCATAAATTTATGATTCGTCTTAAAATTCTCTAATCCACATTTATTTCAACAACTTTGAATGTAGTGCTCATCCTCACGTATATCTTTTGGTACTTGACTACATGAACATTCTTCAGATCTTGCTTTTTTCTACAGATCCCTGTGTTGTACTTTAGTTAAATTTTGCTCTTTTCAGATTAGTTTTACATCAAACTCACTGGTGACATTAGGATACTATTTTGTTGTTTGCTGTAATCTTTGCTGCTTTCTCAAACTTATTGTCAATTTTGAATTCTGTACTTTTTTGTTCAGGATTATTTGCTCAACAGCAAACATATTTGCTCGGCAGGAAGTACCTTGACTAGATAACCTATGGGTTCTTTGATGCTTCCTAGTCTAAACAGACCATTTCCAATTGCTGTGATGTTTTTTTTCTTTTTTGTTTTACAGATTGAGAGCTGAATTTATCATTTGTTTAAGGTTGAATTTATCATTTGTTCAGACAAAAATAAACCTGACTGATTGATTAAGGGTAGAACTTTGATCAAGCTTTGCTCATGATCTAGTAACAGCCTTGCTGTAACTCAGTACAGGATGGCAACCAGTGGTTGGGGACCCCTGCTGGGAATGAACTTTTGAGAATCATAAGGTGAATCCAACTACCTTTGTTAACTCTTTCGCTCCCGCGATCATCGATTGATGATCTCGTGTTTTCAGTGTTTCTCTCAAATTTTTTTAAATTGAGTTACAAAATTAGTTTACTAAATAATCGATTTGTGACTTTATTTTTCATCCGATTTTCATAAAATTTTCAAAAGATCACGCTTATTTCCTCATGCATCGGAACATGTATAATTTCTGCCCTAATTCTTGGATTTTTATACCCAAAAACGGTTAAAATGACCAAGAACCCAGTTGCAGACGACAAAATCGGCCAAATTCTCAGCACGTGCCAACTACACTAAAATCAAATTGATATTACATCTTTACCACATAACCAAACCCTTTATCATTAACACAGTCTGAAAACTACTCTTTTGGGGCATCATTTGACAAAATTTCAAGCGATAATGATAAATTTTACTTTTATAAATTTCCAAATTTTTTAGGGGTCGCAAAACCCCCCCAAACAAATTTGAATGATAAGTAGATAAAAGTAAATTTAGTGTGTAAAAAATATGATATGTTGCTAAATACCGGTCTCATTTGAAAGCTTAGGAAATTTGCTTTCCAGCAATATATAACTTTAAATAGTCTAGACTAAGTGGTATATGATATTTACTGATCAAAAATGAGTACTGTACATCATGTCAGTTCAAAACCCCCCAAAAATTTTTGACTTACCTTCACTAAATTATGATTTTTACAAAAACTACATCCTATAAGAAGATAAAATAAATTGCAAATGTTTCACCAATAAAGTCGTCATTTTGTATCAAGTTTCCAAGGAAACAAAAACTGAAATACAAGTTTAAAAGCTAGCACAAGTTTGGCTTCTCTAAATCAAAATTTGCTGTATCCCCCTTGTTTCTCAGGAAATGGGAAGGGTGTAAACAAGCGGCTGTTTCATTGTCAGTGACAGCATATTCTATTAAACTTGATATTTTCTGAATCTTGAAGAAATTCCCTGTTCAAAAATACATAATGTTACATGGTTTAGGCTAATCTCTAGCAGATAATAACTGATCGTATTTTAGGTACTAAATTTAACTACCAAAATTTGGTACCGGTCGGTACCGGTCAAAAAAAAGGTCATTTGTCTCAGAAAATTGCAAATTGTAGAAAACCTAGGCTTTTAGGTAAGTTTTGATTGATGTACCTTGAAAGCTTATTTCCTTGGCATCATTTTGCAACCATTCCTAAAAAAATTGGTAGAAAATTAAATCTGTAGTGATCTTTGAGGTGAGGGTACTACTTTAATTTTAAAGACAATTACCCCCCAGTTGGGGGGGGGGGTTCATTTGCATAAAATTTGCATATTCAAAAAAAAATTTTTTTTCTATTTGAAATCCTCAAGAAATGTAGATTTCAACGATATATCACACTTAATGTAGAAGTAGACAGCTGAGTAATGATTTACAAACAAACTTGAGGTACATAATTATGATTAATTATGATTATGACAGTTTTTCGCTCTGCCACCTTACGGACATTTTTTTTCGCTATTCACGCGGGAGCAAAAGAGTTAATGGAGACCAAACTGGATTTAAAATATTGGATCTCTATCTCTTTCTCATGGTGCTATTTGCTGAAGTAGTTGTCATGATGGCAAAAATAGTGCATTTAAACCTCAAAACTGCTCATTATTGCATTTTACACAGATTTCTCTAGTTGATCAGACTGTTTGTGCTATAATATCATGTGCAGCAGTTTTTCATTGCTTCAAGCACACTACATACACTGGTGGGAAAAATTTATTTGGAACAACAGGATAAAAGCTATAATTCACCTCATACATGCTGTTGCAGGCATCACAAACAACAGTTTGAATTCAAAATTTGAACCTGAAAGTAAGTCTGCAGTTATGCTCTACCATGCTGCATATAACATACTTAGATAACGTTCCAAGAACAGGACTCTCATCCAACACAAGATGGAGGGTTTGGGAGACTGCAAAATCATTTTAGCTGCTTATGGCCTCCAAGACGACAATCACCCATTGCGGTAGGTAACATTGTAATCAGCACAAGCAAGTCAATACTATGAACCCAAAACAAGACCTTTTTGCACAAATGCCAGATCCACCAGGCCATGCTGCATGCAAGGTAATGCTCTGAGCATTCAAGTCACAGTCAAAAAAGAGTCCAACACTTAGTTTATCTCACCATGCTGCTGTCATAAACATTTAGATCACTCACATAAGCTACTGGTACCAATACATTAAAATTTTGAAAATGGCAATTTTGCTGTTGATGGCATTTTACCCTTGGGGCTATTTTGCCATTACCATTTATATACATTTAAATAACCATATTTGCTACAATTCTGGCAGTGATGTATTGTAGTGAATATTGCCGCTGCTTTGAAATGCTATGGCTACAGGTGTAATCTTCACTAGCAGGGTACCAGTACTTAGACAGAGGCAGTGTATACTGGAGGGGGTGGTCCAGTATTTGAATGCACAGAAGAGTGTACATCAGGGCTTCTCAAACTTTTTTGTTCTGTGACCCCATTTTATATAAGAAATTTCTATGTAACCCCTGGATTGGTAGCCTACACATTAATGACATTAAAGCATTAAACGTCCCATTACTGGCACTGGGGTGCTTTGTTTTGAGAGGGGAGCAGGGAGCAATGCATAAAGTAAGCTTAATCTTATTATTAAGCAATTATATAAAATACGTAAACTTGATCTTCTTTCGAAAAGCAAGCAGTAAACAAAGAAACCTAGCAAAAGCAAGAATTTTGCATATTTTGCTGGCAAAAAGCTGTTCTTTTACATTTTTTTGCTTCTGTCACATCCTTTGAGGGCTACCTCTTATGTTTCCCTCCATAATTGCACCACTGATCACAATTCTCAAGTATCTTTTTCTGGGGCAAAATCATGCCAATGTGCACAATCCACAAAAGTAACTATTTGGTAACAAGAAAATACATGACGAAAATAGTGAAGCAAACAAAAAAATTAACGAAATAAAATGTCATTTTATAAAATTTATGAAGCACATCTATCAGGATGGATATTGCGCATGATAATAAATGAAAGAAATGAACTGATACATCAAAACTGCTTGCTTTTGAAATAATGTCTTTAAATGCATACTGAAAAAAGTCAAAAATTGACACAAATGTAGCTAACATAACTAGTTTTAAATTCTGATGAAAAGACCAAAGCAAGAGAACACGACACTTCCTCAAAATATGCTACTGGTGAGGTAAGCAACTTGCTTAGCTTATGCACTTTGCATTGACTTCCACTTGGCTCTACTTAAAGAAGCCAATCTTCCCAAGATTAGTATCATAGTAGTTGAAAGCTATCTTGTCAGGTTTTACAAATATGATTTTAAATTACAGATAAGGCATAAAAATTTTTTTTAGCAGTGTTTGGACCACAAAAAATGAAGTTTAGCAGCATTTTTTCAGCAATTTCTGTATTTCTACATGGCATTTTATTTTACACTATATTTTTTGTTAGGCAGTGGCTATTTTGCAGTCGATGGCAATTTACCCTCAAAGACTATTTTGCCGTGAGTTATTTGTGATTGGTCAATCTTAATGACGTACTAAACATGTGACTTTTGGTCGTCTCTGATTGGTCAATTTTAAAAACCAATTACAAAAATTTTGCACCCCCAGGTCTCTATCCCCCACCCTGTACACTCCCTTGCAGTGTACACTGCCCCGTACATTTACATACTGGGCCTGCCCCTTCAGTGTACACTGCCTTTCTTTTAAAGCCCTGGCCAGCTGAGATTCAAACCCACAACCATGGTATCTCAAGACCAGCGCTCTATCCACTACACCACAGAGTCACTGGTGCAATTATAGCAAATTTGGCTATATAAACACACATGAATGATCACGGCAAAATAGATTCTAAGGACAAATTGCCGTCGACGGCGAAATAGCCACTGCCTTTTTGTTAAGATATGTTGTTGCAAATTTTCTTATTTCCTCCTGATTTTTTTATCTTGATCATTTTCGCCTGGTTTCTCATTTTCTGACTTTTAAGAGTCAAATTTTATCAAACAAGAAAAGTTTTTCACATAAAGAAATTTCCTTTCAAGTTGAAGCCGTGTCAGAAAGGTTGATATTGGTCAGTATTTTACAGCAAACAGGAAATAACAATGAATAACTTGTTTCAATTTTTTGTTTATTTTTACGTGAAAGCTATAGCTTGAGAAGCCCTGATGTACACTAAGGGTACAATTTTTAGTTCATCCTTGAGATTGACCAATCACAAACCTTTATTTTGACACGTTATTGAAATTGACCAATCACAAATGTCTGATGGCAACACAGCCTCCAAGAGTAAAATGCCAAAGATAGCAAAATAGTTACTGCCTAAAATTTTTCGAGTATCTTGCAATAACTTTCAAAATAGTTTCTAGGCCTAATTAGTAAATAAAATAGATTATGCAATAGTGATATGGCACAATGAGCTATCGTGATTAGTGATATCATTATTAAACTCGATTCTTTTCCATGAGTCTCAGTGTTTCTTAACAATTTTCAAAACTTTGGAAGTTCTAAAAATTATGGCTAAGCTGAACATATATATTTATTGCTATCACATATGAACATTAAATGTAGCTAACTTTTAAATACAGCAAGTCAGCCAAAAAAACTACTATTGTTATTGTCGAAGGGTAAAATATGCCAGTAGTGTCTTTGACATCAGATGATTTATGTAAATGGTGCAAGGTTGTCTAAAAGCATGACAGTGGTTGCTGTTTTAAATACAAGCGTTCTGACACATATTCAGCCAGTACACAAATAAACAGTTAATTCGCCAATTCAGCTGGCCTAAAAATTAACTATGCTGTTGACCTGTACTAGCCTATTCCTTTTTCCAATTTCCTCCAACAACCCAAGCGTCATCCCATTACTACTGCAATTGGAAACAGGAAATATTTTTATGGAGCCTGTGATCCAGATATTAGAATGGCAGCACTTTTTCGTCAAGCCTTTGAATAAACTACTAGTAAATATACCTAATTAGTAACCCATCAAACACAGGTAATGTTACTGCATTGAGCATCAAAATGAATCCAGGAACTAAAGTTTAGAAACGTTTCCTCTCTTCACGGGGACTTCATTCATAAACTACCAGTTAAAAGACATAGAAACCTGACTGAAGAACCAGAAACTCCTGCAATAATAGCTAAGTTTATAGCAACAGAAACAGAAAAACAGAAAGCATCAGCAACATAAACATTATGGTGAGAAGACGAAGAATCAAGGAAGTGGTGGATACAAAGGTTATTTTCAATGAAAGTGTAGCAAAACAGCACAGAATAGTAGTAAGTGCGATAATTATCTGGACGAAGTGGAGGAAAGCACCAAAACCAGTGAAGAGAATAAAATGGTGGAAGCTGAAAGACTTGACAGTGAAGAACAAATTTAAGATGGAAGTGATTAAAAGCGGAATACTTGGTGCAAAGGAAGACTGGCAAAGAGTAGCTGAGATGATATGGAGCATTGGCAGAATGGCATTGGGTGAAACATCGGGAATAATTAGCACGGCAGGTAGACGGAAGACTTGGTGGTGGAACCAGGAAGTCCAGGAGAAACAAAAGGATAAGAGAAATGATAAAAAGGTATGGGATATAATGAGAAATGATGCAAGCAAGTTGGCCTATAAAACTGCAAGAAAACAAGCTAAGAGAGAAATGGCAAAGGCAAGAAACAAGGCACACGAAGAACTGGAAACAAAGGAGGGAGAAAATGAGTTGTTTAAGATAGCAAAGCAGAGAAACAGACAAGGCAAGGATGTACAACAAGTAGGAATAATCAATAGTAAAACTGGAGAGATACTGATGGAAGAAGAGAAAGTGAAACAGAGATGGAAGGAGTATTTTGACGACTTACTCAACCAGGAAAACCCTAGATAAAGAAGAGACAAAAAGGGACGTGGAAGATATCTCTGTAGAAGAAGTCAGGACTGGGGTGAGGAAGATGAAGAAGGGAAAGGCCCAAGGACTTGATGACAAACCAGGGGAAGTATGGATCACTCTAGGGAATAAAGGTGTGGAGTTTCTAATGGACTTTTTTAATAGACTCCTACAAGGGGAGAAGATGCCAGATGAATGGAGGAGGAGCGTGGTTGTACCTTTGTACAAAAGTAAAGGATACATCAAAGAATGTGGAAATTACCGAGAAATCAAGTTGATGAGTCACTCTATGAAACTGTGGGAGAGGGTAATAGAAGCAAGGATAAGGAAGGAGGTGACGATCGCTGAGTAATAATTTGGGTTCATGCCAGGAAGGAGTATCACCGATGCAATCTTCTGTTTGAGGATGCTGTTGGAAAAGTGGACTAAAGGGCAGAAGGCGGTGCACTGTGCCTTGTTGACTTGAAGAAAGCATACAAAAGGGTACCCAGAGAAAAACTGTGGGAATGCTTGCGGTTAGCTGAAACATCAGGGTGCTATATAAGGAGTATTAAGGACATGTATGACGGAGCGACAACAACTGTGAGATGTGCAGCAGGGTTGACTAAGGAATTCAAAGTAGGTGTTGGATTTCACCAAGGCTCAGCACTCAGCCGATTCCTTTTTGCCATCATCATCGATAAGCTAACGGAGGACATCAGGAAGGACGCACCATGGGATATGCTGTTTGCAGATGATATAATGCTGTCTAGGCAAAATTGCAGGGAGCTAGAGGATGATATGGAGATGTGGAGAAATACACTGGAGAGAAGAGGCCTGAAAGTGAGCCGGAGCAAAACCGAGTATTTGAAGGCTGGGGATGTGGATGATGGAGAAGAGTTGAAGCTGCAAGGAGAAAAGATAAAGAGAGCAAACAATTTCAAATATCTGGGTTCGACAGTTAGTAGCGATGGAAGATGTGAGGAGAAGGATCCAAGCAAAATGGATGAGTTGGAAGAAGGTGTCTGGAGTTCTGTGCGACAGGAAGTTATCAGCAAGGGTTAAGGGTAAAATGTACAAGAGTGTTGTTAGACCAGCCATGCTTTGTGGAATGGAAACGGTGGCAGTGACGGAAAGACAGGTGGGAAAAATGGATGTTGCAGAGTTGAAAATGGTGAGATGGGCACTGGGAGTGACAAGAAAGGACAAGATAAGAAACGAATACGTGAGAGGGACTGCAAAAGTCGCAAAGTTAGGAGACAAACTTCGGAATGCAAGGCTACGCTGGTATGGCCACGTGAAAAGGAGAGAAGAAGGCTACGTGGGAAAAACGATGATGGAGACGGCGGTGCCACATAGAAGGAAAAGAGAAAGGCCAAGGAGAAGGTGGGTGGATTAAGCAAGAGAAGACATGAAAAGGGCTGGAGCTAAGGAAGGAGACGAAGTTGATCGGAAGAAGTGGAAAATACTTTCGCGCTGTGGCGACCCCGAATAGGGAGAAGCCGAAAGAAGAAGATACCTGTGTTCTTAAGATTATATTTTGTTTTAATTAGAGTATATATTAAAGTTTATTCATTCACGCGTATGAGCTCATGCTCGGTTTGCATGTCTTTCGTCAGACTGGGCCACCACGACGGGTAGACTGCTTGGCCCCACCATCTGTCTGCCACATAAAGACGGAGGCATCCCGTTAAGTGCCTCTCCCAAGGACACAACAAGCAAGCTTACCGGCTTGTTCTCCACACTATCCTTTTTTATGCAGAGCGCCAAGCAGGGAAGCTGTGAATACCATTTTTTAAAGTCTTTTGGTATGACTCGACAAGGGAAATGAACTCCAGGTCTACCGACTGCGAAGCGGACGCTCTAACCACTACACCATCGCGCCGGTATAATAAAGTCAATATATCTTGTTTCTAATTTTCAGCTGTTGTCTTTGTTGGCAGGCCTGTGTTTTTTTTCTTGTTTTTCTTCCTTGACATGAGAAGTGGCAGACTCGACGCCCTGCAGTTGAATTGCTGCATTACAGTCTTTGTCTACTCCTCTACGAACATAATTCTCAATTTTGTGTTGACTTGTGGTATATAAAAGCAGTGTAAATTGTTCTTTACAAACAGACGTTGTTGTTGTTCATCAGAGCATTTTTGAAAGATCAGCAAATATTTTTTCTTCTGTTTTTGATTTTATCTTGTCAAAAGTTGTCACAGCAGATCGAATCTCTTTATTTCAATCGATTTTTGCATTGAAGATAGAGATACCAAATCTGCAGACGCACTGTCCTGGCACAATTGTATCGGCCACGTTCACACGTTTAAGCGCGGGCGGGCATTTGGTTGCAAACATATGTTAAGTTTTTTTTCCAGAGATCCGCCTCACTTTTGGGAGAAATAACCTCTTTTAATTCTTATTGTTCGTGAATGGGCAGCTGTGGTGATAAAAACAGCAACAAAAATAGGTTTTCACATTTGGAGAGGCAAACTGATTATCCAATTTTTCTTTAGAGATCAACTTTGTGAAACCAGAAGTCATGGCTCAAGCCAGTGTTTTGGCTGGTTTTCAAAGTGAGTCTTTTTGCATTTTCTTTGGAGTTCAATTTTTGGCTCAAGCTCGTGTTGCAAGCCCGTTTGTTTGGTGTGTTAGCCTAGTCTTAAATTGAAGACCTTTTTGAAAGCGTGAAGCCTGCAAAAACTTGTTCAATTTTGAAGTGTCTCACGTGCCTCCCCAATTGAAGGTAAGGGCCGAATGCGAACGCCAGCTGCCCATCCTTGATACAATGAAATTGATTACACCAACCGCCTAGCTAGCATGGCCAAATCGGTTAAGGAGTAATCTCTGGTCAAGTCATAGTCTATTCGGGAGGTAGGCAAACAACGGCCCACAAGCACATTTGGTGCACCCAGTGATAAGCTTTAAAAAAATAATCAAACCAAATAAGCTGTTGTTTGAAGCGATCCTTGATGTAAGCGTATATTCCCGCAAACATTTTCACAAAAAAAACACATGAAAAACTTGAGGCGAATTCACAAGAATCTTGTGTTGGACACGTGGCACATCATGTTATAATCACGGGATATTCTTGTGATCTTGCACATACGGACCACAAGCCTTTGCCACCAATTAAGTTATTAGTTTTGCCACAAACTTATGGCTTAAGCTGTTAACAATCACGTGTTTTCATGTGACAAACACAAGTTTGCTATGTGTCCCTAGCATAAACTACTTGATTTTCATATAACAAGTTCCCACGTTATTTTACAATGGGGCTGCTTTAACCTTCGCGGCAAACTAACAAAAATAATAAGCTACCAAAATTTTATTAAACACAAAAAGAAAAGCATCCAATCCACAAAAAAATTTTTAGTTATTTCCATCCATTCGTTTCTCCTTTTTGTACACGACGCTTTATACGCTTACCAGCATATCGAAAATAATCCTGCACCGCCACAGTAATTTGTCTGATTGTTGCATCATTGGTACACTTGTTCTTCTTAATAACACCTAAAGGTTTCGGACAGTTAGTAAGAAAAGACGCAAGTTAGCAGTATTATTTTGCCGTCAAACGTCTTAATAGCAATAAGAACATCTAGGGTAGAGGTATATCCTATTTTATCAACCAAAAATGTTTACACCCCAATCATTTGTAAAGAAATGAACAACGAAATTAAATTTAAACAATTAAGTATTTACGTGCCATGTTTGTCGCTTATTTTGAAGTTGTTGTTTATTTTAAAAAGTGGTCGCTTATTTCCAAAAACGGGGCAGTCACTTCAAAAATTGGAACACCCATGTACATTTTTGAAAAATTCCAGTATGCTGCTAACAATGAAGGCAATCCGTTTGAAGCGTTTTGTCAGACCAATGCCTTCATTAACTACAATCACTTTTGTAGGCAACCCAAACTATGTACATTTTAGCAGCAAAATAACAAAACAAACATTATATAATAGTGGATTTATGTTTTACCGCTGAACGAAAATGACATTATTTGCAGTTAGGACGTTATCCTTAAGCAAGACTAAGCAGATTTGTTGCATTTTGTGCCATATTTTGAGAATAGGATAAGCTAGAGTATTAAAATTATTTAATCTTTCTCTTTTCCGAATATATTGTAAATTAGTTTGCAGTGACCTATTCAGAAGAAAATTGGTTTTGGGTCGGTTTCACTTTAAATTAAGGTAAACTGCAAAACAATAACGGGTACTTTTACTAGTTTTGACATTTCATTTCAATTGCTTAGCATTCATGGTAAGCTACATGCATTGCCATTGAGGGGCAGAATATGCTAGAAGTGAAAAAAGGTTGTGAGAAAGGAACGGGTCATAAGAAAGATTTGGAAGTTGAATGAAAACCGAACAAGAGTGAGATTTGTAAAAAGAGTAAAAGAACTAGTGAACACACATGCACCTGATTTGTGAAAAACTTTCAAGGATGGTGTTCTAAAGGCATGCGACGAACTGTATGGGAAGAAGTCTAGGAGAGATCAAGGAGACATGTGGTGGTGGTGGAATGAAGAGGTCAAGGATAAGATAACAAGAAAGAAGGCGGCATTTAAAGAGCTGTGCAGGTTTCCATCAGAACAAAATAAAACTCAATACAAACGTATAACAAACAAAACGAGAAAAATTGTGGCTAGAGCTATGAGAATGGAAGCTAATCAGGAGTTGAATAATTTATATCAGAATTCTAATAGTGTTTTCTACTTCCTTAGAAAAATGAAAAAGGAAGGGAAGGATGTGAAAGGAGGAAGGTGCTTGAGAGGAGAAGACGGACGATTGGGTTTTATTGAAGAAGATAGGGCAAAAATTTGGAAGGAACACATGAAAAAGATCATGAATGAAGAGAACGAATGGAACCGCATGGTGGAAACTGATGTAGTAGAAGGACCAGTGGAAAGTGGCTTGTAATGAAATCGTGGAAGCAATTCAAAGCATAAAATCAGGAAAGGCAACTGGAGCATCTGAAGTAAGTAAGGAGATGATAGTTGCAAGTGGTGAAATCGGGGTTAAAGTGATGATGGAACTATGCCAGCGTGTATTGGATGGTAAAGGAATGCCTGATGAATGGAAAACAAGTGTGATTGTACCTATCTTTAAAGGAAAGGGTGATGTGATGAGCTGTGGATCATACAGAGGAGTGAAACTGCTAGAACATGCCATGAAAATTGTTGAAAGAGTGCTAAAGAGGCGAATACAAACACTAGTCAATTTGAATGAAATGCAGTTTGGATTTATGCCAGGAAAAGGAACAGTGGATGCGATATTCATTGTGAGAAGAATGCCGGAGGAATATCAAAAGAAGGACAACAAGTTGTATATGTGTTTTGTTGACATGGAAAAAGCTTTTGATAGAGTGCCAAGAAAAGTGATGGAGTGGGCCATGAGAAAGAAGGGTTTATCAGAAGTAATAGTTCGGGCAGTTATGAGCCTGTATGATGGTGCAAAGACAAGAGTCAGGGTGGGATCTGCATATTCAGAGGAATTCGAAGTAAAAGTTGGTGTACATCAAGGATCCGTGCTGTCGCCACTATTGTTTGCAGTAATGGTGGACGTTATTACAGAAAATGCAAGAAAGGATGTGGTTAATGAATTACTATATGCAGATGACCTTGTTATCATGAGTGAAGACATGGAAGACTTGAAGGAAAGGTTTTGGAATTGGAAGGATGCACTGGAAAGTAAAGGTTTGAAGGTCAACACCAGAAAAACAAAATTGATGGTAAGCGGGTCAGAAGGCGAACTATTCAAAAGTAAGATAGACCATGTGGAGTTTGTGGGAGGAGAGTTATGGCCAATTCAGTGTTGTGCACAAAATGTGGAAACTGGGTTCATGGCAAATGTGCAAAAATAAAGAGAGCTACCGCTAGGTTGGCAATGCATTTTGTTTGCTTAAAATGTAAAGGAATAATGGAAGCGACAATGGATTTGATCGAGAAGTTATGCGATGAAGTGGAGACAGTGAACGGATGTTGTTACTTGGGAGACAGATTAAATGCTAGTGGCGGTTGTGAAGCGGCAGTTACAGCAAGAGTAAGAATTGGTTGGGTAAGATTCAGGGAATGTGGAGAGTTGTTGCTTGGAAATAGGTTTTCTCTGAAGATGAAAGGTAAAGTCTATCGTTGTTGTGTAAGATCAGTAATACTGTATGGAAGTGAGATATGGTGTCCAAAAGAAAATGAAAAAGCAATTTTGAGGAGAACGGAGAGAGCTATGGTGAGAGCCATGTGCGGTCAGAAAGTTGTAGACAGGAAGACGACTGAAGAACAGATGGACATGTTGGAGTTGAAGGAAACGATAGACCGGTTAGCAACAGCAAATGGAGTTAGATGGTATGGACATGTGCTGAGGAGGGATGACGATAGTGTTTTGAAGGTTGCTCTGAATCTTGAAGTGAGTGGCAAGAGAAAGCGAGGACGACCGAAGAAGACCTGGAAGAAGCAAGAGGAAGAGGACACAGAGAAGATTGGTTTGAAGAAGGAGGATGCCCTGAGACGAAACAAGTGGAGGGACGGAGTGCGAGCAATTGCAGAAGAAATGGGGTAAATCCGGCCATCTCTGCAAAAGGGACAACACCGGATAAAAACTGAATAACTACTACTACTACTCCCATAAGTAAAATTCCTCCCCCAATAAAGTGGCAAAATTCATTAACATAATCAAAAAACACTATTTCAACCACCTTGAACCCTTTCATGTTTGTTAGCCCTGTAGCCTCAGTAGTTTTGATCTGGCATGGTGACAATTCAGGAATGTCGCCATAAAAAAGCAACTGTGATGGCAAATCTGAAAAAAAGAAAAGGCCCGGGATGGTTAGAATGCTTTTTGACGACATTTAGCAAAACTTGGTAACTTTATTGTGGAAGTAGCAAAATTTCAATTAGCAGTCTTTACTGGCAGTGAAACAGCGTCAAGTGTTGGGAAAAATAGCACAGCAAAATAGCTATGCAATTAAAACGAACTTTCAACATATTGCATTGCTAGTTCCAAGTGATTACGATCGATAGAGAGCGTCTTATAAGCTAGAAACAAAACAACAAAGCGAGTACTGTAGGCCTCCACCAATCAACAGCCGCCTCAACGGGGTGGTGCGGTCCCTGACCCCATTTGGGTTGAGTCGAAATGGCTGTTGGCATTCCCGAGGGTCCCAGTTACCCCGAGCACTCCCCTTTATTTTTTCGCTATGCTGCCTCCTGAACGACCGCAGAAGGGCAGCACACAGCATCTACAAAATCGGTCGCCTGTTTTCACTTTTTCTTTTTTCCTGCCCTTCTCTTGCCCTTCTTCGTCTCCTCATTATCCTCCTTTTCTTGATGAGCGGTAACGTTCATCCCAACCCTGGCCCCATCTTTCCTTGCTCCGTGTGCGCTGGAAATGTGACCTGGCGGGACAAGTCAGTGCAATGCTGCGCTTGCTCCAAATGGGTCCATCTAAGGTGCTCACAACTTTCCCTCTCCAAATTCAGAGCTCTAGGCAGCTCTCACTCTTGGAGCTGCCTCCCCTGCCGTAACACTGTGACTCCCTCCTCAGACACGTATACCTCCACTGTACAATCTGGCCCCCCTCTACTGATGCTGCACTCTCGCATCACCCTCGTCTCCAAACTTCTTATCCCCCATCTGTTCTTTCTATACCTCCTTCCTCTGCCCCTCCACCACCGTCCCTTGCTCCTGGCCATCCTCCTACACCTCCTGCCTCCTCTCCTCCCCATGACTCTCTCAGGGTTCTTCAATGGAATGCTGGAGGTCTTCGAGCCAGGAGCACTGAACTACTTTACTTTCTCTCGTCCCATCCTGTCGACCTTATCTGCATCCAGGAATATAATCTTAACTCTTCTTCCTTCTTCCGGATTCCTGGATTCTCTGCTCTGCGTTCTGATTGCACCCACTCCCGGTCTGGCATTCTCTCTCCTGATGCCACGCACGACAGCGGTGGTGTCATCATTTTCGTCAGACAGGGCCTATCATTTTCTGAACTTTCTTTCTTTGCTTGATCCCTACTCTGATTATGTAGGGATCATCATTCTCTCTTTTCTTAATGTGTACGCCCCCCTAATCGCTCCTCTCCAACGGATGGCAGAACCGACTCCTTCTCTCCCTCCATTCTTCCCTCCTCCAGAAATCTCTTCATTCTGGGGGACTTCAATTGCCATCACCCCCTCTGAGACTCAAGAGGTACTTCCGACCCCTGCGGGGAGGAAGTATTCGATTGGTTCATCTCCTCTGACCTCCTCCCCCTCAATGACCCTGACACACCCACTCTTCTCCATTGCTCCTCTCCTGACATCTCCTTTGCTCCTTCTTCTCTTGCTCTTTCTTGCTCCTGGGAGGTGCTTCAGGACCTGGTTTCTGACCATCTACTAATTCTTCTATCCGTCCCTCTCTCTCCGGTCTTTCGACCCAACGAGCGCCCCCCTCCTTCAATTTTCAGAAAGCTCGCTGGGATGGCTTTGCCTCCTACATTGACTCTCACTGTCCCTCTGCAGAGGAATACTCGTCACTTTGTCTTTCCTCTGCAGCTGCTCTCTTTACCTCTCTGGCACTGAATGCGGCCAAATCTTCCATTCCTTTCGGCCGCATCAAACGTCCTCCTAAAGCTTGGTAGTCTGCTGAGGTGGAAAGTGCGGTTAGTGAAAGACGCAAGGCTTTTGCTGCCACTTACAGAAGTGATGAAGATCGCCAGGCTTACATCTCCGCTTCTCGACACGCCTCGTCAGTCATTGTCAAGGCCAAGACTGAGGCATGGCAGACGACTTGCTCTTTTCTTTCACCTAAATCTAATCCTAAATCAGTACACTCTCTTCTTCGCTCTATCGCTGGCTCTCCTTCCTACTCTCCTAACTGTTCTTCTCCCAGGGAATCGGCTCCGGTTTGTGCCGCTTACCTGAGATCGCACTTTTCCGTTTCTCAGCCAAAGGCCCTGCGTAGCAGAGCCAGAGACTACCTCTCTGAGCTCCGCCGAGCCACGTGCCCTGAGGAGTCTCACTCGTCCTTTTGCTCTCCTTTCTCTCCCGCTGAATTTCTTGCGGCTGCCTCCTACCTTACCTCATCCACTGCCACTGGCCCAGACAAAGTTGCCTATCCCGTGCTAAAGCATCTTCCTCGCTCTGGCATGGATTTTCTTCTTCACATTTTCAATCTTTCCTGGTCTTCGCATTTCATTCCTTCGATCTGGAAGACATCTTCTATTATTCCTATCCACAAGATGGGAAAACCTCTCGACTCTCCTGCTTCCTTCCGGCCTATCTCTCTCACCTCCTGCGTATCAAAGCTTTTTGAACGCATCATTCTATCCCGTCTACTTTTCTTTCTGGAATCTAATTCCATTCTCTCTCCCCGCCAGGCCGGTTTCCGCCCTGGTCGGTCTACACTCGATCAAATTCTGTACTTTTCTCAGTCTATTTCGGATGGGTTTAACAAACCCAGGCCGGACTCTCGGACGATCCTGTCTACTATCGATTTCTTTAAAGCTTTTGACTCTGTCTGGCATCCCCCTCTTTTCCACAAACCCATTTTGGCTGGCCTCCCTCCTTGCTTTGCTCGTTGGACTCAATCTTTCCTTTCTGATAGGCGCGCTTCTGTGGTTTTTCAAAATCACAAAAGCCGCTCCTTTCAAGTCCATCGAGGTGTTCCGCAAGGATCCGTTCTTGGCCCTGTACTTTTCTCTCAATTGATTAACGATCTTCCGGCCTCTCTGCCTTCTTCCGTCAGTTGCTCTCTTTATGCTGACGATCTGGCTATTTGGTCCTCCTCCCCCTCGGTCCCCACTGCGGTGGAGGCCACACAAGCTTTGTTTCGATTGGAGCGCTGGTCTGAGTACTGGTGTCTTCCTCTCAATCCGAGCAAATGTGAAGCCTCCTTCTTCTCAGTGGATCCCCACCAAGCTAACTTCCTCCTACTCGGCTCCCGCCTCCGTTTTAATCCAACTCTAACTTTTCTCGGGGTTACCTTCGACCGCACACTTTCCTTTTGTAAGCATGCATCTTCACTGAAGGCCAAGTTTTTCCCACGTTCCAAGGCCTTAGGCTGTATCTCTGCTTCATCATGGGGCCCCTCTAAGGAGTCCCTGTCTCTTCTGTATAAATCTTTTCTTCGGCCCCCTCTCACCTACGCTTCAACCAGATGGTTTCCTTTCCTAGGCACTACTAATTTCACCAAATTGGAATGCCTCCACCAAGCGGCCAGTTGCGCCATTACCGGCTGCCTCTCGTCCTCCCCTATCCCTCTACTACCCACCGAGGCTTCTCTACCTCCCCTACGAGTCACTCTGACTCATTTCACTCTTTTTTGTTATGAGCGGGCTCTTCGTCTCCCAACCTCCTTTCCTATTTCAGGCTTGGCCAGACTTGGAGTGAAACCAAGACTCTGCAGATCGTCCTGGAGAGCTTTTGCGTCCGCTCACCCGCTCATGCTTCCTTCTACTTGTTCTAGGGAGGCTCTTTTTGCTTGCCCTCCCTTTCCTCCTTGGAATCTGTCTCCCTTCACGGTGTAGTCCACCTTTTCCTCTTCATGCTCTTGCTCTGATCCCCCTCACTCTCGCCAAGGTGCGGCTCTCGCCCATCTTGACTCTCTCCCCCTCATGATCTGGTAATCTGGACAGCCGGCTCTGTTCCTTTTCGTTTTGGCAAGGGCGGCTCCAGCGTTCTTGCCAACTGCTTTTTCTGTGGCACTGAGGCCACTCTTTCCTTTTTGACAGGCCCAGTATGCTCAAATTTTTCCGCTGAAGCCTGCGCCATTCTGCACGCTCTTTGCTGATCTCGGCAGCACCAACAAGTCTGCCATTTTTCTTTTCTTCTCCTCCTGTCTGACTCTCGTTCTGTCCTCTCCTCCATCTTTCCTCTTATCTCAATCTCTGTGGCAGATCTGGCAGGAACTGTCTTCTTTTTCCTTTTATTCTATGAAACTACAATGGGTCCCCAGACACTCGTTTCTCCCGGGGAACGACGCGGCTGATGAGCTGGCCAGACGGGGAGCGCTATTTTCGCCCTCTGCAATCCCTTGTAGTCTCTCTCCTTTTATCTCTAGTATCCACTCTTCTGTTTTCTCGGACTGGAGGCGTACTGTCTCATCAAAGTATTTTGACACACAGGTTCCCTCAATTTCCACCGAGGAACTTGTTCTCCCTCGTCATGCTCTTTGTGTCCTCTCTCGTCTTCGCTGCAACGGACACAGCCTTCTTTTAGGTTCTTATCTCTCTAGGATTGGCAGAATCGAGAATCCTTCCTGCAGCGCCTGTAGACACTTGTCCCAGGACACCTCTCATCTCATTCTGCACTGTCCAACTACGGACTCTTTTGCGCCGCTCACTCTTTGACTACTCTCTGTCTCTTGACGACCTCTGGTCCATATCCTGGAGAGTTTCCCGGCTTCTAGAGCTCCATGGTTTCCCGCCATGCCCCCATCCCTCGGAAGGGGTCGGGTAACCAACAACAGTGCTGAAGGCCAACAGTGTTGAAGGCGTTCACTGTAACCTGTAACAGTTCACTGTAACCAACAGTGCTGAAGGCGCGAGGCTTCCGAAGGAAGTAATGCTATTGAGAGATATTTTCTAATTTACAAAGCCACCCCTAGACGAGTTTCGACCTTTTGGACTCATCAGCAGGACTTGCTAAGGGCCAAGAGGTCCCTCCAATAGCATTAACGTTGACTTTTATAAAAACAAATTAACACAAAGCACAAGACTTACGTGCCGTTTACTTTTGAACGAGGGTCGTTTTGACGTACTTCTAGCCACTCGACTATGGATTAAAACTGATATCCTTATGTAAAGTTGATCACATAAGCAGTGATTAGGCATAAAAGGTCTTCCAAAGGTTACAAACTAAATGCGGTGCTTTAAGGCATGGCTGGCAACACGTGGTGCATGGCAGCAAAACTCGGTGCGCGAGGAGGCCAGTTCGAAAGACGCGGGCTCGAATCAAACCAACACAAAGCACAAGACTTACGTGCCATTTACTTTTGAATGAGGGTCGTTTTGACGTACTTCTAGCCACTCGACTATGGATTAAAACTGATATCCTTATGTAAAGTTGATCACACAAGCAGTGATTAGGCATAAAAGGTCTTCCAAAGGTTACAAACTAAATGCGGTGCTTTAAGGCATGGCTGGCAGGACGTGGTGCATGAGGAGGCCAGTTCGAAAGACGCGGGTTTGAATCCCATAGATGCGTTGCACTTACACTGACGTTTAAAAATGCAATGTACGCATAACGTTGAAAGGGCACTTAACTAATTTCGGTGGGTCCCAAATGACTGCACCGTGGCTTATGTAATGCACGGCCGCCAAGAGGTCAACCACTTCGCCTATTCCACTCCGAGCATAGCTACCGATTCCGACAACTAGCCCACCGCACGAGTAATAACTAGTGTGTTACATAGCGTGACCCGAACAGTGACGTAACTAGCGCCGGATATCACTTAACAATCACATGCGGAGATTCCCCCACACAGCTCTTCGGCAGGGTTTGCGCGATCACAGTGCTCGAGCTACTAACAGGGCCCCCGCACCACAGGAGCACGCCGGAACGGGCGTTTCACGAAACGATGAACTTGCTAACATGAACAGTCCCAATGCTCCGGGCCTGGGTATTAAGCTTGGGGGATGCATACATAGTGAGCGATATTATGTTACTGAAATTGTGCAGTTTTGCCATTCTTCATGCAAAACTGGCCTAGAACTATTTTATCTAAATGCTTTTGTTTTCCGTTGTAGTAGGCCATTTACAACGTTTCAAAAGCAGATACGAGATCAACCCTTACGGTCACTTTGATATAAACTTCAACTCTGAAGCTCATCCTATTTTCGAGGTCTGGGCAAAATTGCAACCATTTTTCTAAGTACTGCATAAACATCACGTACTAATGAAAAAATAACGGCATTTTGCTGCTCATACAGACATTAAAATCGATTAACTTATTATTTAATTATATAATTAACTTATCAAAACTATAACGTAACTATAAAGTATAAATTATCTCACTGAAAATGACTTTCATTATCTTGCAAGACTGGATAGGACTTTTTCCCCTCTGACCCATCCACTTAAATTATACCATCAATCTATCCGTCATCAACGTTGACAGGACATTTTTCACCATTTGTTGAACTTTTTCTTCTTTGTATCTTTGAAGATATTTTGTCTATAAAACAATAACCTAAAACTGTTTATTCGTGCAAATGGTTCATTTCTTCTTAAACAAATAGTAGAAAAACATATCTTCGCAGCATTTTGCTTTCAAAAATCAAAAATAAAATATTAAACAAAATTCTTAACAGATTTTGTCTAGAGCAGAAGGAAGCTGTCGCAAGAGCAATGTTCAGCGTAAAAAACCGTATCGAAATTCTTTTAAAAGACTTATTTTTGGTGAATGAAAAACTTTGTTTGAGAAAACATCTTGCGTGTAGTGGCTAATGCAGATGGTGCTACCACCCATGAGCAGTCGGTTTGGGTGTGTGAAAATTTGTATACACCCCTAACCTAATGTCCAACAGACTTAGTCACCTGATGACATCATTCTAGCGATTGTTTCAACTGATCGGAAAAGTAATCTTCATTCCTAGTGCCTTTTAGGTATGAAGTTCATTTAGTCAAAGATTAAGACTCGAAGGACAACCAGTCATAAAACTTTCTACAGCACCAATTCATTATGCAACAAGAAAAATATATCTCTGATGTCTTCAGATTACACTTTCCTGGCAGCCATGGCCACAAGAGCTACAGAAAAATATCACAAGGGGGGGGGGGGGGGTCTGCAGATGAATTCTGTGAAAATTTTTAAAAATCTAGGGATCATGATAAGACTTTTTAAACTCTAGTTCAACCTTTGATTTTTTGTAAATGTTGGCTGTCTAGCGGAAAAAATCTTGAAGTCTGCTGCTATGATAAAAAAGTGCATGCTCCAAGTAGACTTATATTAAATATATAATCATTCCAATTGTTCCTGGGCGCTTGGATCCTCAAGTTTCCTTTCTAGTTTATCAAAATCTTCCAATGAATTTAATGGAAAAGATGTAAAGTCTTGATCCAATTCGTAATTTAAATCAGAAGAAAATTCTTTTGTGCTTAATGCATTCACGATTTTCTCCAGCAAAATTCGATTGGCCCGTACTTCTTGCCGTATTTCTAACAGTCCACTACGAATGCGGCGTACTGCAAATAATGTATTTGATACACATTGACATCACTCATCAAATTAGTCAAATTTATTAAAAATATTAACAAAATCATTTTCGGCCTTCAAGAAGCCACCTTCAGTTTGTTCTTGTTCAAATAGAATCAAAATGTCAAAAAAACGTCTTCGTCTGTGTGACCTTGATTGGACTGACACTTCAAATGGATCAAATATATTTGATGTTTGAACTAATACTATTGCACAATGTTTGATAAACATTGTGCTTTTCTCAAAAAACTTACCATCTTGCTCAAGAGATATTGCCCACTCAGGCTTTTTTGCACCAGGAAGAAATGTTTGTTGCAAAACTAAAAAGTTATTAGATTAACGCTATGTGCTTTTAGCGCAAATGAGAAAATGATTATTAGATCAGAGGGCTGATTTATTCTATGTTTTTTGAAATAAATCCTGTAAAACACTTGTCAGCATTTGTTTTCCATAGTATATACCAACTGCAAATGGTATTTTACAAGAAACGTTTTCTATCAAGCACAATATTGGCCAGAATTCACCAGGCACACTTTTAAATAGTGACAGTCCATCTACATTAATTGGCAAGCTGAGTTGTTTTAGTCTTCGAAACTCTTAAGGTTGATGCTGACTTATTAGCATCAGCTTAAAAATACTACCTTTCTTTAAACCAAGATGAAAATACTCACTGCCAGCAACAGATTTAAGCTCAATGCTTTTGGGAATTCAGCATAAGTTTCGTGTATTCTTAGGAAGATATGGGTGTTCATCTTTTAGCTTTTCTTTTAAACTTAAAGGTGTTTCTTCTTCATCTCTGCTTGAAATGCAATTTTCGTATCCAAAATCATCATACATCAGTCCCAAGTGAAATAAATTGCTAAGCTGGTAACATCACTATCAGTAGCAGAAAAGTGTAATGTTTCATCAGTGCACTGTTTTACTTGCTGTCCTTCTATTAAACTTGTGTTATCACAAGGCATTAGCTTAGTTTTTGATGTTGTAAAAAGTTTTCTAAACTATCACTGTTATTTGGCTTAGGTTAGGTGTTGTCATATTATGTTCTGTTGCAAATACAAGAGAACTACTACCACTGAGTGTAGAATTAAGTTGCTCATTGTTAACATCTTCACTAGTCATTTGTCTAAAAGCTTTGCAACGCATGCTCCACCACGATAATCCATAAGCCATGATTCACCAAAATGATGTTTATCAATTCAATTCATTAAAATAAATCATCAACAAACAAAATATTTGCATAAATAATTAATATCTGCATAAACAAAAGAGAAAGACATCAAAAATGTGATTTCATGCATAGTTACCTGACAAGCATAAAGCTAAAAGACCATAAGTCAGTGTTTTGTTTAACTGCAAGTTTTTTGTATGCGTTAAATTGAGAAGTTGAGCAAACCCTGCCATAGATTATCAGAGTCAGTAGCCACATCATCAGGCAACAACAAAATTATCTCTAACAATCAAGTAACAGCAATAAAAGCAATTGGTGAAAGCAAAAGTTAAAATAAAGGGATTGTAGCCTATAGTTTATTTACAGCAAGAGCAATTATACACGCAGCTAATATGATATATTTAACAGGGCAGTTAGACTTGATGCTTTTTGATGAAGTTTCTTGATACTATCTCTTCAGTAATTGGCTTTAAGAATGAATTTGAAAGAGAGAGAATAAAGGAAGTTGATGTAAACGTATAGCTATTGTATGACTGATCTATTTGATTTCCTTTTTTCACCTAGTCGAGTAAAATACCATACTAATTGAATTTATTAATCTACTGCTTTGCAGAAAGTAATTCACCGAATTGCCTTTCTAAATTAAGAGGGTGCTTTTTGCTATCAACAACATTTTGGCCTAGGTGGCTATTCTTCAGTTCAATGATTAGTGTACTTTTAACAAAGCACCTTTGACATGATGGATTCAGCATCACAATATTGAAGTGTTTAGTGTATTGGCTTTTGAGCAACATGGTTGGCAGTTCGATTTTTGCTGGTCTCTTTTTTGCAGCAAAGTGGGATTGGACTTATTGGAGAATATACAGTTGCACACCACTTTAGGGAAAAGGTAGGCTGGGTATTAAAAATGGAAGAAATATGTACTCTGAAGATTAAATTTTTGTCATGTCACATTTTCAATTTGTGATACAAACCAACCAATCACTAACAACCGTACATGGAAAAATAGCCACAGTCTTAAAATTAATATTGTTCTACATTTTTGTTTTTGATTACAATTATGTCATTAATATAATCTTTCACAACAAGCTACTGTGATTACTCAATTTCTGAGGCAGGTGTGCTGGAATAATTTGGATGCTGATGTGTGTCATGCCTTACATAGTTTGAACAAACACGTTGATGTCAACCTGGCCTTTCACAATTCTGAACAAAAACTTGCACCTCCAGTTAGTCTACTTTTCTTGACCACGCATAGAGTGAGCATGGATGGCATAACTCAAGGTGATACCCAACAACTTTTATTAAGCTAGCACCCAGTGATACTTTTATCATGAGTTATGACTATTAACAAGAAATCGATTTAGATCGAATCAATTTGCACATCAAGCCTTCAACACTATAAAACCAGTATCTTCTACTGCTATTGAACACAACAAACCACCCCATTTATGGGAAAATTCAGCAGTTAAGGTCAGCAGAAATGTTTAATTAAAGCATCTATATTTCTGTATCAAAAAATTGCTAAATCATGCAGGGTTGCAACAAGTCAAATAAATATGAGAATGTTCAAAAACAATGATTAGATTAAAATTACATTTGCAAAAACAGTAGACACTAACATGATGGTGTAGTGGTTAGAGTGTCTGCTTTGCAGTTGGTAGGTCTGGGGTTCATTCCCTAAGTTAAGTCATACCAAATGACTTTAAAAAATAGCATTCACAGCTTTCCTGTTTGGCGCTCAGCATATAGGCATAGTATGGAGAACAAGCCGGCAAGCTTGCTTGTTGTGTCTTTGGACAAGGCACTTAACGGAATGCCTCCGTCTTTTTATGGCAGACAGATGGCATATTCATACTTCACGGGATTACAATTGTGAAGCTGCTAGCCCAGCATGCCGTAAGAGGCGACTCTTGGGTACCCACTAATCGTAGTCCGCTTATTGGTGGTGGGGCTACCAATCATTCATGAGTTGTTTAAAATGGGCAGCTATCTTTCCTCTAGCGTGATTTCAATTAGGTTGACGACGTAAACCTGAATTGCCGTTTGTGCCGTACCTCCATCCCAAGCAAGAGGAGAAATTACAACAACAACAACAAAACAGTAGATGTAGTTTGTCCAGAATTACAGCAGTATATAATTTCAGTGGAGAGGTGACTTAAAATCCATGTTGGTAATATTGCCATACCTTACTAGCAATACATTTTTTATCATATTTAATTTAATAATAACAACAAGCATATTTATCATAATCAAACATTTTGGCCTGTAAGGACTGAAGGATATGTTAATTTACTCCACAATAGGGTTGCCAACCGTCCTTTATTTCAAAGGACAGTCCTTTATTGGAACCCCCCCCCGTCCTTGTCCTTTATTAAACCTAGAATTGTCCTTTATTTCTAGAGCTGAAAAAAATTTACTGCAAGAGTGGAAAAAATTTGCAAAAGTACAGTCCAATCGCGGTTGTGTAGCACAACCCATGGAAAACCGGGAGTTGACCTTTTTTTTTTTTGGAGGCCACCATGTCTGCGAGCAGTATTTTTACATGGTGGCCTCCAAAAAAAAAAAGGTCAGCACCTGATTACCCATCCGGACAAGAACAGAGGGTCTCCAATTGAGGATTGTCCTTTAAAATACAGGACGGTTGGCAACTCTAGTCACAGTGTCCTTTATTGAAATTTGTCAAAGTTGGCAACGCTACTCGACAATATCCTACATGAATAAGCCAAGTTTAAATTTACAACTACATCGGGGTAAACTAATGTGAAAAATTTATGACACTAAATTTACCTGACAAAAATGATCACAATCCAACACAGCTGCCAGCAATCAAGTAAATAACACCATACAATTTTAGTACTTTACAGCTTTAGTCCCAAAGTAGCTAAATGCAGTCCTCCAGCTCAATGAAATGGAATTAGCAATTGAGCAATCAATATGATCTTCACATAAACTAGCTATCATTATGTGGGCCAATTCATTCCTCCACAGCAGTTCAATTCAGCAAAAAAAGTACTTGCACAATTTAACTCTGTAATCATTAACCACTAAAGAATTAAGCAGGGCAAAAGCGCGCGAACTTTAACAAAGTTTACACATGCAGTCATTCATGCAGAACCTTTTTGAAAAAATAAAAGTTTGAGAACCAAAATTAAACAAAGAGAAAAACTAATTTTTAAAGAAAAAAGTTAATTTGAAAACCTAAAAACTTGTTTTGTGGAAGGTGCAGAAAGAAAATTTATAATGCAGATTAATTTCTTGTTGATAAAATTTTTTTCTCTTCTCCTATCTGACTCTCGCTCTGTCCTCGCCACACTGTCCTATCATTCGTCTTTCCTTTTACCTCAAACTCTCTGGCAGAAACTGTCTTCTCTCTTCTTCTTTACTATCAGGCTACAATAGGTCCCCAGACACTCGTTTCTTCTGGGCAACGACATGACCGACGAGATAATCTTCTACAACGCCATCTCCAAACTAATTATCCAGACAAGAAGGACCGCGATCCTAATTATTTTAAGCGACTTGGAAAAAATGCGAAAAAACAACGACAAGACAAAACGGGGAAGCAATGTCAGCAATCGGTGAGGACAGTGACAGCCTCCTATGAAATCGCACTTCTTGTGACGAAGAACAAAAAGCCTCACACTATCGCTGAGAAGCTCATCATGCCTGTAGCCAGGGCCGGCGGAACCGCCCCCCGAACCCCCCGGTCGGGGGGGGGGCAGGCCTGGTCAGGGGCCCCGCCCATTGAATACCAACCAAAGACCAATATTCAAGTTTCGACGTTGAGTATTTTGATCTACTGTTTCATGTTTCGATTCTGATTGCTTTCGACGCTTTGACTCATTTGTATCGTATAAGATAAGTCAAATTTTCTTAACGAGTGCTTTTGTCTTTAAAAGTAACTTTACAACCATTTAGTCAGTCAGAAGCCGTATAGTTACGTCATAGTCAGATGATGAATTTTTGAAGCTAATTGCCAAAAAGCTGACCAGTTCGTTGGTTGCAGCTACTGTGAAGGAAACAGAGTACAGTAAATAGATTACTGCATTTTTAGATTAAGAAAGATATGAAGTTAGTTTTTCAATATTTATAGTTTAATTGTGACAATGCTTAGAGTTAATTCGAAGTTGAAAATATATTAAAATATATTAATCGATTTTAGAGTTAATTCGAAGTTGAAAATAGCCAATTACGTGCATATATAATTTAGAAGCTATTTTTTAAAAATAGTCTATCGGAAACATGAAACGCCATAAAAGTGGAGCACAGAAAAGAAAAGAAGCAGCTGCTGCTCAGGAATCAGTTAAAAAGCTTACCAAATTAACACAGATTTTTTCCGTTAGCAGAGCAGAAACTGAAACAGATAGTGCTACTTTGCCAGCCGTCCCTATCAGCGATACTTTGAGCTTAGTTTCAGCAGCAGCAGCGTCAACTGCAGAATCAGAAAATGTCTTGTGTGAATCGGTTGAACTAAATCTACCATCAGTGCCATGTACGTCTATGGGGGCAAAAAATGAGGCCATCGATACTTCATCGTCACTTCCCCACAGTTCGTTTGACCCTCTCCATAGGGACCCAGCGAAGTGGCCTGACGTCATATCAGATCCGCAACGGGTTGACATCATCAGAAGAGGACCTCGGCAAGTTGTAACAAATTTTCCATACAACGCAGCTAGAAGACGATTTTCTTCTATTCATTACAAACGCATTTTGAGTAATGGCGAGGCTGTTCCTCGGTCATGGCTGATGTACTCTGAAGATTCTGACAAAGCATTCTGCTTCAGCTGCAAACTTTTTGGCAACTTAGCTAGTCCGTTTAGTAGGGGCATCAATACATGGGAAGGGTTTTCCAAGAAGTTAAAGGATCATGAAAACGGTGCTTCTCATAAAAAGAGTTTTAATCAATGGCTTTTGCTTAAGGAGGGTATTAACACTCAATCTACGGTGGATAAACAAGCAATGAAGATTTTTCTTGCAGAAAGAACATTTTGGAGGAATGTTTTGGAGCGTCTAATAGACATCGTAATATTTTTGGGTGAAAGAAATTTGGCTTTTAGAGGATCCGACGAAACACTGGGATCATCGCAAAATGGAAATTTTTTGGGTTTATTTGAACTACTGGCGAAGAGAGATCCCGTCTTGAATGAGTTGCAAAATAGGATTATCCGGCACAAAACTAAGCAACACTATTTGAGCAAAAGTATTCAGAACGAGCTGATAAATTTAGTTGCAAAAGAAACTGAAAACGCACTTCTCACGCAGCTGAAACAAGCCAAATATTACTCTATAATTCTTGATTGTACTCCGGATATATCACATCAAGAACAAATGACCGTCATTTTTCGTTTCGTTCAATGTGATGATGAACACGGTGCAAGAGTAAAAGAGGCATTTTTTGGCTATTTGAGTGTCAATAACAGCACTGGCGAAGGTTTGCTCAATGTCTTTTTAAAGCGCTCCGAAGAATTAAGACTAGATCTTGCTGACTGTCGAGGCCAGTGCTACGATAATGGGGCGAACATGAAAGGAAAAGAAGCTGGTTTTCAAGCGAGATTACTGAAAATCAATCCAAAAGCGCTGTATGTTCCGTGTGCTAATCATTCGCTTAATTTAGTTGTAGTCGACAGTGTGAAATCTTCTACTGAAGCATTGGTATTTTTTGGTGTGTTAACGCAATTGTATTCACTGTTTTCCTCTTCAACGCAACGATGGACGATACTAAAAAAGAATGTTCCGCTCTCACTCAAATCCCAATCAGCTACTCGCTGGGAGAGTCGCATCAATTGCATCTCACCTTTACGATACCATTTGGCTGAAGTGATAAAAGCATTGAAGGAATTGGAAAACTACTGCTTCGAAAAAAAAGATGGTCAAACAATCAATGATGTTCGTTCATTGATACTTCGAATTGAAACATGGAGCTTCATTTTGTCAATTGTAGTTTGGCATGATATTCTTTTTCACATCAACAAGACGAGCAAAGTTATGCAAACCACTGGTGTTTCTATGGAAGTAGTTGAAAAAGAAATCAAAGCAACTGAGGAAGTTTTAAAGAAATATCGCGAAGACGGGTACATGAAATTGCTGAAGGTTTGCAAATTGAGAGGAGTTTCGCTGAGAGTAGAACCAGAAGAAGAAGGAGGCTGTTCGAATACGAAGCAGAAGATGAAGGTAGCGAGATGTCGCCAGAAGAAAAATTCAAAGCAAATTTTTTTTTGCCACTAATGGATCATGCTCTATCTTCTTTAAAAGAACGCTTCGAGCAAATGCACACTGTGGGTGCAATTTTTAATTTTCTTTATAATCAAGAAAGTTTATTGCAAGTATACGGGCACAATCGTTTACTTAATGCATGCCAAAAATTTTATGAAACAATGGGCGATATTGACCCTGTGGAAATGAATGAGGAGTTGGAACGGTTCGTGGTCATCGTGAAAGAAAATAAAGAAGATCTCAAAACAGCCAACGATTTTCTGAGCTATATCTATCGAAAGCATATGCTGGAAGTATATCCAAATTTGTCCATAGCTCTTCGAGTTTTGTTGACCTGCCCGGTCTCAGTAGCTGGCGCTGAGAGAAGTTTCAGCAAACTGAAGCTAATCAAAACCTTCCATCGATCCACCATGATGGACGAAAGGCTAACATCTCTAGCTACAATTTCGATAGAAAGCTCTTGCGTACGAGATTTAGATCTCGACCGCATAATTGATGTGTTTGCTGCTGAAAAGGCTCGCCGAAAAACATTTTGAAACCTGTATTAAATATACGTTATCTTCTTTGTATTAAATTTATTTTCATTAGACGAGTCAGAGTCAGTTTCTTCATCGACCAGCGATTGGCTTAAGGACTTAAGGAGGCTTTACACAGAATACGATGCGATTTACGTACGAAAATGTCGTATCAAATTACGTACGTAGATTTCAAACTAGGGTACGTAGACGCAAAATTGGACGCAATCGCATTTTGTATAATTTTTACGGTTCACTTTGTTTGCGGATAAAGGGGCCCACGTATAGTTTTCGGGGGGGCCTCAGCTGGCCTAGCGCCGGCACTGCCTGTAGCAAAAGCGCTGGTAAAGCATGTGATCGGCGATGAAGCAGTGTCAAAATTAAACAGTGTTTCGATGTCAAATAATACAATACAGCAGCGTTTTACAGAAATGTCTACTGATATCAAAGAACAAGTCATTACGAAAGTACAGGGCTCAAAATATGGATTTGCCATACAACTGGACGAATCAACCGACGTGTCAAACTGTGCACAGCTTCTGGCCTATGAGCGTTATGCTACTAAAGATACGATTCGAAGTGAATTGCTATTGATCAATGAAATGAGAACTACAACAAAAAGAAACGACGTGTTCGAGCTTGTTGATAACTTTTTCAAAAATAATGGTCTCCAATGGACAAAGCTAGTTGGTTGTACCACTGACGGCGCTCCGGCTATGCTTGACAGAAAATCTGGGTTCCGGGTGAAGGCAGTGTCTCCATCTGTCACTTCCGTTCACTGCTTCTTGCACCGATGCGCTCTCGCTGCTAAACTTTTACCTCCCGATATAAAGACAAGCTTGAACCTGGTTGTTTAGATGGTAAACAGCATTAAGACATCTGGCTTAAATAATCTGTGAGAATGTCGGGTTAGAATACACGTCATTGCTGTTTCATGCGGAAGTGAGGTGGCTATCTCGAGGGGAATACCATTATACGTCTTTTTTGCTGAGAAAAGAGCCGCTTCAGTTTTTCCAAACAAAAGATCACAAATTTTAGACGATTCTTGAAGATTAAAACTTCGTTCTTCACCTTTCCTAGCTGTCAGATATTTTTGGAGTCATGAATCACTTCAATTGTTTTCTTCAGGGGCCTGAGAGCAACATCATTGATTTCTGAATCAAACTGACTGCATTTACCCGAAAACTCAATTTGTGGATAAAAAACAATGAGAACAGACAATTCGGAATGTTTGAGAATGTGGCGTCACTTGCAGGCAGCCTGATATTGCGTTTGGTCAAGAGATCATCAAACACCTTCTTCTGTTGAAAGATGAAATCAAGCGGTACTTCTTCAATGATGGTGATGCACAAGCATGCACTTACATTCGGAATCCATTCACTGTCAAGCCTGGCGATTTCCCAGTGGGAACTGGTAAACAAGAAGGACTTATAAATTTGCAGTGCGATGAAGGTGCTGAGGAAAAGTTTAAAAAACATAAATTGGCCGAATTCTAGTTGAATGTAAGTCCTTCCTATCTGACACTAGCAAAAAATGCAATTCCTCAGCTTCTCATATTTCCAACGACATGGGCATGCGGACAAGAATTTTGTACTTTTCTTACAATCAAGTCGAAGGCAAGAAATCGTCTCGTAAACCCAGAGCACAATTTCCGATGTTCTGTGAGCAAAATATCTACGCAACTTGCAAAGCCAGCTGAAGAAAAGCAAACCCAGCCATCGCATTGATTTACGAGTACTTATTGGTCAATAAGTTAAATATTTAGCTAGTTTATGTTTATGTACATGTGCAAATAAGTTAAGTTTAAAAATGGGATTTATTCGCAATTCTTAGTAAAAAGAATAAAGCCAAAATGCTGGTAAACATTTTATTAAAACGTTTCGCTTTTACACTAAAAGCATCATCAGTTACATAAATGGTCACCTAAGGCTAGGCTAAATAGCTACTGCATTGATAACTAACCGCTGTACAACTAAATTTAGTAAGGTATCAAAATTATGACATCACAAACTGATAAAACAAACAACTGCCATCAATTAGCAAGGCAAGGCTAACTTAAAAAGCGCACTGCAGATATACTTTCTATAACTATTACGTATTAAACAAATAAATTGGTTGTGATGCTCCATCCAAGTTAATTTGCGGTTGAATTTTTTGAATAAGTAAGGTTTCTTTGATTCGTAGCTTTCTGCGGTTGTTGCTATGACCAAGTATTTCAGGAGAATCGAAATTCATCTTGTGGTTAGGATTGCGCACAAGGTGCTTTGCTACATCTGATTCTTGATTTAGTTTTCCGTTTGGTACATGTTCTTGAATTCGTGTCGCTAGATTACGGTGAGTTTGGCCAATGTATGATTGTCCACACGAGCAATTTAGTTTATACACAACTCCTGCATTGTGTAATAGGGCTTGACGATCTTTAAATTTGAAGCATTTGCCAATATTGTGAGTGTCGTGTACCAATCTGAATCGAAATTTTGTAGAAAGATTTTTAATTAAATACTGCCGAATTTCTTTTTCAATTTGCAACGATATATTGCCAAGGTAAGGTAATCGCAGAAAAAGGGGAATTTCTTTGCTTTCTGACGTTTTTAGACTTTCACAGTTGCTACTTGTATCATATTTCTGCATGATTGGTGATTTATGTCGCTTGTTCAAGAATAAACGTATTTGTTTGTTGATGTACCAGAGAGGATAGCCATTTCGTTGTAATATAGAAGATATGCCTTGAAAGTCCTCATGGATTAAACTATACGAATTACATATGCTATATGCTCTGTGTAGCAAAGTTTTAACTAGATTCAATTTATAACGGGAAGGAACAAAACTTTGCCAATTAATGTAAAGACCAGTGTTTGTAGGTTTTCGGTAAGTGCTTAGCTTCAATATTCCTTCGGAATTGTCTATCCAAACATCTAAAAAAGGCATTTGATGGTTTTCAGCAGCTTCGTAGGTAAATTGTATATTAGGATGAATCATATTGAGTTGTTGGTGGAACTTTAAAATCTCTTTTTGACTTGAAAACAATGCAAAGCAGTCGTCTACGTATCTATAAAATAGAGTCGGTTGTGGTCGAATCTGTTTTGTTTGGTCAATGATCCAATTCATGCACAAATCAGCCAAAAGCGGAGCTAAGGGAGACCCCATAGCTACACCGTTTGTCTGTTTGTAGTATTGTTTGTTGAACTGAAAGGTAGTAGTTTTGGTGGTCCAGGTTAATAACTTTTTAAATTGAGCTTTTGTGAGCCCATGAAAAAGAGTCATTTCTTTATTTGAGTAGATTTTTTGTAAAACAATATCAATAACTAAATCCAGTGGAATGTTGGTAAATAGGCTAATTACATCAAATGAAACCATGTGGCTTGAACTGAAGTTGAATTTTGATAATCGGGATACAAAATCGAAAGTGTCTTTGATGCAAGATGGATGTTCGCGCAGTGGTGTGAGTATTTCATTTAGCCATACTGCGCAATCGTAAGTGTAACTACCATTTGATGCTAAGATAGGCCGACATGGGTGTTGTGTTTTCTTACAACAAAACAATTAGATAATCACGGAGATTAAACTAGCTTAAATTCTCATCACAAGTATATCCTTTTTGTTCACTTCTATTTACAATCTCAATCATTTCCAAAACGTGACTACACAATAGATTATAAATGCAGCTGTTATGTACAAACGATACTATATCATCACAACACCTTCCGCTCTAATTTGAAGATACGGACTCAGAAGATATTACAATTTACACAAAAGTATGCTCTTCGACTTAAAAATTATACATGGCATTGTATCAGAGCAGACTTAGCAATCGAAAAGCACTTTACGTCGCCTTTTTCTCTGGGGCCGTCCCAACCTACGAGAAATGCCCCCATTGACCCCATCATTTAAAAATGTGCTGTTTCTATAATTTCTTTCTCTGCTGGGGCCTTGTTTTTCTGATAATGAACACGAGCTAGTTGAAGGGAGGTTTTGATGATTTCCATCTTGCAAAGTGTCTACCCGAGGCTTGTTCGTTCGTTCACATTCAGTTATGCTGGTGTTCGGTTCAGAGACATAACGTGGTTGTAACTGATCGACATGTCTTCGCCACCTCGCTCCATTTGATAGAACTCGTACTCGTACACTACGAGTGCCATATACTTTTTCAATTTCCGCTGGTACCCATCGAGGATTGTTGCGTGCATGCTGGCCTTCTTCCAGTGCATAACATGGCATGCCAACTTGATAAGGATTTTCATCTTGGTTTCCCCGCAACTTGGATGGGTGAGGTGTTTCCTTCAATTGCCTCCTCTGCGCCGCATGAGCTGGTGATGGTAACAATACATCAATCTTGGTTCGAATTTGTCTTCCTGTCAATAGTTCGCTTGGCGAATATCCTCCAGCTAATGGTGTGCGCCGATATTGCATTAAAAATTCTTGCAAGGCAGACTTACATGGGAGATTTGATTTTTTTAATGCTTGTTTAAATGTCTGCACCAATCTTTCGGCTGCTCCATTCGTTGCAGGGTGGTAAGGCGCTCCCGTAAGATGCACAATTCCTCTTTGCTTGCACCACTCCTGAAATTCACCTGATGTGAATGAGGACGCGTTATCCGTAACCAGGCTGTGTGGATACCCAAAATGTGCAAATGTCTCTTCCAACAGTGCCATTGTAGACTTTGACGAGACAGTTGTAGTGGGATAAATGCATGGGTATTTGGAGTAGGCATCAACAATCACTAGCCAATTATTTCCCATAAAATTAACCGCATGGTCCACATGTATTCGGCTCCATGGCTTCTCCGGAAGCATCCATGGGTGATTTTTCATTTTCGGCGGTTTATTCTGGTGTTCTCCACATGATGTGCACTTTCGGCATTGCTCTTTAATGTCGAAATCTAGACCTGGCCAGTATACTGCTGTGCGAGCCAAATGTTTCATTTTCTCAATCCCAAAATGACTCGTATGCAAAATGTCAATAACTTGCTTTCGTAAACTTTGGGGAATCACAACTCTAGTTCCATATAGCAAACATCCATGTTCCACAGATAAAAAATCTGCAACTTTGCGAAATTCCTCAGCTTTTTCTGTAGAAGCTTTCTTTTGAGGCCATCCTTCTTGCGTATACCGAATGACTGTTGAAATTGTAGGATCCTTTGCTGATTCTTTAAGTAGGACTCCTGGGTCTGTTGGCTTCAGCTGTGAGCTTATGGTCTTGATGGCGTTTATTACATACATATTATCCTCCTCTTCTTCTTCGTGGTCGAAGTGCGCATCAGGACCTGAAGGCAATCGGCTTAGCACATCTGCATTTCCATGAGCAGAAGTATTTCTATATTCGATGGAATAGTTATACTGATTTAATATTAAAGCCCATCTAGCTAAGCGATTGGCTGCCAAAGCTGGTGTGGCTTTGGTAGGACTAAACATTGATAGCAATGGCTTGTGATCAGTCACTAAGATAAATTTTCGTCCATAAAGGTATTGATGGAACTTTCGCAGAGCAAACACAATAGCGAGAGCTTCTTTTTGTATCTGACTGTATTTTCTTTGGCTCTCTGTCAATGTTTTGGATGCGTTGGCAATTGGACGTTCCTGTCCATCTTGAAAACGGTGAAACAACACTGCACCAATTCCTACGTTGGAAGCATCACAAGAGATACCAATTGGCAGTGATGAATCAAAGTGTGCTAGCACCATGTCTGTGCAAAGCATGTCTTTCACAGTTTGAAAAGCTTCTTCTTCTTTTTCCTTCCATTTCCATTCCACGCCGTTTCTGGTTAACTTGTGTAAAGGCTCAGTAATTGTAGACAGGTTAGGCAAAAACTTTCCATAAAACTGTACTGAACCTAAAAATGATTTAAGCGTTGAAAGATTGTGAGGTCGTGGCATTTTACGAACTGCGTCAACTTTCTTTCCCTTGGATATGCCTTGGGATGAAAGAGTATGTCCCAAATACTCCACAGTGGGTTTGGCAAACTCACATTTATCCAAACGACAGCGTAGTCCATGGTCTTGAAGCTTTTGTAGAAGTTGACGCAAATTTTCTAGATGGTCTTCAGCATTTTTGCCGCTTACAAGTATGTCATCTAAGTAAACAGCAACACCTTTAAGATCTGAAGTCAACTGGGTCATTATCTCCTGAAAGTAACCCGGTGCCGATGTTATCCCAAAAGGCAATCTCATTTGAAGAAGCACACCTTTATGCGTGCTGAGTGCGAGCCTTTTTTGGCTTTCTGGGCTGAGGGGAATTTGATTATAGGCATCTGCTAAGTCAATTTTAGTGAAGCAATACCCCCCACCTAGCTTTTGCATTAGTTCTTCGGGAACCGGAATGGGTTGTCTATGTATTTCCAGTTGATGGTTTATTGTGGCTGAGTAGTCCCCACATACTCTTAGTGAGGGTACAGTTTGCCCTGGGCGTAGGGGTTTCTTAATTGGTACTACTGGTGTGCCAAAATCGTTGAATTGTACAGGCTTCCACACCCCTTTGGCAATACCCCGTTCATAAGCTTGTGCCAAGTCATCCTGTATGGCAAAGGGCACAGGTCGTGGTTTGCAAAATACAGGCGTTACGTCTGGTTTAAACTTTATGTCAAGTTCAAAATCTTTCAGGCAACCTAGTTCATCATTAAAAACATCAGGAAAATCATTACACATTTGTTTACAAGCACTTTGCAAGCTTTCAGCACATTGATACACAGATTTACAAATAGACAAACTGCTTTGTTTTCCATGAATCATATCATCTAGTGATATGCTCAGTGTTGCAATCGCATCTCTACCCAATAAGTTTAATTGTGGAATGTCTGTGACCACAAAATCAATTTGTTTGCCATCAAGGCTTGATTCATTATTATGCATAACTGCAACAGATTTTGCTTTATATACACCTAAAACAGGTAGCTTATGACCAGAAGCTGATGTATAAACTTTGTCAGTAGTTTGCAATGCTGGTCGGCCAATTTTAATCCAGCGCGATTTCGAAAGAAAGCTATCCCCAGCACCCGTGTCTATTTCAAAAATGGTTTGGTGACCATCAAGGCTAATACTTTGTTGTAACTGGGGAGCAGATCTGACCATTTTGACAGTCTGCAATGTATCTGAGTTGTTGGGTTTCACCGTATGTACTGTAGAGTCTTTTTTCTTTTTATAACAAGCCCTTTCAATATGTCCTAACTTGTTACAATAGTTACACACAGTATTTTTAAAATGGCAAATGGTGCCTGTGTGACCTTTTCTGCCACAACGGCCACATGGTGGTCCATTTGACCTGTTCACTGAATTTCGAGTATCATTGCACACATCACCTGAAGGTCGTTTTCTCACTTGCCGATATGCTCGTGATGGTGTATGTACTTTAACTGAATACGTGTGTTCATTAGTAGATGGAGTTGAGAAGCTGACAGTCTCTTTTGCAACTTTGTTGGCTTCTTCTATCTCAAGGGCAATATTAATGGCTTTTGCAAAGGTCAATTCGTCTCCTTTTTCTTTAAAAATAGCTTTAAGTATTGCCTCATTGTTCACTGAGCAAATGAATCTGGTGCACATAGCATCATCTTGGGAATCAGTAATTGAACCAAAATCACATGTAACAGCATCTTGTCGGATGCGTGCTGCCAATTCTGTGACAGACTCATTATGTTTTCTGCTCAAATCACTCCAAAATTTGTATCTTTCACGAATAACAAACAATTTTGGATTATATTGTTCAGCCATAAACTGTGCAAGAGTTTCCATATCAGACTCATTAATGTTGATAGGAGGCTGTTGCTGAGATGCTAAGCTTTGCAGTAACTTGTACACTGAAACAGTCTGATTAGTCAAGAAGATTTGAGCTATTTTAGTTTCAGGCACAGAGTGAGCTTTTATGAATGTTAAAAAACGAGAGTAATAATCGGTCCATAATTCAGCAGTTGAGTCAAATGCTGTAAAACTAGGCACAGAATATAAGCTAGGCCTAGCAGCAGAAACTGAGTTTTCAGGACGAGTACCTGTAGATCCCGCAGCATTACCTGAGTTTGCATTCATCTGTTTGAGTGTTTCTAGTAGCACTTCCATTTGCTGTTGATTTTGCTGGGACTGCAATTCCATTTGCTGTTGATTTTGCTGGGACAGCAATTCCATTTGAGCCTGTTGCTGATCCAGCTGCTTTTTCATTAATTCAATAATTTCTTTGTTAGACATGGCTAAGTGTAAACTTTGTCTCTAATTTGTTATCCTCGTCGCCAATTTGTTGTGTTTTCTTACAACAAAACAATTAGATAATCACGGAGATTAAACTAGCTTAAATTCTCATCACAAGTATATCCTTTTTGTTCACTTCTATTTACAATCTCAATCATTTCCAAAACGTGACTACACAATAGATTATAAATGCAGCTGTTATGTACAAACGATACTATATCATCACAACAATGGGTATCCTTCTTTGTGCAGTTTTGGCAAACCATAAAGTGTAGGAGTAAGAGCTGAGATTGGTCTAATTCGATCGTAAACTTCTTTTTTTAGAAATTGCTTCCTTTTTAGATTATAGAGAAATCGTTGGAATTTGGATAAGTTGGCAATATTGTCATCAACAGATACCTTCTGAAATTGCGCTTTGTTGGATATAATTTTATTCATTTTGTTTATATAGTCATTTTTGTTCGGAGTGGTTGTTATGAACAAAAATGACTATATAAACAAAATGAATAAAATTATATCCAACAAAGCGCAATTTCAGAAGGTATCTGTTGATGACAATATTGCCAACTTATCCAAATTCCAACGATTTCTCTATAATCTAAAAAGGAAGCAATTTCTAAAAAAAGAAGTTTACGATCGAATTAGACCAATCTCAGCTCTTACTCCTACCTTATGTTTTGCCAAAACTGCACAAAGAAGGATACCCATGTCGGCCTATCTTAGCATCAAATGGTAGTTACACTTACGATTGCGCAGTATGGCTAAATGAAATACTCACACCACTGCGCGAACATCCATCTTGCATCAAAGACACTTTCGATTTTGTATCCCGATTATCAAAATTCAACTTCAGTTCAAGCCACATGGTTTCATTTGATGTAATTAGCCTATTTACCAACATTCCACTGGATTTAGTTATTGATATTGTTTTACAAAAAATCTACTCAAATAAAGAAATGACTCTTTTTCATGGGCTCACAAAAGCTCAATTTAAAAAGTTATTAACCTGGACCACCAAAACTACTACCTTTCAGTTCAACAAACAATACTACAAACAGACAAACGGTGTAGCTATGGGGTCTCCCTTAGCTCCGCTTTTGGCTGATTTGTGCATGAATTGGATCATTGACCAAACAAAACAGATTCGACCACAACCGACTCTATTTTATAGATACGTAGACGACTGCTTTGCATTGTTTTCAAGTCAAAAAGAGATTTTAAAGTTCCACCAACAACTCAATATGATTCATCCTAATATACAATTTACCTACGAAGCTGCTGAAAACCATCAAATGCCTTTTTTAGATGTTTGGATAGACAATTCCGAAGGAATATTGAAGCTAAGCACTTACCGAAAACCTACAAACACTGGTCTTTACATTAATTGGCAAAGTTTTGTTCCTTCCCGTTATAAATTGAATCTAGTTAAAACTTTGCTACACAGAGCATATAGCATATGTAATTCGTATAGTTTAATCCATGAGGACTTTCAAGGCATATCTTCTATATTACAACGAAATGGCTATCCTCTCTGGTACATCAACAAACAAATACGTTTATTCTTGAACAAGCGACATAAATCACCAATCATGCAGAAATATGATACAAGTAGCAACTGTGAAAGTCTAAAAACGTCAGAAAGCAAAGAAATTCCCCTTTTTCTGCGATTACCTTACCTTGGCAATATATCGTTGCAAATTGAAAAAGAAATTCGGCAGTATTTAATTAAAAATCTTTCTACAAAATTTCGATTCAGATTGGTACACGACACTCACAATATTGGCAAATGCTTCAAATTTAAAGATCGTCAAGCCCTATTACACAATGCAGGAGTTGTGTATAAACTAAATTGCTCGTGTGGACAATCATACATTGGCCAAACTCACCGTAATCTAGCGACACGAATTCAAGAACATGTACCAAACGGAAAACTAAATCAAGAATCAGATGTAGCAAAGCACCTTGTGCGCAATCCTAACCACAAGATGAATTTCGATTCTCCTGAAATACTTGGTCATAGCAACAACCGCAGAAAGCTACGAATCAAAGAAACCTTACTTATTCAAAAAATTCAACCGCAAATTAACTTGGATGGAGCATCACAACCAATTTATTTGTTTAATACGTAATAGTTATAGAAAGTATATCTGCAGTGCGCTTTTTAAGTTAGCCTTGCCTTGCTAATTGATGGCAGTTGTTTGTTTTATCAGTTTGTGATGTCATAATTTTGATACCTTACTAAATTTAGTTGTACAGCGGTTAGTTATCAATGCAGTAGCTATTTAGCCTAGCCTTAGGTGACCATTTATGTAACTGATGATGCTTTTAGTGTAAAAGCGAAACGTTTTAATAAAATGTTTACCAGCATTTTGGCTTTATTCTTTTTACTAAGTTAAGTTTAGTTTTATATATTTTTTAATTGCGAATTTGCTTACTTGTATTATATTTGTATGTTGTTGTGTCTGTTAACCTTTTTGTACAGTTCTTGTATGGACAAAACTAATTGTTAAATTATGTGGTACGCACCTACAGAATAACTCTATAAGTGGTACACAGCAACAAAAAGGTTGGGAACCTCTGGTTTAAGCGAAATAGGTAAAGTAAGAGCAATATATTGATAGGTTTCTGTCTCTTCAAAACGATAAAGTGTTGGAGATGGCAAGCTCCAGACCCAAAAAAGTTGTGTTAAGTTTTTGAAAATTGCTGTGAAAATAAAATGCAGTCTTCAGTTTACCCCTACAGAGCAAAGGCTTACAAAAGTATGACAATGCTGGTGCTACGTGAACTGACAAATAACAGCATAGAAAGAAGGAAGTTCTGAATTATGAACAAGCGATAGGGGCAGTTTACAATTCATTTATAACCGACATAGATCTAAACGCTTAATTGACATTCGTGTTTTTATGTGGTTGTAATGCTATGAGTCATATTAGTGAGACGCAGTTCTAATGGAAAACAACTTAACGCAACCGAAGGAAGTCGATATCACTTTTAATTTATTTATTACTAGCCAGCGTCGCCCGGCAGAGACGCTCCATCAGTATTGTCCGGGTTTAGTATTTCGGTTCAACCGGCCAAGCCGGCTTCACCTATCCGGCTCTTGTGTGAGCAGTAGCGAAAAGTTAATGAATTTTATGCACTTTCACAATTCTTGTACACAAAATTGTGATTATCATATTCTCTTAATCATGACTGGCAATGCTCACAAAGAATCTTGCCACAAATTATTATCGTTAATACTTGTGAGGAAGCACGGATTGTCCATAATCAAAACTGATTGTAGAGGCAAAATGGCGGTTGCTTTCACAATTAAAGAAAAAACTATTTAATGGTAAGCCTATTTGGCCAATGGGTGCTGCCCCTTTCCTATTTATACTTGAGGCATTAAGTTTCTAGCTTGGCTGCCCTATTGGTTTTGTTCCGGCATAGCGACAAAAGCGGCTATTGTTCATTCTATATTCAGTTTTACAAACTGCTATGGTTAACTTTTTGTGTTGATTTTTTCTCAAACTTGGGATTTTATTACAATGCTGTAAAGCACATGTGTCAAACTGGTGGCTCGCCACGTCATTTTATGTGGCCCGCGAAGCTTCAACTTTAAGCTTCTGCCTACTTGGTTTTTTGGCAAAGTAGCGGTTTATACCTGTTTGCAAAGGCGAACGATGGTCTTTTCCATGTTATAACTTTGCCATTTTAGTCATCTTACTGACCTAACGTCTCTCTTCCTTTAAAAAAGTTATTCAATTTCAGGCTCCTTTCATTGCAACATAACGATTATTACGTCACAGAAATGCTGGTAATTGATTACGGTTAACCAAGGCCACCTAGAATACAATGTTCTAGGTGGCCTTGGGTTAACTCTCATTCACGCACATTTTTGCGTTCCTTTTTAGAAGTACGCGTGAACTACCGCTTTAGCAGAAAAGTTAAGCAGGCCTAGCCTTTGAGAGATATCTACTTTTGATCCCAAAACGTCCAGGAAAAGAAAAGTCGATGCCGATGGAAGAAAGTTTCAAGAAAATTGGGAAAATAAATACATGTTTGTGCTTGAAGCAGAAAAACCGGTACCGGTATGTCTTTTGTATCATGAGCAGGGCCAGATTAAGCAATGGGCAAACTGGGCAGTTGCCCCGGGCCCCGCGCTTTTACTAATTTTTAGCGCTAATGTTTATTGAATTAAATTGAAATATTGAAATAAATTTATTGCCTTATGACCTATTTTACCAGCAAACTTGAACTGAAAAATCAAAATATTTACATATCGGTACAGTTATTACATGTATAAAAAAAATTAAAACAGATTTTCAATGACAAAGTAACTGAGACGTCACATTAGAGACTGGTATAATATCATTCAAATTGATGGATGCGAACGACTGTCAAATGTTTGAGCAGTTATACGAAATCTTGGATGCCACTACAGCCCTCAAAGAAAATTTTGTTGGGTTGAGACAACTGTTACAAGATTTTACGTTGGAAGACAATGAAACAAATGAAACCAAATCAGATTTATCGCGTTTGAAAAAGAGTATGGATGCCTTAGAAAGAGCCACATTATTTGTTTTATGGAACAAAATCCTTTAAAGGTTTCACAGTGCAAGCAAAAGTCTACAGCGTGCTGACATTTTTTTAGGGAGTTGGGTAGCACTTTACAATGGAATCAAGAGTTTTTGCCAACGTTTACGGGATGAACTTGATACAATTGAAAAGGATGGTTTGAAACTTACAACCGATATACAGAAAACCTATGTGTCTCAAAACAAACAAAACCGAAAAACAAAGAAGACTTTTGATTATGAAGGAGAGAACACTGGATGCTCTAGAGCTTTGGAAGATGCTCGTGAATCCTTTGGTATTGGAATTTACCTTCCAATCCTAAACAACTTAGTTGCAGAAGCAAGAAGACGAAAATCTGTGTATTGCATATTGCAACAGAATTTTAATTTTTGGCTGAATATGAACACTTGGGCTATCAGTGATATGGAAAACTCTGCATGTAAATCGTTGAAACTATATGCAGCGATTTTGATAGCGACTTTCCTTCAGAAGTTGTGCACTTTGCTTTTCATTTACGCTCATCTCCTGATCTTGATTCGAAGACAAATACTGCGAAAGCACAGCTGTCATATTTGAAAAATAGCTGCTTAATTGAAACTTTTCCAAATGTGGCTATTATTCTTCGTACAGTATATATCTGACCTTGCCTGTTGCAAATACGGAAGGTGAACGTTCTTTTTCGGCATTGAAAAGAATGAAGAACTACCTGCGCTCATCCCTGACGCAGGATCATGTCTGTGATTTCTGTATTATGGCCATCGATAAGAGTTTCACAAAATCTATGAGCTTTTAAGGATATTATTGATAAATTTGCAGCAGCAAAATGCCAAAAACACCAGCTGTAGTACATTATTTGCCTTAGATTTTTTTATGTTGTACTCACTGTGTTGTTTATATTTGCAAAAATTTTATTCTATGCTTAACCTTCTAAAATAAATTTTAAACAAAATTTACTTTTTTTAATAAATCGAAATAACAAATTAGACTCAACCTCTTTGATCTAAATAAATAATAATCAAAATAAAAATTTGTTTTTTTATTTAAATTTCTATCAAACAAAAGCACAAATAATGAAAAAATCAAGTTTTAGTTTAAAATAAATACTATATAGTTTAATTAACCCATTTATACTTCACCCATTTTAAATACCAAGGATTACCTCAGGGACACCCTATTCCCGGAAGGTAAGATCTTCTATCATTAAGATCAACTAAAGCAGTGGCTCCCAAACGTTTTCGAGCACGACCCAAATCTGAGTTAGTTGTTTTCGCGTTCCATAATTTAGGGGCCCCGCACTCTTATCTGCCCCGGGCCCCGCGATCTCTTAATCCGCCCCTGGTCATGAGGCGGTGTCAGTCATTAAAGAGTATAATCTCCGTCGGTATTTTGACACCAAACACGGAGCTAAATATGCAAATTTAGCCTCCGAGTAAAACAGCAGATTGTCCAAAAATTAAAAGACGTACTGCAATCACAGCAGAAGATGTTCACAAAAGCCATAGCTAAAAACGAGGCAGCAGTGACAGCTAGCTTTATTGTGGCTGAAGAAATTGCCCGAGCTTCAAAGTCGTTTTTAGAGGGTGCATTTTTGAAGCAGTGCAAGCTGAAAGTGTGTCAACAAATGTGCCCTGACCAGATACAAAATTTCAAAAATGTCAGTTTGTCAAGAAACACAATCGCGGACCGAGTTAAGGAACTAGCAGGAGATCTGGCAACACAGCTGGCTAAAGAGGCCCGCAGTTACCTGGCGTTTTCCTTAGCTGTTGATGAAAGCACAGACAACTCGGATACAGAGCAGCTATCCATTTTTATTAGAGGCGTGAAATCGGATCTCTCTGTCACAGAGGAGCTCTTGGACGTTGTTGCCGTGCACGGGACCACAACGGGGAGGAACATTTTTGATGCGGTGGAGAATTCCATAAGCATAGATGAATTACCATGGGAAAAGTTTGTAGGACTAACTACCGATGGTGCACCTGCAATGTGTGGGGGGAAAACAGGCCTGGTGGGACTAATGAAGGAGAAAATACGAACAAGCAACTGTCAAATACCTCTGGTAACATCATTGTATTATCCATCAAGAAGCTCTCTGTGGAAAGGTTCTGTAGCTGGATGATATAATGACCACGGTTATGAAAACAGTGAACTTCATTCGGGCGCGTGGTCTAAATCACCGGCAGGTCCAGCTGTTCTTGCAGGAGGTAGACTCGGAACATGGAGGCATGTCGTACCATACAGAAGTAAGGTGGCTGAGTAGAAGCAAAGTCCTCAAACGTGTGTTTGAGCTTACAGAAGAAATTGCTCTTTTCATGCATGGTAAAGGAAAACCCTTATCTGAACTATCAGATCCAAACTAGCTGTGCGACTTTGCTATGCTGTTTGACATAACGGAGCATCTCGCCCAACTGAATCGGAGGCTGCAGGGACGCAAACAAGTTATCACGCAGATGTTCGACATGAACACAGCTTTCCCCGGTAAGCTTGACCTTTGGAAGTCACAAGTAAAACAAGATGATCTTGCTCATTTTCCTGTTTGTCAGAGCATCTCAGCCTCATTTCCAGGTGCTTTTTTCTGTGCTCGGTTGGCTACCAAACTTAGCCGATTAATGAATGAGTTTGATCGGCGCTTCCCTAACTTTAAAGCACATCATTCAGGCTTTGCCATCTTAACCAATCCTTTCACCACCGACGTCTGCAGTGCACCTCATTACCTTCAGATGGAGTTAATAGAGCTTCAAAGCGAAAGTGGTCTCAGAGCAAAATTTCAGAATTCTGCAATTGAGGACTTTTATCGCCTGCTGCTCCCTGGTTTGATGCCACAGCTCCGACTTCAGGCTGCTTGTGTTCTATCCAGGTTTGGGAGCTCCTATCTGTGCGAACAGATGTTCTCAATAATGAATCTAAACAAGACCAAGCACAAATCACGCATCACCGATGACAACCTCCACGCTGTTTTAAGGATTGCCTCAGCACAAGACCTGAAGCCAAACATTGACACACTGGCCAAGGGAAAACGGTGTCAGACATCCTGCCTGGCCGAAAACACATAGGTAAGCATTTTTAATAACTTTGAATTTTTAATAACTTTGAAATAGTATCAAACGTACCTCAACCAAGAATAACAACAGTTGAATATGTGTGGAATTTAATGATTGTGCTTGCATTTTGTTCTGCGTTTATTTTTTTCAGAACACGATCAATGAATGAGGATGGCATGTGAGGTGTTGTCTCAGGTTGAGGAAAGATCTACTAAACTCTGTTCAAGGACAGGCAGCATCACCTCACCAACTTGCCCTTATAGTTGTGAAGTGAGACAGCTGTTCTTTTGTTATTTTTAGTTAAACACATATGTTGCTTTGTATGTGCAGCAATGTATTTACTACGTTTGCAGGTTGTTTTGTTCATTCAGACAAAAATCACATTTATGCTGTCTTAACAGTTACAACTGGCCCTTTGAGGGCAACCATAATGCTGATATGGCCCTCAGTGAAAATGAGTTTGACACCCCTGCTGTAGAGTATAGACATAAATACCATAATAGGCAGCATATCAGCATAAGAAAAAAAGCCTTGCTTTATAGTATATATGACGGCGTCACCCGTAGAAACCCGTCAGTAACGTCGGGATTGAGAGTGTCGGTTCAGCCGGTTTACCTATCAGGTTCTTGTATGAAGAGTTACCAAGCGTTTATGTGTTTTCTGCACATAAGGTGTTTACAACTTTTTTGTGCTCCTTTTCCTCATAGAATATCTCATTTCAAGATCTTGGTCATGCCTTATATCTATGTGCTCTGTTCCTTGCTGACATGAACCCAAGGGAGCCTTGCTTTTCCCGTAGTTTGGACGTAGGGATTACACTTGTGATATTATTCTATTCTAAAGTAAAAGAACAAAAATCTCTTTCGTGTGGTGCGATTTCACACAGTGGCGCTATTTTCTTTTGATTTTCTTTTACACTTTCTCAAGTCCTCGCTGGTTTCGCATTATGTAGCATGTTTTTTTCTCCCTGCTTGACGTGCCCTGAGAAGTGAAAAGAGTCTTTGCTTCTCCTCAAATGTTTGGTTTGATCCCGGCAGCTCTATAAAGCCATTATAAAGCAAAGCACCAATAATATCGTCCCTGTGGTGCGATTTAACGCAGTGACGTTACCGGTAATTTTGATCTCTCTCCTCAACCTTAAATCCCTGCTGCTACGCATTATGATTCATATTTGTTTTTCCTTGCATAGGTATGCTCATAGAAGTTGAAAAATAAGTTCTTGCTTTTCCCAAATTTTTAGGTTTGATTCCGGTAGCTCTATAAAGCTATTATTATCAAGCAAAATAGAAAAAATGTTTCTCCTATGTGGCGATTTAAAACGTATCAATTAATGCAGCTGCGTCAGTTTAACCGCACTAACATATGTTAGAGCCACAGCGAAATGTTTTACTAAATATAAGCCATAGCTCCTGTACATGTAATGGTGATCATGTTGGTTTATTAATGAAGACTGGAAGTATTCAAAAACAAAGATCAATGACACAAACTACCATTCGTAATTTTTAAAAGTGTGATGTGAGGGGGAAATAAAACATAGCCAAAAATGATGGCATCGCCCAAATGGTGGTCGTTTTGACTCATAAAGAAATGAGCTGTTTGGTGGTAGGCATGTTCGACGATTTGGTGGGCCTGCTTTCGTAATAATATTGGTGACATTAAGATTTTTGCCAGCGCTGTTTGCTTTAATTCGGTCTTAGCATGAAAAGGGGTCCTGCCTTTCCTTTAAGTCATACAACCTATTAAGCTCTTTTCAAACAAAACATTTCCTCTTAATCCACTGTTACAGATCGATGCTATTATTGTTTAATTTTGATGGTCTCTTCAATTTGGGATTTTATTTCATTTAACTTTTTCCCCTAATCCAGACCTCCCTACGTTTAAATGAAGATTAGTGTTTGGTACCGATAGGCCTATCCTTGCAATTACAAATATCAGTAATGGGCTCTACCCCATTTATGTTTGCAATCAAAATGATCAATCAAGCAATTAAATCAATCATTTTATTTTTGCCCAATTCAGCATACATAAAAAATAAATTTGACAGCAGTGGACAAAAAAAGGAGACGATGGCAAAACGATATACGTTAATACATGCACAGGAAAGAAATTTAGATTAAATGTGAAGATAGTGGCCTGGCCATCGCACCTGTAAAATAGCAGATAAACAAAAACACACACGAAGAAAAGCATATACAGTATGTACAGTGTCGCTAGATACAATAAGAATAAAAAACTGTCATGTTGTAACCAGGGATGCGGAAACTGTCCTTTTTCTGTGGAAGCGGAAGCACGAAAATTCCACCTCTTCCGCTTCCACATAGGAGGGAAGAATGGAGGGAGAAAAGAAATTCGTTCTGTTATCCTTCGGAGAAGAGCGAATAGGGGGACCATAAACATTAAACATGGCCCGCATGTCACATGTTTTCACGTAGCGCGGGTCGTGAGTACACCTAGCAATTGGAAAGTCTCTCTAATGCTCTGTGGAAACCGAATGTGCCCACCCGGAAGGGTATCCACTTATTCCGATGTTTAAGGGCCTGCTAATCAGCAAACGTCCTTTTCAGGACGGGATGATGAGTGCGTTGCACATAAACTGCCCTTTTCAGGGCACATCATCAAAAAGTTTCGTGGGCTCTCAATACTACAACTGAACATCGAAGGCCTCACAGCTAGCAAGATGAGCGTTCTTCATCACCTTGCTACTCAGCTTGAAGCGTTCGTCATCCTTCTACAGGAGACTCACTGCATATCTGCAGAAAAGCTAGTGCTATCAAACTATCAACTAGCTGGGTTCTCCCTAAGCAGAAAGCATGGCCTTGCCACGTTTGTCCATGAGCGGCTAAAATGGACCTTATACGATCAATCTCCCACGACATCGGAGACTGAGTGGTTGTGCGTGGATGTTGACGGTTATAAAATCGTTAACATCTACAAACCTCCACCAACGCGGTTGCAAGTTTCCGACCTTCCAGTGTTCATTCACCCTTGTCTGTATGCGGGTGATTTCAACTGCCCCCATGTCGAATGGGGTTATAACACCAACAGCGCGGATGGAGACTGCCTACTGGCCTGGGCAAGCTCCAATAATCTTGCCCTTCTCCACGATCCCAAGGATGAACCTAGCTTTCATTCTGGGCGCTGGAACACTAGCACTAACCCGGATCTTGACTTTACCACCGTCGGTCCTGATAGTCGCTTGCCTTATAGACGCGTCTTGGAGAAGTTTCCTAGGTCACAACATCGACCTTTGCTTATAACACCACCAAGGCTTTCTCTTTCAGTACCGGGAAGGCCTGTAAAGCGATGGAACTTCCGCAAGGCCAACTGGAGCCACTATAAGTCCTTGACAAATAAGCTTGCAAAGAATTTGCCATCACTTGATTCAACAAATGTGGATCAGGCCTACCAGGACCTTTGCAATACCATCAGCAAAGCAGCCAAGAAAGCTATCCCACGCGGTCGTCGTAACACCTACATACCGTGTTGGGACGCTAAGTGTGAGGCCCTGTACCAAACGTTTCTGCAATCTTCTGCTGGAGACCAGTCAAGCATGGCTGCTACAGCCCTAATAACTTGGCTTGACAAGAAACGCAGAGACCGATGGTCGGAGGCGGTCCGAAACATCGACTTCTCACACTCAAGCAGAAAGGCATGGAGCATAATTAACAACCCTACTGGCAGGTCGCGACACGGCCCCCGTAACTGTTCCGTTTCAGCTAACGCCATTGCTGCTCAGCTGGTAAGAAACGGGAAATACGAGGGTGTCGATCGTGAGTCGTCTCGACTCATTTCTCAAGAAGTGTCTGACCGTTGGAGGGCTTTGATACCATCTCCAGTGAATCTCTCTGGCGACTTCTCGCCCAGAGAATTCGCTGCTGCTCTCCAACACGTTAAGCCAGGAAAAGCTGCGGGCCCTGACTCTATTTGTCCGGAGCTTGTAATCCATGCTGGAACTGCTTTGAAGTCCTGGTTACGTGGCTTCCTCTCTTCCTGCTTGCGCCAACTCAAAACTCCCAAAGTCTGGAGAAAAGCACTTGTAGTTGCGATCCCAAAGCCAAAGAAACCTGTAGAGGACCCAAAGAGCTACCGTCCCATCTCCTTGCTCTGTGTCCCCTACAAGATCCTCGAACGACTGATCTATGCTCGTATTGAACCTATTGTCGACCCCCTGCTCCCAGGCGAGCAGGCTGGGTTTCGACATGGTAAATCGACAGTGGATCAAGTTGTCTTATTAACACAAAACATCGAGGATTCTTTCGAGGCAAAAAAGAAGGCCGGTGCTGTGTTTGTAGATCTGACAGCTGCATATGACACTGTCTGGCATCGTGGCCTCACCTGCAAGCTGCTGAGACTTCTCCCGGATAAGCACATGGTTCGTATGATCATGGAACTTGTTTGGAATAGAAGTTTTACCCTTACTACCGGTGACAGCAAGCGAAGCAGGTTGCGACGTCTGAAAAACGGCGTCCCACAGGGATCGGTCTTGGCACCCCTTCTTTTCAATATCTGTGTGTACGATCTTCCTTCAACGGTCTCCAGAAGGTATGCTTATGCCGATGATCTGGCACTATTATACTTTTCTGATGACTGGAAGGACCTGGAAGGGGTCTTAAGCCAAGACATGACTACAATCTCAACATATCTCCAGACTTGGAGGCTACAGCTCAGCCACACTAAAACGGTGACAACGGCCTTTCACCTGAACAACAGAGAGGCCAAACGTAAGCTTAATGTCTACAACAATGGCAAACGCCTGCCGTTCTGTCCAGTCCCTACCTATCTTGGAGTTAAACTGGACAGATCACTCACGTTTCGTCACCATCTTGAGCCATTGCGCAAAAAAACTAACAACGCGCGTTGCACTGATGAGACGACTTCCAGGATCAGGCTTGGGTGCTGGAGCTAAAACATTACGTAGATCGCAAAGCAGAGCAGAGAATCCAGGAATCCGCAAAGAGGAAGATAAATTAATGCTAGATTCCTGAATGCAAATAAGTTCAACGGGATTAGACGAAATAAAGTGTAGCGGTTCAGTGCTTCTGACTTGAAGATCCCCAGCATTCCATTGAAGAACTTTTAGGGAGTTAGAGAGGGGAAGAGGAAGCAGGAGGTAAAGAGAAACAGCCAGAAACATGAGGCGGTGGTTAGGGTGCAGAGAGAGAGAAGATACGAAGTGAACGGAAAAAGGATAAGAGGTTTGAAGGCGAGGGTGGGGTACGGGTGCTGCATTAGCAGAAGGGAGGCTACATGGGCCAGATTAAGCAGTGGAGGTATACCAGCTGAAGAAATCCGAAGAGGAAGTCACAGTGCTGGTAAATGCAAGATCTCAAAAAAAGCGGAAACGCAGCAGGGAGGGCAGCTCCAGGAGTGAGAGTTGCCAAGAGTTCTGAATCTAGAGAAGGAGAGTAGTGAGCACTTTAAATGAACCCAATTAGAGCATGTGCATCATTGCACTGACCTATCCCGCCAGGTCACATTTCCAGTGCACACTGAACAGGGAAAGACTGGACAAGGGTTAGGGTATAAACGTTGCTGCTCATCAGGAGAAGGAGAAGAATGAATAGACGGGCAAGAGAAAGGCAGGATAAGAGAGAAGACAGGTCGATTTTTAAGAGGCTGCGTGCTGCCCTTCTGCGGTCAATCAAGGGGGCTGCACGGTGAAAAAATGCTTTGTGTGAGGGGAGTGCCCGGGGTAACTATGACCCTAGGGAAGGCCAACTACCATTTCGACCCAATCCAAACGGCGTTGGGACCACACCACCACGTTGAGGCGGATGTTGATTGGTGCAGTTCAATTTTGCTCGCTTTACATGTATATACAATATACACGATAGAAATTTCGCACTTCACTATCCAAAAAGATTAAAGTCAATACGTGTTTTGGGGACGGACAGAAAGTCCGTAATGATGATTAGAGTTAAAGTTAACTCAAAGTTAGAGTTAGTTGAGGATAGAGAGGGAAAATCAGCGCTATACGGTGTAAGTTGTTGTTGTGACGACAGGTTATTGTCGAGAGCTGTAATATGTGGTCATACGATTTAAATCTAAGAAGCATTAGGTTAACTGTTGTAAAAGTGGGTGTAAGTAGTGAAGGAACTTGTAATAACTGTTTATTTGTGGAAGTGTTTAATTATTTTTTGAATTGTAGTAAGGAAATATTTGATTTTCTTGCAAGCAATTCGCGATTTCTAAATTTTTGTTAGTGGGGGTTCCGTGACAAATGCGAAAGTACATTAGGGGTTTTGCGATGACAAAAAGGTTGAAAAGCACTGTTCTACATTCAACACGAGTTCTAATATCTATGAAAAAAAAACACAAAGTAGTTCGAAACAATAGGCTCAAGCGAAGTAGGTAAAGTAATAGCAATAAATGAAGGTTTTTGTCTTCTCAAAATGATGAAGTGTAGGAGAAGGCAGGCTACAGACCCACAAAAGTTAAAAAAAATTGTCAACGATAGTTTTTTCGTTTTTTGTTGGTGGAAGCGGTTGAAAAAATAACCGCTTCCACATCCCTGGTTGTAACCCTAATAGGGGAGTCTATCAGATGCTACACCTCGCCCAAGGGTGACCTGGGAGCAACGACTGCTAAGAGACAGCTCCTTTTCGTCTCAAGGCACATAAATCTGTCGCCGATTGTAGTTTAAAGTCATACACCCAGAACTAAATCAAACACAGAGCTACTATAAAAACGAAATTACCTTTAATTGATTGATATTAAGGCATATAGGCTAACTGCAATCAGTTGAATTAATCATACCACTTCCACGACCGGTTTCGTTCCTATTAGAACTCGTCAGGTGGACTCAGCTATTGAACCGACGATCACATGAATTGCTTCATGCAGTTTATGCCACTCCGCCATCGGTCCTTTCAACTGATGCTGTTAATTTTAAGCTTATATATGGTGCACGCTCACTACAGTGAGCCGAGTTCTAATAGGAACGAAACCGGTCGTGGAAGTGGTATGTTTTATTCAACTGATTGCAGTTAGCCTATATGCCTTAATATCAATCAATTAAAAGTAATATCTAAAACAGGCTAACACCAGCTCCTATAATTCGTATTATAACGTAATAAAGGCACTGGCTTGGCTGGGAATTAAAAGCATATATCGCATCAAGCTCACTGTAGTGAGCGTGCACCATATATAAGCTTAAAATTAACAGCATCAGTTGAAAGGACCGATGGCGGAGTGGCATAAACTGCATGAAGCAATTCATGTGATCGTCGGTTCAATAGCTGAGTCCACCTGACGAGTCCTAATAGGAACGAAACCGGTCGTGGAAGTGGTATGTTTTATTCAACTGATTGCAGTTAGCCTATATGCCTTAATATCAATCAATTAAAAGTAATATCTTAAACAGGCTAACACCAGCTCCTATAATTTGTATTATAAAAAAGAAGTTACTGTAGGTTAGTAGTACCGATATTGTATCGCCAGCTGCATTGTTTGCGTAAAATTTAATCAACTCAATTAATAAATTAATTTGATGCAGAGACCTTAAAAAGATGAAAATAACTTATTATTCTAAACTGATATGCAATGATGAAGTTTCAGTAGTTCCATGCTCTTTATGAATTAATCGTTCATGGTTTATTGTTCTCACTTCACAGTCACAACCTTCAGAAATTTCATCTGAAAAGAGAAAAAAGAACACAGAAACCATAGCACTGTAAAAGACTATATCATAAGCAGTTACATTTCCTAGATGTGAATTCCAAGTGGATTAAATGTGCATGAAGTGATAAAGAACTGCCTCGATTGGTTGATAAAAAATTTCATTTCTCTTAATGCTGAATGTAGCTTATTCCATTGCACAGGACCTTTGTATTTGAATGACTGCTGGGTTAGTTTAATTCTGCAAAATTTAGGAAATATCTTAGCTTTCGACCGTGACCTACCGGTATTGCAGTTTTGAAAGTTGTGCTGAAAGAAGTTATTAATTGCATCTGGTAGCATGTTATTAAAATATTTGTGCATAAATTTAACTATCTCTAATTGAGCAGTTTGTTCTATTGCCATAATGTTATTCATTTTCATAACTGCTGATATGTCATCTTCTTTTTTGGCATTAAATGCTAATCGAATGACTTTATTTGTTGTGTTTTGGAGTCTGTGAATCAGTGCTTCGTTGTTGAAACACCAGAAAGAAATACAGTATTGAAAGTGACTTTGAACCAGCTATAATAGCGCAATCGAAGTGATTTTTGGTTGAGATAGGGTTTTATTTTTTGTATGATGCCACGGCCCATTCTAATTTTTTTCAGCAGCAATTCCATGTGAGATTTCCACGTTAGATGCTCGTGAATTGTTACACCAAAAAATCTAATAGATGTTACCTTGTATAATGCATTGTCATTTAGCTTGATTTCATGATTAGGTGGGACTGGAAGGCTATTACAAGTTTTCAAAGTTATGACTTTAGTTTTTGCAATGTTTAAAGTAAGCTTGTTTGCAGTAAGCCAGGAATCAACTTGGTACAATTCTTCATTTGCCTTTTTAAATAGTTCAGTATATGAAACATTATTGAAGAATAAGTTTGTATCATCAGCAAACATGATAGCTTGACCAGAAGTAAGACATTTCAGGAGATCATTAACTTATATCAAAAACAATAATGGACCAACAATTAACCCTTGTGGGACGCCTGAGTTTATCAGTGTAGGAGGTGATCGTTTCCCATCGGATGGCAGTCGTATGTGTATGTAATGGTCAGAGGTGAGCACTTCCGCAAATCCGCTAATCCGAAAATTGCGGACTCAAGTTTCTATTTGCGGATTTGCGAACCTAATTTCCTACCGCAAATATTTGCGGATTTGCGGTGAAAAACTGAAATTTACCGAAAATCCGCAAAGCAATAGGCAGTGTTGCCTGTTCCCGGTAAAACCGCTTGGAAGAAGTGGACACTTTTATTTTTGGGGTTGGAGGTTAACGTCCAGGTGTTGATGACCTTTTTTTTTTTTGGAGGTCAACGTCTGGGCGACGGCAAACTTTGACCTCCAAAAATAAAAACGGTCATCACGAGGACAAAATAACAGTAAATATTGTGGTCTAAGTTTGCGGCAGTGCAATGTGCATTTGCAGTTGCGGAAGTGCAAAAAGTTACCGCAAACCTATCGCAAACTTGCGGATTTGCGGTTGCGGAACACCTCTTGCAGTTTTGCGGAATTTGCAGTTGCGGAATTGAATGTAAATTTGCGGTGCCCAGCTCTGGTAATGGTAGATTGGCAGCGGACTCCAAATCTGCAGATTAGTTACTTTCTTTGTGTGCTGTAGAGTGATTACCTAGCTAAGCCGGCTTAACTGGTCCAGCGCTGGTGTGTTCTAACTATTGGTTTTTCTTGTTTCATGTACTAAGTTACTTACAAGATGCCTGTAACGTTTTCTTGCTTACTGTGATATAGAATTTGTGGCAGTATAATATAGTTTCACACTATTCAAGGACCGAGTACGTTTAAGGTGTAGCGGCAGAGGCGTGGCGTGCTGTACCGTGAGCCTACTGACCTACACTTAATTACTTTAATTCACGGGAGTTCTTTGACATCGAATTATATCCTTAAGTTTTCAGTCGACACGAATTTTCTCTGTTTTGTTTATTAAACCGTTTACCAAAAATTATCGTACAATTTCAAAATTTAGCAGCATCTTCAGTCCAAAAGTTAATTCTGTTTTCTGTTGTCTGTTTTTATGATTTCTGATCTGTTTTATATATCCAAAGACCAAGAGATAATTATAGCTCAAAAAAAAAAAAATGAAAAAGAGGCACGAGGAATAATTTTTCGTGGGGTGAAGAGGGGCAATGTATGAGTCATGTTTCTACGAAAAATGAAACGACACACGAGGATTAATGTTCCGAAATACGAAGGAATGCATGACTCACATTTCTAAGCAAACATAACGAAACGCAAAACAACAATATTTGAAACGGATGCGCATAGGTGAGGTGAGGGCAAAGGTTACATAATCACTTTAGAAAGACGAAGGAATGCATGACTCACGTTTCTACGAAAATGAAAATAAACACGAGGTAGCAATACACGAAAACAAACACGCGCGGGGTAGGCCTGAGGGCAAAGGTTACATGATCGCTACAATTACCCCCGGCCAATGTGGTCAGAATTTGAAAAATTGTGGGCACATTGTAAAGCAGAAAATGGTGCAATTAAGGGATAAAAACGGCAAAAAAAGGAGGAAAAAGAATAAAATAGTAATGAATTGATTAGTAGTATGGTATGCCAAGCAGTTTATATACAATTTTTACAAGAGGGCAGCAGGTATCTTGGCTGATCAGATCATGACACAATATACTGGGTGAAAACGAGCGATAAACAAAAAGACAAGGCATGGTGTTTCTGAGCTTTGAACAAACTAAAACCAAAAAGCACACAGTATGGAACAATTCCAAAAGTGGAAACATGACCGACGCATACTCAGGACCCAGCGGTGGGCCGCACGATGTTGCTGTCAAAGTTCAGTTATTTCTCAAGGCGCATCCAGTCAATAAGGCAATTGCATGAGCGTCGTGTTTGATGTACCCAGAATCCAAACTGGGCCGTTGCTTTCGAGAGTTTCGCACATTCGAGAGTGCAGTCGATTGGAACTGCAGCAATGGCTTTGTAGATTCAAGCAGGAGTGCTCATGACTGCTGTTTAGGTGTAGCTGTCACCAGATGAGGAAGATAACTGGAAAAATGGCCTTGCAGTGGCAATGGCTTAGAGGAAGGCAGCTGTGCTGATTGGTCGTTTTGTTGGATGTGTAATCGACAAGGCACATGAACTGTCAGGGTTTACGAAGTGGTATCGTTATGTCCTCAGTTCGTCAGTTACAAAAAGGCGCGGTACCACACACATAAAAAGCACGAAGAAAAAAACAAAGCGAAAATGTTAAAGCAGTGTTCGCGTATGTTGATTTAAAGTTTGACTACAAGGCTGAAAAAAAAGAAAAACAATAATACTAATAATGATAATCCACAAACGAAAACAGTGTCGCTGAGGTTTACTCTCTGAACCGACGTGATCGAGGTTCATCGTCATCAGAAAGTGGATTGGAAGTATTCCTGCTTTGCGGTGAGCGAAAGTCTCGGGAACCGCTGGCAGTCTGATTCCATTTCAACTTCCCTCTACTTGATGTCGCCATTGAGTAAAGGTCTTTTTCACAAAATGATAGCAGGAAGCGAGGTGGTCACTGTCGACAGTGAATAGATTCTCCACCTGCAATACTGCTTTCCCCGCTAGGAAAACTATTTGGGCATGGCCTCCCCAATGCATAATTTTTGAAATGGCCCTGGTGTAGCTCTGCCTGTGGTTGACCAAAATGCTGATTTATGCAATTTTCCTGGGCTCCCTCAACGCGACCGCTGCTTTTTATACGGCCTGGGCTTGTTGTGTTCTCAACTAAACTACAATGCCCGGGTTTTCAACGGGATCTTGAAATCCTAGGCGTAAAAAAACGCGGGCTAAAAAAGCCCAGCACACCAACACTAGGGTTAACTGCTGACGATGCACAAACGAACCGGTTCATAATCACTGATTGATATAAAAAAGTTCCTACTTTTGATTTGGCGAAGATACTTGCTGTCTTTTTCTTGTCTTCGTAAACTTGCAGGATGATGCTCCTCACTCGTCACAGGATGATGTTCTTCACTCGCAGATGATGTTCCTCACTCGGGGCACCAGAAAATGTAGCGGCAGAGGCGTGGCGTGCTGTACCGTGAGCCTACTGACCTACACTTAATTACTTTAATTCACGGGAGTTCTTTGACATCAAATTATATCTGTAACAGATCTTCTAATTCAGCGTGGGCCAATTGCTGATTCTGTCACACGCCCGGTTGAAGCTCTTAGTCAACGCGTCTCAAGTCGCCTCCCTTCCTTGCCGCTGTTCTGTCAAGCGTACGCGTCTATGCAACTTCTATTCCAAATAAACGCGACAGCTACACTGGCGACACACAACCTTTTTCGAGTACGTTGTGTGTCGCCAGTGTGGCTATCGCGTTTATTTGGAATAGAAGTTGCATAGACGCGTACGCTTGACAGAACAGCGGCAAGGAAGGGAGGCGACTTGAGACGCGTTGACTAAGAGCTTCAACCGGGGGTGTGACAGAATCAGCACTTGGCCCACGCTGAATTAAAAGATCTGTTACATATCGTTTCTAACTAATTAAGCTTTTAAGAACTTGACCCAAAAGTAGAGACAACTCGAATTCCTAATACTCTGTCGAGGGCAAGTAACACGGTCTTCCAACAACAAAACGGTAAAAACTGTCGTCCTTTAGCTGGCAACTCATAACGACAACTGACACAAAACCAATAAGCAAGTGTAATGCGGCGGTCTGGATGCAGCCTGAAGCTTTAACAGGCGAGATAAATGCCAAATTAAATTTGCTCGCTTGCTGTCAATGGTAGAGCGACGCAAGAGGCCAAGGCTTCAAAACTCGCACGCAGCGACACAATAAAACGCGCGTACAATATTTAACAATATCCTTAAGTTTTCAGTCGACACGAATTTTCTCTGTTTTGTTTATTAAACCGTTTACCAAAAATTATCGTACAATTTCAAAATTTAGCAGCATCTTCAGTCCAAAAGTTAATTCTGTTTTCTGTTGTCTGTTTTTATGATTTCTGATCTGTTTTATATATCCAAAGACCAAGAGATAATTATAGCTCAAAAAAAAAAAATGAAAAAGAGGCACGAGGAATAATTTTTCGTGGGGTGAAGAGGGGCAATGTATGAGTCATGTTTCTACGAAAAATGAAACGACACACGAGGATTAATGTTCCGAAATACGAAGGAATGCATGACTCACATTTCTAAGCAAACATAACGAAACGCAAAACAACAATATTTGAAACGGATGCGCATAGGTGAGGTGAGGGCAAAGGTTACATAATCACTTTAGAAAGACGAAGGAATGCATGACTCACGTTTCTACGAAAATGAAAATAAACACGAGGTAGCAATACACGAAAACAAACACGCGCGGGGTAGGCCTGAGGGCAAAGGTTACATGATCGCTGCAAAGGCGAAGACGTTGCCGCTCATATTCAAATGGAATCAGGAGTGAGGCTGCAGGGCCCTACGTCACCAGCTGGTAGGGCTCCGGTTCGTACTGCACCAAGGATATCGACTGAAGCAAACTCAAAGCTATTGAACAAAGAACTGGATTTTAGCCTTTATCCTTCCAGGTTAGACGTAAAACATAACCGGGCTAAATTTGAAAATCTTTATTCGAAATTGCGTGATCTATTATCAACGTGTCACAAAACGAAAGCTTGTAATCTAAATAGAAATATGACTGCCAGTAAACTAATAAACATTTTATTTCAAAACGTTTCCCTTTATACCTAAAGCGTCATCAACTGTAATTAAATGTTTCACACTAGGTTAAGTTCTTATAACATTGTATCAAACTTACAACTTGTAACATTGTACAGTCGCTTTGTGTGCAGTTATTTTCATAACACACGTCGTTAACCACGTAAATCTATTTTCAGTGAACAAAAGTGTGCTTCAAAATCTTTAAGAAAAGATTGCACCATAGTTATAACTAAGCCTGACAAAGGCAATGGTGTAGTTGTTTTGAATTGCAATGATTATGTTGACAAAATGCATAAAATTTTAAATGATCCTACTAAATTTATGTCTAGCAATCAAGACACAAACATATCTAACCTCATTAAATTCCCACGATCTCTTTTCTAATTCAATTCCAAAAAAAGCACTCTGCAGTGAAGTCTACGCTAGAATGTATCCCACTTCCACAATTACTCGTTTATATATACCGACTAGCCGGCAGGGGCCCCCTCAGTAATGTCGGGGTTTAGTATCGGCTCTTGTGTGAGCAGTAGCGAAAAGTTAATGAATTTTATGCACTTTCACAATTCTTGTACACAAAATTGTGATCATCGTAGTCCCTTAATCATGACTGGCAATGCTCACAAAGAATCTTGCAACAAATTATTGTTAATACTTGTTAAGGAGCGGATTGTATATAATCAAAACTGATTGAAGCGGCAAAATGGTGGTTGTTTTCATAATACAATAGAAAAATTTGCTCAAAAATGATCACCAGCACCATACGGTACCATATAGCAATCTATTACATCATGTCAATAACCCGCGACCGGTTTCGACCTTATTGGATCTCATCAGGCGGGTGTAAAAAACACTCAATAATAAACATGCTAAAAAAACAAATTTGCCATTGGGTGCAAAAAAAAGAAAAATGTAATACAAAACAATATGATACACCAATACCTATATCATGGGGGTCACATTCAAGGACACACACACATGACATGGACAACAAGTCACATCGGTAAGCCCTAATAGGGGTGCAGGATCATTGTCAAGACTTATCATTAATACATGAGTTGCTAGTTGCTAGCCAGCAATTTTAATGATAAGTCTTATTAATGATAAGTAATATTAATGATAAGTGATATTAATAATAATTTAAGCCATATTAATGATAAGTCTTGACAATGATCCTGCACCCCTATTAGGGCTTACCGATGTGACTTGTTGTCCATGTCATGTGTGTGTGTCCTTGAATGTGACCCCCATGATATAGGTATTGGTGTATCATATTGTTTTGTTTTGCATTTTTCTTTTTTTTGCACCCAATGGCAAATTTGTTTTTTTTAGCATGTTTATTATTGAGTGTTTTTTACACCCGCCTGATGAGACCCAATAAGGTCGAAATTCTACATTTTACATGCGATTTACTACATCATTTCTACATTTTACATGCGATTACCACAAAAGTGAATTTGTATGATTTAGCCACTTTTAATATAATCAAGACTTTTCAATTAGTCATTATTTTCGCTTCATAATCATAATCATTTTGTTTACTAATGGATGCGAAAAATAGACATAAAATACGTTTCTAGGACGATTCTTACGTTCAGTATGGTTTCACAAAAGCCATTGGTTGTCATAAACTTGATAATGCTCAGTGCACATTGTGCAATACCATTTTGGGCAACGATTCCTTAAAGCCTTCGAAGCTGAAGGGGCACAAGGAACTGAAGCATAAAGAGAATATGGACTCAGTTGAAATGTTCAAAGCGAAAAAAGCTCGGTATGATGTGAGGGAAACGCTCCCTGCGTTAGGCTTTTGTCTAACTTCTCAACCACTCCTGCGGGCTTCATATGAAGTTTCCTTAATAATAGCAAAAGCAAAAACACCTCACACAACTGGTGAGAAACTAATAAAGTCAAGTGCGGTAAAAATGGCACAAATATTACTTGGCCGAAACGAGGCCAAAAGAATAGGCTCAGTTCTCTTGTCCGATGACACTGTTGATAACAGAATTGCAGATATAGCAAATGACATTTTGAGTCAGCTTATCGCTCAAATCTAAGATAGCCCCCATGTAGAATAAAAGTCTTCAATTTGATGAAACAACGGATATCAAGTCAATAAGCCAATTTGTAGCATACATGAGATTTATTAAAGAAAACGCGATTGTGGACGAGTTTTTATTTTGTCAAGAAATGAAGGAGATAATTAGAACTAAAGCTAAAGACGTCTTTGATCTTGTTAATTCATTTCTTGGTGAAAATTCAGTAGCATGGAATAAAGTGGGATCGGTATGCACAGATAATGCGCCAGCTATGATAGGGCGTCGATCCGGTTTTGTAGCGCTAATGAAACAAGTTGCTCCGCATACAGTATCAAATCACTGTGCTATTCATAAATACGCCTTAGCTTGTAGACACTCCTTCGTGAATTGAAAAGTGTTCTTGATTCTGTAGTAAAGGCTGTGAATTTTATTCGTGGCAGGGCCGTGAATTCCCGACTATTCAAAGCATTTTTCAGTGACCTTGGAAAAGAGCATCAGTACCTTCTTTCATAGGCGTAGCCAGGGGGGGCCAAAGGGGCCATGGCCCCTCCCTGAATTTTAAGTCAAATTACAAAATAGTATCAAAAATATAAAAACATAAATTTTTTTGCACTTCTGCTAGTGCATCAGAGTTTATTGTTGACTTTTAGCAAGGGGGTGGGTCGGGAGTAACTTTTTAAGTTTTTAAACTTTCAAATGTTATCAAACAAGATGTGCACGTTTTACATAGTAAATATGGCCGAAGTTTTTCTTCTATGTCGCAGTCGAGTGATGAATTGATGATTCAAGTTAAGGTAATTGCAAGAAATCATCGTCTCGCTGAGCGCTTTCTTGTTTTATTGCAATGCGGACTACTGCGAAGACGTCGCTTCTTTTATCAGAACGTTCAATCTACCAGTGAGAGTGGTTTTCTTGAAATTCCTTAAATAGTGCGTTATATGTCACAATTGAAGATGAACTATTAAAGCCGTTCTTGATAAAACTACATTAGATCAGTGAAATTGCATTCGCACTTTCTCAGTTTTGTACAGCATTTTTTGTAGTAGCGACGAGCGTAGTTCACGAAAGGCAAAATGCCGTTATAAGTAAATGACGTCACATTAAAAGTTGCAAAATTTGGCCCCCTCTCAATTTTTTTCTGGCTACGCCCTTGCCTTCTTTTCCATACCGAAGTGTGATGGTTATCGCGAGGAAAAGTACTCTCCCGTGTTGCTGAACTTGTCACTGAAGTTGCCGTGTTCCTTCGTGAGCATGGGCCAGTGGAAGTCGCTACATTATTTGATGACAATACATGCAGATGCCAATTGAAGGTCTTTTATTTGGCAGACATCTTTATTCTTTTGAATGAGCTCAGTTGTTCTCTGCAGGGAAAAAACAATCTCAGATAGAGGCTGCAAAAAAGGTCTCCGTCTTTAAAAAGAAGTTATCCTTATGGAAAAAGAGAACTAGAAACCAGAATTTTGCTATGTTTTTACTGTTTGACAGTAAAATTGATCAAGAAACTAACAAATGGCTGACTGCTTTATTTAATGATCACATAAGCAATCTCGAGAGAAAAATGGAAGATTACTTTCCAACATTTGAACCTTCTTCAGTATGGATACAGCAGCTTTTTATTGCTGAGATGAACAACAATTAGCAGCTCAACCTACAGAAGCAACATCTGGAATAGCAGAGTTCTCAAGCTGCAAAGAATTAGTTCATCTCCTTCTCACTGATAGACTTTTGGTGCAGTATGTCACAAAAATATTCTGAATCGGCGAAAAAAACTCTGGAAGCATTAATTCCATTTCCAACGACATACCTCTGTGAAGCTGCCATGTCTGCTCCAGTCAATATCAAAACTACTTACCGTAATCGCCTTAGAGTTGCAAATGACATGAGAATTGCTCTCAGCAATATTAACCCCCGTATTGATGAGCTTGTTTCGAAGTGACAAGAACAGAAGTCACACTGACTATCATTTGTGTTGTGCTTTGCCGAGTGAATTGTGATATTCCACTAACCACTTGTGTTAAGCTGTTATAAAGAGAGTTTTTTAATTAATTAGAGATCCAGTAGTAAACAACTTATCCGCCTTATCACAATAGTGTTTGTTCTTTCAATATACACCTCCTTTGCAGGTTGCGCAGACAAGGGGTCCCCAAGCCAATATCTTTAGGAATAGGGGTTCCATGGGTTGGAAAGGTTAAGAACCACTGCTGTAGAGTATTGACATACATACCTTAACACGCAGCATATTAGCATAAGAAAAATATCTTTTGTAGTATATACGACGGCGTCACCCGAAGAGCCACCGTCAGTAACATCGGGATTGAGAGTGTCGGTTCAGCCGGCTTCACCTATCATGCTCTTGTGTGAAGAGTTACCAAACGTTTATGTGTTTTCTGCACACTAAATTGTCACGGCTTTTTGTGCTCCTTTTCCTAGTAGAATATCTCATTTCAAAATCCTGGCTATGCCGTGGGTCAATATGCTCTGTTGATTGCTGACACGAAACCCAGGAAGCCTTGCTTTTCCCGTAGTTTGGACGTAGGAAACACATTTCTGATGTTATTCTATTCTGAAGCAAAATAGCAAAAATGCCTTTTGTGTAAAGCGATTTCACGCATTGACGCTGTTTTCTTTTGATTTCCCTTTTACACTTTCTCAAGTCCTTGCTGGTTTCGCATTATGTAGCATATTTTTTTCTTCCTGCTTGACGTGCCCTGAGAAGTTAAAAGATTCTTTGCTTTTCCTCAAATGTTTGGTTTGATCCCGGTAGCTCTATAAAGCAATTATAAAGCAAAATACCAATAATATCTTCCATGTGGTGCGAATTAACAAAGTGACGTTGTTAATTTTGATTTCCTCTCAAACTTTTCTAGTCTTTGTTGGTTACGAATTATGATTTATATTCGTTTTTCCTTGCTTAGGTATGCTCATAGAAGTTAAATGAGTCATTGGTTTTCCCAAATTTTTAGGTTTGATCCCGGTAGCTCTATAAAGCTATTATTATCAAGCAAAATAGAAAACATTTTTCTCTCTAGTATGATGCGATTTTACCCCCGCAGGCATGCTATCACCTGTGCCAATTCCAATCGTATCAATTAATGCAGCTGCGCCAGCTTCACCGTACAAACATTTGTTAGAGCCACAACGAATATAAGCCATAGCTCTTGTACATGCAATGGTGGTCATGTTGATCTACTAATCAAGACTGAAAGTATTCAAAAACAAAGAGCGATGACTCAAACTACCATTCGTAATTTTTAAAAGTGTGAGGGGAGTGAAACATGGTCAAAATTGTTGGCGTCGCCCAAATGGTGGTCGTTTTGACTCATAAAGAAATGAGCTATTTGCTGGTAGGCCTATTAGACGATTTGGTGGGCTCGCTTTCGTATTAATATCTGTGGGATTAAGATTTTCGCCTGCGCTGTTTGCTTGAATTCGGCCATGGCATGAAAAGGGACCATGCCTTTGCCCTAAGTCATATAACCTATTGCAATAAGCGCCTATTAAGCTTTTTTCAAACAAAAACATTTCCTCTTAATCCAGTGTTACAAATTGATGCTATTATTGTTTAATTTTGATCTTTTCTTAAATTTGGGATTTTATTACATTTAACTTTGTCCTTAATCCAGACCTTCCTACTGTTAAATAAAGATTAGTGTTTTGTACCGATATCCTTGCAATTACTAATGTCGGTAATGGGCTCTACCCCATTTATGTTTGCAATCACAATAATAGTGGATAATTTTGCTGCCTGCTGCTGTTTTTAATAAATAGTGGCAAGCATTGTGATGTCATTTAACATTATGACATCACAATGCGTTTTAAGCCATTGAAAATATGGACTGCTGCTAACCACTTTTTCGTTACTGTAGGCGAATTAATATGAACTAACGTCTCTGACTGCGTGCATGTTTCTTGGTCCTGGCATAAGTCCTGACATGCAAAGAGCAAACTAACCCAAAATGAAGCACTCACAGTTCAGTTATAGCAATAGCGGGGCCCCTATTGTACAGGGTGGGAAAGCAAAATTTACAATATTTAACAGGACTTTAACATCAGCATATAAATAATTACGTCGTAAAAAGTTAAGACATTTTATTTGCCACAAGAAAATACATAGAGAAAATTTTTTATTCTATGTGTCTTCCTTCTTTCTCAATAACTGCGTTCACACGTCTCCTAAAACCTTAAGTTTCTTAAGTTCCATTTTTTCTATCAAGTTCCTTCTTAAGTTCATATTCCATTTTTCGCATGGATTTCGTTGGGTTTTTTTGAATCTTAGATTTGAGGGTTTTGATAAATGTTTTGGTACGTTTTTTTTACTTCCTCTACTTCCAGTTTTTCTAGTAATAGTTTTGCTCATAATCATTTTCTTTTTTTTCATTGCAAACAGTTTTTTGGACACTCCCACTATTCTTGAAATCTGCTTCGGTGAGACGAGTGCATTCAGCAAAGTACACACTCTTTGACGTTTGCTCACCTGATTACTCATAAGGGTAGCCATTTCTGAAAAAATATAGATAATAATGCTAGATATAGTTATGACATCAACATACGCAAGCTTTTAAAACAAGTGATGCAATTCTTACTGAGAAAAAGCAACTTAAAGATTATTGTAAATTTTGCTTCCCCACCCTGTATGAATTCGAATCTTCCAGTGTTGCTTATTCTGATGTTTTCCATAGTTCCACACACCGTCAGGCATTCTCGTTAAATTGATACAGATCAGTGGTGGAGCAAGGTTCATCTAGTAGTAAACACTTTAGTCTGTATAGTAATGCAAGAGGTCAGGGATTCACTTAGCAAACTGCAGACAGTGACACTGTTTGGACCTATCAGGTCTCTTCAGTGCAGTTGGTGACCAATAAAAAGCTAGAGGCTTTTAATAAAGCATAGCTTAGACCGTCACACTTGTGGGACCAAATACTAGGTCCACTGTAGTGGATGGTCTGTCAACCTCTGCGAAGCCGTATCACTCGTGAATGAGTGGCGGTTGTCGCAGGTGCACTACGTCTAACAACTGCTAGAACAATAGTGCTGTCACAGCCTGGTGGTCACAAGGTCTTACATGTATAGTAATGCAAGAGGCCAGGGATGCACTTAGCAAACTGCAGACAGTGACACTGTTTCGACCTAACAGTTTGCTAAGTGCATCCCTGGCCTCTTGCATTACTATACATGTAAGACCTTGTGACCACTCGGCTGTGACAGCACTATTGTTCTAGCAGTTGTTAGACGTAGTGCACCTGCGACAACCGCCACTCATTCACGAGTGATACGGCTTCGCAGAGGTTGACAGACCATCCACTACAGTGGACCTAGTATTTGGTCCCACAAGTGTGGCGGTCTAAGCTATGCTTTATTAAAAGCCTCTAGCTTTTTATTGGTCACCAACTGCACTGAAGAGACCTGATAGGTCGAAACAGTGTCACTGTCTGCAGTTTACTTTAGTCTGTGTTGCACAGTGTCATCGTCAGCTCCGCATTGGCAGGTTAAGTTTGTTGCTAGATCAGCAAAACCCCACTTCTTCACCTTAGTTTTAGTTCTAGCGACGCTTGTACGAAAGCGATGGAGGCATCGCCACATTGTCCATCCTGAGTATAATCCTGGCGGCAGTTTTTCCTCAGATGTGATGTTTAAGCGAGTGCTTTGAGCTTTCGTTTCCACGCTTCCTCTCTCCAGGTTGATATCTTTCCTTTAGGGGTGCTGCACAGTGCAGAAAGCTCCTTCTTGATTTCAATCTGAATGGGGCAGGGTGGTGGTTGAACAACATATGACGGGGGTCATAGGCCTGCCTTGAGCGTTCTAGCTTGCTGGCAGCTTCTCTTCGGATCTCGGGTGGAGCGACGCCAGCGAGCAGATGGAGATTATGAACGTTTGTTGGCTTCAGGCATCCAGTAATCAGGCGGCAACTTTCATCTAGGACTGGGTCGAGGCGTTTCGCATGAGCTGATTGCTCCCAAACAGCAAAACATACTCCGCGGCCGAGTGGGACAGAGCCAAAGTAGAGGTACGAAACACATGTGAAATGGCTCCCCATTTTGATATTGTTGGCTTTCGCAAGATATTGTTGCATGTTGAAACTTTAGCTCTTGTTTTGTTGACATGTTCTTTAAACGTCAAGCTGCGGTCAAGAGTGACGCCAAGATACACTGGATGGGCACAATGTTGAAGCTGTTTTCCATTCCAAGGAATGTTTAGTTTTTTGTTGGCGTACCTGTTTTTAAGGTGAAAAGCACAAACCTTGGTTTTGGATGGGTTTGCCCTCGGCTTACTGTTCTTGTAGTACTCATTTAGCTGTTGAAGTGCATTCGTTAAGTTTTCCTCCATTTCGTCAAAGCAATCATCCTGGAAAGTGATGCATAGATTATCAGCATAGATGAATCTTGACGTTTGTTAATCTTGGTTGGTTATTTGTATAGATGTTTACAGAAGGGGGCGAGTACGCTTCTTTGCGGAAGACCATTTCTCTGCAATCGAACACGACTTTTTCTCGTGTTGAATTCAAGAAAAATCTTCGATTTTTTAGCAAAACACCCAAAAACTTAATAAGCAGAGGGTCCTTTGCCATATCGAGAACTTTTGTGCGGAGGCGGCAATGGTTTACCGTATCGTATTCAGCGGTTAAATTAACAAAAATGACTCCGGTGATCTTCTTTTTCTGGAACTCATCTTCAATATGTTGAGTAAGATTCAAGAGCTTTGCAGTTGTAAACTTGCCAGGGCGCAATCCAGCTTGATGTTCAATGAGGTGCTCTTTGACAAAGGGGGAAAGACGGTTTAATAAAAGCCGTTTTATTAGTTTGAAAGTATGGCTCAAGAGAGATATTGGTCGATAGCTTTTTGCGAGTGAGGGGTCCTTTCCAGGTTTTAGCTAGGCAACCACCTTGGAACTTCAAAACATTCTATTTGAATAAGGTGGAATGCATGTGTAAGGATTTTGTAAGTGGTGGTTAACGATTGTTATTAAATAATATCTGAAACATTTTGATATCTGGAAGATTCTAACAATTTGAACAATGACCTCAGTACAGTTGGCAGAAATAATGAAGAAGCTGGATGAAGTATCAAAACGCCAAGATGAGTATAATAACCAATACTTGTCTAACTCATATAATACTAAGCCTACAGATAGTTCTGTTCCTGCTTCTTTTTCAGATGCCACCAGTGCCCAGGGTTTGCTACTGGATGATCTAAATAAAATGATTGCTACTCTTAAAATTTCGGTTGAGCAACTGGCTGATCAGCTGTACCAGAATCAAAGACACTTGGATGATCTGGAGCAATACAGCAGAAGTAACTGCCTCATCCTACATGGGTGTACTAATCTTCCAGAAAAAAAGGCAAGTAATTTAGACTTTGAAAATTTTGTCTTAAAAACTCTAAATTCCAGAATCAAATTGTCTCAGCCAATTACTGATACAGACATCGACATCTGCCATGTTCTGCCTTCTCGAAAAGCTAAAAATCCAATCATTAAATTTGTGCGCCGTACAGTTAGGAACCTGGTGTTTGCCAACAAATCCCAGCTCAAAGCAGCAAAGAATTCCGACCCAAAATTATCGTTAACAGAATCACTCACAAAACGACGATTTCAACTGCTTGCTAAATCACAGGAAGCATTTGGATTCCAAAACGTCTGGACACTGAAGGGGAATATATATTGCTATTTTGAAGGCAAGAGGCACTATATTGATGATTTCGAAGATATCTCAAAGATTAGATTTCCATGCTGAGTCCCACAACTTGCTTGCTTTTTATTGTTAACCACACCTCATGACATACCAAAAACCGTTTTTTTAAAGCTTTAGATAATTCTTTTTTTTTGTATTGTAATTCATTTTTTTGTATTAACTTTCTTTTCAACTTTATATTTCTTGTGTTTTTTGTAATGTCGCAAAATGTATTTTTTAATGAAAACAGTCAAAAATCTAATTTTGAAAACAGAAGCAACAACTTTACATTACCAGTACTTACAAACCTAAATAAGGAAAATTTAACCCATTGTGCTGAGAGCCTTAATTTGATGTTTAGTGACAGAGATCAGAGCAGTAAAAACAGCAATGCAGATTTGGACTTTGAGGCTTTAATTAGTACCAGCCAATACATTGACATATCTAAATTGGATGACTTTGTAACTGATGAGATACCTGAAGCTAAATTATTAGCTTTGGAACTAAACATGAGATCATTAGTAAATAATGCTAATTTTACCAAGTTGGAGGCACTGCTATCATTTATGACATACAAACCAGACATTATATCTATTTCAGAAACTTGGATTACTCCTCTAAGCTCAGGTGCTTTCTTAAATCTACCAGGTTACAAGTTTGTTCACAACTCTAGGCTTCATTTCAAAGGGGGAGGAGTAGCACTTTATGTCAAAGACACAATTAGGTTTCATGTTTTGACTGAACTCACCACTATGCATGAAAAGCTATTTGAATCTATCTTTGTCAAATTAGAATTATAAAATAAAAGTATTATCTGTGGAACAATCTATAGATCTCCTTCACATGACACTGGATCAAATCAAATATTTTTTGACAACTTAAAAGAAACTCTTGAGTCTATAAAGAGCAACCACAAATGCTTTATATTTGGTGATCTTAATTATAATCTCCTTCAACATGATAATAATATGGTTAGTGATTTACTGGACATTATGTCAGATAATTCATTTTATTCATTGATAAACAAACCTACTCGCATTACAGACACTAGTGCAACTATTTTAGATCATGTGTGGACAAATTTGTATTCTGAAAACATCAAAACAGGAGTGCTTCTTCATCCTATTTCCGACCACTTACCTATAATTACTTGTTGCTATACCAATCAAATAAAGCATAAGCTAGAAGATAAAATCAGAATTTTTGACCAAGTAAACATTGAAAAATTTCAAAAACAATTAGGAGAAATAAATATAAATTTGATATTACAAGAAACTAATCCCAATACAGCCTTTTGTATGTTTATTAATAAATACACTACTATTTTTAATCAGTGTTTGCCCCTGGTAAAAAAAGATGTTAGAAAAAGCAAGAACTGGTTTGATGAAGATTTGCTAAAACTAATGAAAGAAAAAGATAAGTTATTTAAAAAATATATTGCCAAAAAGAGTACACCAGCCAAAGCAAAATACAAAGAAGCTAGAAATAAATATTTTCATAGGATTCAAGAAAAAAAGGAAGCTTTCTTTGCATCAATTCTTGAAAAACAAAAACACAATATTAAAAAGACATGGCAGACCATTAACCTTCTTTTAGGGAAAACTAAAAACCATAGCTGCACTTCCTTAAGTATTCATGGAGAATTATCTACGGATGATGCAAAAATAGCTGACCACTTCAATAAACACTTCACAACGATTGGTGGTAACCTAAAGAAAGACATGAACCACACCGGTGCTAAATTTGATGATTATCTTGGTTCGTCATACCCGCACTGTATGTATGTAAACCCCACTTGTGTCTCGGAAATTAAGAATATTTTATCTGGCATGCAATCAAAAAACAGTTGTGGTTTAGATAAAATCCCAATGTCAATTCTTAAATTATCACCAGATAATATATTGTTAATACTATGTCACATTTTTAATCTTTCATTGGGACAAGGTAAATTTATTAATGAGTTCAAAAAGGCCAAAATAATCCCAGTGCACAAAAAAGGATCCAAATCTGATGTAAACAATTATCGACCAATCAGTTTACTACCTGTTATGTCCAAAATTTTGGAAAGAATTTTCTACAAAAGGCTTTGTTCATTTTTGAGCCAAGTAGGTTTTTTCCATCAATATCAGTTTGGCTTTAGAAAAAAACATTCCACAAGCAATGCTCTCACAGTTATGGTAGAAAATGTTACAAAAGCATTTGAAGAAAAAAAATATACACTGGGTGTTTTCTTGGATCTGTCAAAGGCTTTTGACATCATTGATCATAACATCTTACTTTACAAATTACATCACTGTGGAGTTAGGGGACTACCCTATGAATGGCTTAAAAGTTATTTAAGTAATCGATCTTTACAAACTAAAATCAATGGGAAATTATCAGCTCCTGCATTAATTAACTTAGGCGTCCCACAAGGGTCAATTCTTGGTCCATTATTGTTTTTGATATATGTTAATGATCTTCCGAAATGTCTTACTTCTGGTCAAGCTATCATGTTTGCTGATGATACAAACTTATTCTTCAATCATGTTTCATATACTGAACTATTTAAAAAGGCAAATGAAGAATTGTACCAAGTTGATTCCTGGCTTACTGCAAACAAGCTTACTTTAAACATTGCAAAAACTAAAGTCATAACTTTGAAAACTCCTAATAGCCCTCCAGTTCCACCTAATCTTGAAATCAAGCTAAATGGCAATGCATTATACAAGGTAACATCTATTAGATTTTTAGGTGTGACAATTCACGAGCATCTAACGTGGAAATCTCACATGGAATTGCTGCTGAAAAAAATTAGAATGGGCCGTGGCATCATACAAAAAATAAAACCCTATCTCAACCAAAAATCACTTCAATTGCTCTATTATAGCATGATTCAAAGTCACTTTCAATACTGTATTTCTTTCTGGTGTTTCAACAACAAAACACTGATTCACAGACTTCAAAACACAACAAATAAAGTCATTCGATTAGCATTTAATGCCAAAAAAGATGACATAACAGAAGTTATGAAAAAGCATAACATTATGACAATAGAACAAACTGCTCAATTAGAGATAGCTAAATTGATGCACAAATATTTTAATAACATGCTACCGCATGCATTTAATAACTTCTTTCATCACAACTATCGAAACTGCAATGCTGATAGGTCACGGTCGAAAGCTAAGATATTTCCTAAATTTTGCAGAATTAAACTAACCCAACAGTCATTCAAATACAAAGGTCCTGTGCAATGGAATAAGCTTCCTCCAGCATTAAGAGAAATAAAATCTTTGAAATCTTTTATCAACCAATCAAGGCAGTTCTTTATCACTTCATAAACATTTAATCCACTTAAAATTTACATCTAGGAAATGTGACTGCTTATGATATAGTCTTTTACAGTGCAATGGTTTCTGTGTTCTTTTTTCTGTTTTCAGATGGAACCTCTGAAGGTGGTGACAGTGAAGTGAGAACAGTCAACCATGAACAATCAATTCATAAAGAGCATTGAACTACTGATACTTCATCATTGCATATCAGATTAAAATGATAAGTTATTTTCGTCCTTTTAAGGTCTCTGCATCAAATTGATTATTAATTGAGTTGATTAAATTTTACGCAAACAATGCAGCTGGGAATTCCATAACGGTACTACTAACTCACAGTAACTTCTTTTTTTATATTAGCTATGTGTTTAATGTAGTCCTAGGTGTATGACTTAAAACTACAACCGGCAACAGGGTTTATGTGCCTTGAGACGTAAAGGAGCTGTCTCTTAGCTGTCGTTGCTCCCAGGTCACCCTTGGGCAAGGTGTAGCACCTGATAGCCTCCCCTGTTAGGGTTACAACTTGACAGTTTTTTATTTTTACTGTCTCTAGCGACACTTTGTACATACTGTATATGCTTTTCTTCGTGTGTGTTTTTTGTTTTACCTGGTATCTTACAGGTGCGATGGCCATGCCATTATCTTCACATTTAATCTAAATTCTATTCATGTGCATGTATTAACGTATATCGTTTTGCCATCGTCTCCTTTTTTTGTCCACTGCTGTGTAATTTATTTCTATGTATGCTGATTTGGACAAAAATAAAATAAAATTGATTGATTGATTGATTGATTGAACTCAAACATATTTTCGGTATTCTCATCAAAGCTAGACAGTTGTTCAATAGCTGTAGCAGCCAGACTAAAGCTTTGTGGCCAAAGTGCTTTAGTTCTTTAGTCATGATGTTATCCAATCCAGTTGCTTTTCCGTTCTTCAAACTGTTGATGCACTGCTTTAGTTCAGTTAGACAGAAAGGTTTTGTGAAGTTTGGGTTACAACCATCGGTATGGACATTCGGTTTGAATTGTCTTGTGAAATGAGGTGTTTTGCCATTCAAAAGCAGCTGTTGAGCAATTTGGTTGGCGGTGATATTGCTGTGTTGTTGCGTCGGCTTTGTGTAGTCGTTGTTGAGCTTTCCGAACAGTTTCCACGCCTTACAACTGTTTCTTGCCATGTCCAGGTCTTCAATTGCGGCTTGCCAAGAAGATTGTCGAATTTCTAATATGGCGTTGATCACTTCTTCTCCTGCTGCAATGGTTTTGTTGTCGAAAAGATCATTCTCATAGAGGCGCTTGTACGTGAAATGTATTTAACATATGGATGTTGTTAAGCCAGGAATGTAGTTGGGGCCCCCATTAATAATGTCAAAATGAGAGGAGATCAAATCAGCTTCCTGAACCAGCCTCGCCCAATTGCAAAGAAAATTGCTTCAACATTTAATTACATGTAGCTCGACACTTACATTTCATTGCAAACGATAAGAAAGGACCACTTTTACCCAATCGTCTTTTTCTAGGTTAATCACCAAGTGTTTTGCTTGGAGTTGTCTACGTATTAAAATTTGTAGACTTTATTTTTCGATGAATCTTCTTGAATAAGTTTATGGATAATGCCAAAGATGTATGCTATCGAGGAAGAATACCCAAAATGTACCAAAGGACTTACTTTTTCTTGATATTGCAGTTTTATCAAATGCAGGCACTAAAATTTAGATGTTTCTAACCGGTAGACCAAATCTAATAAACAATTAGAGACTTCAGTGGTTGATGAATGTTTTTGAAAACATCGACGGATAGAGCAAAAAGAACCACGCTCGTGAAGAAATTTAAAATGTACCAAAGAACAAACTTTGTCTAACAATTGCTAGCTTGTTTGGTCGAATAGGATAATTGTTCCACTAAAAATGAAACATGATGTATGGCAACCAAGCTTTGATCAACCATTATAAACTAATCCTTAGCCTGAGTACTTGGAGTCACATATAGATGGAAAGCAAATTTCCCAAGATTTAAAAGGAGAGGTAGTAGCTTAAAATAACGTTATTGTATTAAAATAATTTGTTTTTACCAGGATAAAAACTCCAGACCCTGTTTCAAGTTCAACCACAGACTCAGAGGGTACCTGAGATTAAGAGAATTTTCAAAAGTTTCTAGATCAGCAAAATCATAAAGCAAGGTCAAAATTAATGTTGAGTATTCGGAGTTGCGATAGATTCTAGGGGTCGGAGTCGGTTTTTTGAGAGTGCTAGGAGTCGGAGTCGGATCTCAAACCACCCGACTCCGCAATCCTGTTTTTACTGAGCTTACAACTTTTGGGAGGGGTAGAAAGTTACACCACAGACTTTAAAGTTTAGTTTTTTCTATATAAAAACTAATATTAATTGTACATATTATACACTATTGGAATCTCTCAGAAAAAACCTTTAATTTGTTAAAAAAAGTTTGAAAATTAGTTGAGAATTGAGGTCACAAAACAGTTTTTTAGTAAACTGATTTTGCAAAAAGGGTGCGATTTTTGAAAACATCTTGATATTATGATGTGTGGTAGCGAAGATTTGTGTTAATCGTACCAGACATATTACGACGTCATAGAGCCAGTTTTATGCGTGCAAGCAAAATAGAGAAGAAAAATGCTTATAAGGCTTAAAGTGCTAAAATTAAGAATTGCTCGTAGCATTGTAAAATAAGCAACAATTGTTGTAAAGTTGTTTTTGTCGAAAGCACCTTATTAATATCTCCTGAAACAACCTTTAATTGCGTTTCTGCGATGAGTACTTTTTGAGAAAGAGCAAAAACAGATTGCACAATAAAGCGTTGATTGTGACGTCTTTTTAGACCCCAAACAAATGAAAGTTGCTGTAATGTGGTAAGTGGGAAGCTGGTTTTTGTTTGCGCAAAAAGAGGTTGTTCTCTGTCAAGTAATGCAAATTAAAAAAGTATTTTTGATTATGACGTCATCAACACTGTTATGACACTCACCACGGGGTGGTGATCAATCGTTCCAAGTTACATGCTTGAACTTCTAGCATTTTAAGAAGAGTTAAAACAGACACACAAACAGAATTGCGCTTTATATATTAAATTATCAAAACTACACAAACCTGAAATTCCTCTGAGACCAATTTTTTTCCTCAAGAGGTCTGTTATGAATTTAGTCCCCTTTTAAAATTTATATTCTTTTTGCCTTTTTTGTCCGGTTGTTAGTTTCTGTCACTCACCGATATGCATAATTTCAGAAACGTGGTTGACAGACAGGAGCTAGCAACTACTCGAAAATTCCTACTTTAGCTTTGATTCTATTTAGTGATTACTGCTTTATAGTGTGCTATTTGTAGTATTTGCGAGTAAATTTCTGTCATTAAAAGCCACGTAACAAGGTCCTCAATTATGAATGTGCCCAGTGGTTGTCGCAATCTCTCGCAAACCTCAGGCAACATCCCAGGTACTTTCACTTTTCTCTCCAAAATCTCTAACCACAATTTTGCCAACCAACCTATCATCTCATGTGACGTCAAAAGCCTTTTTACCAGCATTCCTCTCTCATTCACCTCAAACCTCATGTACGACTTTATTTATGCGTTGCTAACCCAGCGTGTCGTAAAAAACGACTCTTGGGTACCCACCAGTGGCAGTCCGCCTTGTTGGTGGTGGGGCTACTAGTCACTCATGACTGGTTCGAAATGGGCTGCCAGTATTCCCCTAGCCTAATTTCAGTTAAGTTGACCGCATGAACCTAAATTGCCATTCATGCTGTGTTTCCGTCCGGAGGAAGAGGAGGGGTAACCACAAACAAACAACTCCATTTATGTTGACAACGGTAGGCCTACATAGTGGAATGGCCTTAACAAAAACAGATTACTGAAGCTATTGAGCTGGTCAAAAATACGTCTTTTTAATTTAACAATAAATTCTATAAACAACTAGACGGTGTAGTCGTGGGCTCTCCCACTGGACTTTTACTAGCTGACGTTATGATGAATTATGTACTTGATAAAGCGATCGAAAGCACACCCCTAGACCATCAATAAAAGTTCTTTTGTCGCTATGTTGACGACTGTTCTGCTACTTTTGCCAACATCTCCTCTATTGATGATATATATCTTCGCAATCTTAACAGTTGGCGCAATTACAACTGCGCAACTCTCTGGCTTTTCTCATCGAAAAACCGGACAAAGGAATTAAAAACAGCAGTTATCACAAACCCACACGCACTGGCCATCTTGCAAAACTTTCTAGCTTGCCCCATCTTCGTTATGAGCGAAATCTAGTAAACTCCTTTTTTTATCGATCCTACACCATCTGCAACTCTTATTCTCAAATAGGTAGGCTACAGAATTTCGTTTTATCAAAAACATACTTTTGCGGAATGAATATCGATCTGGCTTTATCGATAAGTGCATCAGGCAATTTCTAAACAAAAGTTTGCTCCTCGGACTCCCTTAGTTCAAAAGAATCTCTCCAAATATTTTTTTCAAATTATCTTACCTAGAAAATATCTCCCACCACGCTGAGAAAGAATTCATTTACAAACACTTATCGTGCACCATGTTTAGATTTATCCGTGTCACCAAAAATCTAGAGTAACCAGGACACTTTGATAACCGCCCAAAGTCACTTATTAAGAAGCAACGTGATATACCGGAAAAACTGTTTTTGTGGTTCTGTCTATATTGGCCACACTCGACGAAATTTAGTAAAACGACTAAATGAACACCAGACCAGCCTCAACCCGAAAGTGTGTAACCATTTGTAATCCAAACCATAGAGTGGACTTCAACCCCCAGATTCTCACCAGTTCCGACAATTCCAAACTCCAAACCCAGTTTAAATTTATACTCAAAGCTATTTCCTTTCCGTTTATTTAACACGTGGGCATTGCTTTTTGTGTGTTCACTTTTTAGTGTCTGTATGGCGTAGTTGTTAGTCAACCTGCAGGTCGTATATTATTTGCGTTGAAAATGCACCAGTTAAGGGCCGAAACGTTTGCAGAATGTTTTGGCAAGTTATTTTTGGAATAAAAAATTGTATTTTCTCTTTGTAGATTTAGAGAAAGCTTTCGATCGTGTTTTGGTGAGCATTGCGAAAGAAAGGTATCATAAAAGCAAAAGTAAGGGCAGTGATGGAGACATATCAGGAAGTTGAAACTTTAGAGTGAGACGTCAAAATGGTTTCAAGTGAAAGTTGGAGCACATCAAGGTTCAGTGCTTACTCCGCTGCTTTTTGCAATCGCTAGGGATGCTTTTAACTAATGATGTACCGGTAGTAAAAAACAATGAAAGATTTTCTGAATGCTGACAATTAAGTTCTTGTTGAAGATCACCGGAAGAGAATAGAAACAGGTTTTATTAAGCAAGAGGTTAAAAGTAAATAAAACTAAAACAATAAAAATTGGAGCAAAACTATCTAAAGAGATAACCAACGATACTGTTGATCCACGCAGAGTTCTTGGGAAGAGAGTGATAAGGAACTTCATTTAGTGCCAAAAAGGAAAGTATTGGATACTGGTATATAAAAGATTTTTAAACATTAAAGGAAGGTTGGCAAGTGTGGCTAATGTAAAGATGGTGTTATTAACGAGATAGATGAAAAAATACCTAAAGCTGGAATGTGACGAGGCTGTTCTAAGATTTTTGCTGTTTGAAGAGACATGCTGAAAAAACGACAGCACTGGGAAGGTTCTGACATCAAGAATAGGCGGTGGATAAAGTTAAAAACAATTGTGATGCACTTTGCAATTGAATACTGTCTTGAAAACTTTAAGGTAGACCATATAGAGCATGTGTGAGAATTGTTAAGATCTATGGAGCTGAATGCTAGGCGATGAAGACTGTGGCTATTAGACCAATGCAGAAATAAGAATGATGCGGGGCAAGACGCTTCCAGACGAAATGGCCAAGAGCGTCTTAAAAAAAATGGGAGTGGTGTTGAAGGCAATTACGAACATCTTATAAGACAACGACTAAGCTGGTTGGGACATGGTGAGTAAATAAATATAGAATCCTTAACAAAAGTGGGAGAAAAGACAGTTGTGGGAAATGTAGAGAGGAAGGCTAACGAAAACTTGGGAGGAGACGGGTGACGTAAAAAGATTTGACGCCTAAAGATACTCAGGATCGAGACAAATGGAGACGTTGCGACAGACCTGTCAACCCTGTTCAGTCAGGGTGATGGGCACCCCTAAATAAGCAAAGGAAATCAAAAATGAATCGTTGACTGTCCAGTCACTAGCGCCAGATTATTCAACAGGATTGCTTCCGCTACGGTACTCCAGTCTCTACTAGGTAGCAAAAATTTTTTCTGCTAAACAACTGAAAAAGTGGCAAATGCAAAATAGCATTCTACTTTTAAGTTCAAATATTTAGAGCATAATATCGGTAGTCAAGAGTAATTTGTGGGGTTTAACTTATTACTAACCAGCAATACAAAATTTAAAACCTTGTTATTCTACATGCTTTGCATGGATTCTAAAATTGCTATAAATGAATATTGATCCAGTTTTACAAAAATTGCTTTTGGTCTAAATCCAAATAATCTCAAAATTTGGCAGAATCTAAAATCCAAATCCGTTGGTGTGTTTAATCAAGCGAATAAAAAATTTCAGACGCTCGAGTTTGCATGTATAGACTGCTAGGCAGTGTCGTCAGAAGCAAATTTTGAACGGAGTAAGATTGGGAAATTTGTAGGATTGTTTTTGGTCATTTTTCGACCCCCAAATATGCTGAATAATTTGTAACCGTGCTAACTGAAAACATCTTCATTCCTTAACCGAATTTAGAAAATTTGGGGAAGGCCATGCACTTACCCCTGCTACGCCAATGGTGGGTACGGAATTGATAAATACGCACTCGCACTAGACCCGTAAATTATCACAAGCCGGTTCAGCAACAGCGCGAAATATTTTTTGAAAAATCTTTAAGACTGGAACGGCAAACTACTTTTTATGATTGTTGCTTTACTTTTTTTGCAGAGTTTTTAAACTCCAAGCTCATTTGCCGAACAGCTAGTGGCGTGGATATCAACCGCTCTGTGCGAACGCAAAAACTGCTGCCCAATCTTCGATCAAGAATCGGTGTTAGAATTCAGACGCAATGGTGTAGTGGTTAGAGCGTCCGCTTCGTAGTCGGTATACCTGGGATTTATTTCCCAAGTCGAGTCATACGAAAAGACTGTAAAAAATGATATTCACAGCTTCCCTGCTTGGCGCTCAGCATAAAAAAAGGGATAGTGTGGAGAACAAGCCGGTAAGCTTGCTTGTTGTGTCCTTGGGCAAGACACTTAACGAGACGACTCCAACTTTATGTGGCAGACAGGTGGCCTACCCGTACTTCACTGTGTTACAATTGTGAAGTTGCTAACCCAGCGTGTCGTAAAAGGCGACTCTTGGGTACCCACCAGTGGCAGTCCGCCTTGTTGGTGGTGGGACTACCAGTCACTCATGACTGGTTCGAAATGGGCTGCCAGTATTCCCGTAACCTAATTTCAATTAGGTTGACGGCATGAACCTGAATTGCCGTTCGTGTCGCACCTCCATCCTGAGAAAGAGGAGGGGTAACCACAACATCAATCACTCAAGATTGGTTCGAAATGGGCTGCCATCTTTCCCATAGCCTAATTTCAATTAGGATAACGGCATGAACCTGAATTGCCGTTCATGACGCACCTCTATCCCGAGGAAGAGTCGGGGTAACCACAAACAAACATACAAATGAAGAAGACGCAACTAAGATATTGTCAGTAACTAAGACATCAACTGAGATATTACAGTAACTACGCTGCTAAATTCTTTTGAGGTTGCAGGCTTGTGGCGCATATGTACTGAGGCAGCACTGGAAATTCTAAGCGGGTCTACAGGAAAGTTGCTTGATGTTTGCAAAGGTTTTGCTGGAGTTAAAAATACAACTCGATTCATTAATACGCATTATTACGTAGAAGCTGATCAGTAACTTTTCATGCAACGCAGCAGCAACAGTAATTAAAATGTAAAATAAGAGCTTTGTTTGATGATCAGTCAAGAAACTGGTCGAACTGGCCCGCGAGGTCGTCGAACATTGAAGTGATGTCATCCAGGTACTGCTGAGTTTCAGCAGGGGGGACTTCGGTGATGGGGTCGTTTGACAAAAGTACTGGGGGTGTATTCTTAAAACTCCTTGCGGACGAAGGCGGCAAGTGAGGAGGATCGCTGGCAGAAGGCGCGCCTGGAAATAACATGTGAATAAGCGCAGGTTAGGTTGACGTGCTTCACCCACTCACCTTTCACTTCGACCTTTGATCTTTCACTTTTATGCGACAGTTTTTTCGGGATAGGTGGCGCTGTTGATTGGTTAGAATATTTTGGAAGAATTTTTGTTTTGGGGGGAATTTCAGGTCCTCGCATGGCCACGTCATTTATAATGGGAGAAGCCCCGTCAGCAGGAGTTGAAGCAACATCCGAAATACCAGAACTTCGGGGGGGATCGGGAAAAGGGGAAGATGCAGTGGAAATCGGAGCAGAGGTTGCTACTGGAGGGGGAGCAGGCCACTCAAACTCATCGCTCGAATAGTCTCTGCTACCACTTCCGGGTAGGAATCCATCTGGATGCGAGCTTTTGTTATCTTCAAGAGCACTCAAGTCGAAACGCTTTCCCGTTTCTGCGCGCGCAGGTTTCTTAGCAACGCATGGGGGGGATCTAATGCTTGCAGGAGAGCCCTTTGCCGCGGACGGCTTCAACTTTGTCGTGGGTTTGACGCGAACTGGAGGGGGCGGCTTCTTTGCAGAGGGGGTGCTGGTTTGTTTGAGAGAGGCTATGTCATGGTTAGGGTAGGGTTTCAACGTGGTGATGTCACTGTTTTGAGCTTCAGAAAATCTGAAAATGAAAGACGTCCCACAGGCTAGTCGATATCTGAAAGAACAAAACCTCTTACCTTCCTTCTCCAAGTGGATTGGACGGCCCGTGGTCCGATTCCCTCTCTGGATAATCGTCGGTCGATATAGATGATATTCGTTTGGGGGGGTTCGGGGGTGGACCCCGTGAGTTGCTGTGCCGTCGCTCTTTCTAAATAAAAAAATCAATCAAGCATGAAACTGGGTCACGATGACGTCACTTACCTGGGGAGAAACTTCCTGGTCAACCTTTTCAGCGTCGTCAATTAACTTTTGACGTCTTCTTAAAGCTTTCTGAAGTTCTGAACTCACGCCAGTCGATTCATTAGACGCTGAGGTCACGGGCTTGTCGCGAGGTTTACGAGTGGCCTCCCCCGTTTTAATAGAGTTCATCGCGGATTTCAGTTCAGTAATGTGGCTGGTGTTTCTTTGCTGGCGCTAAACATTGATTGAATTGAAGCACCGCGGACACATCAACGCCATTCGAACATATCGGACAACAATATAACATTTAATAACCACGCACACACATAACAGACAGACTCTAAACCTTCTCCACTTTCAAAGCAAGCTTGGCAATACCAAGGTAACTCAGCGGTAGGTCGACCTTGACATTAAAACCACAAAACGAAAACGACTTCTAGCAGCTCTATGTAGACTTAATGACTTAAAACGTGACAATTAGCGGCGGATAAAGCCTGTGTAAAAAAATTCTGACAAATGCAAATACACGTAGGGACATGGGATAAAGGATCAATCCAGCGAAAGATTTAACTGGTGGTACCAGCTCGCTGGGATGGGGCGAGACGAGGGTCTGCTTTTATGCATGGGGGGGGGGGGGGGCGAGCTGAAAATGACGAACGTTTTAAAGTTTCAACAATGATTTAAGATCCCAGCAGTACGTGAGGCAACCGCTGCTTGGTTACTAGATCAACACTGCTTCTGCACTAGTTCTACAAATTTTCTACAAAATTTCATCACTTCGTATTAACGACAAAGCCTTTCTTCCTTCCTTCGACTAAAACTTTGTTTCCACACTAACTGCTCTGCAGCCTGACTACTCTTCAGCACCCCTAGAAATCATATCAGCCCCCCACATGAATCTCACAATCACAACAACGCTTACCTGAATCACGCTGTGGTGGAACTGAGCTGCAAGAAAACATTAGGCGTTAAGTGTGAAACGGAAGTCAGAACAACACGATACATCACACGAACGCAGCCACATCTATCTAACGCAACAATAACCAGCGTTTGAACCGATGTTAGAATAAGTTAACATTTTAAGACAAAACGTCACGTCGTACTGTGACGCGTTAACTTGCGTCAAGTCGATAGAAAGCGGCTTCCACACAACCAAACGAACCACGTGACAACAGCCCAACCATTCGTTAAACCAGAACCTAGTTGTGGCGTCACAATTGAGGAAACATTTCCTGCATAACTCATTTCTTAAAAATCTACTAAATCGTACAGCTCAACCGAAAGCAGGAAATTGGATACGATGCGGAATTATGGTACGGTTCGAAATTATTCACGGTATTTTCTGGCATACTACCGTACGGAAATACGGTTTTATTTTTTCTGTATCATACCGCACTCTTCCACGAGGCCTAATCTAGAGTCTCCAAAAGGCTTGCTTTGTTGAAACCAAGTCACACAAAGTTTCAACTTCACAGCTCTAACACAAACTGCATTATAGCATAAAATTTATTTAATTACCACAAGTTTGACCTTACTTTAAGTTTATTAACCTAGAATCAAGGGATTGGGCACGGTACGGAATTATGATACGGTAAAATTTTGTAGAAAAAGTATGGTACTAAATTACGAACACTATTTTAGTAAAGTACGAAATTCCGGTACGATATCTTTTTAGGAGAATCATTCCGTACCGTATCTATTCCCCTGGACTGCAAGCGAATGAAGAATTTACAGCATGTGCTTCTTACTTTTATTGTGGAAGGACGAGCGCCCGGTAGCGGAAATACTATTTATTGATGAAGCGTCGGTAGGTGGGGATGAACTGTCGATCAAAATGTCTTCGTATCTGCAAATTTTTCATAAATTTCTTTCGAATATGCTGTACAAGGCTAAATTGGTAAAAAAACTTGCGCTCAGACCTGCAGCTGGTACAGTGAATTTCCGCCACAATGACTGCAGTTAAGCCTACGTCGATAACAATAGTCAAGCTGCTCAAACAGCGTGTTTAAGAGACTTTTTTTGATTTTTTTTGTTTTAGCTATTTTCAGCCACAACCAAGTGATCCTTCTTTGTGAAGATCACTTTTTTGAAATAATTTTGCCCTTTATTTAAATTTCTGGGGGGACCCGAGACCTTTACTTTCACGCCCTAAGTCTGCTTTATTGGTGGTGGGGCTAATTAAGAAATTAAATAATCAATCAATCAAATTAGCTTACCAACTAATCAACAAATTATACTCATAACTGGTTCGAAACAAACCCTTACGCGCCCTAATTACGTCCAGGTACGCTGTTGGACACCTGGCGATTGATTCATGTCCAGCTTCCTTTTCGACCAAGAGGCGAGGGGAAAACAAAACAGGAGAATCGCTAACAAGGACGCCACATATTGCAAGCGGACTCCCGACATTGAAGGTGTCTTGCCGTCCTGGGACAGAAAATGACACTGGAATGGGGCCTCGTGTCCTCAACTCACCCAGGATTCGAGATGGAAGGACGTAAACGGGGAATCCCAGTATCTTGTAAAACGCGAGATGCATTGATTGGTTTGCCAGCTGTAACTCGTTGATTTGTGATTGGTCGATCTTGTGTATGCCGGGAGCAAATCACATCTTCGTAGCTCGGGTTGTTGACGTTGGGGTGAAATGGAGCCTGCGAAGGTGGAAAGTGAGAATGCGAAGGTGCGCTGAAAGCAGCCGTTTGATACTCGCCTTTGGCAGATTTTGGCTCAATCGAGGGTCCAGGTTGATGTAGTTGTGAGGAGGGAGCGATTTGAAAGAGTTGCGAGTGGATGCGAGCGCTTCTTCCTCTGGACGATGAATACCGCTGTCATGCGAACCTACGAAGCATTAAACACTTTTGTATGACGTCACTTCTTTAAGCACTACAATTATGATCACAACACTATTTCCGAACATTTGTCAATGCTCAGCTGGAACCGATGCATGCAATAATACTACTAATGATATGCAGCGTCATCTCGCCTTTGCTAAAACATTTCAGTTAATTTTATTTTAAATATTAACGTCTTTTTGCAACATCTCACAATCAAATAAGGAAGTATTATTTTATCATGTCAAAAAAGAATTATTTGCTCTTCTTCGACGGATAACAGAACCGACTCCTTTTCTTCCTCCATTCTTCCCTCCTGCAGAAATTTCTTCTTTCTGGGAAACTTCAAGTGCGATTACCCCCTCTGGCACTTCTGACCGTCATGGGTAGGAAGCATTCGATTGAGTCATCTCCTCTGGCCTCTTTCCTCTCAATGACTCTGACATATTTACCCTTTTTCATCGCTCCTCACTCGACATCTCCTTTGCTCCCTCCTCTCTCACCCTCTCTTGCTCCTGGGAGATGCTTTCAGTCTTTGGTTCTGATTACCAACTAAATTCTACTAAATGTCCCTCTTCCTCCGGTCCTTCGCCACAACAAACGACCCCTTTCTTACAATTTTCAGAAAAATGGTTGCGATGACTTTACCTTATACTTCGACTCTCGCTGTCCTTCTACAAAGAATCCTCTTCTCTCTCTCTTTCCTTTGATGCTCCTCTCTTTACTTCTCTCACACCGAATGCGGCAATATTTGCCATTCCTTTCGGCCGCGTCAAAAGCCAATCTCAAGCCTGTAGGCCTCTTGAAGTTGAAAATGGGGTTAGTAAAAGACGTATAGCTTTGTTGTTGTTGTTGTTAATTACCCAACCCCTTCCGATGGATGGGGGCATGGCGGGAAACCATGGAGCCCCAGAAGCCGGGCAACTCCCCAAAGTCTGGACCAGAGGTCGTAAAGAGACAGAGAGTCGCCAAAGAGTGAGCGGCGCAAGGAGTCCGTAGCTGGACAGTGCAGAATGAGATGAGAGGTGTCCACAGGCGCTGCAGAAAAGATTCTCGATTCTGCCAATCCTAGAGAGATAAGAACCTAAAAGAAGGCTGTGTCCGTTGCAGCGAAGACGAGAGAGAGAACACAGCGAGCATGACTAGGGAGCACAAGTTCCTCGGTGGAAATCGAGGAAACCTGTGTGTCAAAGAATTTCGATGAGACAGTACGCCTCCAGTCCGAGAAAACAGAAGAGTGGATACTAGAGATAAGAGGAGAGAGCTACAAGGGATTGCAGAGGGCGCAGGTAGCACTCCCCGTCTGGCCAGCTCGTCAGTCGCGTCGTTCCCCGGGAGAAATGAGTGTCCGGGGAACCATTGTAGTTTGATAGAACAGAAGGAAAAAGAAGACAGTTCCTGCCAGATCTGCCACAGAGATTGAGATAAGAGGAAAGATGGAGGAGAGGACAGGGAGTCAGATAGTAGGAAAAGAGAAGAAAAATGGCAGACTTGTTGGTGCTACCGAGACCAGCTAAGAGCATGCAGAATGGCGCAGGCTTCAGCGGAAAAACTTAAACATACTGGACCTGCCGAAAAGGAAACAGTGATCTCAGTGCCACAGAGAGAGCAGTTGGCAAGAACGCCGGAGCCACCTTTGCCAAAAAGAAAAGAAACAGAGCCGTCTGTCCAGAGTACCAGATCATGGGAGGGAGGAGGGGAGGGAGAGAGTCAAGGTGGGCGAGAGCCGCACCTTGACGAGAGAGAGGGGGATCGGAGCGAGAGCATGGAAAGGAAAGGGTGGAATCCACCGTGAAGGGAGACAGATTCCAAGGAGGAAAGGGAGGGCATGCAAGAAGAGCCTCCATAGAAGAAGTAGAAGGAAGCATGAGCGGGTGAATGGATGCAAAAGCTCTCCAAAACGATTTACAGAGTCTTGGTTTTACTTCTAGTCTGGCCAAACCTGAAATGAAAAAGAAGGTTGGGAGACGAAGAGCCCGCTCATAAGATAAAAGAGTGAAATGAGTCAGGGTGGCTCGTAGGGGAGGTAATGAAGCTTCGGAGAGAAAAAGTAGGATAGGAAAGAACGAGAGGCAGCCGGTGATGGCGCGACTGGCCGCTCGATGGAGACGTTCCAATTTGGTAAGATTGGTAGCACTTAGGAAAGGAAACCATCCGGGTGAAGCGTAAGTGAGAAGGGGCTGAAGACAATTTATACAGAAGAGAGAGGGACTCCTTAGAGGGGCCCCATGAGGAAGCAGAGATACAGCGTAAGGCCTTGGAACGTGGGAAGAACTTGGCCTTCAGCGAAGAAATATGCTTAGAAAAGGAAAGTGTGCGGTCGAAGGTGACCCCAACAAAGGTTGGAGTTGGGTTGAAAGGGAGGCGGGAGCCGAGTAGGAGAAGGATGGGCTGGAGGTTAGCTTGGTGGGGATCCACCAAGAGGAAAATGGCCTCACATTTGCTCGGAAGACACCAGAACTCCAACCAGCGCTCCAATCGAAACAGAGCTCCTTGTGTGGCCTCCACCGCAGTGGAGACCGAGGCAGAGGATGACCAAATAGCCAGATCGTCAGCGTAAAGACAGCAGCTGACGGAAAAAGGCAGAGAGGCCGGAAGATCATTGATGAAGAGAGAGAAAAGTACAGGGCCAAGAACGGATCCTTGCGGAACACCTCGACGGACTCGAAAGAAACGACTTTTGTGATTTTGATAAACCACACAAGCGCGCCTGTCAGAAAGAAAAGACTGAGTCCAACGAGCAAAGCAAGGAGGGAGGCCAGCCGAAATAAGTTTGTGGAAAAGGGCGGGATGCCAGACAGAGTCAAAGGCTTTAGAGATATCGATAGTAGACAGGATCGTCCGAGAGCCCGGCCTGGGTTTGTTAAACCCATCCGAAATGGACTGAGAAAGGTACAGAATTTGATCGAGTGTAGACCGTCCAGGGCGAAAACCGGCCTGGCGGGGAGAGAGAATAGAATTAGATTCCAGAAAGAAGAGAAGACGGGATAGAATGATGCGTTCAAAAAGCTTTGAGACGCAGGAGGTGAGAGAGATAGGCCGGAAGGAAGCAGGAGAGTCGAGAGGCTTTCCCATCTTGTGGATGGGAATAATAGAAGATGTCTTCCAGATCGAAGGAAAGGAATGCGAAGACCAGGAAAGATTGAAAATGTGAAGAAGAAAATCCATGCCAGAGCGAGGAAGATGCTTTAGCATGGGATAGGCAATTTTGTCTAGGCCAGTGGCGGTGGACGAAGAAAGGTAGGAGGCAGCCGCAAGAAATTCAGCGGGAGAGAAAGGAGAGCAAACGGACGAGTGAGACTCCTCAGGGTGTAGCACAACGGCAGCCCGCTCTCTCTATTTTTGTAGAAAGGGTGTTCTTTCGAATATACGAGGTGTGGAAGTCCTATTTGTCAACTCACTCAAAAATCTACTTTAGTAAAAATTTAAACACATTTATTTAAATAAAACCTTATTCAAATAGAATACAAAACAAAAGATTAGTACTTAAATATAAACACAAATTTGATATCATAAACTTAAGTTGGCACCCACGCCTGTACGCCGACGCGTCCTTTTTTAACTGACACGTCGGCATTAAATTCAAATCAAGAGTTGTAATGTGAAGCGATGCGTGGAAATTAATGGTGCATAAAAACTAATTAAGTGGAACAATAAGGTAGTGCGCAGTGCTACAAGGGCATGTGGCTCGGCGGAGCTCAGAGAGGTAGCCTCTGGCTCTGCTACGCATGGCCTTTGGCTGAGAAACGGAATAGTGCGATCTCAGGTAAGCGGCATAGACCGAAGCCGATTCCTTGGGAGAAGAACAGTTGGAGAAGTTAGGAGAGGAAGAAGGAGAGCCAGCGATAGAACAAAGAAAAGAGTGCACAGATTTAGGGTTAGATTTAGGTGAAAGAAAAGAGCAAGTCGTCTGCCATGCCTCTGCCTTGGCCTTGGCGATGACTGACGAGGCGCGTCGAGAAGCGGAGATGTAAGCCTGGCGATCTTCATCACTTCTGTGAGCGGCAGCGAAAGCCTTGCGTCTTTCACTAACCGCACTTTCCACCTGAGCAGACCACCAGGCTTTAGGAGGACGTTTGATGTGGCCGAAAGGAATGGAAGATTTGGCCGCATTTAGTGCCAGAGAGGTAAAGGGAGCAGCAGCAGGGGAAAGAGAAAGAGACGAGTATTCCTCTGCTGAAGGACAGTGACAGTCAAAGTAGGAGGCAAAGCCATCCCAGCGAGCTTTCTGAAAATTGAAGGAAGGGGGGGGGGGGGCGCTCGTTGGGGCGATAGCCAGGCTGGAGAGAGAGGGACAGGCAGAAGAATTGGTAGGTGGTCAGAACCCAGGTCCTGAAGCACCTCCCAGGAGCAAGAAAGGGAAGAGAAGAGGGAGCAAAGGAGATGTCAGGAGAGGAGCGACTGCCAGAGGAGCGATGGAGAAGGGTGGGTGTGTCAGGGTCATTGAGGGGGAGGAGGTCAGAGGAGATGAACCAATCGAATACTTCCTCCCCGCAGAGGTCGGAAGTACCTCTTGAGTCTCAGAGGGAGTGATGGCAATTGAAGTCCCCCAGAATGAAGAGATTTCTGGAGGAGGGAAGAATGGAGGGAGAAAAGGAGTCGGTTCTGCCATCCGTTGCGGAGGAGCAAATAGAGGGGGCGTACACATTAAGAAAAGAGAGCGAAGAGGAGAGAGATGTTGATCCCTACATAATCAGAGTAGGGATCAAGCGAAGAAAGAGAGGTGGTAGAAAGTTCAGAAAAGGATAGGCCCTGTCTGACGAAAATGACGATGCCGCCGCTAGCGTGCCTGGCATCAGAAGAGAGAATGCCAGACCGGGAGTGGGTGCGATCAGAACGCAGAGTAGAGAATCCAGGAATCCGGAAAGAGAAAGATGAGTTAAGATTATATTCCTGGATGCAGATAAGGTCGACAGGATGGGATGAAAGAAAATGAAGTAGTTCAGTGCTCCTGGCTTGAAGACCTCCAGCATTGTATTGAAGAACCCTGAGAGAGTCAGGGGGAGAGGAGGCAGGAGGCGCAGAAGGATAGCCAAGAGCAAGGGACGATGGGGAGGGGGCAAAGAAAGAAGATATAAGATGGGCAGACGGGAGATAAGAGGTTTGGAGACGAGGGTTGGGCGAGAGTGCAGCATTAGCAGAGGGGGGCAGATTGTACAGTGGAGGTATACGTGTCGGAGGAGTCCGAGGAGGGAGTCACAGTGTTACGGCAGGGGGGGGGGGGCAGCTCCAAGAGTGAGAGCTGCCAAGAGCTCTGAATTTGGAGAGGGAAAGTTGTGAGCACCTTATATGGATCCATTTGGAGCATGTGCAGCATTGCACTGACTTGCCCCGCCAGGTCACATTTCCAGCGCACACAGAGCAAGGAAAGATGGGGCCAGGGTTAGGATGAACGTTACCGCTCATCAAGAGAAGAAAAAGAATGAGGAGACGAAGAAGGGCAAGAGAAGGGCAGGAGAAAAGAAAGAGAAAACAGGCGACCGATTATGAAGAAGCTGTGTGCTGCCCTTCCTTTTTCTAAACATGTTGCTTCGCTGAAGGTAAATTTTTCCTCGTCTCAAAGCCTTACGCTCTACCTCTGCTTGCTCATGGGGCCCCTCTAAGGAATTCCTGTTCTGTACAAAGCTTTTCTTCGGCCCCTTTTTACTTATGCTTCACCCATATGGTTTCCTTTTCTAAGCGTTACAATTTTACCAAATTGGAACGCCTTCACCGAGCGGCTAGTCGCACCATCTCCGATTGCCTCTCGTCCTCTCCTCTCAAAGACATTTTTACCTCCCCTACGAGTCACCCTGATCCATTTCGCTTTTTCATCTTATGAGCGGGCCCTTCGGCTCCCAACTTCCTTTTCCATTTCAGATTTGGCCAGACCTGGAGTAAAACCAAGACTCTCCAAATCCTAGAGAGGTTTAGCGTCTACTCACCCGCTCATGCTTTCTTCTACTTCTCCTAGGAAGATTCTCTCTGCTTTCCCTCCTTCTCCTCCTTGGAATCTGCCTTTTTTCAATGTGGAGTCCACCCTTATTTTCCATGCTCCCGCTCTGATTCCCCTCTTTCTTGTGAAGAGGCGACTCTCGCTCATTTTTACTCTCTCACACCTCACGATCTGGTGATCTGGACTGATGGCTCTATTTCTTTTGGCAAAGGCGGCTCTGGCGTACTTGCCAACTGCTCACTTTGTGGCACTGAGGCCACTCTTTCCTTTTCTGCAGGCCCAACAAAGTTTTTACGCTGAAGCCTGTACCATTCTGCAAGCTCTCTGATGGTCTCGGCAGCACCAACAAGTTTGCCATTTCTTTTCTCTTCTCCTCCTGTCTGAGTCTCGCTTTGTCCTCACCACATTGACCTGTTCTTCGTTTATCCTTTTACCCTAAACTGTGGCAGATATGGCAGGAACTGTCTTCTCTTTCCTTCTTAAGTGTCAGGCTGCAATGGGTCCCCGCACATCATTTTTCCCGGGAACGACGTGGCTGATGAGTTGGCCAGACGGGTAGTGCTACTCGTACCCTCTGCAATTCTTTATAATCTCTCCTTATCTCTCGTATCCACTTTTTTTTTCTCGGACTGAAGACGTACTGTCTATCTAAATTCTTTATACACACCAGTCCCCACGGTATTTACTGAAGAACTTCTGCTTCCTCGTCAAGCTCGTCGTGTCCTCTATTGTCTTTGCTGCAATGGACACAGCCTTCTATTAAGCTCTATCTCTCCAAGATGGGCAGAATCGAGAATCTTTTATTGAGGGCCGGCCATTATCATGTTATCTCATTCTGCACTGTCCAGCTACGAACTCTTTGCGCCGCTCGCTCTTTGGCGACCCTTTGTTTCTCTAAGACCTCTGGTTGAGGCTCTGGAGAGTTGCCCGGCTTCTGGGGCTCCCTGGTCTTCCGCCATGACCATACCTCTCGGAAGGGTTCGGGTAACAACAACACCGACCGACAGACCAACCAACCAATTAACCAAAACTCTTTTCGTGAAACGCAATCCATTAAAACACATTATGGGTGGTTGCCCGTAGCCACTACATGTCTCCAAGTTTGCCCTGCTTTCACCACATGCCTCCCTAAACTTAACAAACTCTTATCTGTTAAATTCAGCCATTGCTTGAAAGCATATCGAAGTTGTGGAAGGGCGCCAAGGTGATTGATATGTATTTTCGCGAATAATCAATTAAATATTACGTTCTACTTACAATTTTTTTGTTACTGCAGACGCATTGGTATGAGCTAACACCACCGGCTGGGCGCATTTGCTTTCTACAAGTTGAGGGGCTCCATGAGGAAGCAGAGATACAGCGTAAGACCTTGAGACGAGAGAACAACTTGGCCTTCAGCAAAGATAAGTGTTTAGGAAAGGAAACAATTTGGTTAAAGGTGACCCAGAGAAAAATGGAGTGGGATTAAAACGGAGGCGAGAGTTGAGTAAGAAAAGGCAGGGCTGGAGGTTAGCTTGGTGGGGATCCATTGAGAAGAAGGTGGCCTCACATTTTATCGAATCGAGAAAACGACATCAGTACTCCAACCAGCGCTCCAGTTGAATCAAAACTCAATGTATGGCCTCCACCGTAGCAAGGGCCGAGGGGGAGGAGGACCAAATGGCCAGATCGTCAGCATAAAGACAACAGCTGACCAAAGATGGCAGAGAACCAGGAAGATCATTGATCAAAAGAGAGAAAAGTATAGGGCCAAGAAGGGATCCTTGCGGAACACCTCGACGGACTCGAAAGGAACGATTTGTGATTTTGAAAAGCCATGAAAGCTCGCCTGTCAGAAAGGAAAGATCGAGACCAACAAACAAAGCAAGGAGAGAGGTCAGCCGAAATATGTTAATGAAAAAGGGCGGGATGCCAGACACAGTCGAAAGCTTTAGAGAAGTCGATCGTAGCCAGAATCGTCCGAGAGCCAGGCTTGGGTTTGTTAAACCCATCCGAAATGGACTGAGAAAGATAAAAAAATTGAATGGAGAGTAGACCGTCCAGGGTGAACACCAAACGGAGATGAAAAAATGGAGTTTGACAGCAATCAACCGCCGCCTCAACGTGGTGATGCGGTCCGCAACCCCGTTTGGGTTGGGTCGAAATGGCTGTTGGCCTTCCTGAGGGTCCCAGTTACCCCGGGCACTTTCCTTCATTTTTTCGCTATGCTGCCCCCTGAACGACCGCAGAAGGGCAGCACACAGCTTCTTCATAATCGGTCGCCTGTTTTCTCTTTCTTTTCTCCTGCCCTTCTCTTCTCCTTCTTCGTCTCCTCATTCTTTTTCTTCTCTTGATGAGCGGTAACGTTCATCCCAACCCTGGCCCCATCTTTCCTTGCTCTGTGTGCGCTGGAAATGTGACCTGGCGGGGCAAGTCAGTGCAATGCTGCACATGCTCCAAATGGGTCCATATAAGGTGCTCACAACTTTCCCTCTCCAAATTCAGAGCTCTTGGCAGCTCTCACTCTTGGAGCTGCCCCCCCCCCTGCCGTAACACTGTGACTCCCTCCTCGGACTCCTCCGACACGTATACCTCCACTGTACAATCTGCCCCCCTCTGCTAATGCTGCACTCTCGCCCAACCCTCGTCTCCAAACCTCTTATCTCCCGTCTGCCCATCTTATATCTTCTTTCTTTGCCCCCTCCCCATCGTCCCTTGCTCTTGGCTATCCTTCTGCGCCTCCTGCCTCCTCTCCCCCTGACTCTCTCAGGGTTCTTCAATACAATGCTGGAGGTCTTCAAGCCAGGAGCATTGAACTACTTCACTTTCTTTCATCCCATCCTGTCGACCTTATCTGCATCCAGGAATATAATCTTAACTCATCTTTCTCTTTCCGGATTCCTGGATTCTCTACTCTGCGTTCTGATCGTACCCACTCCCGGTCTGGCATTCTCTCTTCTGATGCCAGGCACGCTAGCGGCGGCGTCGTCATTTTCGTCAGACAGGGCCTATCCTTTTCTGAACTTTCTACTTCCTCTCTTTCTTCGCTTGATCCCTACTCTGATTATGTAGGGGTCAACATCTCTCTCCTCTTCGCTCTCTTTTCTTAATGTGTACGCCCCCTCTATTTGCTCCTCCGCAACGGATGGCAGAACCGACTCCTTTTCTCCCTCCATTCTTCCCTCCTCCAGAAATCTCTTCATTCTGGGGGACTTCAATTGCCATCACTCCCTCTGAGACTCAAGAGGTACTTCCGACCTCTGCGGGGAGGAAGTATTCGATTGGTTCATCTCCTCTGACCTCCTCCCCCTCAATGACCCTGACACACCCACTCTTCTCCATCGCTCCTCTCCTGACGTCTCCTTTGCTCCCTCTTCTCTTCCCTTTCTTGCTCCTGGGAGGTGCTTCAGGACCTGGGTTCTGACCACCTACCAATTCTTCTGCCTGTCCCTTTCTCTCCGGCCTGTCTACCGCCCCAACGAGCGCCCCCCCCCCTTCCTTCAATTTTCAGAAAGCTCGCTGGGATGGCTTTGCCTCCTACTTTGACTGTCACTGTCCTTCAGCAGAGGAATACTCGTCTCTTTCTCTTTCCCCTGCTGCTGCTCCCTTTACCTCTCTGGCACTAAATGCGACCAAATCTTCCATTCCTTTCGGCCACATCAAACGTCCTCCTAAAGCCTGGTGGTCTGCTCAGGTGGAAAGTGCGGTTAGTGAAAGACGCAAGGCTTTCGCTGCCGCTCACAGAAGTGATGAAGATCGCCAGGCTTGCATCTCCGCTTCTCGACGCGCCTCGTCAGTCATCGCCAAGGCCAAGCGGAGGCATGGCAGACGACTTGCTCTTTTCTTTCACCTAAATCTAACCCTAAATCTGTGCACTCTTTTCTTTGTTCTATCGCTGGCTCTCCTTCTTCCTCTCCTAACTTCTCCAACTGTTCTTCTCCCAAGGAATCGGCTTCGGTCTATGCCGCTTACCTGAGATCGCACTATTCCGTTTCTCAGCCAAAGGCCATGCGTAGCAGAGCCAGAGGCTACCTCTCTGAGCTCCGCCGAGCCACGTGCCCTGAGGAGTCTCACTCGTCCGTTTGCTCTCCTTTCTCTCCCACTGAATTTCTTGCGGCTGCCTCCTACCTTTCTTCGTTCACCGCCACTGGCCTAGACAAAATTGCCTATCCCATGCTAAAGCATCTTCCTCGCTCTGGCATGGATTTTCTTCTTTACATCTTCAATCTTTCCTGGTCTTCGCATTCCTTTCCTTCGATCTGGAAGACATCTTCTATTATTCCCATCCACAAGATGGGAAAGCCTCTCGACTCTCCTGCTTCCTTCCGGCCTATCTCTCTCACCTCCTGCGTCTCAAAGCTTTTTGAACGCATCATTCTATCCCGTCTTCTCTTCTTTCTGGAATCTAATTCTATTCTCTCTCCCCGCCAGGCCGGTTTTCGCCCTGGACGGTCTACACTCGATCAAATTCTGTACCTTTCTCAGTCCATTTCGGATGGGTTTAACAAACCCAGGCCGGGCTCTCGGACGATCCTGTCTACTATCGATATCTCTAAAGCCTTTGACTCTGTCTGGCATCCCGCCCTTTTCCACAAACTTATTTCGGCTGGCCTCCCTCCTTGCTTTGCTCGTTGGACTCAGTCTTTTCTTTCTGACAGGCGCGCTTGTGTGGTTTATCAAAATCACAAAAGTCGTTTCTTTCGAGTCCGTCGAGGTGTTCCGCAAGGATCCGTTCTTGGCCCTGTACTTTTCTCTCTCTTCATCAATGATCTTCCGGCCTCTCTGCCTTTTTCCGTCAGCTGCTGTCTTTACGCTGACGATCTGGCTATTTGGTCATCCTCTGCCTCGGTCTCCACTGCGGTGGAGGCCACACAAGGAGCTCTGTTTCGATTGGAGCGCTGGTTGGAGTTCTGGTGTCTTCCGAGCAAATGTGAGGCCATTTTCCTCTTGGTGGATCCCCACCAAGCTAACCTCCAGCCCATCCTTCTCCTACTCGGCTCCCGCCTCCCTTTCAACCCAACTCCAACCTTTGTTGGGGTCACCTTCGACCGCACACTTTCCTTTTCTAAGCATATTTCTTCGCTGAAGGCCAAGTTCTTCCCACGTTCCAAGGCCTTACGCTGTATCTCTGCTTCCTCATGGGGCCCCTCTAAGGAGTCCCTCTCTCTTCTGTATAAATTGTCTTCAGCCCCTTCTCACTTACGCTTCACCCGGATGGTTTCCTTTCCTAAGTGCTACCAATCTTACCAAATTGGAACGTCTCCATCGAGCGGCCAGTCGCGCCATCACCGGCTGCCTCTCGTTCTTTCCTATCCTACTTTTTCTCTCCGAAGCTTCATTACCTCCCCTACGAGCCACCCTGACTCATTTCACTCTTTTATCTTATGAGCGGGCTCTTCGTCTCCCAACCTTCTTTTTCATTTCAGGTTTGGCCAGACTAGAAGTAAAACCAAGACTCTGTAAATCGTTTTGGAGAGCTTTTGCATCCATTCACCCGCTCATGCTTCCTTCTACTTCTTCTATGGAGGCTCTTCTTGCATGCCCTCCCTTTCCTCCTTGAAATCTGTCTCCCTTCACGGTGGATTCCACCCTTTCCTTTCCATGCTCTCGCTCCGATCCCCCTCTCTCTCGTCAAGGTGCGGCTCTCGCCCACCTTGACTCTCTCCCTCCCCTCCTCCCTCCCATGATCTGGTACTCTGGACAGACGGCTCTGTTTCTTTTCTTTTTGGCAAAGGTGGCTCCGGCGTTCTTGCCAACTGCTCTCTCTGTGGCACTGAGATCACTGTTTCCTTTTCGGCAGGTCCAGTATGTTTAAGTTTTTCCGCTGAAGCCTGCGCCATTCTGCATGCTCTTAGCTGGTCTCGGTAGCACCAACAAGTCTGCCATTTTTCTTCTCTTTTCCTACTATCTGACTCCCTGTCCTCTCCTCCATCTTTCCTCTTATCTCAATCTCTGTGGCAGATCTGGCAGGAACTGTCTTCTTTTTCCTTCTGTTCTATCAAACTACAATGGTTCCCCGGACACTCATTTCTCCCGGGGAACGACGCGACTGACGAGCTGGCCAGACGGGGAGTGCTACCTGCGCCCTCTGCAATCCCTTGTAGCTCTCTCCTCTTATCTCTAGTATCCACTCTTCTGTTTTCTCGGACTGGAGGCGTACTGTCTCATCGAAATTCTTTGACACACAGGTTTCCTCGATTTCCACCGAGGAACTTGTGCTCCCTAGTCATGCTCGCTGTGTTCTCTCTCTCGTCTTCGCTGCAACGGACACAGCCTTCTTTTAGGTTCTTATCTCTCTAGGATTGGCAGAATCGAGAATCTTTTCTGCAGCGCCTGTGGACACCTCTCATCTCATTCTGCACTGTCCAGCTACGGACTCCTTGCGCCGCTCACTCTTTGGCGACTCTCTGTCTCTTTACGACCTCTGGTCCAGACTTTGGGGAGTTGCCCGGCTTCTGGGGCTCCATGGTTTCCCGCCATGCCCCCATCCATCGGAAGGGGTTGGGTAATTAACAACAACAACAACAACAGCAACTCCCTAAGGTATTAAGCGGAGGTCATAAACAGATGGAGTTGCCGAAGAGCGAGCACGGTAAAGTTTCCCATATAATATAGAATGCGATGAAGACTGTCTGGAGTCGAGTGATTGCAGGCGCGCTGCTCAATGAATTCGCCAATGTGCCAATTCTGGAAACTACTCAAAAGGCAGTGTTTGTTGCAACGAAGACAAGAGATGAAACAGCGAGCGTTACAAAAGTTCTTCAGTAGATTGTCCTAGTGGCGGGACTTGAATGTCGGAAAATTTTGACGGCAAAGTATCGATCCATTCTAAAAGTGATAAATGGATAAAAAAAAGGAAAAGATTACCAAGGTTGGCTGAAGCAGTATCCCAAATCCGGCCAGCTCATCAGCAATGTCCTTACCAGAAAGAAAAAATAAGTGATCGGTAATCCATTGTAGCCTGAGAATAAGTGGGGGTGGTAAGTTCCTGCTACATCAGCCAAAGAGTGTGCAAAAAAGGAAAGCACAGCAAGGACAGAGCGAGAGTATGAAAGAGTAGAGAACATGGCAGATGTTGGTGCTACCGAAACCAGCGAAATGCATGCAGAATGGCGCAAGCGTCAGCAGACAAGCTGGAACAACCCGAGGCTGCATATGACGGCATTGCCACGAAGTGAGCTAGGCAGGAACGCTGGAGTCTCCTAAGCTGAAAGAAGGGACAGAGATATCAGTCGAAATTACAAGATCGTGATTAGAAAAAGAGTAGAGGCGGGCCAGATCCAGCACGTTAATGAGAAAAAGGTAAGTCACACCCAAAACATGGATTGGAGAGGGAGCGAGAGAGAGAGAGCGCTATGCTTAAGAAAATTTCAAGAAAAAAACGAAGCAGGCTAAAAAAACTTTTCTGGAAAAAACAAGAAAAAAGCACGAGCAGGTAATTCTCTCCAGAAGGGCCTTGTAAGCCTTGGTATCACTTCATGTTTGGCAACGTCGATGAAAGAAAAAGAGGATGGTAGATGAAGAGCCAGCTTTTAAAAAGACATGGAGAAATGAATCAGGGGTGACTTGCGAAGGCAAAAAAATCTTATAGAGGCCGAAGGGTAGCCGGTAACGGCGTTTGAATTTAGCAACGCTGGTAGCACAGAAGAAACTATACGGGTAAAAAACAGATCGTAGAAGAGATAAGGACTTCCTAAAGGGATCCCAAGAAGAAATACGACAAAAGATCTAAAGACGAAAAAACTTGGTAATCAGCAGAGACGTAAGTCTTGAAAAAGAAAGAGTGCAGTAAAATGTCAAAGGTGATCCCGAGAAGTCCTAGTCCTAGGCGTATGACTTAAAACTGCAATCGGCGACAGGGTTTATGTGCCTTGACACGTAAAGGAGCTGTCTCTTAGCTGTCGTTGCACCCAGGTCAGCCTTGGGCAAGGTGTAGCACCTGATAGCCTCCCCTGTACACTTTATACATACTGTATATGCTTTTCTTCGTGTGTGTTTTTTATTTATCTGGTATCTTACAGGTGCGATGGCCATGCCATTATCTTCAAATTTAATCTAAATTCTATTCATGTGCATGTATTAACGTATATCGTTTTGCCATCGTCTCCTTTTTTTGTTCACTGCTGTCAAATTTATCTCTATGTATACTGATTTGGACAAAAATAAAATAAAATTGATTAATTGAGAAAGCTTGGAGTGGGGTTGAGGAAAGAAGTAGAGTTAGGACGTGGGGCAGAAGACTAGCCTACTGGGTATTCACCAAAACGGTTTCTCCATTTTCTACGGTTGAGAGAAAGATTCTGGGGCTCTTTCTGTAACCTCCGAAGCAGCAGCAGTTTTGAAGGAGGAGGAGGGCGAGGCGGGCAAGTTGTTAGCTCTCTTTTCCAAATTTCTTCAACCTGATTTGTGTTAATTAGTATTATAAACCAATAGGCATTTGTGACGGAGTAGCCTGATGTAACATTCTTTCAGACTTTAAAATCAACTGAAGAAGTGCTAAAAAACAAACTCACATGGATGTCAAAATATCTGATACATATCTTTAAGCTACTTTGGTTTCATGCTTTTTGGAGCCTTTAGTAAAAAGAACGATAGGTTTTTTAAGTTCTTTGAAAGTCAAGTGATCTTAGTTTTCAGAAACTTTATTCACGTTCAATTTTAGCATAATGTCGTCAAGCTAGCTCAACGAAGCCCCGTTTGGGGAAGAGTAAGAACAAGTTCATATTACTTGGTTCACCAACTAGACAAGTAAACTAACAAAATACGCCATTCAAATTATAATAGTTTTCAATAGGCTTATCACCGATGATATCGCTAGAGAAGGCCAAGTGGTAAGGCATGGTAGTGTTCTTCTGGTGTAAAATACATGTAAAGCAAGCAATTTAAAGTTCTTTTATTGATGTTTGGCTTGGCAGATACGCCAAGCCCCATCACAAAACACAGTACTCAGGGTGGGAATCAAACCCTATGCTTAAGCAGTGAAAATCAAGCAAATTTATTGCAACGACTTTTTCAGTTGGTCGCAGAACTACTGTATTTTTATGGAATTTTTGGCATATAAATTAACTGTTTTAAAAAAAATAACGACAACCCTTTACATGAAGATTTTCTCGGCTACGCTACGTGGATCTGAGACTTTTCAAGCCACAAAAATCAAAGTTTTGAATACGCACGACGTCCATGAAGTAAAATGGCAACTATGATGAAGAATCGGAAACATAGATGCAGGAATTTCTTTCTTAGCTTGAAATTTAAAACAATTATATTCGTTCTCTTTACCAAAAATTTTAATAAGGTATCGAAATAAAATAGGGCTTGTAATTTGATTTTTTGACATCCACTTAATTTCGTACTGTGTGCCTTTTTAACTTTTTCAAAATTTGCTTTCACGAAAACAGAATATACTAGATTTATTGAAAGAAAATTAGTCACAGATTGCAGACAAAGTATTCTATGCAACTGAAGATATACGGTTTGCTTAAGACATTCAATACAGGTGAATCAAAATATGATTTTGACCTTACTTTTCTCATCGAAAATACCAAAACTTTCAACAAAATTTGCTCCCCCAATTTCTTTGCTGGCTACGTCCTTAATATTTTCATTGCTTTACGCAAAATTTGAAACTCATTGCCTTTATCCTTGCGTGAAATTGAAAGTGTTACCTTTCGCAAAAACGTTCAAAAGGGGGTGTTCAATAGACTTGGTACATGTTGTATTGTTAACACACAAACATCTGCACTTTCTCTTTTATAGGTATAAGTTTCAGTGTTGCTGTTTAACCTCTTAAGACCACTGGTTCTCAACCGGTGAGCCATGGCCCACTAGTGGGCCACAGCACGTAAGTCGGGTGGGTCACGGAGTCTGCGTAAGTTAAGATGGGTTTGCATGCCGAATGAGATTGAGAAATACTGGTACACACGGACCAGCACTCATGAATTGGAGGCGCAATAACCTTATTTTCCTTTGCAGATCAACTCCGATTCCACCTGCAAACCCGTCATTTTCGGCAAAAAGGAAATGACCTTTTTTTTTAGAAATCACCTAGACTGCCAGATCTGACGCTGATGCCAACGACATTTCATCATCACATCAAAGATGTTATGAAACTGGGCCACAAAAATCTGTTACCCCTTAAAGTAAGCCACAGCACGACAAATGTTGAGAAACACGGTCTTAGACAGATGCATTGACAAACGCTGACATATTCGATGGACGGATATAATATACTCAATGCTATGAACTAGAATGACTTGACACGCGCAACAATGACCACCGTTCAAATTGGATAGAGTCAGTTCATTAACGAGTGATTACACGAATCCAGCCGATATGAAATTGGGGGACTCGTAAAAGGCTTTTTTTTTGACAAAATGCATCGCACTTACAAGAATGATGCAGCAGCAGGTTTGGATAAGAAATTAGAAAATTGAAAGCACCATCAGCATCCTAGATCGAAGATTGCTGATGTGCTGACAGTTCTACTTTGTTGGTCAAAAGGATCGCTTTTGGGAGGAATGTATGCAAGGGTTTTAACGAAAGTCTGGTGGTTTCCACAAGCTGGCAGACAAACAACTTAATAAAGATTCTCTCTTTTCCTCCACCAAAACAAGTGAGAAGCACCCTTACCATGCACTCCAGGCGGCCGGACAGCTTGTACAAACGAAGCGGGAAAGGTGCCAACTTGTGGGGGGTTCCCATCTATCCGCCCCCTCCATATACCGTCTCCCCTTTGTTCCAGAACAGTGATGACCGTTCCTCGTGTAAATGCGAGCGAGCTCTTGTCTAAAACATTCTGGAAGTCGTTGATGGCGTAGACCTGCAACAGCCTGGACATTAGCTTGCAAGATCATATTGCTATTGTTTTGTAACAAAACAAGGCGAGCTGCAACGAATTTTAAAAGGGTTTCACCAGCAACTAACCTCTTTCACAGTGGTTTGGCAACATAACATGTACACCCCAAACTTCCAGCAAAGCGAAGTTAAACAAAATCAAGATGACCTTCAAGTGATGTGACCGAAAACCACGCCAATAACCACCTAGTTTCCTTTACTGTTTATGCAACTCCGCATTTAGTTTAAAGTTAAGGCATCACAGCGACTGCGCTCGCTGCCGTTTCAAACGAAATTACTGAGGCTGAGCTAGCGTTAGTGGGATAGTATTGAAACGCACTGTACGGGCCAGTCAGCGATTAGGCCAGAGGGTTGTAATAGGGCCATGGTTATGACAATAACCCCCCTGATGGGGGTAGGTCCTTCCTACACAATTCCCAAAGCGGTCTCTTATCCAGGGCGAAAACCACGACCTAGCATGAGCCGGTCACATCCTTCTTCAAATGGAGGCCGGATGTGATCATAAACTTTGCCAAACGTTACAATTTGATCGCCAACGCTCGAAGCACTGATCCTTCCTTGACCAACAACCCACTAGAGCAGCCCCTTGCCGGATTCTCCCAACCGTCCCGAGGCTACACTCCCTGCCCAATAAACGATGCAAAGTGAAATACATGGATCCTATTAACAGAATTATTCGATTAGCGTGCACATGGCCGCGGTGAAGCCTGACGAAAGACCGCGCGTTATCACAACCAACAAGTAACTATGGGGCAGCTTCTACAGCCAGTTCCGCTATGATGGGCATTTAAGTTGAGTTCTACTCAAAGCATTTGTTTGGCACGCTTCTACATTGCACCCTCTTCTCTCAATAAAAATCAAAACAATTATCGGCAAAGAAACCCGGATTTTAAAAAACGAAAGCGAGTACCGTTACCAAATCTCTTTTGAATAATCCACGCTAACTTCTCAGCAAAAAGAAGTGGAATTTGACATATCGCCCACTGCAATTTAACTAAACCATTCAAGCGTTTCTGTTTGAATCAATTCATTCAACAATCTGCCTCAGAGCGACTAGGATGTTCTTCTTAGTTAAATGCTGCGTCTCAGAAATTATCAATAATTAAAGCAAACTCAAGATCAGCGATTAAACAAACACACTACAAAGCATAATGACCTGCATGAAACGCGGTTGCGCTTCTGCCAGCTTTCTCATGATGTCAGCTTTCACAGGTGACTTGGGCAACTTCTCGGCAACTTCGATCGCTGATTGGCCGAGCCCACTACGAATTGTGACGTCAATTCCACAATCGATCAAAAGTTGGACAATCTGGAAAATAACCGCAAGATGGAGCTGTAGATGTGTTCAAGCACTAAACTAACAAAAAAGAACTAGTGCTACCACAATACACAGCTATTGGTCCAATAGTCGAATCCAGAAACATTAACTCAACAATTTACGTGACACACTCACCTCTGGTTTCTGATTGGACACGGCTTCGTGGAGGCATGTGCCAGATGCCGTGCGCCAGTTAATATCGATTCCACCTTGTAACAGCATCCTTACGATAGTGGTGTGACCGTTGCGTGCGGCGAGATGCAGCGGCCCGGCGGTGCCGGCGAGGTCGGGGTGGCACGTCCTTTCAATCAACTGGCATGAATCGCTGTCGCTCAGCAAGAGGTCGACAACCTGTGCAACATGGCGCTTATGACGATGCGGTATGTCCACAAGTAGTGTAAGCTATGCATTATGCAACAGTCATAAAGGGCACGTGACTTCAAGAGGAGTCAAGTCACAACTCATTATAATTTCTCAGCAAATTTCATTCACACAACGAACACACCCAATCTTATGTATGCAATCCAATCACGAAACTAAGATCAAACCCTATAGCAACCCTGTACAAGCTGACAACCCACCTCACTTCTGCCGAACTCGCAAGCGAGATCGAGTGCCATGTATCCGTCACATTGGCGTGCTGCAACATCGGCGCCGTACTGAAGTAAGATCTTGCACACTTTTTGGTGGCCGTACTGCGCAGCCAGATGGAGTGCCGTGCAGCCATTCCGTGCTCGAGCATTGCAGTTCGCGCCGGACTCCAGCAGCGCCGCCACAAGCTCAACTGTTCCCTGTAAAACAAAATCTCTCTAATGATCGATCGTGCAGCACTGCTTGCTCTTCCAATTGCTTACATTGTGGTGATCTTCTTCTTCGTATGGGCAAGATATTTTACTTTTGGGAAAGTATCTCAGAATATGAACTTCTCTCATTAGCCCTTTTTGCTAGTTTTCAATTACACTAGGCCACCACGACGGGTAGACTTCTTGGTCCCGCCAGTTGTCTGCCGCCTAAAATCGAGGCATCCGGTTAAGTGTCTTGCCCTAGGGCACAACAAGCAAGTTTGCTGGCTTGTTCACCACACCATCCCTTTTGTGCTGAGCGCCAAGAAAGGAACCTGTGAATACCATTTTTTAAAGTTTTTTGGTACGACTCCGCTTGGAAAATGAACCCCAGGCCAACCAACAGCGAGGCGGACGCTCTAACCACTACGCCATCGCGCTATGGTGTTGATGTAGTCATTCCTCACTATTAAATAGGTTTATTTTGTTTAAACTTTTCTGAAGCCTGAATCACTTTGCAAGCTCTTTGCTGATCTCGGAAGCACCATCAAGCCTACCACTTCTTCTCTTCATTCACTTTGTCTATGTTCTTGCTGTGCAATTCTCTCCTTTGCATTTCCTTTTTCTCACACTCTCTAGCACATTCAACAAGGCCGACGAGTTAGTCATACAAGGTGGCTGCTTCAACCATCAACAGTTCCTTATAATCTCTCTCTCTTACGTCTCGTATCCACTCGTCGACTGTTTTTTCAAAATTTATCGACACTCAAGTCCCCTCAGCTCAAAGGTAAGCCCTCGGAACTTCTTCATCACGCTCGCTGTGACTTTCCTCGTCTTCGCTGCAACGGACACAGCACACTTTTTGATTGCTCATTTTTTAATATTGACAATTGTTCGTGCAGCGCATGTGGTCAACCACAACTCAGGATACTTTTCCATCAATTCTGTCCTGCAACCGTTCTACACCGCACGCTCTTTGGCGTCTCTTCATTCAAAGCCTCCATGTCCAAGCTGAGGGAGTTTCCGAGCTTCTGAGGCATTACCATCTTTCGCCCAGAGTACATTCCCAAAAAAGGGTCTGATAGCAACAAGATGAAATCGGTAATTAAATCTTAACTTTTTTGCTTGCAGACTATTTAACGCTGATGCTCTGATGAAGAAAATCGATTTCTCTGAAGAGCTTCGATTCAACTATTTGTTAATGTCAAAGTCTTTTTGTTATCCACCTTCTGGTGCTTTACCTTACCTTCCAAGCGGCGTAATGTAGCGGATTCAATCCCTTCTTGTCGCTCACGTCTGCACTTGCACCTGCATCAAGAAGCAAGAACACAAGGTCAACACTGCCTACTACCGCTGCCTGGTGGAGAGCTGTGAAGCCATCGCTGTCCTGCAACAAATGCACGTCGTTGTTGCGAGGTAACTGGACCGTGACCATGGTATCACTCACCTGATGATTAACGTTGATATGCTTGGTCGAGCTGAGGAGTTTGCCTTTTCCCCGATGAAGTAGTTTCTGTACAAGAGCTACATCCTGCTGACGAGCGCCCTCTAGCAGCTGCTCTTCTTTTTTTCCCATTCGATTATTAAGTCATATTTATTAACAAAAACCAGCAAACATTCTAAAGCAAAGTAGTAATCTTCTGATATACAGCAGCTACAAACAGCGCCAGATTTGGATGACAGCAATGCAAACAAAAAGTCTCACCAAATGTTCCTGCTCCAACTACGAATAAAATAAGCAATGTTGGCTCTAAGTGAATCACCCAGTCACAGTAAAGCCAAGTTTGTTTTTTATTTTTCACAGAATCTTGACTTTCGCATTGGTATAACACTCTTTGGTATAACATTGGTATAACACTCTTTTGACAGCGCTTTTAGTTTGAACACAATAAGACATTTTGTACCACTTCTATTAAAACTACTTTACATTATAAATTTATCGTATGATTTCACGAAAATCTTACGATTTACTTGTATATTTTATCAAAATAACCATCAGCTCATCTACAACCAGTAGCAAGAATAAATCGAGTCTCAACAAGTCAAAGCCTAGATATTTAACCAAGCTGAATTAAACTCAGAAAACAGTATTTGTAACTTTAGAAAGGGTGGCTTCTTCCAGTTTTTGAGAAACCAAATAGAACAAAATCTGTAACAGTTTAAAAGTTTATCTTGAACTTATCGACTCTACTCCACCGAATTTCAAAAAGTTTGTAGGCCTATCGTTATTTTTGCTGTTTGCACAACTCTTTTTGTTTAATTCATAAAGCACAACTCTGTTTATCTGAAAGATTTAACTTCTCCGAAATCACAGCATATAGAAGCATGAAGCTTTTGATACAATTGATCACAACTCTGGGGCGACCGTCATAAGGAGGTTCATCACGTCATCATCAGAATAATTTTCTAAAAACCGTGGGTTTTTGCGCTCAAACGAAAGCCACAAATTAATTGAACAATTTAAAAAAAGCGCCCCCTAAGGGGATAAGAAGACATCATGAAAACGTTCGTTTGTAGAATATGTTTTTCGTATTTTCTCAAAAGGTGATGAACGTAGAAGGGCGGTTAAAAGCTTTTAAAGACGTCAAAAAGTTGCTCTGCTGCGATTCGTTTGTCATAACATCAGAGTAAGCAATTTTTCGTCACAGCATCACAGCAAGCAATTATTTTGTCACAGCAAGCGATTGTTTCGCATAGCATCACAGCAAGCAATTATTTTCTGAGCTATTAACCGCATATTTTCCTTTTTCGTATTCTACACGAAGTTATCACAAGCGATTAGTGGCGATCTTTTCTAATGCAATCTCAGTCACTAATTGGTAGCCCAGCAGTGCCGTGCGAAGTCGCAGATTTACACCGGTCTAGCGCTAAAGAAAGATGTAGAACTTTACTAAAGTGACCAAATAGCATTATACTGGGTTTTATATTGTTGAACTTTCACGAAAAACATTCAATACTTTTACGGGAGCTTTCAATAAAACCAGTGTCCGCACCTGAAAGAAGCGAGATTTGCTCCCACTTTGATTTATGCCAGTTTTATTATTCATAAAAATTAGTCGAGATTTTGTTGCCTCATGTCATTCCAATACAAGAATTCCACTAAGTTTGGTATTTGTGGACATTACCGCATGTAGCAATATGCTGATCGCTGTATTTTGCATCACAATTTTTGTTAATGACATTGAACTGAATTATGACAGTAAAAAATTCAATTGAAAAAGCTCCTTGCATTGTATGTTATGACTTCAATTTTGATTTGTCGCAAGCTGTATTTATTGCTTCACAATACTTCCATAACAGTTGCTTCTTGATCAAAATTAAATTAATACTTTCATAGTAATCTTACGGTAGGCTACCAAGACATCGCTACTCAGTTTCAAGTCTTTTATGAGGCCAATAGCTGAACAATTATTAAGATTTGGCTGTCAAGAAAGTAATGAGTCGCAGCATGTTGAATCAACGATGGAGAAAATTTTACTCCAGTTCCGTCAGATTATACCGTGAGAAATAAAATCATTAGTCAGGGTGGACAGCAATCATTCAAGCTTACGAACAAGCATTGCAAATTTCTGATATCTCTTCTTCAAAATTACAAATTTGTAGTACCTTTTGTTGTGTTTCGTGCCCTTCGGTTAGCGTAATTAAAATAAATCTAATATATAAAGCGCACTTCTGTCTGTCTGTGCGTCTGTTTTAACTCCTCTGAAACTGCTACAGGTACAAGCATCAAACTTGGAACGATTGATCACCACCCCGTGATGAGTGTCATAAGGGTATTTATGACGTCATCATCAAAAATATCTTTCCTAGAAATTGCATTACTTGATAGAGGACAACCGCTTTTTGCTCAAAAGAAAACCAGCTTCCGACTTACCACATTTCAAAAAATTTCATTCGTTTGGGGTAAAAAATCACGTCACAATCAACAATTCATTGGACAATCTGTTTTTTGTTTTTTCTCAAAAAGTACTGATCGCACAATCGCAATTAAACGTTCTTTTAGATGATATGCTAAGGTGCTTTCGATAAAAACAACTTTACAACAATAAAAGCCTATTTGACAATGCTACGAGCAATTCTTTATTTAAGCACTTTTAGCCCTATTAGCATTTTTTCTTCTTTTTCGCTTGCACGCTAAAACTGGCTCTATGATGTCATAATATATCTCGTACGATTAACACAAATCTTCGCTACCGCACATCATAATATCAAGATGCTTTCAAAAATTGCAACCTTTTTGCAAAATCACTTTACTAAAAAACTGATTTGTGGCCTCTTTTCTCAACTGATTTTCAAACTTTTTTTCAACAAATTAACGGTTATTTCAATGCGATTCCGATAGTATACAAATATGTACAATTAATATTAGGTTTTATACTGAAAAAATTAAAGTTTAGGACCTGTAGTGTAACTTTCTACCTCTTCCGAAAGTAGTGAGTTTAGTACAAACATGTGACTTTAATACAATAACGTTATAATAAAGTACCAACAATTACTGTCCTTTGAAAGCTTAGGAAATTTCCACTCCAGTAATATGTGACTCCAATTACTTAGGGCTAAGGACTAGTTTATAATGGCTGATCAAAAATTGGTTGCCATACATCAGGTTTCATTTTTGGTCGAACAATTATCCTGCTGGACCTAACAAACTTGCAATTGTTAAATAAAGTTAGCTCTTTAGCGCATTTTGACCACTTTTTCTCACAAGTATGGTTTATAGACATTATCTGTTAACGTTTTCAAAAACATTTATCAAAAACCTGAAGTCTCCAAATGTTTATGAAATGTAGTCTATCGGTTAAAAACACACAAAATTTTAGTGCCTGCATTTCACAAAACTGCAATTTCTAGAAAGACTAAGTGCTTTGGTACATTTTGGGTATTCTTTCTCGATAGCATGGATCTTTGGCATCATCCATGATCCATAAGAATAAAGACGATTGGGTAAAGGTGGTCCTTTTTTATCGTTTGCAACAAAATGTAAGTGTCGTGCTACATATGAACTAAATGTTGAAGCAATTTCCTCTGCAATTGGAAGAGGCTGGCGCAGCCAGCTAATTTTGTCTCCCCTAATTTTGACATTATTAATGTGGGCCCCGCTATTGCTATAACTGAACTGTGAGTGCTTCATTTCGAATTAGTTTGCTCTTTGCATGGTGGGGTTTTTGCCAGGGCCAAGGGACATGCACACAGTCAGACATGTTAGTTCATATTAATTTGCCTACAGTAACGAAAAAGTGGTAAGTAGCGATCCCAATAATAATGGCTAAAAACGCATTGTGAGGTCATAATGTTATATGACATTTCAATGCTCGCCACTATGTGGTGAAAACAGCAATAGGCAGCAAAATTATCCACTATCAATTTGAGAGTGAACATAAATAGTAAAGCTCATTACCGATATTTGTAATTGCAAGGATATCGGTACAAAATACTAATCGGATCTTTTGTAGAAAGCTCCCGCCACTAATGCAAAAATGTGTAATTTGACAAAAAAACCCGCCACGTTCTAAGTACTGTAGATTTTAGGGTTAGGGTTAGGACGACATCGCTAAATTCAGTGTTGAATTCCATCAATGAATCAAAATTCCAACTGGATAAGAGCGGTGGCGGGGGTTTTCTACAAAAAATCCCACTAATCTTCATTTAACAGTAAAAAGGTCTGGATAAGGAGCAAAGTTAAATGTAATAAAGTCCTAAATTTAAGAAGAGATCAAAATAAAACAATAGCATTAATTTGTAACACTGGATTAAGAGGAAATGTTTTTGTTTGAAAAGAGCTTAATAGGCGCCTATTGCAATAGGTTATATAACTTAGGGCAAAGGTATGGTCCCTTCTCATGCCATGGCCGAATTCAAGCAAACAGCGCAGGCGAAAATCTTGATGTCACAAATATTAATACAAAAGCGGGCCCACCAAATCGTCAATAAAGCCTACCACAAAATAGCTCATTTCTTTATGAGTCAAAACGACCACCATTTGGGCGACGCCATTAATTTTGACCATGTTTCATATCAATCAGATATCCATATCAGTCCATATCAATCAGATTGGACAGAAAAGAGAGGATGCCATTGACAAAGAGAAGTGGCGTAATGGTGTTTACGAACTGTCGAGAAGCAGAGGTGAATCCGGCCACCTGCGTTAACGCAGACAAAACCGGATTTAAAAAACTGGATCTCTTTTTTTCACTCCCTTTACACTATTTAAATTACGAATGGTAGTTTGCGTCATCATTCTTTCTTTTTGAGTACTTCCAGTCTTGCTTAATAAGTCAGCATGATCATCATTACATGTACAGGAACTACGGCTTTTAGTTACTAAAACATTTCGCTGTGGCTCTGAAAAATGCTTGTACGGTGAAGCTGGCGCAACTATATTAATTGAGACGATTGGAATTGGCACAGGTGATAGTATGCTTGCTGTGGTAAAATCGCATCATACTTGGGAGAAACACGCTTTATATTTTGCTTGATAATAACTTTATAGAGCTACCGGGATCAAACCTGAAAATTTGGGAAAAGCAAGGACTCTTTTAACTCCCCAAGGCACGTCAATCAGGGAGAAAAGAACGTGCTACATAACGCGTAGCCAGCGAGTTCTTGAGAAAGTTTAAAAGGAAAATCAAAAGAAAACAGCGTCACTGTGTGAAATCGCACCACACAAAACTCACTTTTGCTATTTTGCTTCAGAATAACTTAATATCAGAAATGTGTTTCTTACTTCCAAACTACGGGAAACGCAAAGTTTTCTTGGGTTCGTGTCAGCAATGAACAGAGCTTATAGACCTAAGGCATAGCCAGGATCTTGAAATGAGATATTCTATTTTGAAAAGGAGCACAAAAAGTCGCGAAAATCTAATGTGCAGAAAACATATAAACGTTTGGTAACTCTTCGTACAAGAGCCTGATAGTTGAAACCCGCTTGGCGGGCTGAACCGACACTATCGATCGCGACGTTACCAATGGGGGGCTCTTCGGGTGACACCGTTGTATATACTATAAAGCAAAGATTTTTTCCTACGCTTATATGCTGCGTGTTAACGTATATATGTCTATACTCTATAGCATTGTAATAAAATTTCAAGTTTAAGAAGAAATCAACATAAAACCATAACCATAACGATTTGTAGAATTGAACATAGAGAGAACAATAGCCGCTCTTGTCGCTATGCTGGAAACAAGACCAATAGTGCAGCCAAATTAGGAACTTAATGCCACTAATATAAATAGGAAAAGGGCAACACCACAACGCAAAATAGGCATACCATCAAATAGCTTACTTCTATAATTATGAAAGCAACCACCATTTCGCCGCTACAATCAGTTCTGATTCTGTTTCAATCACTGCTCCCTCATAAGTATTGGTATGATCCCTCACAAGTATTGGTATGCCACAATAATTTGTGGCAAGATTCTTCGTGAGCATTGCCAGTCATGATTAAGAGAATATGATGATCACAATTTCATGTACAAGAATTTTGAAAGTGCATACAATTCATTAACTTTTTGCTATTGCTCACACAAGGGCCCGATGGGTGAAGCCAATGCAGCCGGTTGAATCGATATACTAAATCCCGACATTACTGATGGAGGCCCCTGCCAGGCGATGCTGGCAAAGCCGGCTAATCACTAATATTTTGCGAAAGGCGTCACAAAAACAATTAAGGCTACGTCATTTTGGCCTCCCTCCACACAATTTTTTCTTCCAGGCGGTGCCACTGATAATATTCGCTGTAATTCGTCGAGCCATACTGCATTTTCTTTCAAGTTTCCATGCAAAATTTCTAATGTCGCATTGAACAGTTTGTCTCGTGATTTCTAATATGCAATGTCAGCTGCTTTTACCTTCAGTGAATAACAGATAAATAAATGCAAATGCTGAGTTGAAGACACAAATATTTCATACACAACTTTAACGTCACAGGACCATTCGTCGCCAGATTGTTATAAAGTAATGTCGGCTGGCTCTTTCTCTGCCAAGAGCAAGCTACACTACAAATGTACAATCAAACAAGTTTTTCAGAAGTCTAAACTGGTTTAGTGCTAAAAAACTATGTTCAATTTTATACCAAAAATTTTAAGAGTTTAATTACACGGAACTAAAAAAATTCATGAGGAGAGCATAGCCCCTTTGATTTCCCTCTTCTTGGCTGTGCTTATGCCGGGGCAGAGCATTAATATTGCTGTGAAGGTGGCGTACCATATTGTAAAAACAATCACATTTCGCTCCGCCCACTCCGCATTTTATTAACTTCGTGCCTCTTCAAAAAAGAAAAAAACTTTGTGACTGCATCTGGCGATTCTTAAATCAAGGAATGACATCCAAACCAATGCACATTGGCCAAGCCAGGAGCCCAGTAAGTCTTTGACCACCCACTTCACCAAATTTTTTGTTACTGTATTTTCACAATCGTTTCTTGCGTTAATATTTCTCACCTCGACGATTACTGACAGGCGCCATGCGGAGTTCGCTAATCCGCTACTGCGCTGTTACCACAACCCTGCTGAAAAAACCCAAGCATTGTTTTAACTAAAAAGATTTTGGCAGCTTCAAGCCGCTATACTTGAGCTAAAACTAACCCAAAATTACAAATTACAAAATGAAATCATTTGCAACAAACCAGATAAGCAACTGAATTAGTGAATATTTGTACAATCTGAGAACGCGATCAAGGACCTACAATCATCAGTACTTTATTCATTCTTGCAGTTTATATAACTTTTGTTGTCTACAACTCAAATTACAACCAATCCAAAATCAGCGATTGTTTACGACCAAATTAATTTGTTTGCAACTCTCCAATAAGCGATCAACTGGTGAATCATTCCGGGAAACTCGAGCAATTCGCTTTGACGTCATTGCGCTAAGTGAATAGCGGCCACTCAAATATTTGCTAACTGGCAACAACCGAACAATGAAGTTGCGGTCTCTCGCTGGATGCAACTCAATCAATGAATGACGTCATCAAACGATTGTCCGCGACGTTTGGCGTCAGCAATATGTGAGTAATCAGCCGTGCTCAGCAGTGATAATGACAACTCTATTTCATTCAGATAATCCATTAAAGCCAACACCCGTTACGTTTGCGACGCGAACATTAGAGACACACCAACTAACATCACGTATGAATCAACAAAAAACACGCACGCACCAACGAACATCACGCATCCACAATCACACAGGCACCAGGAACACATCACGAATGCACCAACAAACATCACGTATGAATCAACAAAAAACACGCACGCACCAACCAACATCACGTATCCACAATCACACAGGCTCCAGGAACACATCACGAATGCACCAACAAACATCACAAATGAATCAACAAATATCACGCATGCACCAACGAACATCACGTATCCACGATCACCAGCAATACATCACGAATGCACCAACATACATCACACACGCACCAACGAGCATCACGTATAAATCAACAAATATCACACACGCGCCAACAAACATCACGTATGAACCAACGAACATCAAAGAACTTTTGGCAGCTCTCACTCTTGGAGCTGCCCCTCTGCTGTGTTCCCACTCGTAACACTGTGATCCCCTCCTGGAACTCAACATCACACATCCACCATCACACCAGCACCAGCAAGAAAAATCACGCACGCACCAACAAACGGTCACGTATGAATTAACAAACATTACGCATCCACAATCACACAGACACCAGCAACACATCACGAATGCACCAACAAATATCACGCACGAACCAACAAACATTATGCATCCACAATCACACAGGCACCAGCAACAAATAATGAATGCGCCAACAAATATCACGTACGCACAAACAAATGTCACGCATGAATCAACAAGCGTTAGGCATGCACGAACAAAAATTGAACATGCACCAATGCAAATTAACCAAGCAAAAACGAGCACGCATGCGCACATATACCAACAAACAATCACACACGCACCAATGAACATTACGTCTGCACCAACAAATATTATGCGTATACCAATTGATTAAATGATTTAGTCGGTGAGTGCGAAATAATGGAGTGATCGACCAGTCATGGACCATCGCAGACGTAATGAGCAAAATATTCTGCAACCGAAAAACCTACTGTATTAAACAAAATTCAAAAGATAGCACTGTTTATGACGTCATAGCCAAGTAATCAGATAAGCAGTGACGAAAAAATCGATATCAAGTTGTCAGAAAAGACTGCGACAAGATGGGAGCTGGGGTAAAAATAAACCTACACAGAGTACCTACCACCAATCATAGTGTGGTCAAATTAGTTTTAATCTGACTTAACTGCTTTAAGGGCGAATTGGCTCAAAGTGACCAATAAAACAATTAATGCACATATTCAAAACGAAACAACAGCAAACGCCATTAAACGATTAATTGAATTTATTGCGAAGGTTAGTGGGATTCCTCATAAAATGGCTTGTATGTCAGTAACAATATTAGAGGCAGCAAGTTTGAGACAATTGTTCGGTGTTTCGCCTGCCATTTGATTTCTACATCTAAAAGGTGCGGAAAAAGTTCCCGATCGATTTTTTTAAATTTAATAAAGTCATTATGTATTCACTAAATTTTAAAGTTGCAGATCCCCTCTCATCTTTGCTTAAGAGGACGCAAAGGTGAACGTAAACTCATCCATCGAGGGCATTTTGACTTCTGCTCTTGTTAAAATGAAGAAGCATTTCAGAGATGAGGTGTTCACATTTCAACAAGATGGTGCGCCTTCGCACACTGCGAACAAAACCCAAACCTGGTGTATCACTTCCCAAGGTTCTGGAGGAAGAAATTATGGCCTCCATCGTCAACAGATTTGAACCCTCTTGATTTTTGCGTCTGGTCCATTTTAGAAAAAGAAGCATGCGCGACAGCACACACCAATACTGAAGCATTGAGGAAATTTCTTAAACGAGAATGGGGCGAAATTCCTCAACAAACTTTTCGTGCCGCAGTGAAGAATTTTAGGAGAAGACTCGAGCGCATAATTGAAGCGAAAGGCGGACACATCTAAAATTAGGGGAGTAAATATGCTTTTTTGGGGGGGGGGGGGGCGGGTTGATGATATTATGAAAAGATTTTTGTTTAATTTCGGCATTGAATAGTTGTTAATTTATATAAGATCGGGAACTTTCTACGCACCCTGAAGATTTGACTTGTTTTTATGACAGAAAATATACGCCGACATATTCTACATACTTAATTGTAGACCAGCGATGTCCAACCCGCGGCCCAGATAAAAGATTTGTACGGCCCCTTTCTGTAGTACCGAGACTTATGGTTTCATACCAAACCGAAAAAATGCTTTTCATTTACGAACGTGTAATTCAGCTTGAGCTAACTGTACAGCAGCGGTCAGCAAAGCATGGGTCGCCAAGGGTCGAAAAATAGGTCCCACCCAAGGTGATTCATATCTGTCAAAACGAAATTTTATCTTTTCATTTTTCAAGTTTTTTCAATTCCGTCATAAACCGAATTATTGCATTTTACACATTTTATTTGGCTTCGACTATTTAAAACTGAATTATTGCAACATAAGTGGTTACCAAGAGTTTAATGGCAGCGCAGCTACCTGCCGTAACTGGCTGATTTACTGTCTGTAATTTCTTGTTTCAGTTAAAAGTCGACGCTATTTTTAAAATAGTTGAATCAAAAACAAGTTTATCATAGAAGCCCAATGTCAACAAAGAAAAAGAGAAAGATTGAAGATGAAAATCGACAGTTTCAGAAAGAGTAGAAAAAGTTGTACTTTTTTGTTCATGTGAAATCCAAACCATTACTACCTTTAAATTGAGTAATTTGAAAAGACAGCATGAGCAAAAGCATAACGAAATTGTGAAACTTACTGTTAACGAATGAAAAGCCAAGGTGGTTTACTCGAAATGGATTTAGATTCGGAGCAAAATGTTTTTCGACGGTCTTCTTCTGAAGCTAATGCAATAATAAATGCCAGTCTGCGCATATCTCAGATTATTGCCAAAAAATGAAACCTTTTTCGGATGGTGAATACATAAAAAAATGCTTGCTTGCCGCTGCAGAAGAAACTGCACCAAAAAAAATCCTCGATTTTGGGCAAATCAGTCTTTCACATCAAACTGTGTCACATAGAAGTCATGTCATATCAAATGCCATTTGCGAAACGCTAGCAACCGCAGCAAAAAATTTCGTGTATTTTTCACTGGCTTTTGATGAAACAACAAATATTGTTGATACATCACAATTAGCTGGGTATATCAGAGGAGTTAACATAGAAATGAAAGTGACAGAAGAATTTCTGGATGTTGTAAGCCTAAAGGAGAGGACTACTGGTAAAGATATTGAAGGTGTGTAAACGCTCGTCAACTTAATTTGAGAAATCTTATTGGCGTTGCAACAGACGGAGCACCATTGATGATTGGAAAAATGCTGGGGCTGTAACTTTGATTCTGAGACATATAGAAGCTTTGAAAGAATGTCCACGCTCCGAAAGGGAGATGCTCATACGCCATCGTTTTTGCACCTGAAAAACTTGTGCGCACAAGTTCTGAATATGTCCCATGTTATGACCGTTGTCGTCAAAACTGTTAACGCGATAAAACATAACACTCAGAAACATCGTCTATTTCAACAGTATCTTCAGGAATTGGTATCCGAGTACGGTGATGTGCTTTATTTTTCAAAGATTCGATCGCTAAGTCGTGGAAAATGCTTACATCGGTTTTGGAATTTGAAAAACGAGATCAAAAATTTCATGAAAGAAAACTGCTCTGACGTTCCTAAACTTGATGACAGCCAATGGCTTCTTGATTAGTGTTTTCTTGCAGACATCACGAAAAAGTTAAATGAACTCAATCTCAAGCTACAAGGACGACAAAAACTGATTACAGATTGCTATGAAGATATACAAGCATTTGTCAAAAAACTTTAACTTACCGAAAATCAACTTCAATCGCAAAATGCAGTTCATTTCCCGCTGTCAAACAGCTTCAAGTGTGACAGCGAAGATGTTTCTAAATGTGCTGACCAAATTACACAACTGTTGAAAGCTTTTCAAGAAAGATATGCTCTACTTAACAATTTGTTCAACATTTTTATGGACCCATTTGACTTTGCAATAGAACAGGCGCCTGAGATTTTGCAACTTGAGCTGATAGATCTCTAAGTAAGCATAGAGCTGAAACACCTATTTCGTAGAATAGACAAGCTTCAATTTTATGTTGATGACGAAAAGTTTCCCAAAGCAAATGGCAATGCGTGTTAGCAGTTATGGGTACAAGTTAAAGATTGTGAAAACAAAAAATCGGAATAGATTAGCGGATGAAAGTATGACAAACCAGTTGCGTTGTGCAACAACGAAACTTTCTGTTGACTTCAAAAAGTTGGGTTATGACATTCAAAAGTGTCACATTGAAGTTGTTGAATAAAATACCCAAGTATTTTCGTTGCTTTTCATGTATGAGTACTCGTAAGCTTGATTTTACGCTGTATCAGCTATAATTGTTCTACATGCTACAGCTTCCGCCCTTCTTAGAATACAGTAGAAGCGTAAAGTTCGACCCAGTGATACCGTTGGGTTGGACAAAGCTGTCCTAGAAAGAGCCAATCAGGCCAAGCTATTTTCAAACAAAATATTTTCTCTCTAAATCCAGTTCTGCAAATTGCAAGATCAATGGTTTTTCTCTGTTTTTTTTCTCAAACTCCGGATTATATTATATTGCTGTTTAGTATATAGATATCTTAACAGGCAGCATAGCAGCCCAAGAAAAATTCCTTGTTTAAAAGTATATTAGAAACATCGGTTTAGCCGGCTTCAACCAAATCATGTTTTTCAGACCATAAGCAATAAATTGGTACTAATGGGTACACTGCTCCTAATCCCAATTATAGTACGATTGCTTTCAAATCAGAGAAGCCGTAGAAAGTCTCAATCATTTCACATATACTGTCCGTTCCTTCAAATAAGTGTAAGAGAACAAACAGAAAGATAGGAATGGGTGCCATAATGGCTTTTGTTTTACGAAAACACAAATCAGTAATTTGGTGGTATGCATATTTTTACGACTTAGTGAACCTCTTCGTGAAAATAATGAACGAAAAAAAAACAAAGAAATCATTTGCATCAATGATATTCCTAGTTGTGATCTTTCTGTTGCTTGCTATGCAGCGTGCTTGTAAGGGAAGAGCTGGTGATAAATACTAGGACCGCTACTTACTACTTTTCATAACTGCATGGCTATTTGCACCACCTAAAGCATTTGGCTGGGCGCATTTTTCTTGGTCCTGGCATAAAATAAACGCAGGCATGCAAAGAGCACACTAACCTGAAATGATGCACTTACGGTTAAGTTATTACAATAGCAGGGCCCTCATCATGTCGAGGTAAAGAATTTCAAATTAGCCGACTTCACGTAACTGCAAAAGAAATTGCTTAAACATTTAAATGATACTTAGTTGGTGAATAATATTTTGTCGCAAAAGATAAAACAGCACCATCTTCATCCCCCATATTTTTGTAGGGGGTCACCAGTGTTTTACTTGGTGCAGATTACTTTTTAAAATTCTTAAAGACTTTATTTTCAAATGAATCTTTTTGAAAATTTCGATATATGTCAAAGAACGATGCCTTTGAGAGAGGACAAAATGTACAACCGCAATTAGTTTTTCTAAAAATCGCGAAATTGTGTGAAGTAAACACATGAAAATTTTGAGCGTTTTTGACCATATGGCTAGATTTTAAAATTTCTAGAGACTTCATTTTGAGATAAATCCTTTTCAAAATTTAGATAAAAAATAGCGAAGAAGGATGGTTTTGATGGAAAATAGTCAAACTGTACCAAAGAACTAACTTTTAATAAAAAATTGCTGGTAGGAAAGTGTTTTAATAAAAATGAAAAATCATGTACGGCAATCAATTTTTGATCAGCTATTACAAACTAATTCTTAGCCCTAACTAAACAGTAACATATTGGTGGAAAGGAAATTTCCTAAGCTTTTAAATGGCACCAATTGTTGGTACCTTACCACAACCTATAGATATTAAACCTTTTTTTTCACTCAGCCTACCATTTTTGGAAAGGGGTAAAAAGTTACACTACGGGTGTTAAAGTCTAATTATTTTAGCTTGAAAAAACAAATAGAGAAGACAAATCACGTATTATCGGATTTGCTTTGAAATTACATTTAATTTGCTCAAAAATTTTGAAATTCAGTTGAGAAATGAAAACACAAATCAATTTTTAAATAAACAAAATTTTGTAAAAACGTCACATTTTTTGAAAAAATCATCATACAACGATCTCCGTTAGCGAAAGACTGTTTTGATCGAAGGAGACGTGCTATGACACTATAGAGCAAGTTTGAAACGAGCAGTAAAGCGAAAAAGCATGCTTAAAAGGATTAAAATGCCAAATAGAAGAATCTGTTGTTGCATTATCAATTCAGCTTAAATTGTTCTGGAATTCTTTTTATCAAGAACAACTTGTTAATATCTCTCAAAAAATCATTTGATTGCTTTTCTAGGATCAGTAGTTTTTGAGTAAATTAAGAAAACAAATTTTACAAATAATCGTTAATTATGACGTCATGTGAGATGCTATAGACGTGAAATTTGTTAAAGTTGGTAAGTCATATACTGGGTTTCGTTTAAGCGAAAAACCGCTTTGCTCTGCCAAGAAATGCAAATTAAAAAAATTATCTCTAATTGTGACATCACAAACCCTCTTATGACACTTAGACCGGGGTAGTGATCAATCGTGCCAAGTTTGATGCTCTTACGTCCAGTTTGGGGGCGTTACACAGATATAAGATAAGCTGTGGATCATACAGATGAGTGAACTACTAGAACACGCCATAAAAATTGCTGAAAGGGAGCTAGAGAGGCAAATAAAAACCCTAATCAATTTGAATAAAATGCACTTTGGATTTATGCCAGGAAAAGGAACAGTGGATGCGATATTCTTCACAACGAGAAGAATGCGGGAGGAATATCAAAAGAAGGACAAGAAGTTGTATATGTTTGTTGATATGGAAAAGGCTTTTGATAGAGTGCCAAAAAAGATATGGAGTGAGCCATGAGAAAGAAGGGTCTATCAGAAGTAATGATTCGGGCAGTTATAGGCTTGTATGATGGTGCAAAGACAAGAGTGAGGGTAGAACCTGCATGTTCAGAGGAATTTAAAGTGGAAGGATCTGTGCTGTTGCCACTATTGTTTGCAATAGTTGTGGACGTTATTACCGAAAATGCAAGGGATGTGGTTAATGAATTACCATATGCAGATGACCTTGTTCTTATGAGCGAAACCATGGAAGACTTAAAGATTTTGGATTTGGAAGGATGGACTGGAAAGTAAGGTTAAAAGTACAACACCAGAAAAAAGTGATGGTAAGCTAGACGGAAGGAGAACTATTCAAAAGCAAGATGATTCATGTGGAGTTTGTGGGAAGAGAGTCATGACCAATTCAGTGTTGTGCACAAAATGTGGAAACTATGTTCATGGCAGATGTGCAAAATAAAGAGAGCTACCGCTAGGTTGACAATGAATTTTGTTTGCTCGAGATGCAGAAGAATAATGAAAGGAATGGTGGATTCGATCAAGTTAAAGCTTTTGTTATCGACCATTTTACTGTACTCTTTTAAAAGGAATAAGTGAAAATTCTAACGTTTTTGTCTAGCTTTTTTTAGAAGTTATCGCTAGAATGAAGCATGGTGTTGATGGCGAGGTATTTATAGCGATTGAAGTTGGTGAAAATGTCGGAACGTTCTGATTGGTTGAGAACCAGACGTTTCGTCGAGTCCAAATCAATGATGTAATTTTAGTGTGTACATGAATTCTTTCTGGCGACAAAGCTCAGGTCTAAGCAATTTGATTAAAGTTGCTTCCAAGGTTGATAAATGAAAAAAGTGTTCTTCCTTTAGCCGAAATAAAAAATCGGTTGCCATCGTAGTAAGAGCTGCATTTTTCATTGTTGAGGAAGTGTTGTCCTGTTGCCAAAGTACTGGTAGAATTGGATTGAAATAAGCCACGGTGTGGTTGAGTTTGGTTTCTTATTGCTTTTGGTATGTGCTGTTTTATTCTAAGGGGTTCAAAGGGGGTTTTTGACCAGTCTGCCAGGAACCTCAACCAGAACCAACTGGTAACTCGTTTGGCAACCGGCGCCAGTCTACCCGACCAATTTCCATCTCTGGTAGGCTAATTTCACGACTTGGTGTGTTCTTTTTTGCAGTTGGATTTGTGACCTCAATGTCTTTGGTTTATGTGTTGTGTTCATTGCTTAGACGTGGCAAAGGTGGCCTTGCATATTCCTTAATTAGGAAGTGTGAAAGACATTTGTCCTATTAAGCTATTTTGATGCAAAAAATACGAGAATTAAAATATCATAATTTTGGTCAAACTTTTTATTAGCATATCAAAATTTCTAAAAAAATTACCCTCCACCAAATGGTGTTCAGCCAACACCTTTGCTGCTGCATAACATGACAAGTGCAATTTATCTAGATTAGCCTAGGCTAGCTGTTCTTCTGGTAGAGAAAAAAAGCAATTGAAGCTAAAAGTAATATATCGATTTTTAATGTTTTGCTTGACATTATGCCAAGATTCTCCAGAAAAGAATATATATCGAGAGTGAAACGTTAAAACTGAATATATAGCTTTAGCAATAACGATTTGTTTTTCCACTATTGGAAGAACAGTTATCTTAAACTAACCTAGATAAATTACAGCATGCCTGGAAGACAGAAAGATTACTTTTATTCAATTAAAAATGTGAAATATCATGACGTAAAGAACTTGACATCCATTCTTTGATATAAAGTTTTCACAACACACCCTTTGGTAATTTGATCATAACCTTGGGCTATGATATTCCAAATATTAATTTTAGAAAAAAGGTTGGAAACTGCTAATCTTAAGAATAGGCCTACATCACAGACTTTAAAAGTAACTGCAACAAAAGGAAATGCTTTGTTGGAAATCAACGATGTAAAATAAGAATTTACAGAAAGAAACTTTTCAGCTTCTATTGCAAAAGATAAAAAGTGACTGGATGCACTAAAATATGAAGATGCAGATATGCAGAAATTGAAAAAGAATAACACTATGTAACTAAATTGCAGAAGATGCAGAAACATAAAATTTAAATTACTAGTCTGTAGAATAATTTACCATATTTAGGGGTACATAAGTGGTACCTTTTTTTGACACAAAAAAGTGTTACAAAATATTTCTAATCAAATTTTTAGTAAGTAGGTTACAGTACTCACACACTAAGGTTAGCTACACAATATGGCATCAAATGCTTGCCTGCTTTCTCCTTACTCTTCGCTATGCATTAAAAGCAAATGTTTAAACAAAATTATACCAGAAAACAACATTTCTCTTTTGCGTAATTTTTGCTTTTTCGTCTTGCAGGTGTATTACAGAGCAAAATAAAATTTTTTGTAGTCAGTTTTGCTTTCTCACACAGAAGTCACCTCTGTAGCTTGGTAAGACCTTTCAATACAAAAAAATGCAACTTATACCTGCATAAATAAAGTAGGGAATAAATAACTAGATGCATAGATTAACCAAGACCATCTAAAGTAAACAACTAAGAGTTGTTTATTCCAAGGAAGTCACTCTATGTGGCCTAACAAACAGAGCAACCAGTTCACTCAAGAAGGCCTTGGTTCTACTTGATTCAATTATCTAATTTTGTCCAATTAGATGGTAATAGTTTTTATTAATTATTTCTGTTTTTCTGCTATTCCTATGCTTCTTCCGTTTTTGTTCATCTTTGTTTTGGTATTTTCATAACTCCATGGTTTAGTATAAATTTTTGTATTTTTGTGATTCAGTCAATATTTGAGCAGTTTGTGTATGATTTTGGTATGAATTCCCATATTTTAGTGCTGTGCAAAGTTACCTGTTCCATTGAACACAGCATGTTTCTGCAAGACAACCATGCAATCTGATATTCATAGTAGAAGCTATGCTATGAGAACCCCATACACAAAAAGTAAACTGTTGGAATAAAATACCTAAAAGCAATAACTTTGTTGCACAATAGTCAACCATAAACGCAAGGTCAAAGTGGTTCTGCGAGGGTACAAGATATGAAAAACATGGAAAAAAGAATGCAAGACGGCATCACAAAAGGAATGGTGGCATTCTTTTCAAAAAAAAATTGCCACGCTGTGGTTTTTAGAGACAATCACAGCAATGCTCCTAATATGCTCCAAAAAGTATAGAGAGCCTCTGTTTAGTGCTTAGCTCTACAATGACCACCAACCCAAAATAAACTTTGTTCAGCTAAAGTATCTCAAATCTTTTTAATTGCTTTAATTAAATAGACAACGCACTTGAAGAAATAACCAAAAATATTCTGATATAAATCAACCTTGTAGAGAAGTTCAATGGAGTGTGGATAAAAGTTTTCTTGCAAAAAAACAGGTGTATTGTCAACAATGTGCTTCATATCATACAAAATATTTACAACGAAAATATTCATTTAAAAAAGCAGGGGAGGTGCTTTTTTTCAACCAAACAACACAGAGTGGAAGTGCCAGTTATTCTTTTGTAAGCAAAAGTGGGATTCTTGATATGCGAGGGCAACTCCTGAGGTCAGAAATATAATGCAATAATTTTTATTTATAACCCTTAATAATAAATCTTTGGGTGTGTTGGGTCTTCAGATGATTTCATCAGCCAAACAAAATAACACAAAAACAAATATGTTGTTGGATGAAAAGAAATAATTTTCCTAACAAAACATTTTTGGGGCAGAACCACAGAGTTTAAATCACCACAAGATGTCATCACTGACAATCAAAACAGTCAATCCCAGGCCGAAATGCTCAGCAATATTCACACACCAATGAAAGAACTGCAACAAATTACCAAAATCTTTGTTCAAATTTTAATCTATGCAGTAGCTATTTTACAGTCAACAGCATTTTACCCTTTGAAGCTATTTTGCCATCAGACACTTGTGATTGGTCAATTATAATGAAGCATTACACATGAAACTTTTGAACATTTATGATTGATCAATTTCTATGACAAGTTAAAAAAAATTGTATCCCCAGTGTACCTAGCCTCACCAGTGTATACTCTGCATACATTCACATTCTAGGCCACCCCAGGATATACTGCCTGAGTGTAAGTACCCTGCCAGAAAAGATGTGAACCTGTAACCACATTTGAAGGCAGCAGAACTATCCACTATACCATAGCATCACCACCAGAATCATAGCAAATATGCCTTTCAAAGACACATGAAGGGTGATGGTGAAATATCATCAACAGAAAAATAGCCACTTCCTTTAATTTAAACTGTATTTCAGAAACTTATTTTTGGTGTAGCACTTGCTAAATAAATTTAACGATCTGAAGTGTTCTTGGTAAACAGTGCTTGGCACTTTTGCAGCCTTGGGAGAGATGCTAGCTATTTGCATTGTACTTCATTTATTTTGGGTAATCCATACAAGGCCAGCAGGCTTCGTAGCAATGTTGCATATACGTAAGTAATGCCTTAGATTTAGGTTTTGGGTTAGAGTTACCTGTGGCAAGATCACTTATATTAGATAGGTGACATAACCAGCGCTGTGCAGTTGGAGCTCTTAGTGGCTGACTACAACTCCTCTATTTTTTACAGCCAACTCTGACTGCCAACTCCTCACCTATTTAAATTACTTGTGTACATGAAAAAGACATAAAATGATAAAACATGATTAATTAGTCCAAGTAGGAATTTTTCCCTTTGGAGAACGACATTGGACATTTGATGGTATAACACAAAAAGTTTGTAATTAGTTTAATACAAAATATGTGGCCTTGCCTGTTTTAGTGATTCAGAAGATGAATAATTAAAAACAATAATAAAGATTGTTTTATCCTGTAAAGAAATATAGATAAAGCTGGTAACAGAAATGGGGAAAGTAGCAATGTAGAACAGACTAGCAGTGATTATCTTAGGCTTAAGGTTGTTCTGTTGTTACTTGTATTTGCAGATTTCCAACTAAAGTTATGAAACAGTAAACTCAGTGTGGCTATCACTGCATCAAGTGATTGACATAACAAGCAGAGCATGTGAGACGCTGTTCTGTTCAGTGTTGACAACAATACAAAACCTAGCTAATAGCTACATCATATTACTCTTATATTAGGTCTATCCTTTAATATAATAGTAATATGATAAGGTAATCACTGCTAGTCTGCTATACAGCATCTCACTCAACATTGCTGCTTTCCCCATTCCTGTTACCAGCTTTATCCATAATTCTTTACAGGATAAAAACAATCTCTATTATTGTTTTTAATTATTCATCTTCTGAATCACTAAAACAGGCAAGGCCACATATTTTGTATTAAACTAATTACAAACTTTTTGTGTTATACCATCAAATGTCCAATGTCGTTCTCCAAAGGGAAAAATTCCTACTTGGACTAATTAATCATGTTTCATCATTTTATGTCTTTTTCATGTACACAAGTAATTTAAATAGGTGAGGAGTCAGATTCAGCTGATTTCTCCTGACTTTGACTCCTCAAAGCCAAAAATATGCCCCGATTCTGACTCCATGACTCTGACTGCACAGCCCTGGACATAACACTATGATGTTGTACTTCCCTATATGCAACCTTACATATTTGCAACATCACTTACACCTCTATATCTTACCTATATGCAATATATTTAACATAATACTACAATGATGGACTTCTCTATATACAAGGTAACCATGACTTACTATTTTGCTACATCACTTATTCCTGTAAGCTATGACTTACCTAGATACAAGGCTACCATTTCATGCTCATTTTAAGATTCGCATTTATTTTCAAGGACTCTACAAGCTTATTTCTGGGAAACATGCTTAGGTTGTCTTAAAAGTCGCTTTGTTTTGGAATTTATCAATTGAATCAGGGGTGGACAACCCACAGCCTGCAACGTGAAATTTTGTGAATTGTGTAAAATATTTGAAATGTTGCCACTCATGTGTAACTAGGTGTGCTAGAATAGCAACTATGTTATTTATAAGGCAGTGGCTATTTTGCCGTCGACGGCAATTTGCCCTCAGAGACTATTTTGCCATGAGTTATTTGTGATTGATCAATCTTAATGACGTACTAAACATGTGACTTTTGGTCGTCTCTGATTGGTCAATTTTAAAAACCAAAAAAAAAAATTTGCACCCCCAGGTCTCTATCCCCCACCCTGTACACTCCCTTCCAGTGTACACTGCCTTGTACATTTACATACCAGGCCTGCCCCTCGAGTGTACACTGCCTTTCTTTTAAAGCCCTGGCCAGCTGAGATTCGAACCCACAACCATGGTATCTCAAGACCAGCGCTCTATCCACTACACCACAGTGTCACTAGTGTTATCATAGCAAATTTGGCTATATAAACACACGTGAATGATCACAGCAAAATAGATTCCAAGGGCAAATTGACGTCGACGGCGAAATAGCCACTGCCTATTTATAACCCAAAAAAAAGATCTAAAAAAACGTTCTCACATGTAAAGTTCGGCAAAAAAGTTTATATAAAAGTATTGATCTCCAAACAATAAAAAGTTTTTGCACTCAATTGCATGACAAAATCACAAATTTATCGTGAATGGTACTTATTTTTTGCTTTAGGCTTATGGTAACCTTGTTTGCATGCAACTTTACTTCCCTATACGCAACAAACGTTCCAGCTACCAATGCCTTTCTACTAAGTTTCTTCTACATTCAGCATACAAGTAATTAAGTTACAGACTAGGAAGCAACTATTTTGCCATTGATGATATTTTACTCTTGGATGCTATTTCTCCATCATCATTCATGTGCATTTAAATAGCCATATTTGCCATAATTCTGGTGGTGATGCTGTAGCTGCCTATGGATTATGGTTGGAATCTTTGCTGGTATAGTACAGTACTTAGACAAAGGCAGTGTACACTGGAGGTCAGGTATGTAAATAAACAGGGGACTTACACCGGGGAAGGGGAATGTCCATAGAGGGAGAGTGTACACTGAGGGGTACATTTTTTTATAATTTTTAATTGAAATTGACTAATTAAAGTGAACAAAAGCACATATTTAGTAAGGGAGAGTGCACACTGGGAGTACAGTTTTTATAATTTGTCATTGAAATTGATCAATCAAAGTGAAAAAAAGTCACATGTTAAATATACCATTAAAATTGGACAAATATCAGATTACAAATGTCTGACTGCAAAATAGCCATCAAGAGTAAAATGCCTTCGATGGTAAAACAGCCACTACCTAAAAGTTTCCGCACTTAATAGACATAGAGACTCATGGTTAAGGTTAGGTGCTCAACTTGCATAAGCCAACCTATGCACTTTTTGCTTGGCTCTGCTTAAACATTCCAATTCTAAGCTATTAAAAACAACTATTTATCTACACCTAAACTGCCGGTTAGGTAAGCATAAAAACAGTTAAAATTACTAGTAGGGCAGTAAAATTGTTTTTTTGAAAAGTTATGAGGACAATAAAACATGAAGAGCTTTTCCACAATGACTGTATTTTGATATAACAAGCAAGAATTCTTACTTTGCTGACCCAACTGTTTTTTGTATTTTCTTAATTTCTCCTTATTTTAATTGTTACCTAAAATATTTCCTTTTTCATAAATTTTAAGGTCAAATTTCCCAAATGAGAAAATTTCCTCCAATGTAGAAGTCTGGGCTGACCTTGACTGTAAGGTAAAATGAACAGAACCACACAACCTCAAGTTCTGTGCAAAAAGGCAACTGTAAATAACGGATTAAAAGATGTGCTTTCGTAGCGGATGGTTCCAAACGGCATAGAATGCACCAACGGGGTGTAGTAGGTAGAACGTAAGCAGTCAGTGGACACGACTTTGGCTCCCTTGTTGAGTCACACGGAAGCTTTTTTAAAAAATCCCTACTTTCTGCGGGACACTCAAAACAAAAGGGTTGAACGCCATCCGCCAAGTTCTCGTGATATACTTTAGGAAAGGCACTTAAAATGGTGTGGCGCAACAGCAGACATTCGACTGTATAAGTTGCTACTTGTGGTTTGTAGTTGAAGTTGGTGAGGTTGCTACACAATTCCCGTTCTCAAGCACGCGCAGCTAGCAGAGACGAGCATAAGGAACAAGAAAGTTGCTGAGATCGCAGCATGCCTTCCCCGCCAATGTTGAGAGAGAGGGAGAGAGTAAGGCTTGCCGGCCAAGGTAAGTGAGATTCCAGTCAAGACTTCAATTGGAAGGCGGTCTCAACGTTAGAACTCGGTGACTCGATGACGGCTTGTGCTGCTCAACTAAAGACGCTGTCGACCAACTATATCAAAGGAGATGTAGCTTCTTCGCGAGGTCACCATTGTTGCACAACCGCAAGCATCTGACTGCAGTCCGAGTCAACATGAGAGCACTCCATAGGGCGACTAGTCACTTTTATAATCATAGTCAATGAATGTAGATGGCGATTCATATATAAAGCCAAGTGTTGTTGGTGACTTTCTACAAGTGGTTTGTAGTTGAAGTTGCTGAGGTTGCTACAATGGCAAACCGAGCTGCGCGGGTACCGCACAGCGTATAAATTCAGTTTAACTCGTTGAATCTATTAAGTATTTTGGTAATGTTTTTTTAAAGCAAGACATTTTAATATGTAATCTGGCCTAACTACACTCATTTAGTAAAAGCTACAGCCGTCCTGTTTTTACCTTTTGCGATTACACTGTTTTTTGTTATGAAAAGAGTCTCATTTTTTCTCTTTTTTCTCCTGCTTCCTTTGCAACGTCATAATTAGTACCGGTATATGCCCTCACAACTGCCATGTTATAGTTAAGCAATTGAAGAGTTTATTGTTGAACCAGATATGCCTAATTTGCCCCGCAAGGACACCATTCACTCATCCAGGGTTACAAATACCAGTTTAGCTGGCTGCATAAGTTTTATCAAACTTTAATTTCTGGGAGTAGCAACGATAAGTTTGTGCAAATCAGGGCCTCGCCCCTATGTCCCTAATGTCGGTCATCGTACCGGTACTTCAAGTTAAGATTGGTCTTACTCACAAACTTTCTATCATTTTCCTAATGGCATCCGTTCCTTCCAGTAAGTGGAATGGCACAAAGTCAAAGTTGCTGCTGGACACTGTAATGGTTTTGGTTTAACGATTCTTTCATAAAATAGTTTTTTTTGTTTTATTTGCCGTATTTATCCTCCATTGACGAGAAAGCGAATTGTATCGCTATGCTTTGCACGGGAAGTCCGCACTCGCTTGGGAGTTGCCTTTTTCGAGGTTTATGGGCCACCTGTCTTCCACATAAAGGCGGGGCGTCCCGTTAAGTGCCTTGCCCAAGCACACAACAAGCGAACTTGACGGCTTGTTCTCCACAACCTCCCCTAAACGCCGAGCGCCAAGCAGGGAAGCTGCGCATGCCATTTTTTAAAGTCTTTTGGTATGACTCGACAAGGGGAATACGGTAAACCCTAGGTCTACCGACTGCGAAGCGGACGCTCGAACCACTACGCCATCGCGTCGGTTATTTATTTAATGAGGCACTCGTTTCCTGACTTGGTGCAGCTCCCCACAGTGATGTTTGCGACACCAAGTTTCTCAGCGCCTTTCCTCTCACCAACTCAATCCTGGTTTTGTGAACTTCTTTGTTTGTATTTTTTTCTAAAAATCGTAGCTTACCTTTAAAAAGTTAATCTCCAAAAAAAAGGTCTTCATCTCCAATGATGATGCTTTAATTTAGACATCAAACCCTTCTCAACAAAAGTTTCTGGATCCATAACTGCTGTACTTCTTGCATTCGATCACCCGTCTGGTCTAATGAATCATTTTCAACAAAAATTTTCCCTCCATAGCTACGATTTTGTATTTTGTGACTATATTTTCTCACACAGCATGGAAACCAACTGATATACTTTTTTCTTCTGCTTTCACCTCAATCTTTTGAGTTCATACACGTGACTGTTGAAGCTGAAGGTCGAGGCTCCAGGCTTCTTTGCAAGAAACAGTCAGGTCCGTCAAGTCAAAGAGAGTGACTCCAGACCTTTTAACACATTTTACGCGCGTTCCCACGTCAGCAGGATGGAGTGACCCATTAACATATTTCCAAGCATTGGCAGAGAAGCCACTAAAAGGAATTTATCAACTCGGCGTTTCACGAAATGTGGCAAAAGAGATCAGGGTTTGTAATCCATTTTGAAACCACTAGCGAGTCTAACCAGAGATGAAAACTGCGACCGAGGTGCCGCAACGATCCGACACATCCTGCATCAATTTCCTGCATATCTCAACAGCCACCAGCTCCTTTTGTAAAATGATCAAATTAGTTTGATTTACCAACGCAACGTCAGTCTTGTTCAACACAAAGACCACACACAAGCGCCCGTTAATAAAGTGGCTCAGATACATCAGGCAAGAGAAGGCTTCATCACAAAACCCATAAAGTTGGCACTCAACCTTTTTATCTCCCTCAATTACGGTTCCCTCCAAGAAATAGTAACGGAGAATAGACTATCTAGCAAAGTTCCCCATTACATCTACCCGTTTGCTCCAGTCATTGAAAATATCCTCTGCAAGTTTATCATCCCTGCCAAGATCCACAGTGGCCACTTTTTGAAGAATTAGTTTTTCTTCCAGGAACCAAGAATGTTCAAGGGGTCAAACTGGCCCCCCAGCGAGCCTAACATTTCGCGTCTACTTATGACCTCACCCAATTCGGGGCATTTAAAGCAGGCTCGCAACCTATCCTTTTCGACATCCCATACCAGACCGAGCGTTTTCGAGTCGGGCATCGGCTATGCACCTAAATCCATCTCCCGGACATTTAAGACAAGGTCGCACTTGGGGATTCCAAACTAAATAGTTTTAAAGTTTCCATTAGCCACCCATTTGCGCAATTAAAAACTTCTACTTTCAAACACCGAGGCTGATTCGCGAGAAATTCTTTTGAGGTCATCGAGCGAGTCTAAAGCCAACAAAAGGTCATGCATGTAACGATTATTTTCGATAGCCGGAAAAGTCATGTTTCTGGCATTCGTAGGGTTTTCAGCAAAAACCTTCCAACTCCAAAAAGTGCGATAAAGGTTGTATAGTCGATTCCCTAAAATTTTTTATGTCAAAGGTTTCATCAGTGGATGGCGACTAAGGGGTAAACTCCGTAATCCGTCGCCTTTAACGGTTTGCAGAACAAGATTTGGAATCGTTGTAATCCGCTTTTTGTCAACAACCAAGTCAAGTTTATTTTTCAGCCACTCAAAGATTAATGTTGCGCGTCAACAAGGGTTGACCTTCTAGTGTAGGGTTTAATGGAGTGCATTACTCAGACATATATTGAAAACTGAAACGTTTAGGTTTCATAGCGTTTTGTATCGTTATGATTGAACCAGACCAAACGAAAGAGATCCATTGATTTCTAGAATGAAAACTTGAAAAAAACATTTGCTTTGGTCGGTCATGCAAGCAAATTTACCCAAGCGGAACCGAGTCAAAAGGTCAATCAACCTATTTAAAGGTTAGGGCAATGAAAAAAAGCATGATTACAGAGATGCCCTCAAATGTGGCTGCATCATTGTAAAGATCCATCAACTTCCACATTCGAAACATGAGTCAATTAACCCTTCGCATGTAATTCTTGAAATGTGTCTATAAGAATTGGTCTAAAGCAGGATTACAAGAGGGCTCTCCGACACAGGAACATTCTACTCTAAAGCATGTGTAAAATGATTGGGCAACTTCTTAAAAATAACCGTTTTAACCCCTCGTGACCCGGGTGTTCAGAATTACAAAGAAGACCGATGGGGTCCAAGCGGACCTCATTCTTTTCAGTTAGATAAATAAATAATATATGAACTCAAAATTATCAAACTTCGCATGTTTATTCTTTAGACCCTTTGTGGTGAAGCCTTACACTGTTCTTGAATATATTGCGGATATTTTGGTTATATGTGGGTAAGAACTGAAAAGTATTGAAAAAGACTTTATTTGAAAAAATACAACATATTTGTACAAGTTTATGCAAAAAAAGCATACTAAACTAACTTACATCAGAAATAATTTTGTGGAAAGAATATTGATATGTAGATTATGCAGAATGATCTAACATTGGAAAACAGAAAATTTTTAAAATTACACCAAAACAGATCAGAAATGAAGTAGGGACTTGGAGGCCTGATGGGGTCTCTGTGGACCCCAGAGGTATATTTGTTGGCTGCTATTTCGATGAAAGTAAAATATTCCTTGCTATTAACACTTCTGAATATTCATGAACCTCTAATGATAATATTCTGCAAATATAGACATTTTACTCAGTAAATAGAGAAAGATACATAATGCCAAAGTCTTACTGGGGTCTTCAGGGACCCCATCAGTCCACGAAGGGTTAAAAGAGCGGGAATCTTTTAAAGACCAATTGAACACCCATTACCCTAAAGTTAGGTTCTACCAAAGAACACACAAGCTTCTTACATTAACAGGATTAAGCCTCTTCGTTTTCAGCATCGAATTGGCGTAAAATCACTTTTAGCTGAGTAATTTTTTGTTTAAGCTGTCCGCATTCATGTGTCACAACCATCATTCATTTTTGCTTTAAAGATTTGACGCGAGACCGATCTCACTTCAACACGACCACCGCTGGCAACGGATCCTTGTCGAGTCAGAAGGTGATTAGATTCACTCGCATTTAAACGCTCTCTTTCCTCCAAAACAGTGGGCAACTTTTTGCTAGCTTCTACTATCCAAACGTAAGTCCTTTTCCATTGAGAAATAGCTGCATTTTCGACCCATTTGAAATGCTCAATCATTGACGTATTTACGACATGAGGAAGGACATTCTCAATTTTTCATCATCAATAAAATCCGGGATCACTTAAGCGTTTTTTTTTGGCACAGGTTTCTTCATTTAAAAGCGATTTAATTTCAAAGTTTGTGAGAGTGCCATCACGCAAAGATGTTCGGGAAAGGTGCGGGTGGCGACTGAGTGTTCAGTTTTAGCAGCGAGTCCAAGCTCGTCTCTCTATCTCTTCAAAATCACTGTAGCTTGATAAGAAATGCCAGGCAGAGGATATGCTAGGGTAGAATTGTTAGTCACAAGAATTATGATTTTCACGGCACTATTGCAAAGCAACACAGCATTGTTATTAAAAGCCAATTTTCTCGCAATGTTTGCTCACCGTCTGCATTAATGAAATGTAGTAGAATGGTTACAACTCAGACAAGGCCCACAAATACGACATCTTGAAGCAAAGGCCCAATTTCGAGAGAAATTTTCCAAGAAAGTCAGATAGAACATCTGTCTGCATCAATAACAACCTTGTGCTTTTGCCCAAAATTTTTTTATTAATTCCTCTACAATCATTTGTAAAGCGTTTTTGGAGCTGGTTGTTGCACACAAAACACCAAGAAGAGATTTAGTGCAATGAGTTTTGATATAGTTACCATAGCTTTTGCCAAAAGTTTCTGTTGAGTGACTGCTCAGATGTTCTCTTTTTACAACCATCTATACTCTTATGCAAAGAGCCACTTTTTATTTTATCTTCCCACTTTAAAAAAGGACTGAGGATGGTCTAATGTAACGGTTCTTAACGGGGTCCCCAGTGAAAAATCTGGGGGTCCCCAGAAGGAATGCCAAACTGTATTCTTTTAACCCTCAAATTCACAAACAACAACGACCACCACTTTGACTAACAATAACAGCGGTTTTACAGTAACATGCTACCTATAGTCAAACAAACACAGTATCTCATCGTTCTGGTGGTGATCAAATTATTTGTTTTAGTCTGATGCAATGTTTAGTTTTTTACTGCATGTTATGTTGCAATAGACCAGAGTAAGAAAAACGATCCCACTGCTACACCTGTTTCAAGGTTTTGCAATAGAAAGACTGACGTTTTTCACTTCCAGATTTAAAAATCAGTTTAGTGGACAAAGCTATGTAGTGGTGACTCTTTTATCAAGAATGCAATTGTGTAAGCTTAGACAATAGCATTGAAGAAGTAGTTGAAAACTGACGGCAGTAGCTAAGATGATTCTGGTGAGAATTATGTTGCTAACACCTCTGAAGAAGCATATGATCATCCAACAAGTTGTTTCTGTATTGAGGGTTCAACATTAAATCCCTAGCCATAAGAGATAAGGTTTAATATAGCATTTCAGGGTTGAAGTATAAAGGTTGCAGTTGCGGCACTTTCTCTTCTAGCTCTACCCACCACCCCACTGCGTGAAAGGAAGAAACAGAAAACTTCAAGTACTGCGGGATACCAGAGTGTCTAATTTTCTCCCAGCAGCTTTTTGGTATCTGATAGCTAGTTGCTGCCGGCCTGGATAGAATTTTACAACCTAAGCAATGAAGGAGCGGAGGGTATTCAAGACAATCACTATGCCTGTTTCCTTTTAGTATTTGCTATGTCATTTCTACATTTAACATGCGATTACCACAAAAGTAAATTTGTATGATTTAGCCACTTTTAATATAATCAAGACTTTTCAATTAGTCATTATTTTCGCTTCCTATAGGTCATAATCATTTTGTTTACTAATGGATGCGAAAAATAGACATAAAATACGTTTTTAGGACGATTCTTACGTTCAGTATGGTTTCACAAAAGTCATTGGTTGTCATAAACTTGATAATGCTCAGTGCACATTGTGCAATACCATTTTGGGCAACGATTCCTTAAAGCCTTCGAAGCTGAAGAGGCACAAGGAACTGAAGCATAAAGAGAATATGGACTCAGTTGAAATGTTCAAAGTGAAAAGAGCTCGGTATGATGTGAGGGGAACGCTCCCTGCGTAAGGCTTTTGCCTAACTTCTCAACCACTCCTGCGGGCTTCATATGAAGTTTCCTTAATAATAGCAAAAGCAAAAACACCTCACACAACTGGTGAGAAACTAATAAAGTCAAGTGCGGTAAAAATGGCACAAATATTACTTGGCCGAAACGAGGCCAAAAGAATAGGCTCAGTTCTCTTGTCCGATGACACTGTTGATAACAGAATTGCAGATATAGCAAATGACATTTTGAGTCAGCTTATCGCTCAAATCCAAGATAGCCCATGTAGAATAAGTCTTCAATTTGATGAAACAACGGATATCAAGTCAATAAGCCAATTAGTAGTATACATGAGATTTATTAAAGAAAACGCGATTGTGGACGAGTTTTTATTTTGTCAAGAAATGAAGGAGAGAATTAGAACTAAAGCTAAAGACGTCTTTGATCTTGTTAATTCATTTCTTGGTGAAAATTCAATGGCATGGAATAAAGTGGGATCGGTATGCACAGATAATGCGCCAGCTATGATAGGGCGTCGATCCGGTTTTGTAACCCTGTAGCGGTTTCGAACCCGGTTTTTATGTTCACACTGTTTTTGATCTAAGTTGTCTTGTATCACCTTTTCTTTTCAGCGCTTTTGGTTGATTTCTTTGTTTGCACAGTTTAGTTAATTAGGGCACATTTTAAGTTTCTAGTTTTGCTTTAAGCATGTCTTGGAATTGTTTTAAAATCATTTGACTTTGTTTTTAAGTGGTTGTGAAAATGCATGCAGTTCAGTTAGTCAATTCAATTCATATTAAAGTCAGTCAAGAATTCGGTTTACCTGTTTCTGTTTTTCCTCAGTTGATTAATAAAATTGGATCCATTCGTTTGCTAAATTTTTTGGTCAACTAGAAGCGGGCGCGAGGATTTATAGTTTTGTAAGTAGCAATTGTTAGTTATCCAAACTAGCTTTTGCTACAACCCTAATGAAACAAGTTGCTCCACATATAGTATCAAATCACTGTGCTATTCATAAATACGCCTTAGCTTGTAGACACTCCTTCTTGAATTGAAAAGTGTTCTTGATTCTGTAGTAAAGGCTGTGAATTTCATTCGTGGCAAGGCTGTGAATTCCCGACTATTCAAAACATTTTTCAGTGACCTTGGAAAGGAACATCAGTACCTTCTTTTCCACACCGAAGTGTGATGGTTATCGTGGGGAAAAGCGCTCTCCCGTGTTGTAGAACGTGTCACTGAAGTTGCCGTGTTTCTTCGTGAGCATGGGTTAGTGGAACTTGCTGCATTATTTGATGACAATACATGTAGATTTCAATTGAGGATCTTTTATTTGGCAGACATCTTTAGTCTTTTGAATGAGCTCAGTTGTTCTCTGCAGGGAAAAAACAAATCTCAGATAGAGGCTGCAAAAAAGGTCTCCGTCTTTAAAAAGAAGTTATCCTTATGGAAAAAGAGAACTAGAAAGCAGAATTTTGCTATGTTTGTACTGTTTGACAGTAAAATTGATCAAGAAACTAACAAATGGCTGACTGCTTTATTTAATGATCACATAAGCAATCTCGAGAGAAAAATGGAAGATTACTTTCCAACATTTGAACCTTCTTCAGTATGGATTCAGCAGCTTTTTATTGCTGAGATGAACAACAATTAGCAGCTCAACCTACAGAAGCAACATCTGAAATAACAGAGTTCTCAAGCTGCAAAGAACTAGTTCATCTCCTTCTCACTGATAGAGTTTTGGTGCAGTATGTTGCAAGAATATCCTGAATCGGCGAAAAAAACTCTGGAAGCATTAATTCCATTTCCAACGACATACCTCTGTGAAGCTGCCATGTCTGCTCCAGTTAATATCAAAACTACTAACCGTAATCGCCTTAGAGTTGCAAATGACATGAGAATTGCTCTCAGCAATATTAACCCACATATTGATGAGCTTGTTTCGAAGTGACAAGAACAGAAGTCATACTGACTATCATTTGTGATGTGTTTTGCCGAGTAAATTGTGATATTCCACTAACCACTTGTGTTATGTTTTCACAAAGAGAGTTTTTTAAAATTAATTAGAGATCCAGTAGTAAACAACTTATCCGCCTTATCACAATAGTGTTTGTTCTTTCAACATACAACTCTTTTGCAAGTTGCGCAGACAAGGGGTCCCTAAGCCAATATCTTTAGGAATAGGAGTCCCAGGGGATGGAAAGGTTAAGAACCACTGCTCTAGACGTATTATTTCACTGTTGGCAGCACCTGAATGCATTTTTGATTGTCTTTAACAAAATCTGAGGACAATGGAAATGAGGCGCTGAAATTTCCTAAGTAAGTTATGAAAAAGGGGACAGATTGTCACCCTACGTGGTAAAAGATTATCAGAACGGCAGATATCCATCAAAATCAAGGTCAGAAAGACAGCAGTTTGTCAGGCGATCAAGAAATTTCAACTGTACGAATCGCATAAGGACCAGAAGAGATTTTGGTCCTTACGTATTATCGGGAGGACCTTTGATTTTTAATGTTATTTTATTTAAAAGAAAGGCAGTGTACACTGAAGGGGCAGGCCCGGTATGTAAATGTAGGGGGCAGTGTACACTGGAAGGGAGTATTTTATTGTTTTAACCGTTTCAATAAATAATTTACTTCAATTTTTGAGTCGTGTTTTTAAAGGTCCTCCCGTTAATACGTAAGTACCGAGATTTTAATATAGCTTTTAAAAAAAGCTGTTTTAGCCATAAATATTTCGAGACGCTCTCATCAGTGGCGGTATCGCGTCAAAAATGGAAGAGCAAGAGTGTGTAAGTATTTTATCTTGTTAATTTGGACGGCAGGCAATCAGGACAAAACAACAATAGCGCTAGTAAAGTAATACGCGCCAAAGAAAAAGATTTCGCAATAGCAAAATCCTAGAGGAAGCGCAGCAAGAGGTCAAATAAAAACGCTGTTAATTATCGAAAGAGTTTGAGAGGGTAGACAAACTCTTTCTGTCTGGATAACAACGGGCGCTGAGTCTTGATATAACAGCTTCAAAGAGAGTGAGATGGAAAGAGCTGCGTGCTGTGCCGAGGATTGAAAACCGCTTGTGGTCATAGTTTAATGCACATTGTTCATTTTCTAAAAGATGCTGATCAGTGGCAGAGTCACAGTCCGGTTTGGTGTTATTTGGTTTGCATGAACTGTCTGGTTGAGATCAGCGGGGACAGGTCAATTGTTGTCTTATCCATTTAGAAATATATTACTTGATGCGATCCTGTAGTGGTTGAGATGTTCGCCTTACGTACCGACTATCACGGTGGCACTTGTATTCATATACGACAGAGCTTTTTTGAGTGGTAGGTAGAACATCCTTGCTGGCTACTGGCAGCATGCGCTTTGACGTAAAGACCAAGCGGCTGCTGGCGGAACCATAGCAGCTTTCCACAGCTGTTTTAATGTCTTTTTCCAAGTCTGTGCAGGGTTTATCTATTTAAAGGACCCCCAAGTACGCGACACAATTTTCTGGGCCGAATTGCTTAGGGGTGGAGAACTGAGCAATTTTCTTGGCGATCTGAGCGTTGACGGCGTTTGTAGGATAGCCATTGTCCAGTAATATTTTCTTGATCCATTTTATTTCTCCATTAAGTCTACGTTTGGTGCAAATCATTTGGGCTCGATGCACCAATGTAGATATTGGATTTATTTTACGCTTGAGAGGACTAAAGAACCCCTAATGCAAATACTGGCCAGTGAGAATGGGTTTCCGGTATTCGCTGGTTTCAAAGCCTATACCTGTTCTTTCAACATAGACATCAAGAAACGGTGGACATTTGTCTTTCTCTTTTTCAAAAGTGAATTTGTGGGATGAATGATGGCAGTTGAGCTTGGTCAGGAATTCATGTGATTCAGCCTCGTGGTCGAAGACAGCAAACGTGTTGCCAACATATCTGAAGTACATCCGTAGACTTTCGTGTTGCAGAAATGGCTTTGTATGTGCATTAAACTATGCCAACAAGCGATTTTCAACCCTCGCCACAGCACGCAGTTCTTTCCACCTAAACCTCTAGAAGCTGTTATATCAAGACACAGCGCTCGGCATTACGCGAACAAAAAGGTTTGTTTGCACTCTCAAACTCTTTCGATAATTCAACAGCGTTCTTATTTGGCCTCTTGCTGCGCTTCCTCTAGTACAGTGTTTCCCAAACTTTTTCCTGCTACCCCCATCGAGACTTAGTTGTTGGCGAAGGTCCCCTCGACAAAACATTTAAACAATTTTTTTGTTGTTCAGCAATCGCGTAAATGTGAAGGAATTTACCTCAATTATATTACAGGCAAAACAGCCTAACACTGTGGCGCTCAACCGGGAACTGCTCAGCTCACTAAAGAAGGAACTATTTTTTTGGGGGAAAGAATTTATTCTAGAAAGGAATTGGGCTAAAAAAATTCGAGTAGTGGAAAAAAATTCTGTCGCCCAATTTACATAAACACTCCAGTGCTCAGTGTGAGCTTGTATATAACCCCAAAAAAAGTAAAAAAAGGTCTATGGAATGCAAATTCGGCACTTGAGACTTCCAAAAATGTTGATCTCCAAAAAAATGGTCACCATGTTTAATTTTGAAACGCACAAACCTTAATCGAGAGGTCTAAAATATCGGTCTTTAAAAAAGAAAATCCTCACCTTGAAATTACAGTAGGGAGGAAATTACTAGTACTGATGTTTGCGAGGGAGGAACATTGAATACCACCGGTTTAACAAATGAGTTTTAGCAAACTTATACTACATTCCAGCAATTTTGTTTCCTATTAAATTAACTTGAAAAAAAATATAAATTTCATTATGCTTGCGGTTTCGATTCGAAAATTACAAAAAGGCTCCCAGATAATAGCCTCGTCAAGTGTTTCTCGACCTTTTAGCGCAGGTGGTCCATTTTCAAGCTCCGGCCTGTTTTTATTATATTTTTCCAATTTAAGAGTTCTTGGTGTTAGTTGAAATTGAAATAGCAAGCCGTGGCCCATCCAATATATGTGCTATGTCCCTCTAATGAGCCTTGGTTGACCAGATGATATGTGTTGGTCTAGACTAGGGTTACCATATCTGATGAGGTAAAATTCCGGGCGCAATTGTTCACTTTATTAATTATTGGCAGCAGAGTTGTAACTTTTTGTAAAAAAGTTGTTACCTTTTACTTGCAAGTTTGAAATTTGTTACTTTTGTTAGGACGCCACCAAAAGTTGTTACTAGTTCACTTGTGTATTAACAAACATTTTGGGCCCAATTTAAGAGAATAGTGCTTTAAAATAACAGTCGGAGATGATGGAGCTCGTGTTGTGTTACCCCAAATCAAGGTGTTCTCCAAAATAAAAAAAAAGATCATCTGTCTCGCTGCCATTTGTACTAATCGCGGCAATGTTGATTAAACTATTATTGCAATTTTTTGTTAACTGCTTTTTCTTAATTTTTGTTAACTGCTTAATTACAAAAATTCCGGACATTTGAGCAAATTCCGTACAGAACACCTGAATTCCGGACATGTCCGGAATTTTCCGGACGTATGGCAACCGTAGTCTAGACGTACTTACAGGGACTGATTAAGAGGAGGTGAGACCTGGAGTCATCTAGTTGCAAATCTTTTTTTAGCACAACAAACCTAACGGCAGGAACGTGTCAACCAACGCAAAAATCGGTCTTGAAAATAATTAAAACTACAGACAGTGACACTGTTTCGACCTATCAGGTCTCTTCAGTGCAGTTGGTGACCGACAAGAAGCTAGAGGTTTTTAATAAAGCATAGCTTAGACCGTCGTACTTGTGGGACCTATACTAGGTCCACTGTAGTAGATGGTCTGTCAATAGTCTGCGAAGCCGTATCACTCGTGAATGAGTGGCGGTTGTCGCAGGTGCACCAAGTCTAACAACTGTAAGAACAATAGTGCTGTCACAGCCTGGTGGTCACAAGCTCTTATAGTAAAGCAAGAGGGTAGCGATGCATTTAGCAAACTGCAGACAATGACACTGTTTCGATCTATCAGGTCTCTTCAGTGCAGTTGGTGACCGACAAGAAGCTTTTGATGTGGCGGTCGAAGCTATGGTTTATTTGAAGCTTCTAGCTTCTTATTGGTCACCAACTGCACGGAAGAAACCAAACAGATCAAAACAGTGTCACCTGTTTGTAGTTTGCTAAGTGCATCGCAACCCTATTGCATTACTATAAATTAAAACTAATTGTTGCATTGTCGCATTGTGCTCTTACCTGCTTTTCCAATTCAGCAGATACAGTAATAGGTGGTTAATAAGAAATAAACTTTGAATCTATCCCGCCTTCATGGTCTTTTGCACAGTAAAATATTATTGTTTCCAGCTTGATACATCAGTGACTAATTTTTTCCAAAGCGTAACCGTTTTTCTACCAGCACATCTCACTGCAATTTTCATTTCCCAGATCCCAGGTATTGTAAGCAATGAGAATAAATTTGTAAAATCGTTTACTTGTATCAAGATTAAAATTGCCTTTTGTGTCATCACTATCACAAATTGTTTCTTTGAAAATTCAACACTGTGACGTACAATACAAGTTTTTTCATTTATTTGCAGTATTTTAAATTCTGTATTTCTTACTTTTCGGAGCGCAACACGGATACAAATATTGAGAAAACCTGAGTTTCAGTCCTGTCAGTCTTCTTCCTTAATTCATCTCTGTCTAATCAAGGAGAGGTTAACGAAAAGCTGATTAAAAACAATTTGCCTCAACTTTTTTCTTTTGACTCTTCTCTTTCTGTGCTCGTCAAAGCAGATCATTTTTTTGCATCTTTCTCGGTCCATTGTATCCCCTTCTATCGCTCTAACCACCTTTTACCCCAAATCATCTATCACTACCACCATAAATCTTCCTTTGTGCCTTGTTCTTTTCCTTTTAGTTATTAGGTTCACTTCCTTTAGCCTTCTCGAAACTTTCCCAGCGTAGTTATCTATAATTAGCCTAAGCCAACACAAAAAAACAGAAACTAAACGTTACAAGCGTACAAACCGCTGACTTTCACTTTGGTTCAATTATTTCCTGTACCAGTGTTTCCCAACTCTTTTATTACACTGTCTCTACTGCTCTGTCTAAAGGTATCCTTCACCTCCTTTAGGTTTGGATGTTGCGTTGGGCAAACCGATTCTTGCAATCTTCTGAGCTCATGGAATTGGTTACTAAAAATATTTGGCGTGAGTTTCCATTTTGAAAATTTCGATTTCAAAAAAATGTCTTCGCTATGTTTTGGAAGACATTTATCAACTTTTTTTCTGATAGAAGCAGTTCTTACAATTTTTAAATATTACCACTGCTTACATTCATTATATTTGCGACACAACAAACACAAATACTGTAGCTAAAAATTAAATTACTTTTTCAAGGGGATCACTTTTTTTAAATATTAATTTTCCCATTTTTTGTCCCAAAACAAACTTGAAGCCCATTTCTTTTAAAACTCTTTTTTTTGCAAGTCTTGCACACCTCCCATAAAATCTAATTTTACCTCCCCTGAAAAGGTCTGTCTCCGTGGTGGGAAACCACTACTTGATAAGATTATTAGATATATTGCTTTGTCATTCCTTTGTGACGTAATTGTTTTCGCTCAATTTGATGTCACTGCTCCCTCCATGGTATCCACCAACCACAAGAGGACGGTGGCACCCACTTTGGAACCACTGTTCTAGCATTTAGCTCTTCGGCGCGCATTACTCTACTAGCGCTATCATTGGTTCGTCTTGATGGCTTAACCTCCAAATTAACGAGATAAAACTACTTATGCGATTTTGTCACTGATGAGAACGCCACGAAAAGTTCACGGCTCAAACAGCTTTTTTCAAAGCTATATTAAAATTCTGTACCACCAACAAGATTTTTGTGATCTGAAGATAAGTGGAAGGCCCACAAAAACTGACATTCCAGAAGACCACCAGATGTAACGTACAGCCACAAGGTCGTCAATCAGTTCCGTCGAGAAAATTTGAGCTGCATTGATGGGTAGAGGCGTTGGAGTCAGTGATATGACTGTTTCAAGGCGGCATTTAAAAGAATTCGGTCCAAAATAGTTTAAACTAGATAAATTAGTTAAACATCATTTAGAGCAAATGAAGTTAAACTAGTGAATATGACTATCCAATTTACCAATGCTCCAGCAATAAATGATATTGCTAATAAATTGTTCTTAAGTGACGTCGCCTTTGAGTTACCTTCTCTACATTCCAAGAAACCAATTACGGAAACTATCTTCAAAAAACTTTTAAAACTTATTACCGAAGGAATGTTTATCCACAACGGGAAATTATTCTCTCAAATAAGCGGTGCAGCTGTGCGTAATCCTTTTTGCAACGGAGTGTAGCTTAAGCAGCTGTGCGTAACTTTAGGTCCCACGTTAGCTAATTGGTTTGTTGGAGCGATAGAAAAGAAAATTTTTAATCAAAATCTTTTATTTTTTTCATCATTCTACGTACATTACGTGAACGAGGTTTTTGCTATTTTCAATTCATCGACCCATGTTCAAATGCTCTTAAATGTCCTCAATAAGCAGCACCCCAACCTTTGTTTCCGTTGTGAAGAGGCCCTAGGCTTCTCATTGATACCACTTCATTTTTGATGTTGAAGTGACGTTTGCATATCAGTGGGTATTGCAAACAGTAACCGGTCAGTTGTCCCCAAGCACATACCCCCATAGGGAAATACCCCCCTAGAACATTTATCCCCGGTTATATACCCTACGGTAAGAGGCCAGTTACCCCCTGGACATTTACCCCGGTCTTTTGCGTTAGGGCTAGAGTTACAGCTAGGGTTAGGGTTGGAGTGCCCGAGCGGGAAGTATATGACCGGATGTATGTGACCGGGAGTAAGTGTCCTGGAACCTATATTAGTTTACCTCTATTTTATACTATATAATAGGGGGTAATTGTTCTAGGGGGTATGTTGCCTTGGAAGGTAAGTAACCGGGGGGTATATGACCGGGGGCATGTGACCAGGGGATAAGTGTCCGGGGGAGCATATGTCCTAGAATCATCGCAAACCAACTTTCACCGGTGTACTCTTGTATTTTAACAGCATAGTGCCTTTGTGCTGGAAACGAGGCCCTATCACTTGTCTATTACATCGTGCTTATTCACGTTCATCAAACGACTTATTACTGAAAACCACAATTAACTTCATTATCGCTTTATTCAAATGGAACCTATGCCCAACATCTTTTATTTCAATAGTTATAGACCGGTTTATAAATAAATTTGACAACCATAGCCAACAATCTCCCACCGACTTCAGTAACAACACCAAAAACTTAAATCCTTACTTAATCCTTCCGTACACAAACGGACATCTTCTTTTTTCGCAATACTTACCAATGCATAGAATCTCTTTCAACTGGTTTTAACTCCACGTAATGTTGCACTCCAGAATTTTTTTACCGAAATTATATAAAACAATTAAGAGGAAAGATTAATGAATTTCATTCTACACAGCTGTCCTCAGAAATGGAGATCTAGTTGCAAATAAAAATGGGTAATGTCAAACGAAGGTTAAGAGCTAGTAATTTATTAGGCACTATTAAAAAATCGATTGCCTCCACAAGCTAACTACTTATACATCTAAACTGTAACTTTCAGACTGCAAATACCACAGTAAAAATATACTAAAGTGACACACAAACACAGAAAATTAGCTCCATTGCAAAAATGTTTGTAAAAGATATGAAACAGAGTATTGGCTTTATCTGTGGGGACCGGTTGATATTTGTTGTTGAAAAAAGGAAGTGGCTACTTTGCCGTCGACGGCATTTTACCCTTGGAGACTATTTTGTCATAATTGTTCACGTGTGTTTGTATTGCTATAATTGCTACAATTCTGCAAGTGACGCTGTGGCTTGTGGATAGTGCACCTGCCTTGAAATGCCATGGTTACAGATTGGAAGCTTGGCTGGCAGAGCACTTAGAGAAAGGCTTTTTGACTATTTTCAATATGCATTGAAAGATATTATATCAAGAGCAAGCGATTATGACGTATCAGTTCATTTCTTTCATAAATCATCGTGCGCAATATCCATCCGGTTAGATGTGCTTGATAAATTTTATAAAATAACTTTTTATTTCGTTAATTTTTTTGTTTGCTTCACTATTTTCATCCTGTATTTTCTTGTTACTGTATAGTTACTTTCGTGGATTTTGCGCATTGGCATGATTTTGCGCCAGAAAAAGATACTGTGATCAGTGGTGCAATTGAGAATTGTGATCAGTGGTGCAATTATGGAGGGAAACATAAGAGGTAGCCCTCAATAGATATTGTAGAAGCAAAAAATGTAAAAAAACAGTTTTTTTGCCAGCAAAATTCTTGCTTTCGCTAGGTTTCTTTGTTTAATGCTTCGCCCTCAGAAAGAAAATCGAGTCACGTATTTTATATAATTGCTTGATAATAAGATTAAGCTTACTTTATGCTGTGCTCCCGTTCCCCTCTCAAAACAAAGTACGTAAGTGTCAGTAATGGGACGTTTATTGCTCTAACATCATTAACGTGTAGGCTACCCATCCAGGGGTCGCATAAAAATTTCTTATGTAAAATGGGGTCGCAGAACAAAAAAGTTTGAGAGGCCCGGGTCTAAATATTGTTGAAAAGCAAAGCTGATAGATATAACTTTGCAGGGTCTACTAGAACTGGTGTCATCATGATTCCATGACTTTCAGAAACGAATGCGTTCAGCCATTGACTTTATCTGATCCCAGGTGATTGATCATACAGCTGTGGCGGAGTAGATTGATTTGCACAAGACCACAAAAAAAAATGAACTTCAGTCAACTTCGGATATAAGAGATTCAGATATAAGAAATTTTCGCTTATAAGGGACTACGCAAAAGGTCCCAAATGATTTTCAATATAAACTAATAAGTCGGTTATAAGAGAATTCGGTTATAAGAGACTGATTAAGCTGGTCCCGGCGGATCTCTTATATCTGAAGTTGACTGTACTTTGTTTGTCGTTTTTATGAACTAATTTTCTTTATTCAAAAAGTCGAAATCTGTTTTACCACATTCGCATACATTTTATGCTTTCTTCTGCTGCTACACTTAAAGATACAAATATTTTCAAATTAGATAGAGTAGTTTATATTCGCATTGTTTATTAAAAACTTGTGTTATTAAATGGTCTATGAGTTTGTTTTTCTTTTGAGCATATCATGGCTTCAGCTTGATCGTACTCGGCCAGTACTTTTGCCAGTTGAAGATCAGTTATGTTGAGCGTAAATTCTCGCTGCGCAGTGACCGATAACTCAACCTTGAAAGAGCTTACGTGTGATCAACATTTTTTGTTTGGTGTTGTCTATGTCAATGCTATACGAGGAACTCGGTTGCTTCTACCTCCCCCCGTCCCTCTTAAATTGTTCTTACTATTTTAATTTTTGCGCGGAATGTCACTGAGGTTGACCTACAGATTAAGCCCAGACCGGTTTCAATACAAAGAGCGAAGATGTGAGCTCACAATGATTGGATTGACGTTGGTTTTAAACATAGGCCCGTACTCTCAACAATCTTGATCGCGGTGTCATCTCTAAATTTAATTTGAAGGGGTGGTAAACTTGCTGTTCTAATGGCCTCATGTTAAACTTTTTTAGTTTAATTATGTTTAACGATTTATCTTTTTTCTTTTCTTCAATTGTGGTTTGTATTTATGTAGTTGATGATAACTTCATATTTATTAATACAATATTTTTAATATCAATACAATTTTCGTTATATTTATTCATGATAAAAACATAGCATAATGCAACAGGTCACGTGTAAAAGCTCCACATTAAATTACTGATATAAATTCACAGATAAACTAAAAAGCTAGATTCTCAGACTCGTTGCGGGAAACTTTGGTAGGGAGGTGATGCACTTTTCCTAGACCTCCCATCTGCATATACTATCAATGTACAAGAAATCAGTGTACGGCCCCCAAAATATCGTCAGCCCTACCGTTTTGAAAAATTTCCAAAATAGGGAAAGAACTCACTTGCGCAAGGTTCATTTCCAAAAAAAGGTCTTCAACTTTGATGGTATGGAGCAAAAGAATCGCTCAAAAAAAGATGATTTTTAAAAAAAGCCCACAACTTTGTTTTGAGGTATAAATATCTTCAGCCCCCCAAAATTATTAAAAATGGCTAAAAACGTAGGAAAAAAATATCTTTATTTTTGTTTGGAGCTAAAAATGTCAAAGAAGTCAATTACAAATAGTACAATATCTTGCATAAAAAGGTGTTCAAGTTTGTGGTAAAACAAAAATACCTTCAACCTCCCCCCCTCCGTCACCCACACCGCAAAATTTTTGAAAATATGCGTAAAAAGTGGTCTTGAATATAGCCAAACAGTCACACAAAAAAACTAAATTTTCCAAAAGTCCTCAACCTTGTTTTGAGACCAAAGTGCCTTTCCTCTTCCCCCCATACACAATAAGTGTTACGCCCATAAAATAAGCCAGTTTTTAAGGGTGTTGCGAGGTTGATCCTGATTCGCGATTTAATTTTTGAGAGAACTGATGAATCAATTTGTTCCACTACCGAGCGAATCAACGCCTTTTTGGTAAAAAACACTTGAAAGTCTAGCTGAAAACGGATTTTGGGGGACATTAAGTTAAATTCTATTTTCAAAAGTGCCGAAATTATCTGTTATAAAGCAGTTGAGTTACTGCTCTGGGTTCTTTACACTATCCCCAGTTTGTCGGTATTGCCTGGACCCTTCTCAACGAACTGCCTATATGCAATTGTCGCCAATATCGAAATAGATAATTGCTAATCCTACTGTCCTAGTTTAGCTTACCAAATATAGCCTAAAAATTTCTTATTTTTAGCACATTCGCTTGCAATTAGTTTCCTAATTAGCTGCCTTATCAGTCTTCGCGATTTCCGAAAAAAATGGCAACTTTAAGCGACAAAGTTTTAAGAAAATGACTGATAGCAAAAGTCTTCATTGAAATTCTATGCAAACAATGCTTTTTTTTTTTTTTATTTATATTGTAGGCACAAAAACAAGAACACAAAAATAAAAAAAACAACGACAAAGCATAAATACAATGTCTAAATGTAGCTAGACCATTTCTTATAATGAAATTCCAGTTTGTTATGTTTCTTAGCAATATAGTGTTCTGATTTTTTGTGGATGTAATTGCGTTAAAGTACTGGGGCATATTGGGTGTTGTTTTCGAATGTTTACACCGGTAAATCAAGAATCTTGCCAATAAGAGCATGTGGTTGACTAATGGATTATTAACATATTGTGTATGGAACCCAAACAGTTTATGAAAGTTATTCGAAGGGACATTAATACGAAATCTTGCTAGAATCCAATCAAATACATCATTCCAAAAAGCGTCAACAATTTTGCAATCACAAAATAAATGTATCAAAGTTTCCGGTTCTTCACGACAAAACGAGCATAAATTATCAGAAGCAATATCAAGAACATGCAGTTGTATATTAGTAACAATTGATCTTAAGTTTAACCTGATTTGAAATGACCGTAGTTTAGTTTCGTTTGTAGCATAGTAGTTATTTTTAAAAATATTTGACCAATCAATTGCATCGGATGGCAGTTGCAATATATTACACCATTTTAGTTGTTGCTTAACTGGTAGTATTTTAACTTTGTCTCTCAAAAATTGATAAGCGGTTTTACTTGAGCTGCCCAGAGTAGTAATTTGTTCTTTGACAGTTTGTTTAAAGTCAGAAAAAGCGCATGAAGGGTTATGAGAGTTACTGTTCGTAGTCGTAATCCAAGCCATTGGAATAGCTGAAATGAGTTTAATGTATTCGATAAAGCTTGTGTTATTTGGGATCATGTGAAAAGCTGATGCCACTTCATCGTATGAGTATAATTCAAAGTCCGAGTTAAGCAGCTGAAAAAAATCAAAAATCCCGGCTTTGCAAAATTCTTCAACAAACATTGGTTGATTTCGATATTTAACCGCTTTATTAAACCATAAATATTTGGAATCATTGTCGATATTGTAGAAATGTTTTAAAGTTCTTAAGGTGGTAAGGGTAAAGCGTAAAAAATCCACCCTACCAACTAACATGCTATTCAACTTTATATTAGAACGCAAAATGCAGAAAAGAACATTTTCGTCAATACATCGATGTTCAAGCGACTTCCAACTGGATTGATAATTATTATCAAATAGTTTTAAAATGAAGTTATGCCTGAGAGAAAGTACATACTGCTTGATGTCAATCATTTTACCACCTCCTTCTTTCACATCACAACACAGTTGAGAGCGACCGATTTTTTCCCACTTGGAGCCCCAAATAAATTTATACATAATTTGATTGAGTTCCTTTATGAAAATTTCTGGCAGTGTTACCGGTAAATAAGTGGCTCTATACACAATTTTGGGAATAACCAGACTTTTTAGTATAGTTATTTTTCCTAACAACGTGAGACCACGAGATGACCAAATGTTTAAAAGTGTTTGCACTTCTCGCGTTATACCTGGAAAATTTTCACTGAAGAGTAAATTGTTGTCAAAGTTGGTAATTGGTATATTAACACCCAGGTATTTGACAAGAGTTTGAGGCCAAGATAAGCCTTTATCGGAAAAAGGTTGAGACACGTTGCCCTTACTAGATCCAACGTAAAAAGCGTTAGATTTGCTCATATTGACTTTGCAGCCTGATTTTTGCCCAAATGTATCAAGAATGTCAAAAACGTAATTAAATTGCAAAGCATTTCCATTCAAAAAAATCGCGACATCGTCTGCAAACAAAGATACTTTAAAGGTTTGTTTATTTAACTTAATGCCTTTGTATTGCCTGCTCTGACGCAGCATGATGGCTAAACACTCTATACATAAAAGAAAAATGGTCGGAGAGAGGGGATCTCCTTGCCTCACTCCCTTTTTGACCTCGAAAAAGGGGCTTAGAAAATTATTGTTGACAACACGGCATTTAGGATTTTTGTACAGAATTCTTATCCAGTTAATCAAAGAATTACCAAAACCATAAGATTTTAGAATAGCAAAAATAAAAGACCAGTGTAAAGAATCAAACGCTTTATGTAGATCTACTAATAATACAGCGCCTGGCATCTTTTCGTGGTTTGCGTAATCAATAATATCAAATAGTAAACAAATGTTATCACCGATGTTTCTAGCTTTCATAAAGCCATTTTGTTCTTTTTCTATAAGGTCATTCAAAAAAGGGTGTATTCTGTTGGTAATAACTTTGGATATTATTTTATAATCACAATTTAACAATGTGATTGGCCTGTAGTTGGAGGGAGACAATTTTTCTTTTCCGGGTTTAGGCAATAACGTTATTACACGCTCGTTCTGGGATTCACTCAATTGGTCGGTGAATTTGGAAAAATCAAGGCATTCCATAAATAGACTCTTAATTTCAGTCCAGAAAGTTTTATAAAATTCAATGGAAAAGCCCTCAAGACCTGGGGATTTATTGTTGGCTAGTTGAAGAATGGCTTGTTGACATTCGTTATCAGTTATAGGCTTTTCACATTCAAAAAATTTTGCCTTATTAATACTTGGTAGCGATAGTGTACGTATAAAATCACAACAATCTTTTTCACAACATTGTTGGTTTTCAGAGTATAAGGATTCATAAAAGGTTAAGAGCTCTTTCAAAATATCTTCTTGTTTATCAATCAGTCTACCTTGGGCACTGCGTAAGGATTTGATGGATTTTTTTCCTACATGCCATTTTTCCAAATGGAGAAAATACTTAGTATTTTTTTCCCCGGATTCCATCCAACGAGCTCTACTTCTTGTAGCCGCGCCTTTAGTTTTTATTTCAATTAGCTTGTTAAGATTGTTTTGAGTGAGATTTATATTATTTAGGATTTCTTCTTTTTGCTTTGGACCACAGGACAATAAATTTGATTCCATGGCCTCAAGTTTTGATTCTAGTACTGATTGTTCTTTGTTGGAGGTCTTTTTCAGTAAGAAACAGTACTTAATAGTTTCCCCTCTAATAACACATTTTAGAGTTTCCCACCTGATATGCGGTGTAACATGTCCTTTGGGATTATTTTTTTCAAAATCACTGATCAAATTTTTAATGAGCGCTATATAGTCATCATTTAGCAAAACAGAATTATTGATTTTCCAGTACCCTTTGCCCCATTCCTGTAGTCCCACTTTAATCGTTAATAAGGCAATTTTGTGATCTGACTTAATGCTTTGGCAGATGTTGGCTGATTGTACGTGCTGGCGCAGCCCATTTGAAGTAAGAAAAAATCCAGCCTTGTGGCAGTGTATGGTTGTGACTGATATCTCGTAAAGCTTTTCTTAAAAGGGTTAAGCTCTCTGAAAACGTCGCATAAATCAAAAACGTTGAGATATGATTTTACTTTTTCTTTGGATAATTGATTTGAGTGAGCTGGGCCCCCGTCTTTATCTAGTTTATTGTCAAGCTCTAGATTCCAATCCCCGCCTAAAACCAAATCATGTTTTGAAAAATTTACGACTGTTGAAAAAAGGGCGTCAAAAAAAGTTGGTTCGTCCTTTGTGGGTGCATAAACATTGCCGATGACAAAAACCCTGTCGTTTAATTTAATTTCGATAAGCAGTATTCTACCTCTTTGATCAATATATATAGCTGTTTGTTCGTATTTAAGAGATTTTTTAACTAGTATCGCCACACCATTACAATGATTAGTACCATGAAAATGAAAGATATCGCCTCACCATTCACATTTCCACAACTTTTCATCTGTGTGATTGGAATGAGTTTCTTGTAGAAGAATGAAGTCAAATTTCTTCATTTTAAGAAAATGAAATATCGTTTTACGTTTGAGGTTATTCTCAACCCGTTAACATTAAAGCTTACAATTGTTAACAGCATTATCAATATAGTAGAAGTGAGGAAACAAGAAAATGCTGATTAGTTTAAACCCCAAGGTTTATATCATGTTCAAATTCATATCCGCAAGGACATTGATAAGGGCTTTTAAGCTCTTGGTAAGTTATTCTACCACAGTTGCAGTGTACTGTGAAATGGGAACAATTAGAATTAGTGCATTTGAAGTTCATTGTTTTAGGAGGCAACTTGTTAACATTTTGGCACACACAAACGATGGAATATTTTGCACATTTTAAGCACTCAAACAAATTATTGTCAAGCTGCTGTATGGGTTGAAATAGATTGCAGCACGAAAGTCGCATCATGTCTGATTTGCAGACACAGCATTCTGTATAGCGTTCATTCATCTTGACAGAAAAGCGTTGATTTGAATCCTGTTTATCGCAGCAAGGACGTACCACGTATTGTTCCTCGCCGCATTCGTCACAAGCAGTTTCAGCAGAAGTTTCTTCGGTCAGAACTTGGGCGTTACACGAAACGCAGGCAATCTGGCATGTAGCCCGCCACCAGTCTTGAGATAATGCGGATGACTGAATTTGACTATCGTTTTGGTTGTTTTTTTTAGGTTTGTCCGTTGTTGGTTGTATTTCAGTAGGTAAATGCAGGTCGTTGTCGAATTCAATATTACCAATTGCTTCGCTTTGATTTTCCACCTGATCCGTTTCAAGGTGGTTGGAAGTGCTGTTAAGTTGTTTACGTATTTTAATTGAGCTTGTAGCAGATACTGAGTCAGTTTCGCTCAACTCTGATTGGGAAATTTTTCTTTTTTTTCACAAGTTAACTGGTTCAGAATGTACCTTCGTTTCAGGCAAAACTGTGCTTGATTCACGTGGTTTGTTACGTATTAGTGCAGGAAAATCAATTGCCCGCTCCTGGCATTCTGATTGCACGTGGCCTGCTTCACCACAGTATTTACAAGTGATTACCTGGCCTTGATAGGTAACATATATTTCACAACCACTAACGTGAATGTAACTTGGAATAGGGTTGTTTTGAAGATCAGATTTTTTCATAGTGACAATTCTCATTCCTGAGCGTAAACCATCACTGTGCTTTTTATCTGTAATTTTTAGAACGGTGCCAAAATTAGCTTCCAATTCTTGTTTTATTGCCTCGTTGGGCATGGGGATTGGTACCCATCCTAATAATATGTTTATATTCACTGCTTCATAAAGCACCAGGTTGTAAATGAATTCGATATCTTTAAGTTTTGCGTACAATTCTAGAACGTTCTCCCTGGTTTTGCACGTTATGTCGATGCTTCTGTTTCTCATTTCCGCAACTCCGATTAAGTTTTCAGTTTTAAAGCTTATTTCTGATAACATTTGTAATATTTCAACTCTTCTTAAGTTCGTCTTTGTTTTAAAATTCAGACATGTTGGTCTAGCTAGATTGACAGCTGTATTGCCTCGGACTCTTTGGGCAAAAGATGGCTTGTAATTACCTGCCATGCTTACTCGCTCACCACTCGCTAAAACTGCCCTATGCAAACAATGCGCTTTTGGTCCTGCAACCAAACTTTGAAGGGCGCCGCAAGTGGTGATGACATCACGTGCAATTGATTTATACACTAACCAATGATTTGTATGACATTTCATTGTTTAATACTTTTGAAAATTTAACATATTTCTGTCGGCGCAACTTTGATGTGTCCTGATTTTTATTTAATTTATCATAGCACTTCTTCCATGAGGTTTCTTTGTTAGAAAATGGTATTTAAAAATAAATTAAACACACTAGCCATATGGCACGGATCTAAAAACACTTGATCTCAGTAAAAGAAGTTAAGTTACAAGCTATAATGGCACAGTTTAAGCAAAGATACTAGTGATTATCACATTCTGTTGTTTCAGAACCGACCTAATTAATAATAACAATTATAATAAAATGTACTGTGCCGTTGTTAGCCGAACCAACACTTTTTGGTACATGAAACGCAAGATAGCTGTTAGAATAGAAGCAAAATAGAAATAAATTTGTTCTTCCAACTCTAAAAAATGCTATCTAAACCATTAAAACAGCATTTTGGTTAGAATCAAATTGCAATCTAAACGGAACTGCCATTATACACGGAGGAAAATTTACTGTCTTATACGGGTAAACTATATGCCGTTTTTTAGAACAAACAATCATTGAAATTTTGTGGTGTACACCTGTACAGTTTAATCCAGTCTAGGTTTCAATTACCGGTGCAGCAGTGGTCTAATTCACTCGCTTATGTTTCAAATTACACAAAATAAATGAAAATAGGTTTTATTGTATTTAAGCCACAATCAAGATAGCATTTCGATGCTGGTACAGCTGACATAGGCATAGGTTCATCTAAATTTTAGCAGATTTTACCCAAAACAATCACTTCTCATCATCCAGATCTATTTCTACAAGCGCCACTTTCCATTATCTAGATCAGTGGTTTTCAACCACACTTCCGCCAGAAGTTACACAAATTTTATTTTAATAATTAAATTAAATGCTGTTTTTTGCATGAGACAATGGAATTATTGCACAGGAGCTCCTAGAGTCACTGGAATGTTTTTGTAACGGGTTCGTGGAGCAGAGACCCTTGGGGTAGTCTCCGAACCCGAGACAGATTGCAGTGAAGCTGAAGTTGTAAATAGATGAAACGCGCTTTTCCTCTTGTCACGCTGTTATTGTCTGACTTTCTTGAATAAATTCTTTGATAAATTTTTATTGATAATACGCAAACTGAAAATGGAAATAATGAAAGTGATAAGCAGATAGGAAAAAACTGATCGATTGGCGTAGCGTCGTTGGCTTCGGCGATGTTGGCGTTGTTAGCGGTGTAGCGGTATAGCGACGTAGCGTTGTAGCGGTTTCAAACTATTTTGACCCCCAAGTACCTTCTTCTTTACTACAGCTCCAACACAATCGACCAAGAAACAGCTCAACCAACTTTTCTCTACGTTGGCATCTACGAGCTTTCTTGATAGTCCTTTGACTTCTACTCAAACGTGCAGGTTTTACAAACAACGTGATCCTTCTTGCAAGGTGTCTACTTGAGAATGATGTAACATGTGATAAGAAGACAGTTTTCGCAGCGTTGCTTTAGAGTCAACTTTGCCAAATTCAACAACTAATCAATAAAACGATACCTCAAGTGAATCAAACATAACAACCACACAACGCGGGTTCAAATCACAGATTGGCTAAGCGAAAACTATAGATTTAAAGCGTTAGATGTTGCCAAATATTGTAACAATATTTACAGTTTTCTTGGGATTCCGCTCCAGCAAAAAGGTTGAAAACCACTGATCTCGATCCATTTCTAGAAGAGCAAGTTTTAATGCTATAATTTTGATAACGCTGTTACAGATTGCAAACGATCCCTCACAGTCTTTAAAAACAAAGATTGTTGACGATAGCAATTTAGTATTTGCATAACACTGAAACGCCAACAATTAACTAATCACATTAATTGTTATCTTCAATAAATTTAACAATTCTACTTCTGTATAGTTTGAATGAACTATACTCTTGTTTGCTAAAATCATACATTAGAAGAAAAACTTCAAGTTATGATCAAAAAATTACAGCAAACCAGCCAAACTGGAACCCACTCATTCTTACATATTACAGGGTGGTCGCTAGAAAAGCGGGAAATTTGTCATCAACGATTTATTTTTACAAAGAATAATTTTTTCAAAGTTTTTCAAAGACAAATGTTATATTATACTCAAAGATATTCAAAATGTCGTCCGTGCACTTCATTGCAACGTCTTAATCTAGAAATCCAAGCTCGTGTGGCGTTTTGAAGGGTAACTTGTGAGATATCACTCCAAGCTCTTGCCAAGCACGTTTTCAGATCATCAATGGAGTCTATGTCACGTCACAGCTTCAAAGCAGCACCAGCTGCTTCAGGACCTTTTCGTTTCAAAGTTGCTACAACACTATCAAACTGATGCTTTGTAATCGTCGAAAAAAAATTTGGTAACACAGCTAGACATTTTGTCAGTCCCCAAGTCGGATTTTCAGTTTTGAAAAGAATTATCACCTGCCTTTGAAATTCTGAAATCTGTTTCCTGCTGCTCCCGTCCATGATGTGGGTATCAAAATAGAAATTGAAGAAATGATTAAGCCAGAACTAATGAAATGAATAATACACACCCCTTCGATAACAAAGGAACCAATCAGAAAACGTCAATCACGCATTTTATTCATGATCTAATCTGATTTTCAAATTTCCCGCTTTTCTAACGACCACCCTGTAGTTTTGTTGTACCGGTACATACTTTATTACAACATTTCTCTAAACCAGTGTTTCTCAACCTTTTTCGTGCCGTGGCCCACTTCAAAGGGCCACAAATTTTTGCGACCCAAAGAACTGTAATGTAATAATTACAATTTCACTTGGATAAACATAAGATAACATGGCAGCGAAGTAAATCTCCAAAAAAAATGTCATTGTCTCTCCAGTTTACAGGTACCGGTCCATTTGACTGTTCACAAGGACCAGTACTTCTCCACCTTATTCGGCATGCAAACCCATTTTCGAAACATACAAAGGTCTGTGGCCCAAGCGATTTACGTGTGGTGACCCATTTATGCATTAAAATATCACGCTGTGGCCCACTAATGGGCCATGGCTCACCGGTTGAGAACCACTGCGCTACAAGCTTTTAGCATTGTCAACTAAAATAGTGCAACTGATCACAATAAAATTTAATAAACCAAGACCAAGTATGACATTTATACTAAACAAACCAACAAAATCAAAAAACATGGCTCGAAGAGAATGACTCTCATGAAGCTTGGAAAGGGCGGTGTAACAGATCATTTAGGAGTAAATCTGGACCCCACTGCTGGCTTTAACAACTTACTTATTCATTAGAATTGTTATAGATTTGCTGATATTATGATCATAACTAATTCGTTTGTGTTGACCTCAAAATAGGTTTGTTTTCTGCTGGGTCAGCCGAAAAGATGTACAAAATTCCCGTGTTTTCATCTGTGCATGTTGGATAGCAGAGCAAGTAAAGAACATTGGACACAGAGGGAGGTGGTCCTTACGTGAAGGATTCCAAGCTGGCGTGTCTAATGTAATGTAACATATGTTACATGCAACCCAATTATAAGAAGAAAAAATATTTTCTTCCCCTGCACATTAAGCTAGGTTTCATGAAATAGTTTTTTGAAGCTATTAATCCTGACAATGAATCTTTTCATAATGTTTATACTTTTCTCGCTTTATTGTGTGATAAAGTCCAAGCAGGAGTATTTGAAGATACGTACACTTATTCGCGATAAGGACTTCTAACAGAAAATGAATGCCAAGGAGAAAGATGGGTTGCTATTACACCATGTAACAAAAATTTTTTTCTTGTTTCTTGAAAATAAACCACAGTTTCTGATTTGCTATGCTTGAAAACACGCGAAAATAACTATCATTGTGTAGAAATTTCGAGTTTGTACAAAATACATCATTTTTTAATTTTCACAATTTTATTCATTATTTCTACCAATTTTGTTACCTTGTTGGGTATTGTACAGCTAATAAACTCTTATTTTTGGAGTTCCAACTTAAGTTCTCATTTATTGTAGGCTAACACAATCTTGAAAAATTGTGCTATGACTGCCCGTGGTTGCAAATATTCAGCCGATTCCTTCTGCTACGTGTGTGGTGAGTTTTTTGCAAAGAGAGCCAAAAACACAGTTTGAACAACTGCATTCGCGCAGGAAAAGCCTAACTTGCTTATTTCGGAGTGCCGGTTGGTGACCAAGAATCCAAGATAAACGTTGGGCACCACATGTCATCTGTGACAAATGTCGTCGCACTCTTGAAAGTTGGCTAAGAGGAGAGCAAGAGCTATGCGTTTTGCTATCTCTCATATCTGGCGTGAGTCTTCAGATCATCATACAGATTGCTACTTCTGTATGGTAGATCCAACAAAACCAAGAAAGGAAAAGAAAGCACCTCCCACCGAGCATCCTGACATTCCATCGCCTATTGCACCTGTTTCTCACAATGCCACTGACCTGCCACTGCCACAGCCACCCTCAAAAGATCCAGCAGAGGAAAGTTCTGAAGATTCCGAAAAGGAAGGTGCATCATCATCATCAGCATTTGTTATGCGTCGTCCACACCGACTGGATAGTAAACAATGTCCCTATTACCAAGGGCGGGTTGTAGCTAAAATTAATGGGAGGGCTGCTTCAGAAAATTTTAGCCATTGTTTTTGTAAACAAACAACAAACAAGGAAAGTTATACATATACATAAACTTGAAAAACTCTAAGAAAAACAAAATTTAAAAGATTTGGTTACGAATAGCCTAAACTGTTACATTAATTTAAAAAAGAAACCTTTAACGCTAATGCAAAGCGTCTCTGGGATTCAAACCCGCATCTTTTGAATTGGCCTCCTCTCGCTCCGAATTTTGCTGCCATGCACCATGTGCTGCCAGCCATGCCTTAAAGCACCGCATTTAGCTTGTAACCTTTGGAAGACGTTTTTATGCCTAATCACTGCTTGTGTGATCAGCTTTACATAAGGATATCAGTTTTAGTCCACAGTTGAGCGGCTAGCGACACGTCAAAACGAACCTCGTTCAAAAGTAAATGGCACGTAAGTCTTGTGCTTTGTGTTAGTTTGTTTTACAAACGTCAACGTTGATGCTATTGGGGAGATCTCTTGGCCCTTGGCAAGCCCTGCTGATGAGTCCAAAAGGACGAAACGAGTCCAGGGATGGCTTTGTAAATTTGAAAATATCTCTCAATAGCATCGCTTTCTTCGGAAGCCTCGCGCCTTCAGCACTCGCTTTGTTGATTTGTTTCTTGCTTATAAGACGCTCTCTATCGATCGTAACCACTTGGAACTAGCAATAAAATGAAATTCATTCCAGTTAAAAACACCTCAACAGTCTGTTTCGCCTAAAGCGGCTCGTCAGGAGGTAGTTTCTAAAACACAACACTGGCATAAGATGAAATCCAAAATTAATAGATACAAATTAAAATTAAATTATATAGAAGGCTCGAACCTCAAGAGAAGATAAGCTCTACAGATCTGCCTTACTCAAGCGCTGCTCACTTCGATTGGCAGGTAGATGATGTTGTTGTTGCGCGCGTTGGCATAGTAAGGCGGGAAGTTATTGAAGCATGAAAAAAGTTAAAGGTAAACAAAACGATGGCAAGAGTTGAATAATAGAATAAAAAGGAATAAAAACAGAATAAAGGTAAAAACAGTGCACAAATGAAAAACCACGAATAAAAGGTTAGTATTAATTAATGTTTTTCAACTTGAATTTGGTCCGGTGACTGCACTTGGAAATGAACTCAGATCGTTTGTTTAGGAGCGTACTATGGTTAGCTTGTAAGATGGCCAGTTTTTCGGCCAGGCAGAGGTTACAGCGCTTGGCACCACTTTTGAATGCAGCCGCTTTGCATATGATGGACCGAGATATGAGCGGTTCGATTCCTCTGTTCTTGTAGTCCCACACAGCTTTGGAGAGTTCTGTAGCGTTCATTTTTCGTTGGTCTTTGAATGATGAGGGGTGGTTGTAAAACCGGGCTTTAAACTCGGTCTCACAAAATCCAAAATAGTGCCGTGTTGGGATGTTTGGAGCTGTGATGGAGGCTTTGTATACGATTGATTTGATTCGGCATTTGCCGTTAAGCGAGCATTCGGATTTGGTTCTGCAGTTGCACGGCATCTCGTCGGTGTTGGCGGTTGGGTATATTAGCTTATTGTTGTGGCTTTTGATGATGCATGCCATGTTCGGCATGCAGATGTAGCTGAGTTTGACGTTAAATTTATTGAAAATTTTGTGGAGGCGGTTGTTTGGGGGGAAGTGCTTGTTGATGAGACAGAAGAACTTTTGCATAGTGGCACTAGCAATATACATATATATTTTTTGAATTTTAGTCATTGCTTAAATATCGTGGAAAAAAGAAACAAGCATAATAAAAAAAATGAAATTTATATATAAAATTGAAAAATCCAGAGCAAGACAAAATAAGAAGAAAAATTACTGATTAATCTATATAAATGTAAAAATCACCGTATAGGCCTAATTTTTGTCACTATTTATCAGCTTTATACACACACACACACACACACACATGTCGCCAATTGTCCCTCAAAAAGAAACCCTTATTACACCAGCACACAAGGGTAAGTACTGCATGAGCGACAGTTCTCTTTCTACAGCTGCATTGCAATCTAGTGCTAATTTCAAACACCTTATCACAGGAGCTTTGAAGCAAAAAGATTTATATATTTTTTTCATAAACTTAGGATGGCTGTTGAGATTAACCTTATGTATTATATAGTGTAACTACAAGTATAAGAAAAATATAGAAAAAAAAGATTAATTATTTATATCAAAAGTCATCGATAAGATGGAGTGAGGACTGGGGGTGCTGCAGTTCCACAGTACCGTACACGAGCCGCCGCTGCCTATTATCCTAATTGTTGTGGCCCCTGCTTAAAATATAGACTTTGAATGATTTTATACTTGGCAACACTTTTGTCATGTAAACTGTACAGGCTAAAGCTTAATAATGTGATTTTGTAAAAAGCTGATGTGTTGCAAGGTAGCCTATTATAAAGTTTTGCTGTTACATAATGCTAATTACTGTTATTGTATTTTGCTTTCTATTCTATTTGAATAAGTAAATTGATAAAGATAAACTTGTGTAATCTTTTTGAGTTAAATTAAGTTATAAATGTAACAAAGATCAACTGGCGACGCGGATGAGCAACAAAGAACTAATCGAATTACTGAAAGCACAGATGGAACCACAAAGGGTCCAAATAGAACAACAACAAGCTCAAATGGAACAGCAAAAGTTTCAGCTTGAGCAACAAAATGAACAAGGTAGACAACAAATGCAAGCTTTTTTGGAAGCACTTCGAAATATTGGTAACTGTCAGGTACCAGCATCAAATCAAGATTCAGCCTCTCCAAATGCATTTGCTGTGCCAAGTTTTAATCCATTTGATCCAACTTCCGAGTTGTGGACTGATTACCATTCAAGGTTTTAAACTTTTATTGGGGCACATTCTGTTCCAGAAAACAAGGTTGCCCAAGTTTTTCTCACAAACCAGTCGACTGTTGTGTACAAGTTGTTGCAAAATCTGGCAGCACAACAACAGCCACCTGTGGAAATTAATACACTTCCAATGGGAACTATTGTTACTTTTATGTCAGAACAGTACGACTCCAAACGATTTGTTGTACGTGAGAGGTATAAGTTTTGGAGTGACATGCAACGTAAACCAGGTGAATCAATTCAAGAACTAGCAGCTACAATTCGCCAGGATGCTATCACCTGTGATTTTTCGACTATAAAAGATCCTCAAGATGAAGCAATGTGCACTCGATTTATCTGTTCGGTAAATAATGAAGCAGTTCTAAAAGCTGTTTTCAAAGAACAAGGTCAGGATCTGACATTTGCAAAAGCAATTCAAATTGCTATTCAGACTGAAGATGCTGCTAAAGTAGCAAAAGAGACAGCCTACAATGCCAAGTCAAACTTGTTTAACACTGTCAATGCTGTCAAACCTTTCAAGTTTGAGCAATCACGCAGAAATGCCAGCATGGGTCAATCAAAGACTAGCTCCAGATCCAATAATGCTCAAAGTTTTAGCTCAAATGCCATTGGTCCTCCTTGTGGACGATGTGGAAAGAAAGGACACACTGGCAAAGATTGTTATTTCAAAGAAGCAATTTGCCATTACTGTAATAAAAGAGGTCATACCCAAACTGTATGTTTCAAAAGGAAAAGAGACACTTCAGTGAAAAGTATTTCTGTACCCAAGACCTTACAGACTATTAAAAGTGCTGTCAGCATTCCTCGATTGGAATGCAAAGTAAAAGTTGAAAATGAGCACTTCACATTTGAAGTCGACACTGGGGCAAGTGATAATTTCATGAGTGAAAGTTACTGGTTATCTCTGGGAAGGCCTGACCTTCAACCAGTCAGTGAAAGTTTTCTCTCTGCATCTGGGCATGATCTTCCAGTGCTTGGAATCTACACAGCCAATTCAGCGAAGCTGCTGGGACAAAGAAAATCGGTTGACAAAGGTGAGCAATTACAATGTATTGTGACTACAATTCCCCATCTTAATTTATTAGGCAGAGACAGTATTGCTACATTGGGGATTTCTGTTGATTTTATGATGAACAAAAGCTTATGTAACGATATGAAAGAAACGGTTCATCAAGTATCTAATTATGTTAAGCATGACATGACATTGCAATCAGCTTGTGAACAAATGTGTCAGAACTTTCCAGATGTCTTTAAGCCAGAACTCGGTTGTCTTAAAGATTTTGAACTTGATATCCGATTTAAAAATGACACCAAGCCCATTTTTTGTAAGCCACGACCAGTACCTTTTGCATTGCAAAACGAGCTGGCACAAGCTTATGAAGCTGGTATTAAAAAGGAGTGTGGAAGATGACACAGTTTAATGACTACGGGATTCCAGTAGTGCCTGTTCGAAAAACTAAACTACCAGGTCAAGAAAGTGCTGGTATTCGGGTCTGTGGGGATTACTCAGTCACTGTTAACTCACAGCTGGAGACTCACCGACAACCACTTCCTTTACCTGAAGAACTGATGCACAAATTGGGTGGAGGTTACGGTTTTACCAAAATCGACCTTGCAGATGCATACAATCAAATACCCTTGAGAAAAGAAAGTCAAAAGAAACTGGCTTTAAGTACACATAAAGGTGTTCTTTTACAAATCAGACTTCCGTTTGGTATTAGTTCAGCCCCTGGCTGTTTTCAGGAAATCATGTTCCAATTGACAAACGATTTAAAAGGTGTTGCTGTGTATTTGGACGATATTCTTGTGAGTGGAGCCACGGCAGAAGATCACCTACAAAATCTTCGGGCACTGTTACAACGATTACAAGACAAAGGCTTACGTTGCCGCCTAGAAAAATGTATTTTTGCACAACCTAGTATTGAGTATCTTGGGCATCAATTGTCTCAATCCGGCATTTCTAAAAGCACAAAAGTGCATGCAGTACTTGAAATGCCACCACCTAAAGACGTTCCTAGTCTTCGCTCTTTTCTGGGTTCTGTCCAGTTTTACAGTAAATTCCTGCCTATTTTATCAACAATCACTGAAGCACTTCACAAGTTGACGAGGAAAGGAGTTAATTGGGAATGGGATTATGAGCAGAAGACTAGTTTTGACACTTTTAAAGAGATGCTTTCTAGTAATTCTGTTTTAGCCCACTTTGATCCATCTCTTCCTTTGGGCATTTCATGTGACGCTTCAAATGTTGGTATTGGTGCAGTATTATTTCATCGCTTTCCAGATGGCAGTGAACGCCCTGTGGCCAATGCATCAAAAACTTTAACCGATGCTCAAAGAAAATATAGTCAAATCCAAAAAGAAGCACTCTCAATTGTTTTTGCTCTGCAGAAATTCCACCAGTATTTGTATGGACGTCGATTTATTTTGGTTACGGACCATAAACCATTACTTGCCCTTTTCGGACCTCGTAAAGCCACGCCAGCTTTAGCTGCAAATCGTTTGGCTCGATGGGCTCTCATGTTGAGTCAATAGGAGTATACAATTGAATACAGAAGAACCGCAGCTCACGGAAACGCAGATTCCTTAAGTCGACTTCCCGTGCGGCCAGATGATGAATTTGACAAAGAAGAGGAGGAAGACGATACACATGTGGTGAATGCAATCAACACAGTTAGCTTGCAGTCAAAAGCTACTGATCCTGAGCTGTTGGCGAAAGAATCTGCCAAAGATCCAGTTATTTCTACGGTAATGAGATATGTTCAAGACGGCTGGATTGACGAGAAGGATACCTCCGCAAACGAACATTACTCAATTGATGACTTCAAAAAAATTGCAACCTCCCTGTCAACATCATGCGGATGTTTGCTCTATGGAGCACGGCTAGTTATACCTCATAGCCTTCAACAACAAGTATTAAAGTTGTTACACTTGGGACATTTTGGTATTCAGCGCATGAAGCAGTTGGCACGCACTGCAGTGTATTGGCCCAGAATTGATTACGACATAGTCGACACCTGTCACAAATGTTATTCCTGTGCCCAGCATCAAAATGATCCTCCAAAGCAGCTAAATCATCCGTGAATGCTACCGGAACGTCCATGGAGCAGGGTTCACATTGACCATGCTATTAATTTTATGGGGAGGAACTGGTTGCTGTTAACGGATGCTTTTTCAAAATATCCATGCATTCACCCAACAGCGTCCCTGAGCACCAAAGCGACAATTGATATTCTGGAAATGGAATTTGCTCATTTTGGTTACCCGCACACCGTGGTATCAGACAATGCAGCAACCTTTAAGTCTGATGAATTTCAGAACTGGTGCAGGGAAAGAGGAATTATTCACCTGACCGGAGCACCATACCATCCAGCAACTAATGGTGCTGTTGAAAGACTCGTGCAAACATTTAAGAAAGCTTTAAAAAAGTCTGAATTACCCCCACTAAAAGCCTTGCAAGAGTTTCTGATGCTATATCGGAGAACACCGTTATCTTGTGGATATTCGCCAAGTGAATTATTGATGGGGCGTCAAATTCGTGCTAAAATTGACACGTTTATGCCTTCACCGGCACACATCTTGCAAAGACGTCAGCGTGTAAAACAACAAGAGACTCACAAGCATGAGACAATGGAGTCTAAAATTGGTACACCATGCTACGCAAGGAAATATTCTCAAAACACGGAAGAAGAAAAATGGGTGCCAGGAGTAATCGTAAAAGTTTATGGAAGCCGCAGTTTTAATGTCAAAATCCTTTCAAATGGCAAAGTTTGGAGAAGGCATCTCGAACGACTGCGACCTCGCTATACGGCAGACTCACCTCAAGAAGAAAGCACTTCTGATTCTGACGAGTTATCAAGCGATCTGACAAACAAACCAAATAACAATTCCAGAGCAGATTTAGATTCTGATGCCACTGTTCAAACACCTAGGCGCTCGAATCGACGACGCCAACCACGAACTGTATATGACTATTGACTATATTGAATATTTCAGAAATTGAAGGGGGAGGTGTTGTGGCCCCTGCTTAAAATATAGACTTTGAATGATTTTATACTTGGCAACACTTGTCATGTAAACTGTACAGGCTAAAGCTTAATAATGTGATTTTGTAAAAAGCTGATGTGTTGCAAGGTAGCCTATTATAAAGTTTTGCTGTTACATAATGCTAATTACTGTTATTGTATTTTGCTTTCTATTCTATTTGAATAAGTAAATTGATAAAGATAAACTTGTGTAATCTTTTTGAGTTAAATTAAGTTATAAATGTAACACTAATCAAGAAGACATCAATGACCAGAGATGGCACTGACAAACTCCAATGCTGAGCTTTTAATATCTAGGTTGAAGCAATGGCACTTTCTTGACAATAGCGCCCGCATTACTTTCCAGGGGAAGAGGCATCGTGTTTTTTTAAACGTTTTTCTCTTTTAGGGATGGCTTGTGCTACTGACATGATAAAAGAGAGATTTTCAAAGCTATAAGGGTTCCCTGCAATACTTATGATTGGCAACTCTTCATTGATAGCTCATCAAGAAGTCTCAAAGCTGTTTTTCTGCACAACACAAACAAGTGCCTCTCTGTTCATTTGGCTCATTAGTGCAGATGAAAGAGAATTACGAGAACGCCAAAATTCTGCTAAGTGCTTTCAAGTATGTCTAACACAGTTGGGAGGTCATTGGCGATTTCAAGATCGTGGCCTTCCTGATGGGGCTTCAAGGAGGCTTCACAAAGTTTCCTTGCTATCTCTGCCTATGGGATAGCAGAAATACATCCCTTTACTACAAGAAGAGAAATTGGTCTCCTAGGTCCAGCTACGACATTGGAGCTCATAACGTGAAGCAAACACCGTTGGTGGAGCCGAAGAAAGTGCTACGGCCACCTCTCAACATCAAACTAGGTCTCATCAAGCAGTTTGTGAAGAAGTTAAACTCAGAAGGTGATCCGTTCAAGCACATTCAAAAGTTGTTTGCGAAGTTGTCAGAGGCAAAGATCAAAGATGGAGTTTTTGTGGGTACTCAATTGAAGCGACTTATGAAGTTCGACAGTTTTTTCTGAGAAGCTATCTGCGGTTGGGAGGAGAGCTTGAAAAAGCTGTGCTTCTGTGGTTGACGGTTTCCTCGAAAATCACGAGGCAGATAACTTCAAAGAAATTGTGGAGAAACTTGTGGATGCAGATGAGAAGATGGGCTGCTGGATTTCGCTGAAGCTCCATGTTCTGCACTCTCATATCCATGAGCTCAAGACCAAAATGGGCTATTACTCGGAAGAGCAAGGTGAAAGGTTTCACCAAGATGTCAAATTGTTTGAGGAACACTATAAAAGCTAGTACAATGAAAGTATGATGGGGGACTACATTAGGAACCTTGTGCATGAAAGTGAACTGACGTACAATTGGCAGTCACGAAAGAAAACTTCTTTTCTATCAAATTGTAATGTATTATGATTAATTTTGTTAATTTCATTTTGTAACAGTTCAAACATTTTTTTTGGAATACTTTTTATCACATTCAGCATTGGTAGAGAAGAATTGCCATATAAGCTATCAGGTATAGTATTTTTAGTCCCTTTTCACTGGCCCAATCATCCCCTGTTTAATTATATTTACAGACAAATTGTGAAATGCGCTATAATCGTTACTGTAATACATTCAAAACTGACGACAAGATCAAGTAACACTAGACTTAACAAAAATTATTTCTTTTTAATGCAGGTATTGCGAAAAACTTTTTAAACTAGTGTATATGCAAAATTAGCATATAGCTTACAGCGAAAAATAGCATATAGCGAGAAATTCAAACAATTGATCTAATGAACTCAGAACCAAAGTCGGAACTTTATGACCGCTATTTTTATTTATTCATGCCCAGTGGCGGCTGGTACATGGAAGCAACAGGGGCCTGGCCCCACTAAAAATTTAACTAATAATTTGTGAATTTCTAAAGAGAAAGCCTATACTAAATATCCAAATGTTTTCATGCATGCCAAGATAACAGTTTACTGAAAAACAACGAGAAATATTTTCAAATATTCTCTGAAGTCTCTTCAAAACGATGCAGAGGGGTTCACATATTTTGCCCCGTTTACTTCTATGCATTTACACCTAAAGCTAACCAACTCACGCGCCGAACTTTGTGAAGATTTTACTATGGAAGTCAATTGCGTAAAATTTAGGCCAGGGATGTCTGGCCCAAACACCAGGGGCAGAGGGTGCTGGCACTGCTGGGTGATTCAGGCACATTCCAATGGAAGAAAGAAGAGGGAACAGCAAAAGAAAAGGATTGTCACCCGTGCAGTGCAAATGCAATCATTTAGCCTGTGTTTGTGCTGGCTACCTCAGCACACCTCCCCTATTATGTGCTTTATTTTTAATTTTTTTTCTGTGACTAGGTGATTGATTTATCATTTTCATGGACATATATTTTGGCAACGTTTGTTATTTGTAATTGTAACTGTGCGATTTCAACACGTAGTTTATTTATATTTAGTGTGATTTTTGTATTTCCCGATCAAAAAAATTAAAAATTGCTCACTAGTGAATACTACATTGTTGTTTGTTTTCTCGCAATTACTGAGTTCAGACGTTACGTTTTGCATGATTTATATTTGTGATTCAACACCCCTCACCATGAGTATAGTTGATAATTTATTGAAAAATCCATTTAAAAACTTAAAACAAGAGGAATAACTAGAAATTAATAGACTAGATCCATATCAACCATGTGACATCAATATCTTCCAGAAAGATGGTTGGAAATTGAGAACATTTTCATCGGCGCGGTTTGACAAAAAATCGTAGCTCACGGCCTGCGATGAAAGAAAGAGCTTATTTTGCTTTTGCTGTCTCGTATTTGGAGGTGAGAGTTTATGGACAAATAAAGGTTGCAACGACTTGAAACATTTGTCAGAACGAATTTCTAGGCACGAATGCAGTAAGACTCATATGAACAATTGTGTTTCATTACAAATGTTTGGAAAAGTCAATACATTATCTGCAGTTGATGCAGGCTATCGTCAAAGCATAATTAAACATAACGAATTAGTTGGCAGAAATAGGCACGCTTTGAACAGAATCATTAACTGCATGAAGCTAAGAGGACATAATGAAGTGGAAGGGTCTGCTAACCGAGGTGTTTTTCTTGATCTTGTAACGTACACGGCAGATTTGGACTGAAGAAGAAGCTCATAAATCTTTTGTCACAACTGTTAATCACTTGCGTGGAAATGTGGTCAAATATTTGAATAAGTGAACAATCAGAAGAAATAACATCCCAGCAAGCAAAGAGACCTAGAAGAGCTGCAACGCATGCATCTGTTTCTCATTTGCAATTGCAATCATGTGCAACAGAAGCATGTGATACAATCACAAAGAAAGTTAAAGAAACCCTCGGATCTTCGGATACATTTTGTTCATTTTCCTTAGTGAATCCAGCTGAATTTGAGCTTTACAGAAACTGTTTTCCTGGCAATTATGTTAAGGAAATTGCTTCGAATTACACAATGCTTAATAAGGATAAACTGAAGTGTGAGTTGTTCGTTTTGTACGCAAATGATAATTTGGGTGGAATTTCCAATATTAGCGAACTATTAAAATTCACAAATGAAAATGGACTTGATGAAACATTTTCTGAAGTCTCTCAATTGCTCGAAATTGTTCTCGTGACACCAATTTCAACTGCTGACTCAGAGAGAAGCTTCAGCACAATGAAGCGAATGAAAACGTTTCTTCGAAATACCATGTTACAAGACAGACAAAACAGTCTGTCGATACACAAGGAGTTTATTAGCAAAATCACAGATTACAACAACAAAGTCATCAACATTTTTACGCGGATAAAAGACCAAAGAGCTGACTGCTTATACAAATAAGGGTTTGTGTTGAATATTGCATTTTTTGTTAAAAATTTATTTACTTTGCCTTTAAATTTAGATAGTCTATGAATGACACTTTTTTGACTTTTCAATAATTGTTTTGCTGGCCCCACCATTAATAAAAGTCACGAGCTGCCACTGTTCATGCCATAAGATAAGAGAAAAATATGGTTTCAACACACGGACAAATTTTGTGTTACGCGGTGTTATTTGTAGATATGGTGAAGAACTACTTTGACAACAGAAAGGCTCCAAACTATAAAAAACTTGTTTCGAAGGTGCTCTCAGGACTTCTTGAATTAGGATGCAGCTTGAGCATAAAAGTATATTTTTTGCACAGCGATCAGGGTAAATTTCTTAAAAAACTTACGGCACTCAATGACGAACAGGAAGAGCTTTCCCACCAGGATATCATGACAGCGGAAGAACACTCTACCAAGGCCGATGGAATTGACATCTGGTGGCGGACTATTGTTGGGGCATCGAAAGTGTTTGTCATCTAAAAGTGCACAACAGAGAAGTTATAACAGGACATTTTTTTGGGCTTGCAGAATAATTAAATCTTGCATCTTGTCAGTGATGGTTTTAAGTCAATATTGTAGATTGCCATATTTTTTTATATGTCCTTTGCAAAAACTCTCTTTATACAGTAGAAATATTCTTTGTTACTTTTTTCAAGCATTCGGCGCCAATTTGTTTGTAAATACAATTTTTATAAGTAATACAAAAATTTCTTGGCTAATATTTTTGTGTTGAAGTTGCTTATTAATGCACCAGCCACAATTTCATTTGACAAATCACGTCATTTTTCGAAAAATTTGTATCAGCAAAAGATAGATAAAAAATTTAGACTTTGCAGAAAAAACTTTGGTTGAATGGGGATTTAACCACCCAAATTATGTAAGAACAAGTGTTGGTAGAAAGACAACAAAATCTTTGTTTTTCAGTGTTTTCCACATTTTGCTCCCCAAAAGAAAACGAAAACCTTTTTTTTGAAATCAATTTCTTCAAAGCGATATTTTTGGCTAATTTTAGTGCAATTGGAAACAAAGTAAAAGCCATGGCACCGTTCCCCCCTGAATGCGCCTATAATCGTGGTAGCCATAGGCTACCAGTAGAGTGGTAGGTGCAGAAGGTGCCTATGGACTCTGGCCCAGGGTTGTTTTAAGGAGGCCGAATTGGAAAATGTTTTTTTTCCTCCAAAAACGAAGTGGGCAAAAATCGATTTGTAAAGTCAAATCTCTAATGAAGTAAAGGCCTTAAATTTAAGATGAGGCAAAAACATCGATTTCTACATGCAACCCTTCAAAAATTTAAATTTTTTACATGCAATCTTTATAAAAAAGTTCTGCAACGTAAAAACGGGCAAAAGAATCATTTTCAAAAAAGTGATCTTCAAAAAAGTTTTCAACTGGATAAAAGATCAATTTTAGAAGTCTATCTCCGAATAAAAAGGAGCACACAAATTCTACAAGTCTCCAAGTTTTGGTATCGATCCCGGGTCAGTCTCCCTGTGCCCAAAATCCCATTATTTCGTAACAGTCATGCAACACATGATTGTGTAAGGTTGGGGTTAATCTTTCTTTCGTGCAATGACCTTGGCGTTTTAAAACGCTCGCGACTGCCTCTTTAACGTCGAAGGGTTTGAGTGAGTACATTTAACTGATTTCAGTTCTTTCCAAAAAATGAAATGAATTAAAATGGAAATCGATGATCATTTGTAAATTGAAATAGCTAGATTTTTCGCCGCTGCCAATCTTTAACCATTCAGCTACTCTTTTGTGACGTAAAAATGAGATGATCAGAACAGTTGTTACATCACCGAAGTTATTACATACCGTTTTGCCCTCCCAGAAATTTTGAAAACTCTGCGCTTAAGTGAGATGATGTTAACATAGCTGTAAGTGCAAAGTTATAAACTGGATTTTTTGCGCTAAAAGTAACGAGCAGCATCCGCTTCTATTTCCGCAGAATAGCGGTAGCGTGCTACAATTCAGCTAAGGAGCGAGCAGCGGTAGTGCCGATACTATTTTAGGCGAGTAGCGGGTGCTCATCTGTGGTTGCCGTAACATTATCAAGCACTACGAAAGTAATCTTCATCATTGGTCATTTTCGGTATCGGATTTTCTGGGTAGCTTACTATGTCAATGTCAGTATAGTTGTTGTAAAATGTTAAAATGTAAGAAATTTTTTGTGAAGCAAAATCCAACTTTAAAAAAGAGTTACCAAGTGAAACGTTCAGCTTTTATTCAAAAACAAATATTCGAATATCAAAAAAATGACTCAAAATGATTCTTTGAGTTTTCTACTGTGGAAAGTGTGAGATCCAAATACGCTGAAGACGCTAAACCACACATCGGCAACCGAGGCTCAATATTTAGAAAACTTGTTTTTGAGACAATTTTTTGACGACTTTCGTGTCTGCGATTTTTGAAGGTTGATGATACACAAAATTACAAGAGAGCTATACAGATTCCGATACAAAATGTCACTTGATCCGAATCACCTAAACCTTTATTTTGATATTAATCATCTCTAGCTGCAATCCAACTTTGTAAAATTCCAAACACCACATAAAATTACAGTGTTCGTTTGATTTTTTTTGTTTAATTTAAATTTTTTAAGCTTGCTCCATTAGATTCCAATCATGAAGGATTTAAAAAATGTCTACCCTGCCTAATATTTTTGTCCTCAGTTACCACGACCTGGCACTGAAATCATCGCAGAGAATTTTTACCACAAACATGCGCAAGGGATTACCGCAAAATGTCTTTACCGAAGCCAACTTTACAGCAAAGACCATCAAATTTGCTCCAACTTTCCCACCGCGATCCCCCACGGCGACCAAACGCTGCTGACCACCTGCGTCAGGAACCAGCAGCTTTCGGGATACCGATCGTCAGGTGCAGGGCCACCCGTCAGGCAAATTTACTTCTCGGTGGTGCGCGCTACCTCAACACGAAGATATACAAGTTCACGTTTATATGACGTCACATCAAATTCACAAAACGTCATAATAAAAAGAATATAATGAAAACGTCATAATGAAATGGACCACAGCATTAAAACAAACGAAAATGTTAGTTCACGTCTCCTAGCAACCACAGTTCACAAACGCTGCCATGGAAGTGTGACGTAATAAGAGCGATCATTGAGGGACTTTGCAAAAAACAAAAAGTAGAGCGATCCGAATGCGTCATTCTTTAGCCGGCATCGATGACTGGTTGGATGCTTGTGACGTCACGTCCTGATCGATGGACGGCATTGGTTGAAAAAGTCTTTCCTCCGTGATGAGGGACTCGTCTGGATCAAGTCCGGGCATCGATTCTGTAAGAAAAAACAAGGTAATTGTTGATGGGGGTAGAATGATATGGCTGGGATCATATGAGGCTGGAGCAACAGGGAGGGGGGGTTAAAAAATTACAAAGTAAAGTTAGTTTTGGAACAAGTAGCCACCCATAGATGTCCCTGCATTCTAGTTTCAACTCAAAGCACGAACATGAAAGCAAACGCGATTCCGCTCCGCCACGTTTCTTGCAGCGTAAACTTTGTGTGTGCTGAATCCCAAGAGTTTAGCTGCAAGTTTGGTCGCCACGCCCCTAAGATTCGGATCGGTGGCAGGGAGTTAGTTGTTTGCCGAAGGACAAAGCAAAGCTCGAGAATCTATGCTGCCGCCTGGAGTTATAACTGTAGCCAGATTTTACTTAATAATAATGCATCACAAGAAATTGCGACCTTCTTCAAGCGATAACAACTTGTCCCAATTGCCAATTTCGCTGTGTAGATTACATCATTTACGACGGATTTCACCAAATTGTTAAGATGTGTATCGCCAGATCACTGAGGTGAGCTGCAAGAGCGAGTTATATTTTTGTCCTCCAGTAGCGGAAACTCCCTTTGATTACTACGCTAGAACATTTCTGTGTTCCGACCCGATCAGTAGTTCCCAATGCCGGTTATGTAGCTTACTTCTGCCACAAGCAGAAAAGATTTCCATAAAGTATCTATCCCAAGGACGATGATATAGCCATCGTGAATCTTGAACTCACGACCTTCGCGATCATAAATAGCGTTTTAACCCACTCGACCATGTTGATGCAGTTGAAGCATGCTGAGGGGCATTTGGAGATTTGATCGTCCTATCTCAAATATCAAACTCGGACAACAGATCTGGGAAAAATTTTCGACGCAGAGTTAGCGTGACGACGTCATCCGATGTCGTTGTGACGTCGCAAGCAATTTCCTTCACATCCCGCCACCTTCAGCGTCATTCCACCTCAATTTTGTTGAAAATATTTTCAACTTGGCAGGAAAGTCGTTATTAAAAATCAAGCCAATTGGCGCGGCTATTCATGACGTCACAATCATTATGATCATGCAGTCTCATCAAAATGGCGACAGCAAATTAAAAGTTCGAGAAAAGGTGAGAAAAATATCAAAGAAAAAAAATTCGGTGGCTGCTGCTCTGCGGTGACGGCGGCTATGGGGGGAAGCGCAGTCGAAGCATGACTGATCGCGCCAATTTGAAATTGATCGGAGTCAACTTGGACTTGATCGTAAGCGACTCGAAATCAAATGAAACCGCTCCAAAATTTATCAAAATAACTTCGGGATCAACTTTTAGTCACAGAGTTGCTTTATTTCCAGCGCGCGAACCGACGGGTAGAGGCCAGTCCGAGATCACTGAAAGGCGGAGCTGCAGTTTAATGACGTCACGAATCGTGCGTCTGCATCCTTGCAGGACTGGAATCACGCCAAACGCAGCTATTTACATCCTAGACTTGGTAATGAGATGAAATTAAATTCAAGTCTTGTGCCAACTAATAACATAGCCGCACGCGAGCCTAGAAACTGTGCTAACCTCGGCTTCGAAACCAGCTGGAGCTCCCTCTATGTTTCACAATTCGGTACAAGTTTTATTTTGCTGCCAAAAAACTTAACTTTGTCAAAAACATCACAGCTGTGGATCACGAGATAGGACAGTGGGCGGTCATGTGTGACGTTGTTAAATCATACTTTTAACAATGCTTTGCAAAAAATTGGTATTCCTGCGAGATAAGCTGTCCTCCAAAAAATAGTGACACCCCTTCTCTTTTTGTCTTCCTCTCGTGGGAAGAATTAATTACGCACACACGGAAAATTGCCCTCAGCATTTGATTCAACCCGAAACCTATTATTTCCTCAACTGATCTCACTGCGACACCAAGTCGTTATCAAAACTTGGAGTCGACAAACGTCTTTCATTCTAAAACCCAGCAATTATTTTGAGCATTCTTCACTGGTTCACTTTGCGAGCGGACAAGTCTTTTAGTTGCGTAACTGCAGAGGTTTTAATTATACTTTTCGAAGGGTTTTACACCAAAAATAGTGATGTCTTGGAGTGATTCCATAAATTGCTACTATCCGATGGCTCAAAAAAATGCCGCATTGTTACGTTATGCGTGCTGCCTCAAAGATCATCGGCTGGCAGCAGCACCTGCTAATCAAAAATCGTGGAGTGAACCGAAAAGTGGGTGTTGTGGTGTAGCAACTGATGGGATGTTTATTGAAAAATATAAATCGGCCGAGCGGCCTTGCATTGTTTGAGTTCCGACCAAAAGAATTCTACATTCAAAAGAACAATTCCAGTCTGTGGTAAATAAACACGTCATGTGCTCGACACGACGACGTATCCAAATGACGGCGGCATGAAATGAGCTTACCACTGATCTGCTCACTGGGCAGCGGATGCACATAATCTGCTCTCACTCCGTCCATCTGCGACCATCGATCACTTCCGCCACCTTGTGGTGATGTATGCTGAGATGTAGTTACTCGCGATGAGGTCGCAGATATCCCCGAAGACCCAACGCCCATCTGCTGCATGGAATGGGAATGAGGAGATAAAATCTGAAATCGCAAGATGCCATTATACCTAGGCATTGCTGGAGGCGAAGAAAGGGGAAGACTCACCTGGCTAGGGCCGTGTTTGGCCGCTTCGGCGGAGAAGCGGGCGAATTGCGCGAGATCCTTCAGATCCTGTTTTGGATGATAAAAGGATTGAGTGGGATTGTAGGAGAAAGGATGAGGCTGCTGAAGGACAGGATGCCATCCGGCGGAATGAGGAGTTGCTGCGAAGAAGAAAAATTACAATTCCATGGAGCCAGGTTCCTAATATGAAAATTAATCAATTTGAAAATACCTGAAAGGACCCTACGTTTTTGTGCCTTTGGGAAACACTGCTTTCAATTCGTCTGCTTGTTGCGTTACGATGCGCCTCCCAAAGCCAGATACTTCCACCTGACAAGTGTGCCTTTCCGGAGGCACCGATTGCACGACCTACAAACGCGCCAACCGAACGATAATAGTTTCTGTTTTTTCACGATACGAAAATGACGTCCATGTTTTAAAAGAAAAATAAATATTGATCAGAAAACTAACTTTGAAATCTCGGGAAAGCGGTTACGGACGGATTGGTGGAGTTCGGAGTGTGAGGATGGAGGAGCTCCCGGCCTCCTGAACAGCAAAACATTAAATTGGATATCAACGAACGATGGCCACGATCCGCTCAACTCCGGCTAGTGAGGCCCAACCTCTACGCACTGCGTTGATGTGACTTTGCAAAAGGCGCTTTACAATGTTTGTCCCAGCCAGGAGATCCGTGGTAGTTTTAAATTAAAGTTGGGTTCTTCCGCCAGACAAGTGTGCCGGTAAAACAACGAAAGTAAACAGTAAAACGGACGATTCCGACGGATAAAAAGTATGACGTTAGGGCCTTACCCGGAGAAGTCACCGAACCGTGACCTCCGTTTGCGATTTCTGAATTTGCTCTTCCGGCTTTGATGTTGGGAGACTGCAAGGGACTGCCTGCAAAAATAAATCGAAGCGTAAAAATTTACAAATCATACGCTCTCACAACAAAATCTTACGTACCGATGAAAATCAGAACTTACCTGACCAACTGGCATGTGAGCTTCCGGGTGTACGATTGTAGAATGGGTCCCCTTCATTCTCCCCTCCACTATCCATACCGTTGACGTCATCAGTACTCATGCTACTTACTGAGGACTTGAGCCTCTTTGCAGGGTGGCTGCAAGTAAAGTGCGTCATGAAGGATGATATTTTATTGCAGGCGATCTAAACAACCTGCTCGGACCTGCTTCCGAGTTACTAGCACCGCCGGCCCAGTGTATTTCTACCACAAGTATTGCCATCAAGCAGGGGAGATTGCTGCAAAGTGTGCAAAGCTTTATCAATCAAAATACTTATGCAGCCGGCCACTCCTCCCCAAGAACAGCCATGTTCCATTGCTCTTAAAGTCATATCATATCATTTTTTATAGTCATATCAACTACATTTCGTAGATCGTAGTGCTGGGCAGCCGATACCGAGTGAAAAAACGTTGCTCCCAGCTTTTTGCTAAAGCACAGATATTTTGAAAAGTTTATGTAATGCTAGGTGATTGAAATAGGACTCGCGGTGACCTATAACTTCCAATTTGAAAAAGCAAGATTGGCGCGTTCTGCCTCTTCCTCACCGATGTGGGTACTTGTATCTCGAAAAGTTTAAACTTCGTCATAGAAACAAACTCCCCCAGGTTTGGGCCTCACCTTGGATGCTGCCGAAACACAAGAGGGCTGTGTGGAGGCCGCCGGTTGTCATGGAAATGGCCGCTGTAATAGAAAGACGAATTCTCCACCGTGCCGCCAATAGAAAGGGCGTCTCCGGTCACTATAGGCACTGCAACAAACATATTGTGAGGTAAGACAGCGATAAAACCGGTTCGGGGCTTCGTGGCTCCTTTTGATTGATTCCAGATGATTGGGTTGCTCAAACTTCCGAGCAAAGCAGATCGTCGTACAGTGTCTTTCCCTAAGGCACAGCAAGTCTACCACCACGAGGTTTGAACGCACGTCGTTCGGCACTTTGCGTAAGTTCAGCGAATAAGCAATTTGCACGTACTTTTAGCGATCCTGTATATCTCCCGGACTCCGAAGACTCCGCTCGTTTTGAAGCAAGCGCTTGATCCAGAAACTGAAAAATACAAAATGGCGGATCGATTCTCGTTGTAGTGTAAAAATGTTTCCGAAAAAAAGTTAATTACCAGGAGATGTGGAGCAAATCTTTAATGAAAAATGTGAGTTCATCACCCCTCCCTGTCTTACCCTTAAAAAATGATTATAGACTACACGGACCTGCCTATGAGGCTGATTTACGGACAGCCAATTAAATCAAACTTCCTCTTTTTCTTACACCCTCTGCACTTTGTCACCTTCCTACTTTTAAACCATTGTCACCCACCTTTACAACTCTCCTCTTTTAGCGTGTCGTCATCATCCAAACTGTCTTCATTTGGTTCTGAAACAAATCGACTACGTTACATTGTTGAGATGACGACATGAACAGCTCTTGGGACGTCATACCTTCTTCTTTGACGTGATTGGCCAAATACAGATCGAGCTCTTTTACCGTGACGCTGATGTGATAGGGCTGCACGCAGAGGCCGGCATTTTGGCCGCACATAGGACTTTTGCAGAGCCTCTCCCCATCAGTCGACTCGAGCGGAAGTCCCCGGAACAGTATGATCATTACCAGGTCGAGTCTCCACACCTGCAACATCATCACCCGTCATAATTACGGTATGAGACGTCAGGCTCCTACCGACGAACTACAACGGGCGTAGCGCTTCACCGATCGAAGTCGACCGCTCGCGGCAAACGTAATAAAATGGCGGACGCGTTGCTGGCCGAAATAATCAGTGCCTCGCTCAATGCTAAACGAAGCAACTGCGGCGAAGTGAAACCTCATTAGCGAGCAAGCAACGCTGTCATTTGATTGGCTGCCGCTGAGCATCAGGTGACACAAATCGATATTTGGGCACGCGCCCCAAAAATGCCTTCTCGTCTCTTGAGTCAGGAATCGATTGAATTCCGTCATAGTGAGACGATCGATTCGCATCATAATAAAAACGCGCCTAGCGATGAGGATCACGTGATGATATCCAACCAGTTGCAAACAAGATAAACAAAATTTAGGGGGTTAGCAGATGAGCAAATAAAGTTTACATTAAATAAACGCTATTGTGAGGCAAAACCACCTCCATGACGAAGTAACTAGAGCGTCCATCTCGAATGGGACAAGTTACTGGCTCATATCTATGCCCAATCATTAGAAAGAATTCTTAAAAATGATATTCACAGCTCATCAACTTAACGCTCTGCACAAATGGGATAATCGGGAGAAAAATCTGGCAAGTTCGTTTGTAGTGCCCTAGGTAATTACAAGACATTTTTTGGGTTTCCTCCATCTTTGTGCCGCAAACGGGGGTGGTGGGCCTCTCCGGCCACCCGTTGTGGCGGCTCAGTCATTGTGCCCATAGCTCTACCCAACAGTTGCTATGGTGAACTCCTTATAAAGTTTTAGTTGCTACAAACCTTGTCCGCTTGCCGCAAGCAATCAATTCGCCGGATTTTCCCTTTTTGATCCGGATTGGAAAGAATGCAGCATGCCGGTTTCTTTCCGGTTATCGAAAGAACAAAATCATCTCGGAATTCCGGGCGGATATCTTTTCGCAGTTTGGCGAGGAGTCGTGAAGCCCATTTCTGTTTCACTTCCGGCTTCTCACGGAGCAGCTCTTCCTTGACTTGCCTCTCTTCCGCTGGAGTCATCCGTTTTTCATGCTTTTTGAAAAACTTTCGCTTCCGGGCTTGGAGGTTGAACCATGTGTAAGCAAAGCTCTTGACGTGCGGCATGAGAGCTTCTATGAAGGGGTGGAACTCATCTTGGATCGAGCAGAAAGAGTACGGAGTATTTTCGTATGCAAGCATTGTCGAGGGAGGAGGGCAGATCGCGCTTGTGCTCTGGTGTCGCAATCGAGCGTACGGTTGTGACGTGCTCAGAAGATCATCCGAGCGTGACGGTCCGAATCGGTAGTTGCTCTGCGCGTTGTGTGCTGGCTCGCTCTCTTGGCAGTTCCCCGGGTGGTACCCCCCCGACGACTGCACGAATGCCGCGGGGTTGGAAAGAAATTGGGGATAAAGAGGAGCGGCAGCTGCTGCCGCGGCGGCCGCCACACTGAAGTTATCCGACGCTGCCGTAGGAGATCCCAAGTTGCTAACGATGTTGTGAAAGATTTGTCTATGGGGTTGAAAGAGAACCCCTTGGGGTTGGGAGCCGAACCCCTGAGCCACTGCGCGGTCGACGAGAGAGTTTGCACGTAACAATCGGGCGTCACTTGATCCTATCAAGGAGTTGTCACCCGTCGATGCTCGAGATCTTTCCTCGCTGAGAAAGGATGATGCGGAATCACGTGACAGTTGGCGAAATGCGACACAATCGACTTGATCGGACCTTCGACTGGCAGCAGCTGGTAGAGCTTGTTTTAATTGGTCAGTTACGGATTGTGACGTTGAACACAAAAGTTGTCTTGATATATCGACGCGGTCTGCAGCTGGGTTGGTTCTTGAATGGTCCAAGACGTGATTGCGAGAACTTTTGTTGACGGAATAGTGTGAGGTTACAGATAAGTTGCTACGTAACGAGGTTATGACGTCATCAAACGCTAAGTTCATAACAAGAACGTCATAAATGTATAAAATAACTGCATTATGACGTAATAGTGACAAAATTATCAACTACGCCACCTGAAAATAAAAACAAAATCAGAATCGCGGCGCTGAAACACATCTATGATGTCATGATCGGACTTCCACAACTCACGCTCAGAACAAATTCAATTCTTCCCGAACTCCACGCGCTTTATACCAGCGGCTGCTCAATTGAAGGATTAAATAAATTGAAAATATCCTCCACTTAACAAATTAATGCTGAAGCGGCGGAAGAATTGTGACGCGATAATTGCCGCGAAAAAGGATTTAATCATTATTTATTCACAAAGCAATGAAAATATAATTTGAAAATTTCAGCGCTAACCACAATCAAACCTCGTGTCCTTTGGTTATGAAGGCAAAATGGCGAATAAAGTTGGAAACTTCCAAGCACTACGACAATATCTGATGGGCGATGCAGCGGTTCCCGCTTCGCAACCATGCACGGTGATGGTCAAAGCGGCGACGCGCATGGTTTATCGCGTGGTTGCCACCCGCTCATCAGCAACATAATTTAACCAACGACTACGCTTCAGTAAAATGTCACAATGGCCATTGTTTTATGCAAGCAAACCTACTGAAAGTGAACAATCACCCACCGGGTGGGGCGAGGATTCGCGATTAACCAAAATTCGAGCTAAAACTTGAGAGAGACGAGATTTCAAATTTATTATCAGCTTCTTCACCCTTCCTCGAAATGCGAAATGCCAGCATTTAACAGCAGAGAAATTATTCGAAGTAACCGAACCAATCTACTTAAATCTGAAAACTTTCCGCTCATGTTTAATGGATAATGTATGCCCACTTACTCGTAACTACACAATACGCATTGTGACGTGTCAACTGAAGCAGTCCATCTACCCGGCAAATGCTATTGCGCCGTAAACACCACCGTCACTTTATATGGCTACCACTACCACATCTTACTGATATCGCACCATCGGGCCCCTAAGAACTTACATTTTGATTAACGCAGATCGTTAATTCGACTCCAGCAGGTTCTTTAGCCTAGTGGAGGGTGTGGGGTGTGGAATGCAGCGGGGAAAATTCAAATCCGTATCCGCCTCGATCTTAAAACGATGTGCCGAGTAATTTGTTTCAACACTGGAGCAAAGAAACCAAGTGGCATTGGATCAAAAATCAATCGGCTTCAACCACAACGCCTCTCAACCTGACGCTGAAAGCCGAACTAATTTAAAAGTTAAAACGGGAAATTAACTTAAGAAAACAGGACCGCACCCTTGTTACGGGTCTCAATGCAAAAATGCATGGAAGCGAACTGGCTTTTATTCAACAAGCTGTTGCTTTTCAAACGTTCGGTGCTGATCTCTGGACCTTTGCAAGAGTTGCTTTGCGCTGTAGATAAAGTCATTCGACTTGGTCAGCTAAGTAACCTCAATGCAACGAATACATTCCCGCTGCACGCGACTCCCTCACTTTCAATGTTGTCGTCATAACACTCACTGCAACCGTACGCTGTCCAGTCGCACTGCGCAGTTGACCTATCCATGCCTGGCAAATGAACACTCCAAGAAGGTAGCGCGTTCGCGCGTGACATCCTGTGCGTGACGTCCACTGCATCGCGCCACAACGACAACTAATTAGAAACGATCGATCACCGAGGCGACTCTGGAATCTGAAAGACAATAGGGCCGCGCGTTCCCAGCTGGCGACATCCGAAAGCGCAAGTCACGCTGAATGGGAAAAATTTTGCGCGCGACAATGTTTGATGCACTGGCAATCTCGCGTACTTTTTATTCTCACGTAATAATGACCTGACACGGCTTCTTCCTTGATAAGACCTTTCGATCTACTTACAAAATGTTGTCATCGATCCTCTTCAGGAAAGAAGCGAAAAATATGTTTTCCATGCGACATCATACTCTACCGCGTAGAACACGTAAAAGCACTATGATGTGCAAGTTTAGTAGCAGAAGCAAAACGTTTAAGCGGTGACGTGGATTATCGGGAGAGCATGCTTTGGTTGGGATCGTGAAAAAACAGTTATTCAGTAAATGAAAATTCGCATCAACCTTAACTATATGCTCGCAAAACGCGACACCATGACGAAACGGGATTAAAAAATAGGAGTGGTTCCCTCCCTGGAATCCGGTTCTCTGCTGGGATTGTGCAAACTGTTACGCCGCCACGTTTGCAGATTTTGCTTCTTCAAATCGCGACGCTCCTTATTTGAACATAATGAAGCCAATGCAAGGGCAGTCGGCTGATATGGCACAAGATTGATGGTGACAATTTAATTAAAACTGTTGCACAGCGTCCCTGTCAATCAAGATGCTTGAGTGATGGGGATCGTGGCGCGCGAAGTTGTCCAAGCAACGTGACGCGCAAACAAAATGGCGGATTCTTCACGCTCGCGATTGATTCCGCGGAATCGCGGCAGTTGATTTGACGCGGCGGGGAGCAGCAACATGTTCACGTTATGGTTTATTACGTCATAAACAAGGCATTGGAATGCAACAAATTAACAAAAAGGAAGCGTGTAGCGGCTGGTGTTGATTGAAGTTTAGAATCCCCCTTAGAAAGTAGTCAAGATGTTTGCGCGGCAAGCGTAGCGGGCCATAGACGATATTTTCGATGACGTAACAAACACAGGGGAAGTTGTGGGTTATGTCGAATCCGATGTATCTAAATTATGGTGGTGTGAAAGCTAAGGACAACGCGATGAGAACGCTATACCGCAAACACGCAAGCCCCTACCTTAAGTTCTTTCAAGGCCAACACTGGGTTGGGGCGGACTTTAAGCAAACCGCCACCGACAACGGTCCGTGTGATTTCTAAAATGTCCGATTGTCCAGGGGCGATTGCAGCACGAGGAAGCCTGGATCAGAAAAAAACCGTGAATCGACCGCGAGCAGAGAATACAATTCGTCATTAAATTGTTTCATCATAAACAATCATTGCCATCGCAATGGATTTGGTAAACGGATTTGTGGAAGATCGCAAAACAGTCAATTGATTGCAACGCGTGCATCAATTGATCGGATTAAGAGCTATATTATCTTGCGGTGCCCCATGCATCAATCTTCAAACGGGGCGCAAGTTCTGTGCGTTGTTGATGCCATCACCAAGAAATGGCTGCTACGCACCTGTTCCAACGTATTGCCTAACAAACACGCCATAAGTATATGGTGAACCATCGCCCTACAACTTGGCAAAAGGCGGACTGGCTCACCGTAACACCAGTGGCAACCATGAAGAATCGTTTTCAAACAATGACCTATCGCCGGCACATAGTTGATTAGCAAAGTGAAAGCTGTTGCTCGACCTCGGTGAGTCAGAGAGTGTGACAAAATAACGTGGAATGATGCGAATATAAAGTCTTTGTTGCGTCACAAGAAATATTAAATAAGTGAGAAACAAAGAGATTATGAAACAAAACAATTAACTTATCTATTTCATAACAAAACTGCAGCAGCCAGATACATTTATATAAATAAATTATGAGAGCAGCAAATGTTGCTGTTATTGCTGACGCTGTAGCGGCATGGGGCTCTGCTCGCCACCACTATCTAATCAGTGGCGCTAGAGATTTTTCAGCCTGACTTCTAGAGTTTTGTGATGTCACAAAGAGGTTTGGTAGTGCTTTGTGTGAGGGAAGGACATGAGTTCAGGATGACAGCATAGTCCGGAGGGATATTATTTAAAGGCATAGTGAACCTTCTTTAATAACATGGTGACGTCATAATAGGATTTTGGCAACTTTTATGCCACAAATCAAAAAGATTCAAGAATTTCCGCGTTGAAAGATCACGTGATTACAGTTCAAATCACGTGACTGTTTTTTTTTAGCAGGAACAAAATCGAGGAAGTTGTGGCGATAATGAAATGAGCGGAGAGGGCGGGGGCATCGGTGGCGCGAACGTGTCGGCGCCCGTAGCAGTCTTCGAATCAACCATTGCTGCTGTGCGAAAAGCAATGAAGTTTTTGTAACGTAACAGTGTAGAAGGAAGCAGCTGATGCATCAAGCGAGCCCTAGGGCAGGTCAACATCAAAATATTTGCGATTTGTTCGACAATTATTGTCAAACGATTTTGCATGACGTTATAGATGAGTGATCTGCTTCCATGCAAGAGCTACATTGCAGCGCCACCTTGTGACTCCTCGTCACCAATTAGTTAATTACTGTTTATTGAAGCGTACACCGCGGAAGAGTTTGTTGAGCCGCGACTCGGTACATGGTTCGCATAAACAATGCACTTCAAAGCGATGAATGTGCGGGGAAAAAGTACGCTAACGCGAGGGCATTCTGATAATCGTAGTGCTTTTCACGAACTTGATGTCTCATTAATATGATTCAGTAAGTCGCGATCTAGCTCCGATTATGACGCATCAAAGTCCGCAATGCTCTTGACACGCGTTAATCGAATCTATTTCGCCATTCCGCTATTATGTTGTTAATTGAATTACATGCACCGAAATCAAAGCTCTCTTGCAAGCTCTCCAACTCCCAGTGCAGGCGTTATGTCGATTGACAAGCGACTGCGCGATGAAGCAAACATCGCCGCGGACATTCATTGTAAGCCAAAGAGCCATGTCCATTTAAAATCGAGGGTTGCAGTTGTGAGATTGGAATTGGCTTTTGCAAGCATTCGCGATTGCTCGGACGTGAACCTGAAATTAGACAGAAATTGGTGCAAGAACCAGTCGATGGGGCAGGAGCCACTTTCACGTATCTTTCGCCTAGTCATATTTTTCCTCTATCATGCTGTCACTCAAGCAGACACATCGTCTATTATCTGTTGATGTGAGAAAAATATCCAGCATTCGAAAGAAATTCTCACATCAACTTTTATAGTTTTGTCAACAGCTTGGGTTAGAGGGAGAGCATAAATTGCTGAAGGGAGTTGCAGTTCGGGATTAGTGCTTCATGCTTTACATCTATAAACCTATAACTCTATTTGCGTTCCTGATATTATCACTGAATCTGTGAACTAACCCGCATGGCTTGTGCAAGCTCGGCCATTTTTAGTTTGATGCAACCTGCGCGACTTCTAGCTGACATTTATCGTCTCTGCACTGCTGCTTCTTCGCTGCTCTCCTATCAATGAACGCGTGACACGCCAATCCAACGCTGTACCTAACTGCTAGTTCTTTTCTGCAAACTTTTTTTTCGAAGTTTTGTTTCCTTGTCCACACATTGTTTTCAAACTACAAGCTTCCGCTTATGACGTCATAAATCGTTTTGTGCGTCAATGTCTGATACAGACGAAATCTAATAAGATTTTGAGAACAAATTCATAAAGCGCGTGATTAATTACTGCGTTGCTACTGACAACCAAAAAAAGCGTGCGATTTCAGCAGACAATTTCGTTCTCGAAGCCGGCGTCGAGAAGCGCGACTAATCAAAACTCAGTTATTATTAGTTTGACAAAAAATTTGAAACTTTTTAAACCAAGCAACTAAATTTTGCCGTCACAATCAACCCAATTGCTTGGGCGATAAATCGCTCGCGTCGTTGTGGCGAGCACAGAAACATCAACAAATAATAATCTTGCACCAACCGATTGTTGCGTCACCATCCATGACATCGCTGCAGCTCGTTTTCGCTTTTAACGAAGTTAATCGAAAGTCTGGCGAGATTTTCTGGCAGCGCGCGATGCATCCCTAGTGACGCGTGATGGAAATTCATCGAATCGCGACATCCCTGGCGAATATACTTAGCCGAAATAAAATACGACCAACGTCGCAAAATTCATCTTTCGCTTCGTTGCTTGCGCGATTATGAGGTCATAATACGCTTTTAAAATGTCGATTGAATTTCATAAACGTCAAATCATTTCGCGCATCTCGATTTTATTTGCAGCGAAAAATTTCAAGAATAACGTCATCAAATCCTGGAAGCAACGCTCCCCCTCAACCTGTCAATCATCTACAACGTCCGCTGACTATGACGCCATAATGCACGTATGAGCCGCTTGCTTCGACGCGAACTATGAAGTTAATCGAATCAGAGCTCAATGAAGCGGAACCGCTCCACACATCCTATTAAATGGTGCACGCTCTCTACCCCACCCGACGAAGGCCCCCAAAAATTTACAACAAATCGCGTTCATCGTCGCACCGCGCGATCAAAAACATACTGCTTCGTGACGTCACATTTTAGCAGCAAAGGCAACATCGACATAATTTTCGAACGCCAGTTGAGGTAGGTTACCGCCAAATATATAAACAGGAAGAAGCCGGATCTTTTGAAAGCTGTGATATTTCAAAAGAAAATTGTCCGAAACTTATGTTTTAATTTTCGCAACATAAGCCGCATTAAATGATTTTGATGGCAAGTTATAATTCATTTAAATCAAATAATAAATATTTGTGTTCGCTCATGATTACAAATTAAGGGAAAGCTCATCAAGCCCAAAATATAAGGGGAAATCAAATAAAGCATTGGCTAAAACTGCTATTTTACATGAATAACAAATGAAAGCGCAATTTATTATGGATATTTTGAAAATTTTTTTGTCGCTTCAGAAAGTAGCACTGAACGATCGTGGGCTAGCTGAGAGAAAAAGTTCGCTCATTTTCTTTACAAAAGAGTTGAGCCACTTTCGTCACTGATGAAGGCTATACAGACGAGATTAATTTAGAGCGTCCGCCTCGTAGTCGGTAGACCTGGGGTTCATTCCCTAAGTCGAGTCATACCACAAGACTTTAAAAAAATGGTATTCACAGCTTCCCTGCTTGGCGCTCAGCATATAAAAGGGATAGTGTGAAGAACAAGCCGGTAAGCTTGCTTGTTGTGTCCTTGGGCAAGGCACTTAACGGGACGCCTCCACCTTTATGTGGCAGACAGGTGGCCCTCCCGTACTTCACCGGGTTACAATTGTGAAGTTGCTAACCCAGCATGTCAGACGACTCTTGGGTACCCACCAGTGGCAGTCCGTCTTGTTGGTGGTGGGGCTACCAGTCACTGGTTCGAAATGGGCAGCCATCTTTCCCCTAGCCTAATTTCAATTAGGTTGACGGCATGAATCCGAATTGCGGTTCATGCCGTACCTCCATCCCGAAGAAGAGGAGGGGTAAACAACAAACAAAAGATTAATTTTACAGTGACTAAACAGACGACTTATTTCATTCGGTTGATTTCCAAATATCTATTCGCGTAAACCACGGCAATCGATCCAAAAAACTTTGGGGGGAGTCATAGCATATTCCCCATGGCGTTCCAACTAGTTACATAAGTTACACTTATGCTGCCACGTCAGAAATTACAATCTATAAATATCGCAACGTGCTGGGGGAGGGGGGGGGGGGTAGAGTGAAAGGTAAGGGACCCCCATGTTGAGATCCTCACAATAATTAATACGACGCAACTCAGCACACCAAGCAATTTGCATTGAAACAAATATAATCAGTGCATTATGTTAATTATTCGGCAACATGGCGTCTGTGACGTCATGCCGATAGACTGCAATAATTTTATTAAAAACAAAATTTTTGAGAAAATCAAATCAACTATGATCGATTGTTGGTAAGATTCTAACAGAAGAGTTACTAAAATAATGCAACGAAACTTGTGGCAACCTGCTGCTGAAAAGATCGTGTAAGCTTGGCCTGCATCTACCATATCAACAAGCAACCGCGCAATCGTGACCTCACCACCACGAATGGGCGGCATATGAAACATCGTGTCGGTCCGATTACAAAATTGTACATTCACTGCTAAGTGTGCATCATTATAGAGTTTAATTCACACTCATATGGTTCATGAACCGCTGTGCTGACGCAACAGATGATGGAAGTGTGTGAGACATTTGTCATGGGTTGCTATGGTACTTTGGGGGCTTACCCGCATTGGCAGTGACGTCGAAAATATTTTTGTGTCTATCACATGCAGAGAACCTGATGATCGATGTGTCATTAAACACACAGTCCCTGCTGTCCCATTCCGGCAGAGGGCGCTCAATAATCAAATCCCATTTTACACTTAAATAAATGTATTTATAATGCGCCTCCAAGCGGCGAGATGGCAAACGTTCATAAATCGATTGAAAGCTGTTGCCCACTATCACCACCTTCCGAATATTCTTTTTATCCCAGTTGGCCCACAAGATGTTGTTGTACATCCAAATATCACAGTGGAGCATATAGAGTAGGGAGTTTGATTCCATTCGGTGGCGACATTCTTCGTTCTCCGCAATCACACTAATCCCAAATTCTAAACAAAACATTGTCACAATTCCGGTCTTTGACGTCAAAGCAGCCACTCACTTTCCAGCAGTTTGACGTCGCTAGCCGTGAAAGCTGGATCAAAGGCGGTGGTGGTGACGTCAAGAAAGTCCCGGATGATAAGGAGCAAAGCGAGCTGCACGGTGGAAGTGAGACTTTTTTGGGGACTTCCTAACCCGTAGCAAATAATCTGCTCTATTGCACCATCTTGCGGTAGCATTTCGGACAGATAAGAGAGAGAGCGACGACAAAAATCACTTTTCTTTAAATCCGCAATCAAGCAACTGAGACGAGCTTCTACGTCATATGTCGCACTGACGTCATCGACAGATGGCATGCAATGTGACGGCATGCGACGTCGACGGTGCTTTTTGTACGAGACCGTCTTCCATTCACAATCATTAGTTACAACAGACATTACATACACAACCTATAAAACAATCATTATTACGTCATCATAAAACAACAAACACTTTGCTTCTGCTTCTTTTCATCTTCGTTGTTCTTTCTTGCTTCTGCAACAAAAAAAGCAAAAATTGTTTTTACGAGATTTCTTTATCAACGTAAACATGAAACCAAAAAGTTGAGAAACATTCCTCATACGACGCCAGATCAAACCGTGATATAGCACCCAATTTCCAGGACCCCACTCCCCAACCCAATAAGACCCACGTAAAAAAAAACAATGAAAATGCGTCGTTTTTCTGAACAACTTAACACTACGTCAGGAAGATGGCTTAAATTAAACAGGCCCCGTAAGAGTTCAAGGTGGTTCGTTGTTGTTATCAGACTCTTTCCCCGTAATAGGGACGTAGCAGATCATGAAGCCACAGAAGCTGTGCAACTTCCATGGTTTGAACCAGATATCGTAATAAGACTTGCTAAGAGCTCGCAGCATCAAGAGTTTGTAGCAAGACAAGACAGAAGAAGTCCAGATTAGGGTAAACACAAACGCAAAACGAAAAATGCTCAATGCTGCATCTTCTGGAGATAAGTTTCAAAGGCTGTAGATACGGCAAACCGCGCAAGGTGAGCAACGCATAGTCCGTAAATACTGAATTAAACCCGGCGACCTTATTAAGTATTTCGGTAAATTTTTCTTGAAAGCACGACATTGTAATGCGTGATCTAGTCCAAGTAAGTCCGTTGAGTGTAAGCTATAGCTATGCTGCTATCGCCACTAGTGGTCGCGCTGTCTTATGTGATGAAAATTGTCGAGACTTTTTCTTTGTTTTTCCTGCTTCGCTTGTAACGTAAGAGTGGAATATGTTTGCACAAATGCCGTACTACAATTTGGTTATTGTTGATGTACCACACAGGTGAACTACTACTTATCCTTAGCTTAAATGGGTGACAGTTTGTTAGTTACGAGTATCTTGCAAATCATGATGCAGATAGTGATTGATTAGACCATGAAGAGCAGTGTTAAGATATGATTTTAGATATCAGTTGAGGTTATTGCTTTTCCTTGTTTCAACGACCTTTGAACGACTAGCTATGCTGGCCAAAATAACAAAATTTGGTGAATGTATTTTTTACGTTGTTATGCAAGCACCCCCAGCTAGCAGTATTTTATTGAACTCATTACTCTGTTGTTGCAAGTATCTTGTTGTTTCAAATAGAATTCTGAATTGGCAGACTTTGCCTTGACCAGTTCACTACTACAAGAGTAAAGTTAAAAACAAAAAATTAATTATGTAGCTGGAAAACTAGTTGTCAGGAAAGAACTAGATCTAACTGCTAAAAAGCAAGAGGTGCCGGTAGGCAAAACATTGCCTCACGTATTTTGAAAAACACTACAAATGCTTGTAATTTTTAAGTGTGAGCCACACAACGTTGGGACTAGCCATTTATTTTGACATTAATATTGATTGACTGACTTTAAAATACGGGTAGGCTACCCAATTGAATGTGAAAAAAGTAGGATATAATGAATAAAGCTTCATGCAACAGGTTTAGTTGATTACGTCACCTACTCATTATGTATGAAGATACTATATGAGGGTCTTAATCTAGCTGACAGCAAATGAAATCATATTTTTACTTAAAATCATAGTTCATAAATCTCAGGTACTAGTTGATTTTCCGGGTGTAGATAGTGCCTGGTGTAAAAGCAACAGGGTGGTTGAAAAGTAACTAGGCATTAAAGATTGCTTGTGATATTATTATCATTATTATCACTGAAGTGGAGACGAAAACCGTTTTAGATTAGACAACACCAACACAGGATGCTTTCTCGCAGCTTGGGTGGTAAGTCTATTTTTGCAGTTTGCCTTCCAGAACGAAACCGAATGAGCCAAAATAGAAGGGCCCCTTCCCATCCTGATGTTCAGCCTGGGCCTGCTAATCGGCACAGGTCCTTTTCAGAACTGGGCGATGCATGTGGATCAAACCTGTCCTTTTCAGGGCACATTTTCATCACGTTCCGAAGGCTCACCGTTTTACAGCTGAACATCGAAGGCCTAACTGTAAACAAGATAACCGCTCTTCATTATCTTGTTGTACAGGGCGAAGCACTCGTTATCCTGCCACAGGATACCCACGCCACTTCTGCAAGAAATCTAATACTTCAAAGCTTTGCACCAGCTGGGTATCCTTAAGCAGGAAGCGCGGCCTTGCCACGTTTGTCCATGAGCGACTAAAATACAAGGTTTCAAAATAATCTCCACCGACAACGGAGACCATGTGGCTGTGTGTGTAAACGTTGATGGGTACCAAACAGTCAACGTCTACAAACCTCCAACACGATTCCAAGCCTCTGATTTGCCAGTATTCTCTCACTCCTGTCTTTATGCTGGCGACTTCAACTGCCCGCATGCTGACTGGGGCTATGATGCCAACAGCACGGACGGAGAGTATCTGGATGGTTGGGCAAGCAGCCTTGCTCTCTTTTATAACCCAAAGGATTCTGCCAGCTTCCACTCTGGCCGCTGGAACAGTGGTACTAACCCTGATCTTGCATTTGGTGGTGTTGACTTGGACAGCCACTTACCTGACAGATGTGTTCTAGAGAAGTTCCCCAGGTCACAACGTCGACCGTCGTTCATCATATCACCAAGGTTTGCTTTGCCCGTGCCAAGTATGCCAGTTAAACGATGGAACTTCCGTAAGGCCGAAGTGGAGCCACTACATAGCTTTGACGAATAAATTTGCCAAGGCTCTGCTGTCACATGATTCACCGGACGTGGATCAGGCCTACCAAGACTTCTGCGAAGTCATCGACCCATCTGCCATAAGATCTATCCCACTTAGTCGTCGAAACTAGGGTTGGATTATCCGGATAACGGTTAACCGATTAACCGGGAGTTTTTTTGCTATCCGATATCTGGATATAATTCTGTCGATTAACCGGATGAAAGAATATTGTTGCTAATGCTTTAACACTTTTTAGTAAGTTTCAACATTCTTTGTTATGAGGAGGCTGACTCCCGCTAAGCGCAATTAAACTTTTGTTTAAATTTTTATTGTCTTATATTTTCAGCTACTCAAAAATGCATGAGTGAACTTTACTCACACGTCCCAAAGAAAGCCAAGGAAATGATTATTTTAATAGAAGACTGCATTTGAATGGTGAGGTGAAGTTTGTGAAGTGTGCAGGGTTTGGCTGTAAGAAGATTTCAGTTGAACTTGAAAAGTTTTGAATACAACCTAGTTTAAACTGACTAAATTTAAGAGAGGGAATTTAAACGTTTTAAAAAAGAAAATCCCGTGTCGGGCTACTTTCTACGATCAAGAAATGGTGATAGGGCAAACTGTGAAACCTGCGAAAACACGATTTCTTGTAAAGGTGGATCTACAGGAGCAACAAGAAACCACCTTTGTCTGAAACATAAAATTCTTCTCGACACAAAGAAGTCAAAACAGAAAGTTTCTTTGGAAAACGCAAACAAAAGTTCCGCGGGCACCAGCACGATTGAAAACTATCATAAACCAACCAAAGAGTCGCTGGAAAGGGTTGTTGCGGAGCTAGCAGCTGTGGACAGAATTTCTTTCAACACCATTTCTACTAGTAAGCAACTAAGACAAGCATTTTTAGCAAGAGAATACAAGCTACCACAAACAGTGCAAAATGTCAGAAGTATTATCACATCTTTTTCCCAAACACTGAAAAGCGATATAAAGAAAATGATTGAAATAAAAAAAGGGGCTGGAAATTTTTGTTCTGTCACTCTTGATGAATACACAAGTACAAGAAGCAGAAGATACATGAACTTAAACCTGCACTATGATTCAGACCCTGTTAATTTAGGAATGGTAACAATCAAAGGTTCTATGCCAGTTGAAAGAGTTGAGAATTTGGTTAAAGAAAGATTGCACGAGTTTAGCCTCAAGATGGAAGACATTGTTGCAGCTACGACAGATGGAGCTAGTGTGATAAAGAGTTTTAAAAGAATGATTTGTTGCGTCCACCAGCTCTGCTTTGCGCATGGTTATCATTTAGCAGTAACTGATTTCTTGTATGCAAGGCAAAATCTCTTTGAAGGACTAGAAAAGGAAAGGGAAAATAATAATACTGGATCGGATTCAGAATTTTCTTCAGAAGACGAGATGGAAGAAGTTGATGAAGCTGGTGTAGATCTTGTGGAGACTGAAGCAATTGGCGTAGAACTTCAACAGTTTGTTGCGGAAGTGATAGGGAAGGTTAGAACATTGGTAAAGATGTTACGCAAAAGTCCTCTTCAGGATGAAATTCTGCAAAAGAATATCCAAGCACAATTGAACACAGAGCTGAAGTTGATTCTACATTCAAAGACTAGATGGAACAGTCTTTTAAAGATGATTAAAATATTTGTAAGAGCAGAAAAATGTATCAGAATGGCTCTTGTCAAAATTGGAACTTCTACCAACATTACGAACTCAGAAATTAAAATTCTCCATGATCTGATTGATGTCCTTGAACTTGTCAAACACGCTGTATATGGACTTTGCAGGAGGAACCCTACACTTTTTACAGCTGAGCGGATTCATGATTTTGTATTTAAAACTCTCTCTAATTCTAATTCTGTGGACTCGGCATCTCTTAAGTCTCATCTTGAGGTAAGAATCAAAGACAGGAGAAATGCATGTCTTGTTCATCTACTTGAATATTTGCATGATTCCAATTTTCTAATGGAGAACAAGTTTGATATTTTTGGCGAATACGGAAACAAAAACAAGATGTACACTCTTGTTGCAACCCTAATGCAAAAGCTGTTTGGAGTACCAGAGCCTGGTCCTGGAGAAGCCAGTTTGCGTCACTCGCTTCTACTTCAGTATGTAGACTCATCACGTGCATCTCTCAAGAAAGAACTAGATTACTGGAGCGAGCTATCACGTCAGCATCAATTCCAGCTACTCGTCCTTCCATTACTCCAAACCTTAACAGAAGAATGGTCCAAAAGGAATGTGAAGTGTTTCAAGCTTCTGGGATACGACCTGCCAACCTTCAGACACTCTATGAAGCTCTGCTTACTATTCAGCCCACTTCTGTGGAAGCAGAAAGAGCATTAGTGTATGTGGACTCTTTGTTACAAAACTCCAATCTCGTCTACACGATTCCACAATCGATGCATTGTGCTTTATAAAGAATGCGTTGTGCAGAAACAGTGAACATTAAATCTCTGTAATTAGTAGTGTACTTTTCATATTTAGCAGTTATTATCCGGTTAGCTAAATTCCAAATACACGGATATATCCGTTATCCGGATAATAAAAATTATTGATATCCGAACTAACCCTAGTCGAAACAACTACACACCGTGCTGGGATGTAAAGTGTCAGAGCCTCTATCGAGTATCCTTGAGATCTTCTGATGGAAACAACTCTAGCAAAGCTGCCACAGCCTTGCTCACCAGGAAACCGAAAAGTCGATGGTCTGATGCAGTTCAGAGCATCAACTTTTTACACTCCAGCCTAAGATGGAGTATCCTGAATAACCATGCTGGCAGGTCACGTCACTCCCTTTGTCACCGTCCCGTTTCGGCTCACGCCCTCGCATCCCAGCTGGTTAGAAATGGGAGATATGAGGATGGTTATCGCAAGTCGTCCACACTCGTATCTCAAAAGGTGTCTGATCTCTGGAGGGCCACAACACCAAGTCCAATAGATATATCAGGAAATTCTACATCAAGAGAATTCACTGTTGCCCTTCGACATTTAAAACCGAGTAAAGCTCCAGGTCATGACTCTAATGGCCCGGAGCTTATACTCCATGTTGGAGCTGCTTTGTCCTAGTTATGTGGGTTCCTTTCTTCTTGTTGCGTCGACTCCAAATTCCCACAAAATCTGGAGAGGAGCGCTGGTAGTCGCGATCACACAACCAATGAAAGCCTGTAGCGACCCCGTGAGCCATCGCCCAATATCTCTGCTTTGTGTATCTTACAAGATCCTCGAAAGGCTTATCTAAACCAGTGTTAAACCGATTAATGATCAGCAGCTCCCTGGTAAGCAAGCTGGATTCCGACACGGGAAAGTCAACCGTAGACCAAGCCGTTTTGCTCAAGCAAAACATCGAGGATTCTTCTGAAAGAAAGCTAGTGCCGTGTTTGTTGACACCTGCTCATGAGTCTAAGTGCGTGCTGCTGAAACTTTTTTCGAATAAGCACATGGTCTGGATAATCTTTGAGCCTATCCATAATAAAAGCTTCACCCTCACGTCCGGTGACAGCAAGCGAAGCACGCTTCGATGTTTAAGAAACGGTGTCCCTCAGAAATCGGTCTTGGCTCCAGTCATCTAATATCTATACAGGATGAGCCAAAAGTAGGTTGACAGCATTTGGAATAGGTTTATCCCAAAAGTAGATAAACAGCAATTGGAATAGGTTTATGTATCAGTTATATGAATGTAACTGTTTATTATAACTATGGATTTTTTCTTTCCGGGAGTACTAAAGGACAAAGTTTATAGTCAAAAACCAAGAAGTGTCGATGATTTAAAAAATTACATAAGAGATACATTTCAAGAAATTAATGCTTAAAGTGACTAGTGCGAAAAAGTTTGTCGAAGCGTAAGAGACAGACTTCAAAGTTGTGTAAATCAAGAAGGAAAACAGCTTGAGTATTTGCGTTAGTAAACATTAAATTTTCATTAATACAATTGTTTTATTGCATCTAGTGGTACGTATACGTGATCTGTAAATAAATGTTTTTTTTTACTGCCCACCTACTTTTGGCTCACCCTTTATATACGATTTTCCCTTTATCATCTCCAGAAAATATGCTTATGCCGACGATCTGGCTTTGCTGCATTCCTCTGAGGACTAGAAGACTTTGGAGGAAAGTTTAATTCTAGGCATGACCACACTCTCAGCCTATCTCAAGACTTGGAGGCTGAAACTCAGCCATGCTAAGACGGTGACGGCAGCTTTTCATTTACGCAATATAGAGGCTAAACACAAGCTAAAAAATCTACTTTAACAGTACACTTTTGCTATTCTTCCCAGTTCCTACCTATCTCAATTTTAAACTGGACAGATCACTTACGTCCCCCCAACATCTCGAGGCACAGCGCAAAAAACCATCTACCTGCATAACGCTGCTGAGGCCACTTGCAGGCTTGGGATGGGGTGCTGGCGCCAAAACATTGCGTACAGCTGCCCTATCCTTGGTTTACGCTACAGCTGAGTACTGCGCACCAGTTTGGTGTTGCAGCGAGCACGCACCTCATTGACAGTGTTGTGAATGACGCCTTGCGCATTGTCCCGGACGCCCGGGTTCTACTTGCCAATCCTTTCCAGAATCTAGCTTGCTGCCTTGGCTAAGCGTAGCGCTTTGGACCCTGACCTGGGGTCCAAATCTTAAATAGGTTACCAAATGTGCACCAGTAGAGACCGAAGTCTAAGACGCCCACTTGCGCCTCTTACGTAGAAACTATTAAAAGATCTATATAAACTAGGCATCCACGTGGCTTAGTGGACGAATTATAAATTAAGTACGGAGTACTTCCAGAGTACATTCATGCTCCGTGCTTTTATTCCTAGGGCTAGTAGTAGGCTCCTTGAAATGGGCTTGCCCAGAACATCTTGGATTAAGCTCATTCGCCTGCAGGCTGGCGTTGGGCGTTCTCATTCGCCCATTGCACAAACAAAAAATATTTTCTGAAGAAAAAAGGAGAGTTGAATGTGGTGTCCTAAGAGAAGCGGATAGGTGGAACACAGATGTTGGAAGACTGGTGGAGAGTTTTACAGAAAGATATTGACACCCAAATAACTACAGTAAGAGTCGAAAGAAGAAAGGGATAGAAGTTCAGTGAAGGAAAGACATTGCACCGCCACCAGCGTGCAAGTCATTGGAAGGGAAAACGCCAGATCGGGAGAGTAAGGGATCAGAACACAAGGACATGGATTCAGGAATTCTGAAAGAAGAGATGAGTACAAGACCAACAAAAATGACCAAGATAAAGAGAAGTTCAATCTCTCTGGCGCGAAGGCCTCCGGCAATCTATCTGAGTACTGTAAGCGTGTCAAATGAATGAGAGGAAGCAGAAGGTGGATGAGGTGCGCCAGATGGGAAAATGAGGAATCCTAAGAGTGTGGCAGGGCCGTAGAGGGAAAACACCGCTAGACAAAGGTGAGAAGTCAATGGAGGCAAACACAGCAGGGGAACCCCCAAGCGGAAGTTTGGCGCACGGGTTGCCCTGTCAATGGCAGAAATAGAGCAGGGAGGGCAACTTTGGAAGTTGAACTGCGAAAAATACATGCAAGTACACGGCAAAAGCACTCGTTTGGGGTCAGGAAACGAATTGCACTGACCTACCTCTCATTGTCATACCACCGGCGCAGACAAAGCACGGAAGGGTAGTGCCAGGTTTCAGTGAGCGAGTTACTTCTCATCACATGAATGAGGCGAAAAGGAGCAAGGAAAAAAAAGAAAACAAAGCAATCAGGCAGGAAAAAAGGCGACTAATTCTAGGGTAACAAGCGCATTCAATGTCAAAAAGATAAAGAGCGCAGCTGCAAAGGACTACCAATGTGCGGTCGATTAACAGCTAGCCCGCAAAAAACGTATGGCGAGAGAGCGTCCAGGATTCCGGGGATCCTCCAAGAGGCCAAAATTTATTTTGGCCAATCTTAACAGCATTGCGGACTAGTTCCCACGTTGAGGCGGTTGTTGAATGGAGCAGTTTTAGAGGCGAAATAATTTCCTTCAGAAAATATTAATGCTGGCTTTGTGACTGTTCAGAGTTCGAGTAAACGAATTGTATCTAACTCCAAGAAAGAGGTCGAACCACAAAGAAAAAAAGTAGCATACGTTATGACAAAAAAATGTACTGGGTCGTATGAGACTACGCGCATCATGACGCAAAAGGAGCTGTGGAGATGGCATTCTAGAATACTACAACGATGGGGCTGTTGCGGGGAAAGCGATGGATTTTTCCATGAGGAAAATAATTTAAATATTCAAAGAATAGTCAGTCGAAGAGAAATCTTTAACCGCTTTCACCCCAAAAAACACTTCCCCAACTGCCTCTCTTCCCAGTATAACCCACTTCTTCTCCCTCCTTCTCTTGTTAAGCGGGTTCCTCGGATCATCGAGCGCGTATCGGTCCTCGTTGACCTCGCGGTTCATGTCTTTCGCATCGCGCAATTCGCTCTCGTGCTCGAGCCGATGACTCAACCTGCGTTCAATGACATTATAATGCGTTCACGTCGCCACCACTACTATGTCATACCAGCCGGCGTCATCATCGTCGTCGTCATCATCATGGTTATAGTCGTCTTCTCGCGCGGAGTGAAGTTTATCGTTGAATCTTTGCAGCAACGCCAGTGTCTGATCATGCAAGCACAAATCACATTAGGTCGTCAATATGTCAAAGCTACGTCATTGCGCTTACATCGGTTTCACGCTTCGACCCCTTGTCGCTAGAAACTTTGGCGCGATAAAGTTTCTGCTGTTTCTTGTACTCAGCAAATTCTGGATTGGAAAAATTGATGTCATCTAGAAAAAAAGTTTGATCATGCCGTTGTTGTGATTACCCCTCCTCTTCCTCGGGATGGAGGTACGGCACGAACGGCAATTCAAGTTCATGTCGTCAACCTAATTGAAATTAGGCTTGGGGAAAGATGGCAGCTCATTTCGAACCAGTCATGAGTGACTGGTAGCCCCACCTCCAACAAGACGGACTGCCATTGGTGGGTACCCAAGAGTCACCTTTTGCGACATGCTGGGTTAGCAACTTCACAATTGTAACCCGGTGAAGTACGGGTAAGCCACCTGTCTGCCACATAAAGGCGGAGGCGTCCCGTTAAGTGCCTTGCCCAAGGACACAACAAGCAAGCTTACCGGCTTGTTCTCCACACCATTCTTTTTTATGCTGAGCGCCAAGCAGGGAAGCTGAGCATACCATTTTTTAAAGTCTTGTGGTATGACTCGACTTAGGGAATAAACCTCAGGTCTACCGACTGCGCAGCGGACGCTCTAACCACTACACCATCGCGCCAGTTAAGCTAGATCATTGCAACGAAGGTCAGCGATAATGTAACAACTCACTGTCACCGGAACTCTCGATGCGATCGCTGTGACACTCCTGCTTCTTTGGTTTCATCGAACTTAGAATCTCCCTCGCTAACTGCCGCGATTCTTTGCGGAGTGCTTCACTGTCAGCATGAACAATGAAAATATGAACCACAATTATGGCGTAGCAACATACCTGCGTGACGTTTCATCCACGGTGGGATCGATCTGATAACCAATAAAAGTGGTTAAGAGAAAATAAAAATAATGGGATAATGGGGCTACCTTGGCCTTCTTCTGCGGGGGGGCGCTCTTCAGCTTATCTTGCACTATCTTCAGCTTCAGTTTGTCATCTCCACTATCATCAAGCTCCCTTTCACCATCTTTATCATCACCGGCCTCCTTACCACGCACTGGTGACATCGCCAGGGAGGTGTGGCCTGTTTCCACAACGGGAATCGAACTCAACTTCGGATCGTTCGTCAGGTCATGGCTGCTCTTGCTCGTAGAGCCGTGGAGCTGCAAGGGAATAGATGTGACAATAAGCTCGGGTTTGGAAGTTGTAGTTTAAAACTTGGGTCAACGGTCACCATCAACAATTTGCTGCTAGACTCGATCAGGTGAAATTCACGCAAGTAGTTGTTGGTGACGTCACCACAGTGTCTTGCCATGAAAAAAATTCAACAAACCGCGTTAAACTCCATCAGATCGTGCTCCTCCTCTGCTGCCTCTTCACCGAATGAAAGCAGCTTAAAATCCCTGAAAACAAAATCGCTGAGAGTTGCTGACTGTCTCTTGGAAGACCGACTGCACCCGCTGTGGAGATTATACGCGACTGTAAGCCACCTACACAAGTCAGTGCGTCCGGTGGAATCCAGTTTGAACCGGAAACCTAAGCTTTAATGCAAACGCCGGTTCCGCTTGCGCATGTCACAAACAGTATAAAGCTGTAAGCTGTGAATCAAAGTCTTTCGATGAGAAGACGCTTTAGCGCAGACGCGCCACGCTGCCGATCATGGAGAACCGACCCAGTTGGTACAAAGCATTCACAGAATGTTCTCAACTAAACAAGGAAGATCATCTCACTCACTTCGTAGCTTTCATTCGACTTTTCTTCTTCTTTGGACCTTCAGGTGTTTTATTCTTGGCCGATGAACGTGGCATGACGTCATCGAACGGGTTGGCGAGCACCTGAACCAAGATCACGTTACCAATGGGTGTGAACGTGGCGTGCAACGACCACTGGGCGTTTGTCGGCACACTGATGGCAAGTGCGCCGTGGCTGTAGATCAAACTCCCGTCAGCCAACGTCGAAGCAAACTCCTCACCTTGGTCCATTTAATGCAAGGAGGGTTAAGCGGTCGGCCATTGTCATCGGTGGTCACTTCTCCCAAACGGACCAAGTTGTAAACAGTGTCCCCAGTAACCTGCAACAAACGACATGAAGTTGCCGTTTAAACAGAACGCTACCACTGAACTTACCTTACCGAATATCGTGTGCTTTTTGTTTAGATCGACGCACGAGGCGAGAGTGAAGAAAAACTGGCTACCGTTGTCGTTCGGCCCAGCGTTTGCCATAGCAACAAGTCCACGTCGAACGAAACGCAATCTTGAGTGAAATTCATCCTGATTTTGATGGCACAAAATATGAAATGTGAAGTGACTGTGATGCAGAAGTCGTTTGAATGTGGGTTAAAAGTATAGGTTGTTGACAAAACTTAAGTAGTCGAGTTGACAGGCTTTTCGAATCAACAAATAATGAAAACAAACCAGTTTTGAATATTTGATCACCAAAGTTAATGAGTATCGTACTAAGTACTTTCCAATACCAAGTAATTAGTGTGTAGTAATATCAAATTGCTCATGTACTTTGAAACTTAAATAAAGTTTAACTGAAAGTTTACTGTGAAACACTGTGTCATCAATCATCCAAACGCAGGTTTCGTTTAATAACAAAGTTGAAAACTTCCAATTTATATATAGCACATGCATTCACGCAACATAAAAATTCAAACACAAAATCGCTTTTAAAAATATTAAAACTAACTGGTAAATGATTCGAAAGCTATAAGTAATGTCTCCGAGGAGATAAAGCTCATTAAAAGAAAAAATCATGTAATTGTCAATTCCATCTCGACTTATATTGGCAGAAGATCAAAAACTGAAACAGGCCCCCCGTAGGACGACGATGACGCCTCTCCAGATCTGAACTATTAATTTACTCATCCTCCTAGCAATTATGCAGCACTCTTGATAAATAACTGATAATTAAAAGTGATATTACCATTGATTCAGGGCTCAATTATCTTACTGATTAGCTTTCTTAGTTTGATGCAAACTTACAGATGAGACTTGAAGAGGATGACTTCTTTGTAAAGTAACCAACCATAGTAGATATAACTGACCAAATATATTTTTCATAAAAAATATGCTGTCCGATCGCTAATGGAATGAGCGACTTAATAATTGCTAAATCAATATTTCAAAATAGTACTTCGAACAAATTTTTGACAGCTTGGCTATGAGCAAAATATTAACCACACCCATCTTTCAAACCAGGGATCATAAAGTGATGGCCCACTTAGACATGGCCCTTCCCTTTGGTCCCGATTTGCCATAAGATTTATTAAAATCCACTTATCACCACTTAAAAGAAATTGATCCCCAAAACAAGGTTTTCCTGCGTTTAGGGGGGCACGAGCTTATGTTGGCGTTGTAAAAAGAGGTGCGTTTCAAAACTTTTAAAAACCCGCCTATTTCAAGCGTCATTATTTTACCAAGAAATTATAACAATGTCACCTTTGCCTAAATGCAAAATTTAGTGCCTTCAACAGATGCATCAGAAAACATTACTATATTGTTAAAAAACAAGAAGCAGCTGTAGCCTTTTTGAAGACAGGTGACCAAAACAAATGCCAATATGCCAAAAAAAAACTGGTCTAAACGAAATAAAGTTTTTAAAGCATTATGTACACCACAGCTCTTTCGGAAAGTATGGAGCGAAGCATAAGATATCTCTATAAACATGACCATGACAATTTACTTTGAAAGGCTTTCCATAAATTGATTCTCCACCTTCCCCAGTTCCTGTGGGGTCTCCTCCTTGCACAATGAAGTTGGAGACAATTCGATGAAAAATAACGCCATTATAATAATCTGAAAATACAAAGTCAATCGTATTGCCATTACAAATAGTAAAAAATTGGCATTATTTCTGTTCAGATCATGGTAAAAGTCATTTGGTTGATTCACAAAATTCTTTGTGAAAAATGAATTATTAATTTTCTCATCTTTCCAAAAAAAAGAATTTTAAAAACTGCTATTACTCCAGAATTTCTTAGAGTGCAATTCGAGTTCAATATGTTTTGGTCAAGGCATATACAAGTTGAAATTATTTTACGAATTAATTTTGTAAAGATACTTCAAAAAATTATTTTTGGTCTAAAAACATGTGAAAACTGCCCTTAAGTTTTATCACGTTAAAATAAGGTCAATTCTATTCTTTAGATTAATTGTTTTTAACAGAAATACATTTTTAGACAGAAATTTGTCACAGTAACCAATCGTCTTGCAGTTGAATTGCGATACCTAAAGAAAAGCAACCAATGTTTCCGATTGTAAAATCACCAACAGTTTTAATTTCAAAGTTTCTCCACCAAAATACAGACTTGTACAAAAAGCACAACCAACTTTAAGTTCAGTGAAAAGATCGTTTCCAGTACCAAAAAACCTTTCAAGCAAAGATTATACAGAGTCCTACACCTAGTCTGCCCTTGGGTTTAATTTACGTATATGGACAGTGAGGATTGCACTCATTCAATGAAAAAACATTTGAAATGTGGTGCTACAAAATTATTGGATGAAAAAGCGGACCATTGTGTAGGTTTTGGTTGAGATTGAGCGGCATACGAGTTTGTTCTCTAAAATTGCCAACTACGTCTGCCAAAATATGCAAAAACTGCTTTTTTAGTCATGTTGTACGAAGTGATAGAATCTTGCACTAGCAGGGTACACTGAAAAAGAGAGTTAGATGGAAACAGTACTTGATGTGGACAAGCAGTGAAGAAACTAATGACATCAGCAAGGTAAAGAAAATTTTCCGTGCACGGTGTACCAAATGCAACTTATAGACACGATGCAAGAAGCATTTTTAACATAGCTTGCAGTTTTTTCACAATTCCTCACTTGCATAATGAACAAATTTTCTCAAGTCTAAAATATTCTCTTGAAGGCTGTTTGAAAACTGGCCAACATTGCTAGTCTACTGGTCTATCAGGCTTATAAAAGAAAAGCTTTATTTGCAAAATTCTGCGCAAAGTGTTAGTAAGAATTTGACTAGTAAACTTTAAAGTCGATTAGATGATTTTGTGCATAAGCATTAGGGTTAGATTGGTCTGCAGAATTTTCATCTTTTAGTAACATTGCCTAACACAAAATTAAAGTTGCTCACCTTCCATACAAAGTTGAACAAAGTTCCGACACGCAATGGGTGCTTCCTTTGACCATAATTCAACATCAATATCCCCCATTGATGTGTGAAGCAAAACTTTACCATTTGTTGGAGGTTCTTTTATGTAAATGTTGCTCATATTCAAAGTTTATTTATGCACGGTATCGTGTATATTGTCTACACCAGAAATCAAGTTGCATGAAAGCTATGTTGCTAATAAAACGAGTTAGGGTTGACCGTTTCACCAAAAATCATTGACAGTAAACATGAAAATTCTTAAGTCGATAAAAAAGAAAAGTAAAATTTTTTAAAGTCGTAACAATAAATAGCAGCCTGGTTAGAGTCCCACTAAATAGGACATTTTTGTGATGTCCATCATGACATCTTGTGATGTCAACTTACTTCAACTCCAGGACTGGCCAAGGAGGCTTTCCCCACTACAGTTTTATTCAAAAATAATTTGACATCTGCTCTTAGAAAATTTCAGTAAAAATCGCCTTCAAAGTCAAAATATGCTAATTTAATCCTTAGCATTCCTCGTAGCAACCAATATATCTGTTGTATTAGTGGGGTTTAAAGTACAGTTCCGAATTTCTAAACAGCAACTGAATTTTGTAATTGAGTATATAATCAAACCTCAGTCCCAGCAACATCGAAGAAACAAGATGTACGAAAAATAGTTATGAAAATTGATATATTGCATAATATTTTCCTACTGGGCGCTAGTTTTTCAACTATGTGATGCTAAAAAAGACTTCTAATAATGTAAGACATGTCTTCAAAACTAGGAGGCTTTCAGGATGTGAGCTGAGGAGTTATAACAATTAACAATAAGATGCAAAGCATTTACAATCAGCTTCGAATAAGACTTGGACAGTTTGCAGTCAAAACCTCAACACAATAAGATCTATGGAAGATTTATCAAGGTAATCAGAAAAGGCTAAAATCACCTGGAAAAACTCAAGGGCTAAAGAAGAAAGGATTATATGAAAAGCAACAAGAAAGTGACGTTTATGAAAAAGGTCATCGAGTGACTAGGGCCATTTGATAATACAGTGTTTCCTATTCTATCATTTTTCTCAATTTTTGTAAAACGTTAAAATTTGGATCAGGGGTTAATGAAAACTCCCCAAACTTAAACAACACATTTAGAAGTTTTAACGGTTTTCCCCAGGGTAACACTGGGAAAACCTAGGGAAGAAACAGAAAAATCTTTGCAAAAGTTTTACCCAAGCAACCCTGCCTAATTCTAATCCAAAACTTATTCAAAACCTAGCACTAAATTAAGTGTTATATAATGCAGAGATCTCAGACACGTACAGCACTAATTAGAATTACCAGCCTGGTTATAGTGACTTCTACAACAGGCCTGGACACTATGAGCCTCCAGCATTGAGTTTCTTTTCAAACGATACTAATGATTGTAGGTTATTGTGTTGATTACTGTTGCTAAGTATAAATTTTTTTCTGAAGCTGTAATAGACACATTTTTCTAGCAACTATTAGGCCAAGATAAGCTTGACTAGCTGACAAGAGAATAACTTAAGTCAATCTTGGCGGCCATATTCTTTATGTTAGCTTTGACTTGATATTTTAGTTTTCTTAAGAGAAAGTGAATTACGAACACCAGTTTCTGCAGATGGTGCAGCAGAAAAAGCTGTGACCAGCCTGCATCGCACCACAAATTCTCACTAGTTAACAAATTGCTTACACTGCAAGTATTTAGCTCAGGCTGCAAAATCCAACTTCACAATAATATTTAATGTTTAATCGACAATAGCTTTTTTCTTTGATAAACCTATTTCATAGGGTACATTACCTCGTGTCTAAAGAAAAACAGGGCAGAACTAAAATACAGAAATTTTAGTGAAATAGGAAAAAACACTAACAAATTACAAGCATCTGAAAATCATCATCATATTGCTCAAGACTGAAGATTTGTCTTCTTCCTCCTCCTGGGACACAGCAAGTCTTCCCCATAAGCCAGAGGGCAGCTGGTTTTTGCAGTCGAGTCTCCATCATGTGTGATCTAGTGCATCCATCATTTGTAGTCCTCTGGAAGTCATATCTTGTTCCACCACCTATTTTCCTCTCTTCTTTGGTCCACCTTATTGCACGAATTGCAATTTAAGTTTATGCCATCAACCTAATTGAAATTAGGCTTGGGAAAAGATAGTAGCCCATTTCAAACCAGTCATGAGTGACTGGTAGCCCTACCATCAACTAGGCAGACTGCCACTGGTGGGTACCCAAGAGTCACCTTTTACAACATGCTGGGTTAGCAACTTTACAATTGTAACCCAGTGAAGTACAGGTAGGCCACCTGTCTGCCACATAAAGGCGGAGGCATCCCGTTAAGTGCCTTTCCCAAGGACACAACAAGTAAGCTTACCAGCTTGTTCTCCATACTATCTCTTTTCTATGCTGAGTGCTAAGCAGGGAAGCTGTGAATACCATTTTTTAAAGTCTTGTGGTATGACTCGACTTAGGGAATGAACCCCAGGTCTACTGACTGCAAAGAGAACCCTCTAACCACAACACCATTACGTCAGTTTTTGAGGTAGGTCATTTCAAAAATGCATCTGAAAATGAGCTACAGTGAGTAATTTTCAAGATAATCAAGTATGGACTGACTTCATTAGTCTGCAAAGATGAGCATGTGAGCAAGTGGTATTTTTATATTTGGTACCATTTTTAAAAAGAAGACTTTTTAAAATATTTGGTAACATTTTTAAAAACATATGTGTTAATCGAATATTTATCCATTTTTGTTTACAAATCTTGCCTTCATATTATAAAGATATCGTCAATATGCACATTGTTCAAACTGCATAAATTGCAAAACAATCAATCTCAACTTGCTCCAAATTTGTTGGAATTTCACTTTCATTAAACTTTTTAGGCAAAGAATGGAAACAGAATTATTGGAAATGCCAAATAATATTGCAGTAGATTAATGGAATTTAATTGAGTCATCAATAATTCTCACATAGATAAATTAAAAATCTCAAAACTACTTAACCTGATTTTCATAGACTATTAACATAAAAAAATGTCATTGTGTAAGTGGTGCAAAAAATCAGAACTTTTGTATCAAGCAAATGCTTTGAAGGATAGCTTCCAAATATACTTACAGGGTAGTGGTGCCCAAAGTGCTTAAAGCAGGTAGCTCTCCAAGAAAGCTCTGCAACAACTGCATGTGAAGAGGATGAGCCACTGCAAATAGCAAAGCAAGAGAAGGTGATAATAAAGACCCACACAAGATTGGTAATAATTTGAAAGAAAGTGGAAGTTTTCCATTAAAAATTGCCTGGATTAGGTAAATATAAAAAAGTGGGAGCATGCAAGAGAAAAGTAAAGAAAGTAAAAACAAAGCTTTTACAAGATATCAACATGGTTGCAAATTTAGATGAACCTATTCTGACTGATGTTGATAACAAAGATAATCCCTCATTTGCTGAACAAGCAAAAAAATGCAAGGAAAGATGAAGACTTCAAAGTGTTACTTTAGGAACTAAAAGCAAAGTTCAACCAAAATAGTATAACATCTAATGAAAAATCCAGATTCTAACTCTTATGCCAGAATCTTAAAGTAGAAATGAAATTGTTTCTTTTCTTGGCACAGATAATAGTTCTGAATATGCTATAAGAAATGCTATTGATATTAAGCACAGCTTTGGGATTTAAGAAAACTGACTTGCAAACATAGAAGTGGCATATGTGATGATGAAAAAAAACTTGTACTTAAGGCCTATAAAGTTGATGAAACATCAAACATGAGGCCAGGTTCAAAACACTAAGTTAGCTTCAAAAACAGAAATTAAGCTCATAAGCGTTTGTTACTGTGCAATGTAAAAGAACTTTATAATATATTTGCAACAAACAACCCAAGTACAAAAGTCACACTAACATTATTTAACAGTCTTAAACCTAAATGATGTATGCAGCCAGGTAGATCAGGTAATCACACTGTATGTGTATGTTCAGTCTATCAGAATGTAGTTTTGCTATGCAATGCAATTGGTGAAGATTATCTAGAGCTCATGTTGTATCTTGTTTATGATTTAAAAATAAATTTTGCGTGATTTATAGATGGTTAAACTACTTTGGTACTTGTGGTTTATTGAATAAATTAGAAGAAACTTTTTCTGAAGATCATGATGAACCAGCAACTCTTCAGCAATATCAATCAATTGGCCACACTCAAATTATACCTCTTTTCCTACACCTGAGAGAATTTTTGCGACTTCTGGAGGAAAAATTGAATAATCTTACAACACACTCATCGCAAAATATCAGAGTACATATCTCAAAATGCACAAAAAAATTTATCATAAAAGGAATCTTTAATCCTAGCAGATATCGCCAAAAATTATCACTTCATTATTCAAGATGACTTCCAAGTTGTCAATGGTCAAAAGAGTATTGCACTTTGCAGTCAGTATATTTACAAAAAGTATGATCAAGCATTAAAGCCATCTCATTTTGCTTCAATTCAGATGATCTTGAGCATGACACTGCTTTTGTTTATCACTCTTTGCAACTATCTCAAATTAACTCACCCAAAGTTGGACAAAACCAAATATTTTACAAATGGGTGTGCAATTCAGTATCAAAATTTCTAAAACCAACTTAATCTTTCATACCACCAAACTGACTTTCACTTATCTGCCAGCTGGTTGTTTCTGCCACTAGCCATGAAAAATCTCTTAGTGATGGTAATAGTGGAGAGGCAAAGAGAAAATTGTTAAATAAAAGCTTGGCAACACCACAAAGTATTTGAATTCTCATAGCTTAAGAACTCTTTTAATTATTGTGATCACAACATTCACAAAATTAAGTGAAATCTTTATTGAAGCAGCAGAAATAGTTGGTGTAAAATCAGTGTTTTTTTCACTTTGCAAAATGCTATCATTAATGATGTTAATGCAACATCATATATTCCCTGCATTTATGATGACAGATGGTGGGTTGGACTTGTAGAAATAGGCAAAAAAATGACACATTGACAAATTTCATGGATTTGTGTGATCCTTTAGATCACTTTTTCTGGCCACCTCAAGAAGATAAATGCTACATTAATATTTCTGAAGAAACAGGTTTGAAAACTCTTTCTGCTTCTTCAACTGGTCGATTATACACTTTCTCAGCAACTAATATGGCATCAGTTATTCAACTGTATATCAATACACAGTGGTTATAGGCAATGCAACTGCCAATAACGTTAAGCTTTTCAGTTGAGCAGCTGCTGCTGTATTTGACATGGTTATGAGAAGTTATTTAAATGTTGCCCTTGAAATGCAGTTATTGCATTGTGATCAACTTTACATAGTTGTCTGCAACTCTAAGCCATTAAATGTTCTATTCATTGATTCCATGTTTGTCAGTGAGCAGTCGCTATTATATCTTTTCAAGTATGCTTAAATTTAACTTCTCAATATAGCTCTTCTGGTGTAATTGAAAGTTAAAACGATCTTTATTTAGATTTAAAATCTACATAAAATTCACAAAAACTCAACGTTTCAAAAAACTAAAATCAGTTTTTCTTCATCAGGAGTGACTAAAGTTTGAAGTTTTGTTTCAAATATTTAGAGTTACGTATCAATGAATCACATCATCAGATTAGAATTTATGAGGCCAGAATATCCACCATACAGCATCAGCTTCTGCTTTCATGCCAGAAGAATTTTTAAATGTGATAAAATTATAGATTGAATCAATGAAACAAAAGATTTATGCAAACTTATTGTCTTATTATGAAAAAAAGCTTGAAAAACAGCTGGGTACTAAGTCTAACGTTATCACACCAAAGAACAAATGGGCGATTAATTTATTGAAACACAAATTGCTCGAAGAAGAGAATGACGTATTATCACATGGCTTGAATTTTGCAATTGTAACTAACTACATACCAAAACAACAAATTTTGGCTGAGATAGAAACTGGAATACAAAGACTATCTGAAAACAAAACAAAATCAATTCAAAACCAGACTATCAATATCCTAAATTAAAAAAAAACATTGCAATCAAACTAAACCTCATCTGAAATCAAAACATCAAACAACTTAACGAAAAATGTAGAAATTAAAATTTGTAAAGCAGACAAAGGAAATAGCACTGTCATTCTTGACAAAACTGATTATGACCAAAAAATGTTGAGTTTATTGAATGACGAATCTACCAACAAAATTCTATACCGAGATTCAACAAAATGCATTGAAAGACGTTTGAACAACTATATTTAAGTCGCAACACATTACACAAATGCAGTACTATCAATTACGGAGCATGGATGCCACAGCACCCTGGTTGTATGGTTTACCCAAAATTCATAAAAAAGGTATTCCCATGTAACCCACTGTGTCATTTATAAATTCTCCATTATACAATTTGTCCAAACTTTTATGCAAATTGTTATATTCATTAGTTGGCAATACTGAATTTACAGTGAAGAATTTATACGAGTTTGTTCAATTTTTAAATTCTATTGTATTAAAAAGGCAGTGGCTATTTTGCCGTCGACGGCAATTTACCCTCAGAGACTATTTTGCCTTGAGTTATTTGTGATTGGTCAATCTTAATGACGTACTAAACATGTGACTTTTGGTCGTCTCTGATTGGTCAATTTTAAAAACCAAAAAAAAAATTTTGCACCCCCAGGTCTCTATCCCCCACCCTGTACACTCCCTACCAGTGTACACTGCCCCGTACATTTACATACCGGGCTTGCCCCTTCAGTGTACACTGCCTTTCTTTGAAAGCCCTGGCCAGCTGAGATTCGAACCCGCAACCATAGTATCTCAAGACCAGCGCTCTATCCACTACACCACAGTGTCACTAGTGTTATTATAGCAAATTTGGCTATATAAACACACGTGAATGATCACAGCAAAATAGATTCCAAGGGCAAATTGCCGTCGACGGCGAAATAGCCACTGCCTATTAAAAAAGAGTGAATGCATGGTTTCTTTTGATGTCGTTTCACTCTTTACTAATATTCCAGTAGAATGGACAAAAAAAGTTACCTTTGATTCATTAAATGAAGATGATACATTATGTAATTGTATCGATTTGACAATGGATATTGAAATTGTTATAAATTTTTGCTTGAATAACACTTATTTCACTTTCAAAGGAAAACATTATCAGCAGATATTTGGCGTACCTGTGGGGTCCCCCATTTCTGTGGTAATTGCAAACTTTGTAATGGAATGTGCCAAACAGAAAGCAATTTATAGTAATGCAAGAGGCTAGCGATGCACATAGCAAAACTGCAGACAGTGACACTGTTTCGACCTATCAGGTCTCTTCAGTGCAGTTGGTGACCGACAAGAAGCTAGAGGCTATGCTTTATTAAAAGCCTCTAGCTTCTTGTCGGTCACCAACTGCACTGAAGAGACCTGATAGGTCGAAACAGTGTCACTGTCTGCAGTTTTGCTATGAGAAAGCAATTTCTTTCAGTTCATCTCCTGAATTATGGAAACGACTTGTCGATGACACAGTTGTGATCATGCAAACCAATGAAGTGATTAGATTTTTTGATCATTTGAATAACGTGGACCCAAACATAAATTTTACAATTGAACTAGAGCAAGATGACAAATTAGCATTTCTAGATGTCCTAGTCATGTGAACACATGATGGAAAATTGGTACACCAAAAAAATGTACCAAAAACGACCCACACCAAATTGATATTTGAATTACCATTCAGCTCACTCCAATGAACAAAAACAAGGTGTGATGATGAATTAATACAATCGAGCATAATCGCTCATCACCAAATCAACAGACTGAAGAAAAGAAAAGTTTTCTATCTCTTATGCTCACTGAAAATGATTATCCTAAATGGTTCATACAAAAAGCACTGAAAAAAAAGAAAGGCTCAAGCTCAAGCTAAGTTGCAAGAAGAAGAAAGACATACATATTGGATTAGTTATTTTGCCATTTATACCTGGAATAACTGAAGATTGAAACGTGTTTTGAAAAACCATCAAATCAGAGTGGAAACAAAACCATTACGCTCTGTGGGAAACATGCTGCCAAGTTTAAAAGATAAAATCAACAAATTTGATCAACGCGTTGTTGTATATACAATTCCATGTTTAGATTGCACAGTTGTTGGTATTGGTGAGACTGATCAATCATTTAAAACACGACGCAAAGAACATCAAAGGGACGTCAAACCTGACATAATTACCCAACTAACAAATGAGGAATAAAAAAGAAATCGGCTCTAGTGAAACACGTTTACTTAAATAGACACCGGATTGACTGGGAAAGCTCTGCAATTTTAGCTATTGAAAGTGACCATAAGAAAAGAAAGTTTTTAGAATCATTTTATATACACAAAACTGATTTTTCTTTTAATGATAAACATAACAGTTTTTATCATGGATTGTACAAATTTATAAATTTTTGACCGCCAGTTGTCGCTGTTGCACTTGTTTATTACCATAATTTTCTTTTTCTCCTTTTGTTGTTGTTGTTGGTTACCCAACCCCTTCCGAGGGATGGGGGCATGGCGGAAGACCATGGGGCCCCAGAAGCCGGGCAACTCTCCAGGGTCTGGACCAGAGGTCGTAGAGAGACAGAGAGTCGCCAAAGAGTGAGCGGCGCAAAGAGTCCGTAGCTGGACAGTGCAGAATGAGATGAGAGATGTCCTGGTACGAGTGTCCACAGGCGCTGCAAGAAGAATTCTCGATTGTGCCAATCCTAGAGAGATAAGAACCTAAAAGAAGGCTGTGTCCGTTGCAGCGCAGACGAGAGAGGACACAGCGAGCATGACTAGGGAGCACAAGTTCCCCGATGGAAATTGAGGGAACCTGTGTGTCAAAATACTTTGAAGAGACAGTACGCCTCCAGTCCGAGATAAGACGAGAGTGGATACGAGAGATAAGAGGAGAGAGACCACAAGGGATTGCGGAGGGCGCAAGCAGCGCTCCCCGTCTGGCAAGCTCATCAGCTGTGTCGTTCCCCGGGAGAAACGAGTGTCCGGGGACCCATTGTAGTCTGATAGAACAGGAGGAGAGACAAGACAGTTCCTGCCAGATCTGCCACAAAGTTTGAGTAAAAAGGAAAGCTGGAGGAGAGGACAGGGTGGCGAGGACAGAACGAGAGTCAGACAGAAGGAGAAGAGAAGAAAAATGGCAGACTTGTTGGTGCTGCCGAGACCAGCAAGGAGCGTGCAGAATGGCGCAGACTTCAGCCGAATAACTGGAACATACTGGGCCTGCCGAAAAGGAAAGAGTGGCCTCAGTGCCACAGAGAGAGCAGTTGGCAAGAACGCCGGAGCCTCCCTTGCCAAAAGGAAAAGCAACAGAGCCGTCTGTCCATAGTACCAGATCATGAGGGGGAAGAGAGTCAAGGTGGGCGAGAGCCGCATTTTGGCAAGAGAGAGAGGGGGATCAGAGCGAGAGCATGGAGTGGAAAGGGTGGACTCGACCGTGAAGGAAGGCAGATTCCAAGGAGGACAAGGAGGGCATGCAAGAAGAGCCTCCCTAGAACAAGTAGAAGGAAGCATGAGCGGGTGAGTGGACGCAAAAGCTCTCCAGGACGATCTGCAGAGTCTTGGTTTCACTCCAAGTCTGGCCAAGCCTGAAATAGAAAAGGAGGTTGGGAGACGAAGAGTCCGCTCATAAGATAAAAGAGTGAACTGAGTCAGAGTGACTCGTAGGGGAGGTAGAGAAGCTTCGGTGAGTAGTAGAGGGATAGGGGAGGACGAGAGACAGCCGGTGATGGCGCGACTTGCCGCTCGGTGGAGGCGTTCCAATACAGAACAGAGAGGGACTCCTTAGAGGGGCCCCATGAGGAAACAGAGATACAGCGTAAGGCCTTGAGACGTGGAAAAAACTTGGCCTTCAGCGAAGATACATGCTTAGAAAAGGAAAAAGTGCGGTCGAAGGTGACCCCAACAAAAGTTGGAGTTGGATTGAAACGGAGGCGGGAGCCGAGTAGGAGGAGGTTGGGCTGGAGGTTAGCCTGGTGGGGATCCACTGAGAAGAAGGAGGACTCACATTTGCTCGGATTGAGAGGAAGACACCAGTACTCAGACCAGCGCTACAATCGAAACAAAGCTCCTTGTGTGGCCTCCACCGCAGTAGGGACCGAGGGGGAGGAGGACCAAATAGCCAGATCATCAGCGTAAAGACAGCAGCTGACGGTAGAAGGCAGAGAGGCCGGAAGATCATTAATGAAAAAAGAAAAAAGAACAGGACCAAGAACGGATCCTTGCGGAACACCTCGACGGACTCGAAAGGAACGGCTTTTGTAATTTTGAAAAACCACAGAAGCGCGCCTATCAGAAAGGAAAGATTGAGTCCAACGAGCAAAGCAAGTAGGGAGGCCAGCCGAAATAAGTTTGTGGAAAAGGGCGGGATGCCAGACAGAGCCAAAGGCTTTGGAGAAATCGATAGTAGACAGGATCATCCGAGAGCCCGGCCTGGGTTTGTTAAACCCATCCGAAATGGACTGAGAAAGGTACAGAAATTGATCGAGTGTAGACCGTCCAGGGCGGAAACCGGCCTGGCGGGGAGAGAGAATAGAATTAGATTCTAGAAAGAAGAGTAGACAGGATAGAATGATGCGTTCAAACAGCTTTGATACGCAGCAGGTGAGAGAGATAGGCTGGAAGGAAGCAGGAGAGTCGAGAGGCTTTCCCATCTTGTGTATGGGAATAATAGAAGATGTCTTCCAGATGGAAAGAAAGGAATGTGGAGACCAGGAAAGATTGAAGATGTACAGAAGAAAATCCATGCCAGAGCGAGGAAGATGCTTTAGCATGGGATAGGCAACTTTGTCTGGGCCAATGGGAGTGGAGAAGGAGAGGTTGGAGGCAGCCGTAAGAAATTCAGCGGGAGAGAAAGGAGAGCAAAAGGATGAGTGAGACTCCACAGGGCACGTGGCTCGGCGGAGCTTAGAGAGGTAGCCTCTGGCTCTGCTACGCAGAGCCTTTGGCTGAGAAACGGAATAGTGGGATCTCAGGTAAGCGGCATAGACCGAAGCCGATTCCCTGGGAGAAGAACAGTTGGGGAAGTTAGGAGAGGAGGAAGACGAGGAAGGAGAGCCAGTGATAGAGCGAAAAAGAGAGTGCACAGATTTAGGATCAGATTTAGGTGAAAGAGAAGTGCAGGTTGTCTGCCATGCCTCAGCCTTGGCTTTGGCAATGACTGACGAGGCGCGTCGAGAAGCGGAGATGTAAGCCTGGCGATCTTCATCACTTCTGTGAGCGGTAGCAAAAGCCTTGCGTTTTTCACTAACCGCTTGTTCCACCTGAGCAGACCACCAGGCTTTAGGAGGGCGTCTGATGCGGCCGAAAGGAATGGAAGATTTGGCCGCATTCAGTGCCAGAGAGGTAAAGAGAGCAGCTCCAGAGGAAAGAGAAAGAGACGAGTATTCCTCTGCAGTAGGACAGTGAGAGTCAAAGTAGGAGGCAAAGCCATCCCAGCGAGCTTTCTGAAAATTGAAGGAAGGGGGACGCTCGTTGGGGCGAAAGACTGGAGAGAGAAGGATAGATAGAAGAATTGGTAGGTGGTCAGAACCCAGGTCCTGAAGCACCTCCCAGGAGCAAGAAAAAGCAAGAGTAGAAAGAGCAAAGGAGATGTCAGGCGAGGAGCGACTGCCGGAGGAGCGATGGAGAAGGGTGGGTGTGTCAGGGTCATTGAGGGGGAGGAGGTCAGAGAAAATGACCCAATCGAATACTTCCTCCCCGCGGGGGCGGAAGTACCTCTTGAGTCCCAAAGCGGGTGATGGCAATTGAAGTTCCCCAGAATGAAGAGATTTCTGGAGGAGGGAAGAATGGAGGGAGAAAAGGAGTCGGTTCTGCCATCCGTTGGGGAGGAGCGAATAGGGGGGGCATACACATTAAGAAATGACACCGAGGAGGATTTGTTTAGAGAGATGTTGACCCCTACATAATCAGAGTAGGGATCAAGCGAAGAAAGAGAGGAGGTAGAAAGTTCAGAAAAGGATAGGCCCTGTCTGACGAAAATGACAACGGGGCCACTGGCATGCGTGTCATCAGGAGAGAGAATGCCAGACCGGGAGTGGGTACGATCAGAACGCAGAGCAGAGAATCCAGGAATCCGGAAAGAGAAAATGAGTTAAGATTGGACTCCTGAATGCAGATAAGGTCGACAGAATGGGATGAAAGAAAATGAAGTAGTTCAGTGCTCCTGGCTCGAAGACCTCCAGCATTCCATTGAAGAACCCTGAGAGAGTCAGGGGGAGGAGAGGAGGCAGGAGGTGCAGGAGTATAGCCAGGAGCAAGGGACGGTGGTGGGAGGGCAGGGGAAGGAGATATAAGATGGGCAGATGAGGGATAAGAGGTTTGGAGACAAGGGTGGGGCAAGAGTGCAACATTAGCAGAGGGGGGCCGGATTCCACAGTGGAGGTATACGTGTCGGAGGAGTCCGAGGAGGGGGGAGTCACAGTGTTACAGCAGGGGGGGGGCAGCTCCAAGAATGAGAGCTGCCAAGAGCTCTGAAATTAGATAAGGGAAGTTGTGAGCACCTTAGATGGACCCATTTGGAGCATGTGCAGCATTGCACTGACTTACCCCGCCAGGTTACATTTCCAGCGCACACAGAGCAAGGAAAGATGGGGCCAGGGTTGGGATGAACGTTACCGCTCATCGGGAGAAGAAGAAGAATGAGGAGACGAAGGAGGGCAAGAGTAGGGCAGGAGAGAATAGAAAGTGAGAACAGGCGACCGATTTTAAAGATGCTGTGTGCTGCCCTTCTGCGGTCGTTCAGGGGGCAGCATAGCGAAAAAATGATTGGGGAGTGCCCGGGGTAACTGGGACCCTCGGGAAAGCCAACAGCCATTTCGACCCAACCCAAACGGGGCCGGGGACCGCACCACCACGTTGAGGCGGCTGTTGATTGGTGCATTTTTTTCCTTTTCGTTCTGTTTTTCTCCTTTTTGTTCTGTTGATTACTATGTAATTGTTGTCTGTGTTTGAACTTTGGTCACTCCTGACGAAGAAAAACTGATTTTAGTTTTTCGAAACGTTGAGTTTTTGTGAATTTTGTGTAGATTTTAAATCTAAATAATGATCATTTTAACTTTCAATTACACCAGAAGAGCTATATTGAGAAGTTAAAAGATGCCTGGTGACAAAAGCAAAATATGCTTAAATTTATGACTGTTTTTGTGATTTTAAATAATTGCGTTTATTGAAGATGTATCCTTAATATGAAGACAATATTTGTCAAGTAGAAATGCATGTTTTAGATAAATGCTTTCTTAAAAATTTTACTTACACACAGGAATGTGGAAGCGGAAGCGGAATCTGGAAGCGAAGCGGTCCTTTTTCTGTGGAAGCGTAGGCAGAAACAGAAGCGCAAAAATTCCACCACTTCCGCTTCCACATAGAAGGAAAGAATGGAGAGAGAAAAGAAATTGGTTCTGCTATCCTTCGGAGAAGAACGAGTAGGGGGAGCATAAACATTAAAAAATGAGGGCGAGGAGGAGTCGTTTAGAGAGATGTTGACCCCCCACATAATCAGAGTAGGGGCCAAGCGAAGAAAAAGAGGAGGTAGAAAGCTCAGAGAAGGATAAACCCTGCCTGACAAAAATGATGACGCCGCCGCTAGCGTCTGTGACATCAGTAGAAAAAAACCAGATCGGGAGTGAGTGCCATCGGATCGCAGAGCAGAGAATCCAGGAATCTGGAAAGTGGAAGATGAATTTAGGTTGGATTCCTGAATACAAATAAGGGAAACGGGATGAGACGAAATAAAGTGTTGCAGTTCAGTGCTCCTAGCTTGGATACCCCCGGCATTCCATTGAAGAACTCTGAGGGAGTTAAGGAAGGGAAGAGGAAGCAGGAGGTAAAGAGAAACAGCCAGGAGCATGAGGCGATGGTGAGGGTGCAGAGGGAGAAGATACAAAGTGGGCGAAAAAAAGATAAGAGGTTTGAAGGCGAGGGTAGGGTACGAGTGCTGAATTAGCAGAATGGGGGCTACATGGGCCAGATTGAGCAGTGGATCCAGCTGGATGAGTCCGAGGAGGAAGCCACAGTGCTGGTAGGTGTGGAATCTCCAAAAAAAGCAGGAACACAGCAGGGAGAGCAGCTCCAGGAGTGAGATCTGCCAAGAGTTCTGACTCTAGAAAAGGAGAGTAGTGAGCATTTAAATGAACCCAATTAGAGCATATGCAGCATTGCACTGGCCTACCCCGCCAAATCACATTTCCAGTGCACACTGAACAGGGAAAGACAGGACAAGGGTTAGAATGAATGTTGCTGCTCATCAGGAGAAGGAGAAGAATGAGAAGACGGGCAAGAAAAAGGCAGAAGAAGAGAGAAGACAGGCCAATTTGAAGAGGCTGAGTGCTATCCTTCTGCGGTCGTTCAGGGGCTGCACGGCAAAAAAATGGTTTGTGTGAGGGGAGTGCTTGGGGTAGCCGGAACCCTCGGGAAAGCCAACAGCCATTTTGACCCAACCCAAACGGGGTTGGGGACCGCACCACCATGTTAAGACGGCTTTTGATTGGTGCAGTTCAATTTTGCTCGCTTTACATGTATATAATATATACGATAGAAATTTTGCACTTCACTATCCAGAAAGATCGGAGTCAATACGTATTTTGGGGACGGATAGAAAGTCGGTATTGATGATTATAGTTAAAGCTAACTCAAAGTCAGAGTTAGTTGAGGATAGAGAGGGAAAATCAGCACTATACGGTGTAATTTGTTGTTGTGACGACAGGTTATTGTCGAGAGCTGTAATAAGTGGTCATACGGTTTAGATCTGAGAAGCATTAAGTTAACTGTTGAAAAAGTGGTTGTAAGTAGTTAAGGAACTTCCAATAACTGTTTATTTGTTGAAATGTTTAATTGGTTTTTGGATTTTAGCAACGAAATATTTGATTTTCTTGCAAACAATTTGTGATTTCTAAATTTTTGTTAGTGGGGGTTCCGTGACAAACGCGAAAGCACATCAAGGGTTCCGCGATGACAGAAAGATTGAAAAGCACTGTAGTACATTCAACACGAGTTCTAATATCTATGAAAAAAAACACAGAGTAGTTCGAAACAATAAGCTCAAACGAAGTAGATAAAGTAATAGCCATAAATGAAGGTTTTTGTTTTCTCAAAATGATGAAGTGTAGGAGAAGGCAGGCTACAGATCCATAAAAGTTAAAAAAATTGTCAACGGTCGTTTTCTCGTTTTTTGTGTGTGGAAGCGGAAGCGGTGGAAGCGGAAGCGATAGGTGTGAAAGCGGAAGCGGAAATGGTTGAAAAATAACCGCTTCTACATACCTGCTTACACAATAAATATCACGTGCCACATGCTTGTCTTTGAGGCAAATGAAGTCAGACTAAGCTTGATTACTCACTTTAGCTTATTTTAAGTTGGTATTTTGAAACAGGACCGCTCTAAAAGTGTGGGGGGGTTGACACCAATTTCAAAAAGATTGAACTAGGATTAGAGACATTAAAAATTAATTTCGCAGACCAACGCAATTCGGTCCGAAGAAATGCTCGATTTATCTTCACTTGCCATGGCTGGGCAATGTTTCGCTGAGGTACGAAATGCAAATTAAAAAAGCCGTCAAACGCTGTTACTTTGCAGTTAAACTATGCATTTTCTACACCACCAGACAACTTCTGCCTGCAGCCAAAAAGGATGTACTACCCGCTTTTCATCAAAGCAACATTGTTTTACCAATTTCTGTGCCACTGCGATAGTCGGTACGTGGGTCGTACGTCTCAAAGGCTACAACAGAGGATTAAGCAGCACGTGCCGAAAACCATTCTCCAGAAGCATATTTCTCAGGACCCAAGCACATTGGCCCGCTCTTGCAAGCCAATCAAAAGCTTTAAAACTGAAAATTCCTTTTCTGCCATGGGACAACCTCTTTTACAAAACTCTACATGCGCACACGAATATAATGACAACAAATTTTCTATTCTTGCCCGTGGCCTTACTTCTTTTCACCTTTCCACCCTTAAAGCCACGTACATTAAAACATCCAAACCAAATTTATGCAAACATAAGGAATTAGTTTATGGTCTAAAAATCACACATTAGTTTCCGCTCTTTCTATTGGTCGCTTCTTTTACTAATCATGATAGAGCTTTTTTCCCTTTTTTTCTTTTTCGTCAACTGTGTCTCTATATAACTGACTCACTTCACCCTTTTACTCCATTTCTGATGGATTCTCTTAAAAAGTGTTAGACGAAAAGCTTCGAGAACGAACACTCTACTTTCTGCAATATACAAAATTGCTTTGTCTTGAAATCACATAGTATTGCAAATAATACATTTAACTGGGCATGGGCTTTTATCACGAGATGCCAATGTGTCTGTATTAATAGTGCATTATTATCTTTTTTACCAGTCACTATTAATGTTCTGCATGGCAGTGTGCTTGGATATCTTTTGTTTTTAATTTTTGTTAATATTTGACTGTATCTTGCCATCCTAATTATGCTATTAGCAGATTGTTGGTATTTTTCTTTATGCTGATGATGCCAAACTCTTAAGCACTGACAGTATTGATCTGGTGCAAAGTTTAATTAGTTTCAATTCTTGGATGAAATTGTAGCAGTCATTGTCACGTCACATCAAACACTCTATGTAACCGCCTCGCCGCCACGTTTTGCTTTCTTTTCGCTACGTGACTTTCGTGTAAGCTTGTTGCTACTATTTGTATTGGAATTGTCGACCAGCAATAAAACCAGAAAACGAACCACGTGGTGAGGATCGACAGCCCATAAAAAGCGCTACACTGGTGACTCCAACTGAAGAAAAAACAAAAGAACAAAGAATATCCAACAGCGATACCAGAACAAGCTTACCAGTTTTCCTTTGACCAAGCCTACCGGCATTCAATTCTGCTAGTTGTGGAAGCCATCAATTTCGACGAACAAGGATATCATTCAAGAACAAGGTTTGAACATTTTGGAGGGAGTTTTTGCTAGTTGGGTCATCCTGTGTTATTCTAGCCGGGCTAATCAGCGCATTAAATAAAAATAGAGCTTCAGGAGTTCACGACGTCAACCCTCGACTTCAACCACACCAAACTTATTGTAGCACTCCTGCTCCTAGAAGACAGTCGCCCTTACCTTCGCCAAACTTCAATTACACCTTTTCATCCATTGTTGAGCCACATCATACCACAGTTCCACTCCCCGAGTTTTGAGTTCACGACCCCATTGGCTTTTTCAAGGCATGTGAGGTTTTATTCGCCGCCTCAGAGGTGTGCAGTGAGTCACAGAAATATCGAACCTTGCTAGTTTCACTGTCAAAAAGACCATCCGTTCTTCAACGCATTTCAGATCTTTTACCCTCAGACATCCCTGATGACCCATACACCTCATTAAAAACTCTGTTGCTGGCACGATTTTCCACGCCGTCTAAACAATGTCTCTCCGCATTGCTTAATAAATGTAATCGTGGCACACTTAAGAAGGACATCGGACACTCTTTTTTTTTTAAGTCAAACAGGGGGGGATGCCATGTAGCAGTCATTGTTACGTCACATCAAACACTCTACATAACCGCCTCGCCGCCACGTTTTGCTTTCTTTTCGCTACGTGACTTTCGTGTAAGCTTGTTGCTGCTATTTGTATGAGAATTGTCGACCAGCAATAAAACCAGAAAATGAACCACGTGGTGAGGATCGACAGCACGCAGGCCATAGGAAGCGCTACAAAATCTTATCAATTATCACTTGCCCCAGCAAAATGTCAACATCTACCGATTATTTTCCACCGTGATGCTCATAATACGAGTTATCAATACTAATTGAAAATCAACAGATTTCTAGTTTATACTGTATGCAGTGAATATTTTCAAACGGCTGCAATATTGTTTGATCACACAAATGTCTCAGACGAAGTTACTAACTACACTAAGCTTCTCTATTCATTGCAAAAAAACCGTGCTATGTTTCCCAAAATAATAGACATTTTGCAAAATATTCCACATGACCGCCCCTACTCCACCTTAAAAGCTTCCCTGTTGGAAAGTTTTTCCAATACCACACGTGACAATGTCTCTGCTCTTTTGGACACTTGCCGACGTGGTGACGACTCAGTGCTCGATTATTTCCAGCGTCTTGAAACAACTCTAGGCGACGCTTTTGAGCCCAAATCAAACTTTCAGACAGAGCTGCTTCGTCATTGCTTGTTGAATTCTGTTGACGTAGACGTGCAAATGAACTTGTATCATCATGAACATTTACCCCTTGACGAGTTTATCAAGCATGCTGATCGACTTTCGCCATGTAAATAGGGACTCCATGCCTTTACCTCTGCGCACACATTGTGAAGTACTCCTCTGTTTCCCCGCCCCCTCACAATCAACACATCATCAACGAGCTGTTGAAAAGTTGTTTAAAAGATATACAAGAGTGCGTAAATAATCTGGCAGATAGCACGACTCGGCATCGTTTACATAGCATGCCTCCATTGGATTCAAACTTATTTCCTCCCGGCGGTACTGGCTCCCCATCAGAAAGACCAAACCTACATATTTACGACACCAATTCACAAACAGACACACAAGCAGCCAAAATCTTGTTATTTCCATAGCACCTATGGAGATAGAGCATACCGCTGTACCGACCATGGTTGTGCCAAATATCGTACCCGACGTTTGTCCATGATAAAAAACCATCGCCCCCACTTCAAGGCATAGGGGAGTGGAGAAACAGGGCAGCGTTTAATGATCCCGTACTTTTTGTAATTGACAAGTCTTCTGGTGTCCGTTTTCTAATTGACACAGGCACATCATGCAGCATTTTTCCATTGTCACACACAAACACAGCCTCTATTCAACCCAGTCCCTCAAAAACCCTTCCTACCATAGGCGGCAACATCCAAATCACTGGCACTTTGAAAGCCACCTTAAACTTGGGGTTGTCACGTTTATTATCTTTTGATTTTTATGTTGTGGATTTAGCTTGTGGCATCGTTGGCGCAGATTTCCAGTTAAGACACGGCTTAACCGTAAATTTAACAGCTAGACAGTTGATTGAATCTTTAGAAGTGGAGCGTGCCACTTTTCATGACCCTGTGGAGAGCAAAGATGGTTTCTTAACTTCTGATGACACCCTGCCCAATGCCAATCTTTTCCAAAATTTCCAATCTGAATTTCCAGAGGTATTCGACTTATTTCCGCCGCTCACGCATTATTTGACACTCGATTATTGCCTCAGTAGAGACTACCACCGAAATACCCGTTACTGCCCGTTCGCGCAAATTAAGCCCAGAGAAGATTCGTGGGCTTCAGGCCGAGATAAAACGATTATTTGACCAAGGGATACTAGAAAGAAGTCAAAGCGCATGGTCCTGCCCAATTGTTATGGTGTCATAAAAAGACGGTTCATTTCGACTCTGCGCGGATCTAGTGGCATTGAACAAAATTCCAAAAGTATGAAAATATTCCTTGCCCAGCATCAATGATTTCATGTCGCTGGCACACGGCTGTAATTGGTTTTCTTCTCTTGATTTAAAACATGCGTATTGTAATATTCCCGTGAAGGAATCCGATCGCAATAAATTGACAATTACGTGCCCCCTAGGAAACTTTTCTTATAAATATTTGCCGATGGGCCTCGCTTCTAGTTCCGCATATTATCAGCGCTTAATAAACAATGTTGTGACTGGATTGAGTAATGTTTTTTGCTATCTCGATGATATCATAGTGATTACGCGCGACTTTGAAGAACATAAACTGGTTTTGCGCACCCTATTGAGTCGCCTGCGAGACCACGGATTGATTCTCAACTTCCAGATTGATTCTCGCAGAAAAACAAAGTAACTTCGTGCAGCAACCAAATTAAGCAATTAACTTCTAATGTGGAAAACAAAGTAACTTCGTGCAGCAACCAAATCAATCTGGCGTGCCAACAATTTACAAGACGTCATACTCAAGGCGCCCTGACCAGTCCCGTAGCACTCCAACTTCGGGCCCCCCCCAAAGTAAGCGCAAGAGCCCCTGCGCACAGGTCATATCACTTTAGAGGTGTAAAATTGAAAAGCTGCATTAAGAAAATACACCACAATTTGTACATAAGTAAACAGGCTAATGTCAGAATAAAGCATGCCGATACCGAAGGTGCAAGTCATAAAAAATTCGGCACCGATGCCAGAGTTCAGTAGGACATTTATGCAGACACTGCGAAACGAAAGCAATGACACTGAAAAACATGAAAAAGTTATAAAAGTACAGTATCATTTAAATAGTCTGGAGCGAACCTTTTTGTTCGCAAATGCTGTTATGACATTGTCATAATCAAGAGATCGGGCGCAGTCATTTTCGATTGACAACATGGCTAATAAAGATAGTCTACTGTCTGTCATAGACGTTCTATTAAAAGTTTTGATCAGTTTCAATTTGCTGAAGCTTCTTTCAGCGCTGGCAACAGTCACGGGGCAAGTTAGTAAGATTCGAAGTGCGATGTACACATTCGGATACAATTCAAATAAATGAGTCTTTAGAAGATAGTTCAGAAAGTCTTGAGCCGTATTGAGATTGCGTTTTTTTTGTAAAATTAAAACAAACCGCTGTAGCTCAGCGCTCATTTCATCAGAATCAATGTCACCGAACTTTTTTTGGAACTCTTTACAGCAAGTAAGAAGAGCATTTTCTTGTTGCACAAGCAAAAGTTTGTCTCGTGTGTACAAAAACGAAAAGGCGGAAGAAACCTCACGTAACAAATTAAAGCGCTCCTTTATTGACATAATAGCCTGGTCTACTAATGGATAGAAAAAGTTGCTTTTAAATTTCAGTTCAGGAGTAGCTCGTTGTTCCTCTTCACCTTGGTAATCAAACAATCTTCTTTTCTTTCCACTTCTTGACGGAGGAAAAGAAGGATCAATATCCAATTCCTGTGCTATTTCAACAGCAGATGTTGCGGCACTGTCATAACCCGTTGTGCGATAGTTTTGCAAAAACTTTTCAGTTGCCTGGATTTCCGTTTCCATTGTATGAAGGGAGACTCCATACGATTGAAGAATCTTGCTTGCTTTATTGACTTGGAATAGGATATCATACCAAATAAACACCGACAAAAGAAAACTCCATTTTGATAAATGAGCTATCAACGATTTTGTTTCTGAGGCAGCTCTTCCATCTTTTCTTTCTATGGAAATGGCTTCCAAGTCTTTCAGTGCCAGCAACACCTCTTTTAAATTGTATCGAAGAGGTTTGATGCATTTAATTCTGCTTTCCCAACGAGTATCAGATTGTGACTTTATGGACAGCTCCACATGTTTCTTCAAAATTTCCCAACGCTGAGCAGAGGAAGAAAACAGCACATACAACCTTGTAAGTACTCCAAAAAATGTCAATGCTTCCGTCGATCAATTAGCACTGTCAACAACAACTAAGTTAAGGGTATGGTTTGCACAGGGCACGTAAACAGCTTTGGGATTGATGTCTAGCATTCTTGCTTGAACCCTAGAATGTTTTCCTTTCATGTTAGCACCATCATCATATGACTGACCTCGACAATCAGACAATTCGAGTTGCAGTTCGGTCGCTTTTTCTAAGAAAGCGTCCAACAAGCCTTTCCCAGTACTGTCACTTATTCTCAAGTAGCCAAAAAATGTTTCTTTAACAACAGCAGCTTCTTCATTACATAGTACATAACGGAGAATGACAGACATTTGTTCATGATGTGACATATCTGGAGTGCAGTCCAAAATTATAGAAAAATATTTTGCCAATTTCAATTGCTGTAAATTTTCTTTTTCAACTTCTGTCGCTAGCAATTCAATTAGTTCATTTTGTATGGTAGGACTCAAATAGTGATCTTTAGTGTTTATATTCTTGATTCTGTCTTGAAGCTCTTTTAGGATCGGATCTCTTCTTGCCAAAAGCTCAAATATACCCAGAAAATTTCCATTGTGAGGAGATCCTAAGACTTCTTCAGATCCTCTAAAAGCAAGATTCCTTTCCGATAGAAACAAGGCAATGTCGATAAGTCTCTCTAAAACATTTCTCCAAAAACGTCTTTCATTGAAAAAAATATTCATCTCGCGTTTATCAATAGTGGATGAATTTCTTATCCCTTCAGCTAGCAACATCCATTGACTGCAGCATTCTTGGTGGGAAATGCCGTTTTCATGGTCTTTCAGTTTTTTCGAAAAACCCTCCCATGTATTTATACCACTACAAAAGGGGCTTAGTGTTTTTCCAAATAGCTTACAACAAAAGCAAAAAACTTGATCTGATTCCCCAGAATAAACTAGCCACGACTGTGAAACACTTTCACCATTAGGTAACACACGTTTATAATGGTTGGAGGAAAAACGTCGCCTTGGAGTTGTGTTATTATATGGAAAATTCATTATTAGTTGATGTGGTCCACGCTTTACTATATCACATCGTTGAGCATCAGAAATACTTTCAGGCCATTTACATGGGTCATCAGGGATAGGGGTAAATTGAGATTCAGTTATTTTTGATATTGAAGGTTGCGTATTGGCAGGTAAATCACAACTTACATTTTCTGGAAATTCACAATCACTTTGATGCTGATCGTCATAGTCTTCTTTTTCTTGTACACTATAGTTTTCTTCATCCCTCTCGGTACTAGTTCCAGGTCTACTCTGCTCAGTAATCTTGAAAAAATCTGTCATCTTGGGCAATTTCGCTACAGCATCTCGAGCAGTGGCTGCTTCTTTTCTCTTTTGAGCACCACTTTTTGAACGTTTCATTCTATACAATGTCAATAAAATACTTTATCTGCACTCTGCAGTGTATATATATTGTCCCGGTATTTATAGCCAAATGGAATTCCAGACCATTCTATGATTGTTGCATAACAACGGCATTGTTACGTCAATCGAATATTCAAGATTCTACCAGAAAATCAATCGAAATATTCTAGATTCTGCGAGATAAAATGACGTTGCATTCACTTATGATGTCACAAGCCAATTTCTTCCTACAGTTTAAATCGGTTGTAAACAAGTCTGCTGAACTGAAAATAGTCACGTAGCCAAAAAGCAATTTCAGACTAACTTGGGCCCCCAAAGTTGGCCTGGGCCCCCCCCAATTGGGGGGTTTGGGGGGTGGCTGCTACGTCTCTGGCCCTGACAACTAGTAACCTGAGAGATGCTGTCTTCCGGGCCCAGATCAGTCACAATTGGGCAATCCGTCACAAAGGGTCGCACAGTGCATCACTCATAGTGTCATTATGCAATTGCAGACACCGATTAAACAGGTCTTCCACATCACTAAGTAGTTGCGCTTTAATCTCCGGGTCGCATATGTTATCATTAACGCGAGTTTCAAAATCTTTTTTAATTTCTTAATTTCTCGGAACTCTGTCGCAAGATCGTCAGGTTCATTGCCTTTAGCCCGTTCCAATTCGTTTTTAAAATGCTTTAAGTTGGCTACCAATAATCTTTTCGCAGTCAACAGCTTGCGGTACAACTTGTCCTGAACTGAAGGAGACGCATTATTAGCACGGGGCAAAAAGGGTGTAAGCTCATCAGATATTTTTCCGTATTATTACCGGCATTAGGGTCCCAACGGAAGACATTGTAAGCAATACTGCAAAAAATAATAACAAGATAGATAATAACAATAATAATAATAACCAATTTACTTTTTCCCACGAAGTCCAGCTCTGATCTTCTCGAATGTAGTTTTCGGACCAGTGGTGCTCGAAGAAAGGAAGTTGAAGTTTCTTTAGAAGATTTGAACTCCAGTGAATCCGATCTAGAAAAAACGTAAGCTTCAGTATTGAGAGCTTCTACAGCTAAGAATTCAAATTCATTTGAAGTTCACGATGGCTTCAATAACGAAAGCTTCCAAAAACTTCGATCTCCAAAGTACACAGAGTGGCCAACGTCGAATACGGAAAAGATGGGGGACAATTCGGTGAAATTTCTTATGTTACAAATCCTCTAACAACGAAGATTTGCGCACAAAGTGCCCGGGAGGAACTCCAAGGCCTTCGCTCCTTCTTTAAGCACAAGAGTAAATAAAAACTTCTTTATTCCAGGAACTCAGTAAAAGAAAATTCAAATCCAAAACGCAGTTAATTTAAATTCCAAATGGATAAAAAGAAAGAGCAGAATTTCACCAAGGGCTTCTTCAGAAATAACGGAATGCGGAATAACAAAGTAACTTCGTGCAGTAACCAAATTAAGCAAAACGTTACTATTTACTTTACTGTTTGGAACGAGAGGCCAGCTAATTAGAATGCAAATCTCGCCTGCCTTTCAGGCAAAAAACGCCCAAGAGTCGCATTCCAATCTCAAGCTGCCAAACGCCAAAGAGAAAATACAAGACATGTGAGAAAAAAGGGCACCAGTTCAGTTCAGCCACGGAGATAAAAAAAAATCTTTTTTTTTCCGCAGCCAATTCTGTAACACATATTCTAACTTATGTCAGACCACAACTACAATATTGCACTGTAATTTGGCTCCTCTTCTTAAAAAGTGACATTTCTATGATTTAACCTGTATAAAAATGTTTTACCAAGAAAATTTGTTATCAATCTAATGTACTGTATTTAACACTTCATACTCTTATTGCCTGTACATGCTAAACCTAAAATCCTGAGAATATAGGAGACTTGAATTTGGTTTAGGCAGTGGCTATTTGTACGTGACAGTAAGAAAATTTCTGTCGGCCATTTTTATGTGACCGTAAGAAAATTTCTGTCGGCTATTTTTACGTATCTTTGTGGCTATTTTTTACATGAAATTTTTTACGGTCACACAAAAATAGCCACTGCCAGACTGCATACTAAAAAATTAACTTTATTTAATGGCGAAACAAAGTTGTTTGTAAAGTTGAAGACGGTCCTTTTTAGGAATTGACAATCTAGTTTTTCGACGTTCTTTAAGCTTTTTGGTCACTACTTGTTGGCATTTTTCAGCCGAACTTTCAATTGACTTTATTCTTTCGTAAACGGAGGCAAGCGAGTGGAAGACCATGCAGTCGAACGGGCCGTAACTCATGGATTGTCTACCAAAAGCAACTATAAATGCTACAGTAATCAACAGCTTTGAAAGGGGCTTCAAGGTAGTACCTTATAAACAGGGATGCAGCAATAGGAAGGTTGCACGCACGTGATCAAACGTCATCAAAATGAGATTTCGAAAAAAGCGGCTGACCACTTTCAGTGTTTTTGCCTTAAATTGAATGGGAATGAAATCGTTTTTTGCAAATTAATTGGATAAACTAAACAGCTGTTGAATAAAAGTTAAATATGTTGTTTTGCTGATGTTATAAAATGAATCTGAAGTCAAAGCAAGGTAAGAGGTGCTAAAGTTTGCTTGTTATTGCTACTAGTTAAGCTAATTTTATAGGCTAAATCAGCAGGCTTATTTGTAGCCAGCTCTGTTAGGGTTTCATATTTAATTAATCAGCGTATTTTGGAATACTGAGTTTAAGAGAATTGTAATGTGCGACTTATACAGTATATTGAGTTGAATAAGCATACTGAAAAGTTGTAAACTTAAATTATGCTGTAGCCTAAATGACAGGGCAGACTTCTGTATCGTTTGTTATATGTTGGAATAGATATTGATGTATAAAATCAGTAATTCTTTGAAATTTTTTGTCAATAGTGCTTGCTGACCGGTCATATATATTGATATATCAGATGTAATTTTGGGAACTTATCTACTACTTAAACAATTTTTTGGGCTTTGTCTAGGCTGCTGGACCAAGGGTAATTTAAAAAACTTACGGTACCGATTCATTTATTAATGCACATCAGCTCGTGCTCTGTTTGCATGTCTTTCGTCAGACTGGGCCACCACGACAGGTAGAGTGTTTCGCTCCAGCACCCGTTTGCCACATAAAGATGGAGGCATGCCGTTAAGTGCCTTGCCAAGCAAGCTTGCCGGCAAACTTTACCGGTAGTAATGATCAGATAATGGTTGTTTTTACAAATGTACCGACGAGTATCTAATTGGTATAGAGTTATTTTTAACTGAGGAGCAAATGGTATTTAAATGGCATTCCTATTAGGGCACTTTTTAAAAATTGGCACACAGTACTAAGTTTCGAGTAGCTAACTTAAAGACCTAATCTCAGCCGAATTGCTTTTGATTAAATTTATTTGTTTCCGAGGATCCAACTAGCAATAATTTATTCCAATTTTCAATTAATTTCTCATTAGTTTTCAAAATAACCCCATAAATTGGTGTTCGCCTATACCAAGGCTATTCAACTGGCTGACCGCGGTCCAAACCCGGACCTTACGAGTATTAAAACTGAACCTCAATCTCTAGGATGAGAAACAGCAGTTGCAGCTACAGGTTGCGAAAAAACCCGTGTCCATTTTGCCACACTTTGTTGACTTGTTCTCAGTACTAAGTTATTTTTAAACGAAAAAGCAAAAATGTTCGCGCCTTCGGCGTAACTGCAAATTTTTGGCATTGACTAACTGCACCTTAAAGAGGACTGACAAACAACGCGATCAGCATGAGAACAGGAGAAAACCTATTTCCCAACGCTGAAGTTCTGTTGTCCATGCCTCTCTCGTCTGCTAAATTTGCCTCTGCAATTAAACTGATCAAGTGTGGTAAAGCTCAAAGGCCAGACAATATTCCGCCAGATATATTCTGAAGCACTGCTGCCCCAAATATCTTGCATAGCTTCAAAAATTCTATACAGCCTGCGTGGCCTACCAAACAATCCCCACAATATGGCGACTGGCCACAGTTATCTGGGTGCCAAAATCTGGCAAAGCAGCTCATGTCTGAATGAGCATCCAGCCATTATCGCTGCTGAGCGTTTTTTACAAGCTTTTCGAGCGGTTACTCTTAAGGTAGTTAAAACCTGTTTTTGACCCCCAACTTCTTGGCAAATAAGGTGGCTTCAGGCATAGTCAATGCATAACCGATCAAATGTTTAAACCAACCTAAGACGTTGAACACTTCTTTGAAGAAAACAGTAAATCAGGCATTG